>JAJFDH010000011.1:0-600000 GCA_028637635.1 Xylariaceae sp. X802 | reverse complement strand
CAATACGATGCGAGCAAAATGGAGGAGAAGACAGCCACCAGCCACGGAGGCCTGGGCGATTGAGCTACGAAGAGCAATATCCATAGTTAGTGATCAGGAAGAATGATACTAAGAACAAAGAGGGGGGGAACGAGAGGACTGAAGCATGGTTATGCCAAAGTTTAATTATTATATATACATGTGAGTGTGTATGTGTAGATGTATATATATAACACACAGTGAGGTCAGGGCAGAGTTTCCATCTGGTCAGAGGAGTGTGTTGTGAACTTGGAAAATATGGCAGGATTATGCAACGCCAAAGTGTCAAGAGGTATAAGGGAGACACGTCGGGAGGGGAGCTATAGAGAGATGAGAGGAGTTGGCCTTTGTCTGCCGTCAACAGGTGCCCCTACATAGGTAATATACTAAATACGATTTATGCATTTACATCGCTCTACCTAACCGACATAACGCATGAATCGCGTGCCGGTATCCTTTTAACCGCTAGGCCCCCTCGAACAGGCAATATCGGCCAATCAGGACAAGCCGTTTCTTGCCAACGCCGATCGCTTCCAACGTTCATGTTTTGGGACGGTTCTTGCAGATGGACTCACGATGGGTGATGGAACCGTTACGGGATGCTGGTGCCAAGCATGCCATCCCGGCAGCGGTGGCTTGCAAATCGACGGAAACGCAAATGTTGTACGTCCGTACAACCGTGCGACCGTGACATGATTCACAGCCGCTGGGGATCTTGTACCGCGTATGTAATGCCGTGATAACTCATGCTCGCATGGAGGCTCCGATTGCATCCCGTCACGGCAGCCCTATCAGAACGCGTACGGCACGTGGTGAAGCTGCTATCGCGAGACACGACGCACCAGAGGCAATACGGCCTTGCATAGGGCGCTCAGCTCAGTACTCACCTTGCTAAGAACAGGGACGGTCGGGCTTGATACTCGTTACTTATATTCAATGATAATACTTAAATAACAGTCATTACGCGAAGCCGTTGCCGGCGCAATCCATTCGCCTGTTCCTCCTTTCGCAGGCCAGACCAATCCGAACCCGGACGAAATATCTGCGCAACGCCTTCTAATTGATCTATGCTGCCAAACTCCATCTTACCAGCTAATTGGGAAAATGAAGGGAGTAGTTGTGGCTGGGAGGGCCGGGCAATGTCCGGATCACATTGCCCGGGAGCTTCTTATGCCGTCATGTTTTCGGGGGCCTCTAGGTAGAAGCTCCCTTCTTTGCACCACCCTCCCCAGCCGCTTATTTCTTTGCAACATGACCGCCACATGGCCATGCATCGGGTAACTGCCCGTTGCTAACCAGCCAATTTGCTGTCTTTGCACTTCGATGGTCTACCTATCACACTTTGCAGATCCATGGGAACAGCGGGGCTGGGTCGTAGCGTTGCTATGTTCTCGCTCTTTCTGCAGAAGTGGACAGCTTCATGCATTTTATCATCCTCATTGATGCATCTTGCTACGTGCGGGAAGGACCTCTTTTTTCAAATGACCGGCAATCGTTCTCGTTCGTAGCCAAACTTCCAAAGGTCCGTGGAGCTGCCGGTATCGAAGCTACCGGTACCGATTGGACTCATTCTTACCGATAGGGGCGTCCCGCAATTCCGTATCAACCGCCTTGCCCGACGTGTTATTATGGCCATGCCGGTCAAAAACAAAGAGAAGGAAGGACAAGGCAACAGCGAGAACAACCGCGGCGTCACCGGAGGCTAGCATATCCGGATATGTTACCATTGTGTACACATCTCCATGTATCATCGTGGAGTCAGGATCTGACATTATGTGATAAGACATACATACTGTTTTCGACATTGTCAATCGTGGATCTTATCCTGACTATTCGCCTCCAGATCCGGTCGTCATCGACGAAGACCAACGTCAGGAATATTGACCATGTTTTTACCATCGCTAGCACGCGGTGAATCGGATAGATCCAGGGGCAGAGAACGAAAACTGGGTCATTTTCAAGTTTCAACAAAGTGCCGTTGGTAGTGATCCATTCTACGTACCGGCAGCCACAGGACCGAATTGTGTACTCGTACCATTGTATCATGCCAATCCCGTTCCCTCTGTCCTACCGATGAACTGGCCATGGGGGAACCCATAATGGCAGTCGTATGGGCTGTTTACGGCCTACCAGCTGAGTGGCTAGGGCTGAAAACAGTCGAGTTCGCGCGAGTGTCGAAGAAGCCATGAAGCACATCCAGGTTGGCTTTCACCCATAGTCAAATCTTCAGGAGTACGGTCACTTCAGAGCTTCTCATCCGCTTTTCTCAGCCGTCGACTGATGTGATATCCTCACATTTGCTGCAGAACCCAAAGGTTGTGAAAAGTGGCTATATAGTTATTTTCGTTGTATTCACGAGTGGCCCGAACCTATCCCCCAGTAGGACGTGGAAAGTCCGGGACCACTCGGGGCAGGTTTCCCTTTTCTTCTCTCACGTTTCAGTCTGTAGCCAACAGTTGTGTGAGCCACATTCCTCGTCTCCTATTATGCGACGCCGGTACTACTACTGTGACCTGATTTTCTTGGTCGACCACATAAGTATGGGATACTAGAGGGCGACGCGTCAGTCATTATTATCAAATTTTAATTAGGAGGCACTCATCAATTGCTCACTTCTACGCAGTTCTGCCAATACCTACCTAGATAGTCGTGATATTCAAACAGAAGGGTTTCGATGGTCAGGCGTAGTCAACCAAGATGTCTTTGTCCCATTGAAAAAAGGAAAAAAGATGCTTACCCGACCCAGGGATCCTTTTTCAGATGCATTACCGGGAGATCCGGCAGTTGCCTAAAAATTACAATGCCAGCCGAATTGCAGATGACCGAACTACAATAATAGCGGTGATGTACTTACCAGGCAAGTGCCTTAGGTACCAACAACATATAACCAGGCAGGAAGGTTGACGAGTTAAGTACCCGCTTAGTAGCGGCCGTGATACCTAGCGACTCTTGGGGATCATGCTACCGCCACAATTCGGTGCTAATGCTCGCTAATTATGGCACCCTTAGCAGGCAGTTAACGGTGCCGGTGGCTAAGCCTCTAGGTACTTCGTCCGTCGATATCGACTTTTCGTCTTGACGTTGTCGCGTCCATCTGTCAACTCTTACAAATGCACCTGGTACGGATTAGGTAGGCAATTCTTGATTGCTTACATAGTACGTCCGGAGTTCTGTTTTCCCTTTCTTAATCATTCTCAATTCTTAGCCGAGGCTTTTCCATTTTAATCTTCGGGTTCGCAATAGAGTGCAATACGTTATGCACGCGAGAGCTACCGGTTATGTCTGCTTTTCTCCCCTCCATTCACTGAACTTGGCAAATGTACCGGGTACTTGTCTCTGTACGTGGTGTCTACCTTGGAATCCGCACTGCCTCCCTGATTAACCGAAGTACCGACCCCGGTACATTATGTACCGCTCCAGGTAACTCCTTCGTACAGCAGCATGTGCTGCCGTCTCCAGGTGAGTGAATGCGCTGCAAAGTCGACTGGATTGCTCAAATTCTCACATTGACTTACCAACACAACACATTTAACGACCAGCCCTTTACGCCCCTCCATTCTCTCTTCTGTTCTATGCAACCTCGTCCCCGATCCCACACACCGTAACTACACTACACCCGCCCAGGCATTGCAGTTGCACCTTTTTCTTTTGCTGCGCCAGCCGGGATTGGTTCCTGCTTCTTTCTTCCGCTTCCTGCCCGTCCTCATAGTCCTCATCCTCATCCTCATCATTGTCATTGTCATCGTCCTCATCGTCGTCAATACCATCACCGCCTGCGACTTGCGACACTACTGCTGATTGAGCCGAATCCCAAGCTTACCTTGCTAGTGAGCGAAGAAGGGCTCCGTCAAGGTGAGTCGGTGCGTTGCTGCTTGGCACGCCTGTGTTATCGATGCATCCATCCTCATTCGTCCATTTCGCCAACTCATTCATCATCACACCCTTTCAACTCTCGCCGTCCACTCAATTCTCATTAGCTCCCCTCCGCGCACTCGACTTGACGTCTTTTGGTTCGCCTGCCTTATAAATCTTGCTTTTTTTCGTCTTCCCGTCTTTTATGCCCTTTACATTCCACCCTCCACGGATGCTGCTATGATTACCTGCTTGCCGGGTTGCGAAAAGCCTTAGCAGTTTCTCGTCAAGCCTACTTACCTACTGATGCGCACAACAAGGCTCCTCACATCGCCGGCATCTTTCATCAAGTTTCGCATCCCATGAAGTCGTCGGGCATTGCTTCGTCATCATTGTTTTAGAGTACTGATTCGATCTTTCTAGCTCGGTGAAGCACCATGGCTACGGATAATACTGAAAACGGTCGGGATCCGGCCACTGTCTTCTCCTGGTTGTGAGTTTCTTCCTCTCCCATGACTCCGCAGCGCGCTCTCATTTTTATGGTATTGACTAACGGCTGCACCCACAGAGACCCCCATCCGTTGTTTGTCATTGTCATTGTCGGTGAAGATGAGGAGACTTTCGGTATTCAAAAGGATTTCCTCGTTGCCAAGTCCGCATATTTTCGGAAGTATTTTGCAGGAAAGAAGCCGGAGCAGGTTGAAGACATTGTCCGTCTTCCCGACGCTGACCCCATTGTGTTTGCGCTCGCCCAACTCTTCATGTTCACCGGCACCATTACCACCACACCTCAACCATTACCGGGCTATGATCTGTTAATTGAAGTGTGGAAACTTGGTAACGAGCTAGGTATTGATGGTCTCTGTGAAGAGGCTCTTAACGCTATGTCGGAGTATAGAGCCGCGACAAATAGCATCCCCGCCACAGACCTTCTTGTGAAGGCTTGGAACGAGACCCCCGAAGGATCTCCCATCCGTGCTTTGCTCCTATCCTGGACTGCCGAGTACATTCGATCATCCGAGTCTCGTGCCGAGTTTACCAAGTCCCTTCCCCAAGAGGTCTTGAGCGAACTGGTTGTGGTTATGAGTCATTTGAATGCTGCCCCGACCATGCACGCAAAACGTCCGTCGTCTCCGTCTGCTCAACAAAAGAGTGTACACTATTTGGACCACGAGGGCGATGAGCGAGAAATCAAGGCAACAAAGCACCGCCACTCCGAAGGCGCGCAGAATCGTGTCAAGAAGACCACATCCCGACCCTCGCTATCCACGACTCCTAAGACTTACAAGACGAAACGGGGCAGCAGCAACATCGGTGACGAAAGTCAAGTCTCGTCAGATAGCAAGTTGAATTTCTGTTCCGATCTCCTGAACCGGATGCTCTCTGGACCTGGTAAGTACTCCCTGACTATTGCTTATGGCTAGCAGCCTCCACCTAGACAAGACAAGATATCTATCGACCTAGACTGAAAACTGACCTCCACCCCTAACAGGTTTCTGGACTCGACTTGTTGGCCCTTTTAGAGAGCCTGTCAGACCCACTGAGGATGGTGTGCCAAACTATTTCGAGAAAGTCAAGAGACCCATGGATCTCAGCACAATCAAGAAGAAAATGGACCGTGGCGAGTACAATACGGCCGAAGAGTTCGAAGCGGATGTTCGACAGATCTTTGAGAATTGCTATACTTATTGGGGCCCCGGCCATGATATGACGGCAGCGGCAGAGCGCTTCCAGAAGTCGTTCGAAGAGAAGTACGGCGAGATGTTCAAGTGGATTAGCAAGAACACAGAAGGCTCTGAGACTGCTTAGTACAAGTCACGTCGCTCCACTCACTTGCACAAGCAGTCCAAGAAGCAATTGAGCTAGTCGCAACTTTTCGGCTAGTTCATCTGGCGGAGGTTATCACCATCTCCCCTGTGTCTTTCGGTCCATATCGCCGCTGGGTCGCTCCCTGAAATATGGTGTTAAAGGCCATACTTTCCAGGGGCATTCGGCGTCCACGCAACGGAGGTGTTAAAGGGACCTGTGTAATTTCCTTTTCTTTTCATTTTTCTTTATCAGCTCTCTTCCGAGGCCCGCTTACGCGTTTGCGTTGCGTCTTTACGCAGTAGTCCTCGGTAGTTTGAGCAGTTTTGTATCTTCAAAGATACATACCTAATGTGTGTACGTACTGTAGCATGGACTGGCGTTCCGCTTTACTTTTTTATTTTCTTCCCCTTCTCTTTCGGAGGTGCGGAGATGAGATACCACGGCGGTTAATTAGGGGGGAGGCTTGGGAGGGAGACTGGACGTGCTGCATAGCCCGGCGCCTTGACTTGATTGATGGATGAGCTATGTGCCCAGGAAGGAGGCCGGTTTTGCGGTAGCGATGCATCTGCATTGAGTCATATCGCGTGTACGAGTTTTTCTGTACTATGCTGTTTCTTGCCTTGCTTCCTTGTGATGATCCGTGCTTGTCTGACTGTATCTCTGGACTTGCTTAGTTTTGTGCCTGGTGACTGTTGCTTTATCGCTTCTTCTTTCTACATGCTTACCGTTCGCACGCAGGGAGATTGTAAAGTCTAGGACTTGGCGCTGGCGACGAGAACGTATTACGTATGCCCTGATGAGGCACGCTCCGTTGTTTACATGTAAGGATTCTACGGTCGCTATAATACGCTGCCCATATTCCTTGTCGGGATCGATTCTCTAAGTGACACGGGGTAATTGACGTGCTATGTCTGTTGCACGTGGACATCCACAAGAGCATAGATCATAGAGGTAAATAGTGAGCAAAACATCGTAGTTATATGACCCCTATCTACAGCTCTTGAAACGCAATGAGCAGGGAAAAGCGAAGAATTTGCTGAGGGATGATATTCCTTTATAATAGGTAGGTATGAGACTCCTTACAATATCAACTATCCAGCCCGATAACCTGAACGATACTCTCTCGGGGATTGTCTATTAAAACATGAGGCAGTCTAATGGATTGTCTGTCTACCTATATGTGAACTCCTATCCATTGAATATGCAATTTTCGCCTTGAGATGTCTGGACCGAGTGACGTGTCAACCTCATTGAATCCCCGGTGCAGCCATCCCGAGACGATCCTGTACACACCAATTCTCCACGCCTTCAATTACGCCTGGACTACCGCCCCGGAACCACTGCTTCCTGGTCGCGAATTAGTCGGACTTTGAGGTTCGCCGTCCTTCATTTTCCGGGAGGTGCCTTTCCCCACGATCTTTTCGGTCCAATTCCATGTGGGGTTCGCGCTTTGCTTCTTTCCCTTGGCCCCATCACTCGGCGGAGGCTGTAGCGGGTGGTTGAGATGTTGGCCGTATGTTACATCCACTTCAAATTCGCTTTCATCCGCACTGTCAGCAAAGTCGCGATCACTCCAAGTAGCCGAATCAGCCGTTTCAAGGGCAGGACGTGTGGCGCTTTCACGGAAACTATGTGATCTTTGTGTCATGCTGTCCTTGGGGGTTGGGAGATCCGAAACGGCATCTTCAGCTTCGCGGACTTCGCTGGCGGAGCGCTCGTGCATCGTAGGTCTAGAAAGGCCGTCTGTATTTCTAGAACCTTGCTGGTCACGCGTGCCATTATTGAAGTTGGCATCCTCTTGATCGTTATTTATTATCGTGGTTGTAGGACCTGTCTCGCTCCGGCGCTTATTTATTGATTTCGAGTGTTCCGCATCGTGTTCCAAGTCATCCCGCAAATGTGCCGTAGCAGTATCGCTGAAATGAGCATCGACCAAGTGTTTCACAACGGGCCACCCGAATGCGTTGGCGAACGTCCGACGTACTATAATGTTGTTGTGCGCGTCGGGTTCCAGATTGACTAGGACTTTTCGCCAACTAAGATCGCGATGATAGGCCCTGGCAATTTTCTCCTCAACCCTTATGTTAGAATTGTCAATTATCTCATCCGCCCGTCTGTCGGGATCTGTATGCAGCCGATCATCATAGTCGCGAGTCGAGAGGCTAGAATCTTGGTGATTCACATTGACCTTTTGTGCTTCTGAGAGCGAGCTCTCCCCGCCACTCTCACTTCCTGGCGACCGAAGACTACCGCGGCTTGTACCCCGCCAACTCGTTAGCGTGCCGGTTGTCCTTTTCTTCAATGGTGGCGGAGGTATATCGGATGGGTGATAGACACGGTCATGGAATATTGTGCGAGGGCGCTTCGAAGGATCAAGTAAGAAGTCTACAGAGGGTAGCTTTGGGTTGAGCAGATCGCCTGCAGATTCGAAAAACGTCGTTCGAGGAGGTGTGGACATCCCAATACTCTGACCTTCCTCAAGTTCCTGACCTGAAGAGACCTTTATTTTAGTTGACGATGTCGAGTTGCTAGCTGTGTCGTCAAACTTCAAGGTTTGGCTTCGTTTGTAAATCTTTATCTCCCTAGAAGATTGAGAAGATGGGGGTTTTGAATTTTGCGTCTTCGGATTATCGCTTCCTTTGAAGAGATTGAAGAATCCGGAGAACGGAGAGTCATTGCTCGCGCGCTCGTCTTGGCGGGACTCCAATTCAAGACGTTGCTGAGGAATAACTAGATTTAAGCTCTGTCTGTCGTCATCAATTATAGCATCACTGGAAGGTTGGGGCACTTCATGCGAATTATCATGAGGGCTTGTAGGTGCAGAGCTGGATGCCGGTATAGGCGCTGTCTCCTCTGCGTCCGGGTTCCAGGGGCTTTTGCGGGACGACATGCCAGTGCCGGTCAACTCTGCCCATCCGAACCCAACAACAGTCTCTACCAATCCGGCTTCTCTTCGAGCTTTCTCTACTCGATCTAGACCCTGCCAATCAAGGAATAGAAGACAACTTGTCCGCAGGGGCACGATTCCATCGTTTACTACATTGGAGTAGACAGTTCTGTTACGAAACTTTTTCAACGCCGTATGCGCCGGCCCAGTTGGCAGAATCCTCAGCAGCGGCTTCGACTCTGGTTGTGTTTCACCCATGACCTTTTTATGTGCAGTCTCCCCGAGAGTCCCAACAATTGCTCCCCAGCCGCTTCTGGCAATCGTTGGGGCCCTCCATGTTAATCCTAAGTCTTGACCAGTTCTTCCTACAAGACCAAAGTCCAATGCAAACTTGACATATAAAGGATTCTCATTGCTTAAGCCTAAGAAGGGGGAAGCAAGGGCGATAAAATTGATGGGTTGAATCAGGTCGAAAAATCGAGGCGAGTGCTTCTGAATATATGCAACGGCATAAGTCTGGACGAGACCACCGAGGGAATGTCCAATCAAGCTGATGCTACTTATTCGAAACTTTCGGTTTCCTTCCTCAGAGTGCCTATGATGTGTAACGGTCGGATCAACTTTAGAGGTCTCATCCTTCAAGGTACTGGCTACGTTGCTGGTAACCTTTTTCATAGTCGGCAGGAAAGGCTGGTCCGGGTAAGTCATCAACAGAATGTAGCGCGCTAAGCGTTTGCCAAGAAACTTAATACCCCGTTCTGTCCGAGTGGCATTGCCTGAGAATCCTCGGACTATGACTTGTTCATCAGAACTGTCGCCACAGTCCTCGTCTTCATCTTCTACCGACTCTTTTGTCTGACTTCCAGCTTGGCCCGCATCGCTTCTACCCTTCGCTCGAGTTCTCCTGAGCTTGGCTTCGACTTGAGCTTGCCTAGCTGTCGCATCGATACTTTCTTTCAGGTACAACATGTCTGCACCAAGATTACTATGCAAGCCATGCGTCAAGATCACTAGGTGAACCTTTTTCGGCCGTTGCGGGCTTTTCTTACGCTCCTCCTGACCAGCTGGACCGTCCCTCGGCGTTTTGGCTTTCTCATGATCCCATTCATCCCAACCGGGTAACTTGGGCGTATTCCATAAGCTTGCCGTATCTTCAACCTTCAGATATACAGCTTTTGAAAATACACCCTTTAGCTGTGCTTGATGATGAACATCTTTCGCACCGATGCTCGATTGGAAGTCGCTCACCTTCCCTGGTGGTTGGACGTATGCCTGTCCCTTGATAATAGGCGTGCTGCTTAAGCTTAAGCTTTTCTCGTCACGAGCAAGCAGCAGCTCGAAACCGACACTAGCACTAGACGAGAAAACGACCTGACTAGCAACCTCAATCACCCAACTTGCGCTCATGTCCGTGCCGTCCCCAACAGAACTGTTTGCAAAGTCGCCTCGTTTTGCACCCGTTCCGGCACTCTCGCGGATGTGGTCAGGGACGGTCAACTGGCAGGACCAGGTACCGGCAGCCTTAAGCATAGGCTCAAACTCAGGGATGCCATAGCGACGTGGATTTTCAAACTTTGTATTTGGATTGTAGTGAGACGGGTACGCGGACACGCTGAGCGTGTAGGGGCCGTGAACAAAGGCCGCGCGTAATGGTAACGGCGAGGTATTTCGAATACGGAGATGGAGGACTTCGGGCGAGGGAAGAATACGATCGTGTGAAGGTGTGTAAGTGACCGTATAGCGGACAACGTCGCCAATTTTGACGCTGCCTACTTGGTGTAGGAGGAGCATGTTACCAGCGAACAGCACGGTTCATTGTTCGTGTGAGTGACGGAGCCAGGAATAACAACTTCATCTATATCATCTTCGGGAAGCCGGGAGTGCGGTGAAAGTCTGGTACGGACTCAAACGCTGCTTGTTGCCGGTAATGGTTCACTATGCAGTCTTAGGGAGAGTTATACAATAATTAGGTAGAAAATGGAGTCAGTTAGGCTCATAGGCAGATAGGCATTTAGGGATTTTCGGCTGGTGAGCTGCTTCAGCCTTTGAAGAGAGGAGACGAATGGGCGGTGGGATGGATGGTTGAATGGATGGACAAGGCTCGGGAGCCAGCACAGACACACCATGTACGAGGTATTCCGTAAGAAATGACGAAAGCGCGTTCGGTGTTCAGCTGTCCACTTTTCTTCTTCTCCACCTCGTCGGAGTCGTACGTGTGCATCGACATAGTGATTGCCCCTTTAAGTGCATACAGATCGTGTGACATTAACACGTTAGATGCCTCTGTAGGTTAGGGAAACCTCTGCCGAGCACCGATACATACAGCTTGAACCCGAGCTTCTACATACCGGTAATAGGTAATTACGACGTACCGTACGTCCGGTCTAATACGTATTAAAATTTTTTGGACCACTCCAAAAAAACTGGCAGTACGGCCCTCCACAAGCTCCGGGGACTGCCAGTTGTTTTGGAGTGGTCCAAAAAATTTTCTGGATCCCTATCTTTTGTGTTGTTGAAGTGGTAATAATCTGCCCATAGGAGGACCCACGTATAAGTTGACTGACCAATATGGGCACTTTATTCTATATTTACAGGGATTCCGACTTACAGGGGTATTTAAGTCGAGTTTGAGCGTAATAATGTCCTACGGACAGATAATTTATGAGAAAGAATTGGCGTGCTTCGTGTCAACCTTGGAACTCAAGTACTGCGAGAAGCAAATAAGAGAGTCCTGTCACGTACCATCGGTTTTCTGCCACCCTGCCTGGTCACCTCGCCTGACTGCCTACCTACCTACCAAGTTCTGTACCGAGGTAGTATAAAAAAGGTAGACCGTACGGACGTGTAACCAACGAAGCACGACCTGCAACTCTCATGGGATACGGTACCTCATAAACAGTAAGAAGTCACTTGACGATGAGGCATGTCTTTCACTTTATATACCTATCACATCGATCTCTTGCCTTCCCGAAACTCATGCAATCCCATGACTGCGTTGGGATAGTCACCGTGGGGACCAAGAAGCTCAAGGGGTATTATTTTGTCGCCAACCTTTCAAGTTGTGCCTAACGTAGGTGCTCTATGAAGATACCGGTAGGTATGCACAACCTACGTACACTCACTCACGTGGTTAACCATCTGTACTATGAAATCGCGGCTGCGGCGCTTCAAACTTGCAACGTTATGATCCACCTAAGGCATCATACATAGTACTTAGTATATGAAGTGAGAGAACAGGTCAAGGGTTTTGACCGTGTGCAGCATTTTTGGCACGGGTAGCGGGCTTTGTGTATGGAAACATCGCTAGTTAAGGGTGGGCAGCTCGTGGTCCTAGGGTACGAAGTAGTGTACCTAGGTAGGTACCTAGAGATTGCAACGGGTTCCCATGACCCGTCTAATTGCTACCTAGGTATTTACAGGCGCTACAAGGAGGTCAGGCACATCTTGTGCAAAGAGCAGAGGTAGCTTCATGTGCGAAGAACCTCCCCGTGCGCACTATGTACCGCTACTGACTTGCTGAGATTGCTCATTCAGCTCGCTTACCTGCATATTACCATGTATCTGGGGTGCCCCCTTTTCACTACTGCACACTGTATTTACTAAGAGCGATATGGGAGGATTCCCCTCCCACATTGACCAACCCACCAACCCACCAAAACAATCGACCAACCCACTCGCTCACCCCCTGGAGTCCGAAAGCAAAGCAGGGCAAAGCAGAAGATAAAAGTTGGAATAAAATGGCAGGAAAGAGGAAACTGCTTCGCCTCGTCTATTGTATATCGCCTGAATATAACAGAATTGCTGCCTTCTGATCTCCAACCCTGCCTGCGAATCCGGTGCTGGGCCCATTGAGGAGGGTCCTCTTGGGGATGCCCATTGGTGATCCAAACCCGCCCTGATGTTGCCATCACTTCCCTAATGCAGAGGGTGTCCCACTTTGCCCAATCAACTCCGGAGGCCACGTCCTGCAGGTGGCCACTCACGAGCAACCAGCTGTCTCCCTCTTCGCCAATACCGGCACATCTCCTCCTGTCCGAGCCGGCCGTGCTTTGGGCTTTGGGCTTCCCTCCGCACGCACATCTGACCTTTGGGGCTGACGCAGGGAAAACGTTACGGACGAATGGCATCCTTTCAGGATGTCGCAGACAAGCGCCAGCATAGGTACAGACGACGCACATCTGCTACCGAGAATTATGAATGGGAGCCACGCCGGGCGGAGTCACGACATTCTATGCCTTACCGGATCCGAGAGCCTGAAGTACAAAAGTCCGGCCGCAGGCGAAAACACTCGTCCCATCCATCAAGGACAGCTGAGGACCTTGCCATCCACTCGATGCCTACCCCGGTGCGACTGTTGACCCGATCAGCGACCACGCAATCGCGGGGTCGTCTCGGATACGAGGATGACGGCGACGACGACGAAGATGAAGACGACACAACAGAAGAAGAAGACGAAGATGAAGATAGCGAGAAAGAGCGGCTCAGGGGCAGATCGTTGAGGGGTAGGCTGCGATCGAGCTCAAGACCTGCATCGAGATCGAAATCGAGAGTGGCGTCGAGGCCACAGTCGAGAGGAGTATCGAGAGCGGCGCCCAAAGTAAAGCTAGGAACGCAGACGGCTCTAAAACAGAGACCGCATTCAAGAGTGAAGCCAAGAGCAACCTCAAGAGTGAAGTCGAGACCAACTTCACGAAGCAGTCACTCAACTGAATCCATCACCATTCCGACTCCAACACGATCGTCGTATATGCACATGCGTTCTCCACCCTCTGCACCTTCGCTCAGGGCATCGTCCGAGGATTCCAGCGACGACTCCGATGACTACTCTGACCTCACTCAAGATCATCGACTGAGGACTCGAACGCTCAAAGAGCGGATGAATGGTACGCCTGATTCGGAACCGGCTCCTAACCAGACGAATCGTAATCGCTCTAGACCGCCATCCCCAGCAAAACTCGTGCCTGAGATAGAAGAAAGCCCCTCCGAGGATTCGGGAGACCAGGCTACCTCCCATCCTCGCGTCATCGTCAAGAGACCGGCGTCCCGACACAGACAAAGGCAGCAGTCAAGATCACCGAGCCGTGGTCCGCGGCATCGTAAGCATGGCGACGCACGCGCAAGTTTCTCGCCAAAGCGGTAAGTCATGTGGTGCCGTTCGCGGACGTGCTTGTTGACTTTTTCGTTCCAGTAACCCTCAGAGGTATTATCACTCTGATTTTGCGTCCTCCGAAAAACCATTATTTTCGCGGTCTCGTGCAACTTCCGCCTCGCGTGTGACATCGTCATATAGCGTCGACGATACCGGGAACTTTTTCCAGACTCCCGCACTCCCACAAGCTCATGATAGGGACTCCAAAGCGTAAGTTTAATTGGGAAGAAACTTGCTATTTTTCAAGAAAAGGTGCTGATTGGACCCAGTTATGTATGTGTGGAATGCGATGAATCTTTCCCTAAGTTAGCAAAACTCAAATGCGGGCATCGATGGTGCGAGTCATGTCTGAAAAAGCGGTTCAAGGCCTCGGTGAAAGATGCCCGCAGCATGCCACCCAAATGTTGTACCTCGGACATCATTCCCCTCAAGCATGTCAATGACCTGTTCAAGGATGATTTCAAACGGACTTGGAACAGAAAATTCAGAGAGTTTTCCACCAGAAACCGCAACTACTGTCCCAGGTCCAAATGCCGAGAGCGGATCCGGCCAGAGGATATTTGCCATCACAAGAATGGCCGCACCAGCGCTACTTGTAGGAAATGTGAGACAGAGATATGTGGCGTATGCTTCAACAAGTGGCACGAATCAAAGCACTGCCCCGCCCGCGAAAACACATCTCATTGGAAACGTTGCTTCAACTGCCAAGCTATGGTTGAGTTGAAAGAGGGATCCAACCAAATGATCTGGTAGGTCCATCTCATTATCTCCGGAAAGCAACTGTGGGCCTTTCTAACTGGATCACAGCCGTTGTGGTGCTCGATTCTGCATGATATGCGAGGCAAGATGGAAAGCTTGCAAGTGTCCTTCATTTCACTACGATATGGAGGACGAGGATGAATTGGATCATGTGCAGATACCTGTAGCAATGGTGAGCCGAGAACGCCTTGGTGGGTTCGACAGTTTATCACGGGGTCCACGTCCTGGCTGGCAACCCCTTCGGGAATATCGAGAGGAAGAAGCGACTGGACGGCTACAACATGCAGATGCTGATGATGAGGATTACCTCGACGACATCAATGGTGACGTTGCCATTGGAAACGCAGCCGGCCATTTCTTGAATGACGATTACAGAAGAACGCAAAGCGCCGCTATTCCACAAGCGCCACCCCCTGCTGTACCGCTGCCACCGCCCTCAGTCATACCAGAACGCGTCAATCCTGGCGCAAACTATGTCTCAGGAGTGAATAAAGCCAGAGGTGTGCGTGGTTCATCGATGGAAAGGCGACTAGCGGACCGATTCTCAGAACAGCGCCAGGGTCCCCTCCCGCACCATCGTTCATTTAGCCAACATTTTGCCTCTCATCCTGTTCCCCCTTTGGGTATGGTGCCTCCACCGCCAGTTCAGCCGCCTATGGTACCGAGCCCTATCTCAAGACGCCATACGATGGACAACGAGATGTACGAGATGCCGTTTGATCACCGCTACTCCATGGCCCCCGTACCCCGGAGAACTACTGCCCGTGAGTACGTGGACGATATCGACATCCACGGACCACTGAGCCGGCGGCGACTACGCCAGACAGCGCCGCCGCCGCCCTCAGCACTTGCAGGACTTACGGGGGCGGGCAACGGCATGAACCGAGTGAACGAGTGGATGGATCATGTCGATCCCTATCCTCCAGATAGCCAGACAGTCGCTTGAGTTTCTCTCTCATCTTTTATTTTCCTCTCTCTTTTGATTCTCTCATTTTGATACACGAGCACTCGCCCATAATTACAGCCTATGTGTTCTCGTCACGATTTCTCACGAAGACACGATTAGCTTAGTAAACTTGTACCTCTTCCTCTCTGGCATGCAGTGTACACTTAGATTGGATTATGAACTTGGCTGCTTAACTAGTACTTCGCCTTTCCTTTTTCTTTTCACAAGCAACGCGTCTGCCATTTCAGCGTTTGTGGTGAGATGACTATCATGAGCTGCACTTGCTTTGTTCGGTCTGGCGCTTTACAGTGGGCAACCCCAAGATGAGAATCGGCGCGTTAGCTAAACCATAGGTAGGTATGTACTCCAGACATTTCAATTAGAAGGCGTCTCATTGTTTATTTGTTCGCCCAACCCCCACGCCATTTGCGATATCTCCCAAAATGCTTTTCATCTTGCTTGTGACCAAACCGTTGTATCTCACATTATTTCAAAGCCTCTGATTTGAGCTCTTGAATTGTTCATGTGGAAAACGTTGACGTTGAAAAGGAATTGGGGGCGAGTTGATGATGTATATTTGGCTTTGAAAGCCGGGAGCGGCCGAATATTCCGCATAAAACGCCGATATTGATGGAGGAAAGGAAAGATTGTATATTGCATTTTTCTTCATTTTTCTTGCTTTTGATGAAAATGAAATGGATCGTTGTCACGTATTGGGTGTTGGAGAAGTCTTTTCGCGTGTCTTTTTGCGGATTGGATGCCTGATCGCAATCCGTGTCGTTCTATGTGCTTTGCGTACTCGCTTATCTCTAAGTATGTTCCTTCTGTCGTCTTTTTTGCTTTTGGTGCTGTTTGGACTTTGTGAGTATGTACGGGTTAGGACCTGGCGCGCTTCGGAGATTGTAGTAGAGAGCTCGTTTTCTCACATGTTGTTTTGCTTGAAGGAGGTGGAGGCGTTCTCTAATCTCCGTAACTACTTGTTAAGGTACTTTGGTTTCTTTTGTCGATTGGAGAGGAGTGGAGAGGTATGTGGTTCATTGCATGAGATCACTGTTTGTTATTATTGAGATCCGGATGTGCCCTTTCGTAGTCGTTGTGCATCGCCATCTCGGCGGACTCGCTGTACTCGGGTGGCGACGCGGAGGTCTGGCCGAGTTGGTAGATCGGCGACACTACCTGCGGGAAGGCCGAGGGCTCGTGGTCCTTATAGCTCGACTGGCGCGGCGCTTGGGACTGGTGTGTTTGTGTATGGTACGGCGCCGATGTCCCTGCTGCCGTGTGGGTTTGGGTGTTGAGCGAATATGCGTGAGACGAAGTTGCGGATAATGGGGATACGGTCCGAGGTGATGTCGGGCTGTTTTCTGGTGATGGGGTCATGGTGTCTGGGTACCGTGACGGCGGTCCATTGTCGGGCCGTATTATTGTAGGAATTGGGTTGGGAATGGAGACTAGATGTGAAGAGCCTGTCTGTAGGGGCGACGGCCGGCTTGGAGGTCGGGACGTCGCTGTCGTAGACCCCTGTATACTTCGTTGGGGGGAGGCTGGTCGGGAATGATCCGGATTGTGGACTATACGAGGCGTCGCGTATCCGTCTACAAAGAAAGCCTGGCTTGCGGCCGGTGAAGGCCGATGTATGGTCATATACGGCTCTACATGAACGGCACTCACTGGCCGAGAGACGGCCGGACTACAAGCGGCGCTGCCCACAACGATGGGCCCGGGACCCGGAGCGGTAAGTGGAACGGTGGCATGAGTTAATCCGTCAGTACTGGCATTCCTATCATCATATGGCCCGCTATATGGCGTATAGCTGCCAGTTCTCGAGCCGCCGGTATCATGATTCTCCAAGTCAGCGTCCTTGGGCTGTGCCGCGGCGTTCTGTCTCTCACGACGCTGTCGTCGTTTCCGTCTGAAGACGAACCAGTACCAGGCGGCACATAAGAAGAGTACTGCCAGAAATCCGCCGGTGAGGCCGCCGGCCAACCTCTCGCGGGATATCTCAGTCTCCGTCCTATAATATTTTTGCGATGTTGGACCGTCTTCCGCAATAACTGTGGATACTGGCGAGTTTGCGGATGTTGAAGACGATAGAATCGTATTGATAGAGGTAACGCTGCCGATAGATGTTGGAGATAGTGGAAGCGTAGGCCGTGGGGACATAGAAGTAGAGCTGGCGCTGCCGATAGATGTAGATTGAGGTGAAGATGTATAAGTAGAGGCAGTGATGCTCGTTGATGTAAGCGAAGGCGTAGATGTGAGAGTAAAGCTGGCGCTGCTGATCGTAGGTATATCGGGAGGGCTGCTGACAGGCCAAGGTAGGGTCGAAAGTGTGACCGGAGAATTCCCGCCATATTTTCCGGGGTTTATATCGCCGAGACCACGGTTGCCCCCATCTCCGTGATGCCCACAATGAGGACATTGTCTCTTGCTGCGCCCACTGGCCGAGCGGGAGCCAGCGACGGTATCGAATGCGCTCTGTTCTGAATGCGGCGGCCTCGAGGAAAGGTCGACATCATGCCGTGATCTATTCCTGCGCTGTTTATCTGTAGTGCGACTCCTCAACCACGCAGCGTCCGCTGGGACCAAGGCCGACGTGAACGCCAGAGAGATGAGATAGTGACGCATAGCAGCCCGGCACGAAAAAAAAAAGCTGTCTTTGCACTGGCCTCACCAATATAGGCTCATGTAGCCGAGGATTCTCTGCACTCAAAAACGTGCGCAAAAAAACTAATAAGCAGGAGAGTTCCAAGAGTTGGTCTGTGTCTTTCTCTTAGCTATGCGATTGACAAAATAGAATAAAGCCTCTGTTCGGGGCGAATTACTCTTAGGGCTCCCAGCTCCGGGACAAGTAGTTTCAGAAAGATGGGAGTATTGATATTATAATGCGAAGCTCTGGAAAAGTGGAAGTTCTATATGTAGCAACAACATGTATGTATATATCATCACGATCGTTGCATTGGACTCGCTGCCTACATGAGGCTGTGTCTCTTCGCCTTGATACTCTCGGAATACTAAACCGCTGTGTATTTCCCGCGAGGTAGCAAAGACAGGTTGGGGGTGAGGGACACAAAAGGTATTATTTGTCAAATTCAACTTCATGAGGCTCGGTAACAAGCTTCTAATTCCTACATCGTGTGTCGTAGTCGAACATCGCAGCTTGTGTAAGTGGTGACCCTACGTTGGCACAGTCGAATGAGGAGAAAGCCAAGTTAACTCCATTCAACTTCGCATCCGCAGCCTTGAGTGATCTGGGGAATACGAATTGTATAGATTTCGGTCTCGAATCCCCGACGGCTGCTATTATGTGATTGCGAGCCACGGAAAAGAAGAGAAGGGGCTAGAATTACTGAAGGCAACATGACACAGCCCTGAAGGTGAACGCCTTCTGCAACGGATGTGCTCATTCGACCGCGGGCTCTATAGCTATTCGTTTTGGCCCCGAAACCCCCACGTTTGAGTATTCTTAAGTACAGCCCTGGTCCAGAACCCAGGAGAAATGCCTTGGCTTATTCCCTCGTGGATACCATTTTAACACGCGAAAGATCACAGACGAAGTCTTGTCGCTATTGTGAATGCTGTCTTGCTTCGAGTCTTCCTATAGCGACGGATCACCTCTTACCGTCGAATGCCAAGCAGAGAGGGATTGGCTAAAAAAAAAACGCTGAATATCTCAATGCGGCCACACCCTGAATATGCTATTGTCCTCTTTAGGTAAACCACCCGGGGGCTATTCAGTCAAACAGTGACATTTCACGAACCTCCCACGCGGCTGAGTCGGCATCCATCATCCTACGCCACATGATAAATCGCTCGACGGAAAGGCATCAATGTAGCATCTATGCGTCTCCACGAAACCGGCAGTGAGGGGAATGGCGTTTCGTAACTCGATGGGTCGCAGCCAGCATATGCCACACAATGGTTCCATCGCGACACTTTCTTGTCCGGCCGAGGTGATCTGCTGTCTGCTGACTGCATCCGTTGCCCAACTTCCTTAACGGCAGTAACTGGTATACCTATAAAGGAGACGTTAGGAAACGGCGTCGATTCCCATTCATTACATTTACCTGACCGGTACAGTCAAGTGACATAAGTCAGCCATTAACAGGGCGTCAGGCCAGAGCTCATCATATCCACCCGCATGCGTTGCAATGTAACCGCTGCAATGCATTGTCACGACAGAAAGCGATGCGACCCGCGGAGGCACCCGTACGTCTTTATTGTCCAGCCCTCGCCCGGGGGACCACGGGTCGGAAGCGGCGGGCCAATGTTCAGTTGGGGTATGAAGCAAGTATACATAGTATGTATAGTGTATATGACTTGGCCCGTCCAAAAATAGTTCATTCCACAGCCTGCTCATCGCGGTCCTTGAACTACAGAAGTAGGCATACGACCGAGATTCAGGTTCTCCGCACACGAGCAGACCCCGCGGGGGCGGTTCGAAGTACTTAACCCAGTATAGATTCGTGGTATTGGGCGTCTTGGGGGTTCTGAATACAAATCATTTCGAAGAGGTATGAGTTTCGGCGACTTGTTGCCTGCTCCATGTAACCGCGAGAACTTGTCCTCGTGTTGGTGTTAGTCGCAGATGAGCGAACGATTCTACCAGATACATCGGATTTCAAACACACGGCAACGCATGGATAGTTGGATGTTAGGAATTTCACGATTCAATTGTTCCTGATAGGGTCTATAAAGCTAGAACCCACAGTGATAGGTACATACCATGGGGATATGAAGCACCCTCAACTCAACATTCAGAAGCAGTTTACTCCTTAAAACGCCAGCCACCCCCAAAGGGTATCATCCGTCAAATTCTCGTTAAAGGGGCCGTAATACCAACGTTGGGATTGATTGTCGGCGCTGTGAACTGAACGATCCGTAAATCCCAGCCGAATCGCCAGATCAGAGCGCCTATGGTTAATTAGATAGCAGGGGCGTCGTGGCGGCCTTCAAATCAACAGCCTTACCACCGGCACCCTAGCCAGTACTTAGAGTCATGATAAATATATACTTAAGGTCAATAGAGACTGAGAAAGACGGCGGCGATCGATGACTTGTCGTACTTGATGTACTTGCCTCTGCCTTTGTCTACCTCGTGGTAACGGTCCCAAAAGCGATTGTAAAGGGGTTCCAATATCTGCTGCATGTCCCTGGCGAACATTTGTCGAACCTCTCGCTCCATGTTGTATGTCTTGTGGCGAGACACAAGCTCATCAAAGCTGGCGTTGAACGTCTGAAACTTGCTTTTTATGCTATCTTTGTCCTTGCTGCTCAGCCCCTTCACTATCGAGGCAGACTCATTCGAACTTGACGGCGGGCGCTGTGTGCGGCTTGTGTGGATGACGTCGAACAAATGCATGGATGTATCTTTGCAGGCCTCGGAATAGAGAGCTTTCGCCTTTTTGCGCCAGCTATCCAGATTACCAAGTTTGCTCTCCAGAAGGGGTCGGAGATCTGAATCCCGGATCATTCGCTCAACGAGGACGACGTTGTTTGCCAAGAAGACCCCTAAAACGGACTTGCCCTTCAGCAGCAGCCTGCCTTTCTGCTCCAGCGTTGACATCAGAGCATCTATGGTGTCGGTGCAATAATGAGCAAATATCTCCTTTCCATCCGCACCAATATCAAATGATGCCAAACTCGGCGTCGCATCTGTGCCTGCATTGGAAGGGGAGGTTGAGTTCCATCCGCCATCGCCTAAGGAGATCATGATACTAGAGATTGGACGCAGAAAGTCGACCATTGTTTGCAGACGTCCTACGGTTTCGGACACAATGGGTATTGACGAACCATCGGCCGGCAAGGCCTGTATTCCGCCGACCTTTCGCCTCGTATCTTCCAGCAGCTCAGCCAGCGACATCTTGGCCGTCTCACGCACAGGCTTGAGTGCTGCAGCGAGAGTTGATTTGAGCTCACCCGTCCTCGCGTCAAGGCTGTTAGACACACCCGACATTATTTCGGTTATCTCATATGCGAGGTAGCAGTCCGTACTCAGGTGAGCTTTAATGTGGTTATTCAATTCTCGAAGCGTCCGCGCCAGCTCTGCCAAGGGAGCCTGACAAGTGGTTTGAAAGGCGGGACCCCAGTCCTGCCTCATGAAAATGTTGCATATGTGTTCGTACTCAACGACAAACATGCCCTCCATGGCCCGAGCATACATGCCGATACCGTTGCTGCCTAAGCGGTAGATGGCTTCATGGCTCGTCTTCTTTGCCGTATTGACACTTGCATAGGCGAGGTTTACCAAGGTTTGCGACAAATACGTGCCCCGGACCTCGCCATATATCTTGGCCAACGGGTTGTCGGCGGAGCTGTTGCCCGACACGTACGAGTTCATTAAGCTCAGCTTGGATAGTGTGTCCTGGGAAAGAGATGGGAAAGGTCTGTCCTTGGTGATGTAGTGCAGAGGTTCGATGGATCGGGGGGTTTCGCTTCGAAGCAATTTTTCGAATGAGTTTTCCAATTGGGTGTTTCCATTCTTGACGAGACGTTGAAGGTCGCTGATTGTCTGCTGATTGGCACGTAGATTGGAGGTCTGCATGTTCTCGAGGGCTTTGTTCAGGCGCTTGATCGAGTTAAGGTAATTAGACAGGCCGGCTTTCTCTGGCCCTTGGCGGATGATGTTCTCCTCATCATCCTTGGAATCAGCAGGCTGTCGTAGCTTTTCGATCGCTGCTATAGCGGCATCGATATCTTGGGTGAAGGAGCACAGAGTTAGCTTGTCGAGCATACCAAAAAGACACACGCGCGCGCACATATAGAGAGAATAAAATAAAAGGCTGTGCTGGGGTTGTCGTACTGTTCCCGAAGATTTGGAGTCTCTTGGTCTCGCCATTGAGGGGTCCTGACACGTCGCGAACACTCTTGCCGGTGGCCTCCAATCTTGCCAGGCAAACCTGGATCTTTTTGGTCAACTGCGTCGTCTTCTCGAGACGTGAATTCAGCACGTCAACCTCGGCACGTGCCTCCTCGTCGGCAGCGTGGCGGCCATTGCCTAAACCGACCACCATGATTTCGCCCGCTATGAGCTCAATAGTACGGCGTAGACGTGCGCGAAGTTCCTCTGTACCTACCTGCGCAGGTAGGTACGAATAGGATATGAGAGTTCAAGATTGGTCGCTGCTAGGAGGTATGGATGTAAGTACGCCGGATGAACTGCCTCACAGAGTAGTAGTTAGGGATGAGGCAATGC
Organism: Xylariaceae sp. X802; assembly: GCA_028637635.1. Classification (NCBI taxonomy): domain Eukaryota; kingdom Fungi; phylum Ascomycota; class Sordariomycetes; order Xylariales; family Xylariaceae; species Xylariaceae sp. X802. The sequence continues at coordinate 577,388 of JAJFDH010000011.1, read as the reverse complement.
CGCCGGTAGTCACTTGGTCACGTAACGGCTTCGCCCTACTCCTCGGCCCCTCGCAAGTCTCGGCCACCTACACTATCTGAACATTTCGGCGGGTAGTTATGGGCGAGTTGCGCCACTGGATGACCAGCCTTCACGGTAGGCCGAAAAGCAGTAAATGCGCTACCTAATTAAATGGCATAATGAAAAACCAAGTACATTAGTATGCGCATTATTGCATTGGCTGTGCGCCTTAGATGGGTATTATTCATATAGGCATGCAGCTTTAACACGTGGGCAAAAAGTTAACATTCCAAGATCATGTTGATGAAACTTCTCCCTTGCGTGTCTCAATCCACTCCTCTAGTGCTACTTACGGGATCCATCATGCAAAGAAATCTATAATCAGTCTTTGAACGGTAGTTACAATTGCTTCACCGTCGGCTGGTGATATGTTGTACGGTGGCGAGACAATCACAGCATCTCCATTCACCCCGTCAGCCGTGCCTGGCGCCGGGTACACGGCGATGCAGTAGGGCTTGGTTATGCCCAGTGTCGCTATTCCATAGGCCACATTGGAAGAGCAGGGGAAGGGTTTCTTTGTCGTTTTATCCATGACAAACTCGATACCCCAAAACAGACCACTGCCACGAATATCACCGACATTCGGGTGGTCGATGAGCAGATCTTTCAGCCGTTTTGAAAGCAATCCTCCCATGATCGACACGTTTTGAACCAGCTTGTGCTCGCGTACGATCGCTTGCACTTCGAGGGCAGCGGCACATGTGATTGGATGTCCCTGATACGTATGGCCGTGAACAAAACTCCTATCGTTGCTCTGTTAGGACATTTAGGAGGGGGGGACTGCTCCCACTGACACTCACCCGCTTCCTTTCTCAAAAGCCTCCACTACTCTTCTGCTCGCCATCAAAGCTGCTATAGGTTGGTACCCTCCACCCAGGCACTTCCCCAGGGTCTGAATGTCAGGGGTGGCATCGTGCTGTTCCCAAGCATGATAGGTACCTGAACGTCCCATTCCGCACATCACCTCATCAAGTATGAGAAGCGCGCCGTACTTTTCGCAAACTGCTTTCATTGCCTTCAAATAGCCGGGAGCAGCGGGGACACAACCAAGAGCCCGTGTATCCGTCAGATCAAGGTCTCTCAAGCAGGTTCAACTAGTTACTTACCGCTCCAACAATAGGCTCAGCAACAAAAGCACAGACAGTTTCGGGCCCGACCCTCTGAAATTCTTGGTCTAGCTCATCTGCAAGCCTTGATACGTATTGCGAGTCGGTCTCGTCTACGTGCTTGTCCCTATAAGGGAAACAACGGGAGACCCGAGAGACGCAGTCGGGGAGGATTGGCTCGAATTTAGCCCGTCGCATCGTATGTCCACCCATTGAGAGCGCCCCTAGCGTTGTCCCGTGGAAGGAACTCTCTCGAGCTATAAATCGTGCTCGGCTAGGTTCAGCAGGCGTTTTTTCGAGATAATACTGCCTTGCTAGCTTCATCGCGGCCTCCATTGCCTCCGATCCTGGTTCTCTATTTTAGACATGAGACCTTCCCAAGTGAGGTTGGTATGCGTACCGGAGTTAACTATATATGCTCGCTTCATTACGCCATGAGTGGAATTCACAAGTTCCTGGCAGAGTTGCTCAGACACGTCCGTGGTATAGAAAATCGTCGAACAATACGATATCTGTTTGAGTTGGGCCGCAATGGCGTCGTGGACTCGCGTATTACCATGCCCAATACATGCGACGGCGGCACCACCGGAGGCATCCAGGATTCTACGCCCGTCTTCTAAGACGACATAGTTTCCTTCTCCTCCTACGATTCGCGGGAATTCCATCTGCAAGCTTCTATGAAGCACGGCTGATGTAGTTGTAGCAGACATCTCGGATCGTTGAACTGCAGCTGATGGGTTGTGTCTTGTATTAGGAGAGAGAGAGACAGCAGAATATCTGGCAGTAGTGCTGTGAATATGTTTTCAAGCAGTTGCTGTGTCCCCATATAGCCAGGGCAAACCCAAGCGCATTGTGGTCTTATATAAACTGCGAACAGACAGCAATACCATGCCAGCGCAACACGGCAAACGCCTCAAACCGGGCCGCTTTCGGAAAACCAGCAGTTTCAATCTCCAATATGGTATCTATTCATGCAGTCAGGAACGGAATTGGCTCTCCTGCAGCTCAACGTCGCATTCCGAGAAAATTTCCAAATAAACGGCTACAAGGTTGGCCGAGTTTTCGTTTTCCGACCCACCAGCCTCCTTTATCCTATTCGCCTATTTACAAGATATCAGAACATAGAATCCCAGCTAACCGAGTGAACATCATTACTAGGTACTTCGTACGTAAGAACAAAAACGGGGTGCACACCTCGTAGGGGCAAGGAGATTATTAATAGGACATACAAGTATAGAAGTCAATTAGCTAACTATATCTTTTATAATGGGTAGGATCGTGAATTCAGACTTATTAGATATTAGTGCACTTGGAAGTGCATTTTGCCATCGGTAATTATGAAATGCTAACTCACATCACATCATAGGAACGCAGAACGGGTCAAACTAGTCCTGTACCCCATGATCACCAACACCGATATCCTAGGAAGTGAGGATCCGGGTCCCTGGAGGCTATTGGCATTACCGTGTTGGGCCTGAACCCCAGTCTATTACCGAGACGCCCTTCGCTCTACCCTCCATAATACACTCAAGCTTATCCTCGTTCGTTACCCAACCTTGCCGTCTCTGCAAGATGGCATATTTAACTAGGTAATCCGGTAAGTAAGCCTCAGTATATCAAGTGCCCTTACACATTAGATTCGACGCCAGGGACCCAGGAAAGAATAATCTTCACCAAGGCAGTAGGTACCAAAACAGGAGAACTTACCAGGGTCCCTCCAGTCCTCCCACCACGTTCTTTCGCTCTGGACGACACACTTCCGGCCATGCTCACCGTTCTTGGCATTCGCGAAAGGCCACACCGATTTGACGACCTCATACCTTGCTTTGCCAGAGAACAGAGTCGCGACACTAGTGAAGAACTTGTTGACCTTGTCAGGGTTTTGAACCGTGACCTTTGCGTGAGTTACCGGGAACTGCACAATAACCACTCCCCGGTAATCAATAGAAGCGACTAAGCTGCGGATCTGGCCTTCGACCCAGTTATGGTCAAAGTTCGTCACCACCCGTTCTAGAGTGAACATCTTAACGGACGATTGGTCCCTGACGTATCGCGTGCACCATGCCTCCAGCCCGTCTTCGCCAGCTCGGAGCTCGGTTGTTAGCGTGGGTTCCTTTCCTCCACGGTAAGCCATCTCGTCTTGAGCCACACAGCGCAGATAATCCATTCGATCCCGTGGGTTATCGGGGACCAGGAGGCTCATAAGGTTGAGCTGTATCCTGAAATCGGTTACCCCGTTTCGGGAACCGTGAATGAGAACCTGGAGCTTAGGAGGTACGGTAGCCAGCCTCCGTATAAGTGACGACAAGGCCTTGGCATCTTCGGATAGGAGGGTTGTTTTGCTTGTGATGGTGGTGCTGTCGGCGGATAGCTCAAACATTGAAGGCGAGTAGAGCCGATAGTCTAAGATCGGAAGACCGGGATAGTGGTGCGGACCCTTTGGTGCTACCGGACGCCGAGATTCCGCAGCACTACTTGAAGGGCCCGAGTAGGGCGGCGGCTGGGGCGGCTGCTGCGGTGTTAGCGTCGGCTCCGACTCCGGCTCATCCCCGGGCAGCCCCTTGAATTCCCGGTTGTCTGGTCCGGCCTCATGGCTTTCCCGGCGGTAGACAGGCTCCACCACTTTGCCTGCTTTCTCAGAGGCCATATCGGTTTTCCGAACCTCCGGCTCTGTTGGTATGTTAGGTAATAGAGTCAAAGAAGTTGCAAGTTGGTATGACAAGTCCCGTTCCGTAGCTGGTCGGTTGCTAATCCGCAGGCAATATTGTCAAGATAGAGCCCTTTCCAACGGACAGAAAGCTCTGCTTGTGCTCGTGGCATGTGAAGAACTCCATGACTTATACCAAGGCGATGCCTGTGGACATTTAAGACGAGTCAAGCTGAGGCAGCCTGAAGGCTAGGATGAAGTACCGGTAATGGTGGCGCAGCAGGGCGTGCAAATACATACAGCAGCAACACGCCATCTACGGTATAGGTGACGGTAGGTGTCCAGAACGATGTAGTGCTCAATTAGGACTCTGGCTTCTTTCTCTTCCTGAATTAAGGTATCCTACGACCTCCCGATGCGATAATATGGATATCTTGGGGAACGGCAAATCCAATTCTTTGACTGATGCCTTTGACCCTACAGGCTACCGGTACCTACCTATTCATCGGCCGGCTACGGTGCTCGACCACCCAACCTAATCGACAGTGGTATACACTACCTACCGGTAGGTAGGTCAGTGGGTACCCCTGGCTAGCCGAGCAAGACGGTAGGTACCGGTAGGCCGACCAACAGGATACACTAAACAGTGACGTTGATCCCCTGCAGAGTCACCACATTTTGTAGCTAGCGTCCCTATCTTGTCCTCATAGCTAGTGCGGATAGGGACCTAATTCGCCGGATCAGTAGGTAGGTACTAACAAGCTACGACTATCTAGGCACCTTGGTTAGCGCATTGTATGCTACGCTAGGCGCCTAGGTAGTGTAGGTACAATAGGTACTGTAGGCACTTCGCACTACCTATGTGCGGTAGCTCGATAACGCGTAACAGCCTTGCTCGGCCACCGTGCCCAAACAGGACGGTGCGCATGCCGCGATGAAAGGGGAGTGGCCGAGCAACATGACTGGACATGACTCCGATGGGATCCGAAACGTCATTGGTCTCCGTTTAGCATCTCCGAATGAGCTGTCCCTGAACCACATCCCTTCAACAACAACATCATCAACCTCAACTCTAAGTATCTTTCAGCTTAGGCTGCTGCTCATCTTGGTATCAATACGGTTATCTCTGCTGCTACCAAGTTTTCGTTAGCCCTCTCTATACTTTCGTTTTCAACGGCCAACTCCGAATTCAACCATTGTCACACTTTGGACTCTACATTATGAAGGCCGCTTTCCTTTCATCGCTGCTTTTACCCGCGGCGGCCAGTGCTCGCTTCATCGAGGCGAACGAGGCCAACCGCATCCTCCCCTACATGGATGCGCTCCTTGAGGAAGTGCCGCCCTCTTCTACCGAGAAGTTCCTGGTCGAGTTATCACCCGGCGAGACTCGCTGGGTCACTGAAGATGAGAAATGGGAGCTTCGTCGAGTATGTGTCTTTATCCCCTTTTCATAGGTACAGCATTATCCGATTTGGCTGTCGGGGCGCACGCACGCTTCTCGTGTACGGGCTGACCCATCTATGTAACAGGCCGGACAGCGGTTCATGGACATCACTGAGAACGGCGACCTCGGCACGATACGAGCCTCGTCGCGAGCCACCCCGATCTTCCCTGAGAAAGTGAAGCTCCAGGATGAGATCAAGCCCCTGCTTGCGAACCTGTCCAAATCTGAGATGCAAGAACACCTCGAGAAGCTCACCAGCTTCCACACTCGCTACTACAAATCCGACTACGGTCGACAATCCTCCGAATGGCTGCTGGAGACGGTTCAGAACACCATCAAGGAGGCTGGTACCGATAAGCACGGCGTCAAGGCCGAGCACTTTAAGCATCCCTGGGGCCAAAACTCCATCATTGCCACGATACCCGGAAAATCTGATTCGACCGTCGTCATTGGCGCGCACCAAGATTCGATCAATTTGTGGCTCCCATCAATTCTTCCAGCCCCCGGTGCCGACGACGACGGTTCCGGTACCGTCACCATTCTAGAGGCTTTCCGCGTTCTTCTATCCTCCCCGGAGGTTCTCAGCGGCACTGCGCAAAATACGATAGAGTTCCATTGGTACAGCGCAGAAGAAGGTGGGCTCCTAGGCAGTCAAGCCATCTTCTCCCAATACGAGAAGCAAGGCCGAGATGTCAAGGCGATGCTCCAACAAGATATGACCGGTTTCATTCAAAAGACAATTGCCGCCGGCAAGCCCGAGAGTGTTGGGGTCATCACTGACTACGTCGACCCCAGTTTGACTGCCTTCATCAAGAAAGTCATTGAGGAATATTGTGACATTCCCTATGTTGAGACCAAATGCGGCTATGCCTGCTCTGACCATGCCTCGGCCTCCAAGGCAGGCTATCCCTCTGCTTTCGTTATCGAATCAACCTTCTCCGAGTCTGATGACCATATCCACAGCACCGATGATCTGATCAAGTATCTATCGTTTGTAAGTATCTTGGTGCTCATAATCACCCCATATAGCGCCCAGCACTAACGATGGATACGCAGGATCACATGCTTCAGCACGCGAAGATGACTCTTGCCCTTGTATATGAGCTCGGGTTTACAGATTTCAAGGAGCTTGAGAGCTTGGAAATTGGCGAGTTGTAGATATCACTAGGGCTTAAGAAGCGTTCTTCCGCGATACAAATAGGTGACATAAAGGCAGCGTCTTCAAAGACAGAACGACTTTCTTTGCCATAACCTGGCACATAAATTATACTAAGAATACGAGATATCCACCGGTGTCCCCGAATGAGACCCAGATGATAAGACTACTTGCAACATGCCATTCAGCAGAGGACCGTCCCAATAGTTCCCTAAATTGAGTTCCGTAAAGGTAAAGGCAGCCGAATCACGATCTCACACTAGCAGTTCTTGTGATGTTCAGTGCGAAACCATACCGTCAGAATGATGCAGCCTTTTCAGACTTGGAAAAGGAAAGGTGTTTACTGATCAGACGTAGACATGTAGATTGTCACGCAGAGCCCACGTTTATCAACGTGATTTTCAGAAATAGAGCAGTGCGCTATTACGGCAACTGCACGCAAAAATATCAGATGAAGTTTGACAAATTGAGGAGGTTAACGGCAACTAACAAATTCCGGTATCAATTCAGAGAACTCGGCTTCACTGCAATGTTCACGTCTAAACTCTGCCTATATGCAACAACTGCTCACTCATAGCGCCCAGGTTTCAACGTCCCTCAGTCGCTTTGCTTTGTATGTGTCACTTGAAAGGAACGTGGCTTGCATGCCAACCAACCGCTCACAATCCTTCCGAACCAGGCAGGCCGTTTCTGGTAATCGACGAGACATCCGCTCTTTGTCAAGGAACCCGCGACGATTCTCCGCTGGCGGCGCTGCATGCGGAGAGAATTAGTAGCTCAACTTCCTAGGAACCGGTTGTTTTCGGCAAGACACACTATATCTCAGGCTTCGGACAAAGGAGTTCGGTCGCATCTTTGTCATATCTCCCGATATTTACACCATTATCATGATGACCCGGGGCGCGCGCAGATGGTTGTATGTGCTTGATCGCATTTTATGCTCGTCAATCCGCTCTACGCAGTCGTGGGGCTTCGATCCTGGGGGTTTAACTCATTTGTCACGGTCATTTCACAATTTACGCTTCCTTCCGCCTATTTTCGCGTTTCCAAATTGTTCAACCCGTAGGCGCCCGCGGACATCGATGTTTCTAGAAGAAAAAGGTGGACCATTCATTAACCGGCGACAATGGCATCCGGACAGCAAGCGAATCCCAATTATCTCCATCATCTAGGGAGTACAGGTCCTCCAGACAGAGACAGCAGCCTCGACCATTTCCTCATCGACTTCAACGAGCTGGAGCCTGGAAATGTAAGGCCCGTTCCCATCTCGGTGTTCCAGCGACTATTCGATGAGCACTTTGAACCAGCGCTCGTGGCCCGCAAGTGGTTGATCGACGGCCTAGAGGAGTATCGGCGTCTAGAAAAAACCGACCGGCCAGCGGAGAGGCGTCGCCTGAGAGATACAAAGGACCTAAGTCTTATCACCAAGGACGCATTCGACGAGGTGATAAAGAGGATCACAAGAGTCGTCGCGGACGCTGCAACCCGTGTCCAATGGGATAAAGGTCACGGAAACTACGGAGAGGAGCTCCAGGAGTGGCTGCAAGAGAAGTATTCAAAGCTGGACCAAAACGTGGTTGATAATGAGAGTTTCCCGATCAAATCCGAGCTCGAGCTCATTCAAGGCTTCATAGCGCAAGCTATGATGGTAGTCCCTCTCGCGTGGGGAAACGGCCAGGCCGAGAATAGCGCAAAGAGACCGCTTTCCGGAAATGACGGAGGAGGTAATGATGGCGGTGGCGACGACGGTGGTCCACCGCCTAAAAAGCTGAGATCACGTTTGTCTCCGGGCAGCTGGTGGGGATCCAACAAGTCGAAGCTTGCCTGTACGGAGAAGTTCTTTGAGGTAATCGACCAATATAAGGCCTACCTCGCAAATCCCGCAGATGAACCCGGCACCCTGAAGCACAGGCGTCAGATGGAAGACTTCCTCCGGCGGGCCCTCGCCGAAGTCAACATGAGCTCAAGGTACAACGACTTGGTGCTCAAGAAAGAATGGAACTTCCGCGACAAGGAGTGCGGGGTCGCGCGCACGCCGTCGTTCATCCAGCCTGGTGCCGGAGAGGCGACTTGGCGTCTCGGGACGGAGGGATGTCTCGGCTTCAACGACTTCAAGGCAATGTTAGGCGGAGGGCTGTCCGAAGTGGAAAAGTTAAAGTCGAACAACATCACCGCGCACACCTTGGGGATGCTAGCATTATCGACGTCGTTGAGTCCGAAGAGAGTGTCACTCCGAGGCGGGGCGCAAAACGATGCCGATGGCGGCAACCAAGAAGAGACAATCGAAGACGAGAATGAGGCCAAGAGAAGGAAGATCCGGACAGGATTGAATATCCGTTTCCGCGAGCCTAACCTTCTATGGGAGCAGTTACAAGAAGACGTAACTTTTCCTGGCCGTGATTTTCAAGCTCGCTTTGATGCGTGGCGGCCTCCAATGACGGATCCCGATCACGCGGGAAAAGTTCTATCCCTTTTTAAGATCGTGCTACCGAAGGCTCTCGAACCCGAAGAATGGAACAATCTTCAGACGGAAAACAACCTATCCCAGCTGAGATCAATGGCAGGGAGATACCGCGAGATCGTAGCAGAATCGAGGCGGAAAGCCCGCGATTTCATATATAACAATCCCGAGAAAATCTCCCTCGGCGAGCCGAAGCTGGAAGAAGGAGGGGGCATGGATAGGCCAAAATCACGATACTCTAATCTTCGCAGTAAAGACTTCGCCAAGCCTCTGGGACATGCTGTCCGGGCCAGAATGTTTCAACTTCTCCTGATGTCCATCTACTGGCGTCTCTACCTATTAGAGATTCATACTCTGCAAGAATACCTCGAGGAAGAGCGAGTAAACTTGGAGATCTGGATCGAGCATGAAGAGCTATTTATGGAGTGGGAAAACAACCGGTGGTTCGAGCTCTCAAACGAGAGAGAAATGGAAGAACTGCGGCTGCGTTATGCTGGTCGAGGTTTTGTATGCCACGAATGGGAGAGCGAGATAAAAAGCATTGACGAGGCCATCAAGGCTTTAGATGAAGATCCAGCGTGCTTCGACAACCCGTCTGGGCCCGGAGAGGCTAATGTTCAGCCGGTGCACCCCAGTCCTGAACAAAGTCATGACGAGGTTTTAAAAGCGCTCCAATCATTGGAGCCAGAGGCGATAGTTGCCGACTTGCAAAAGGATTCCGATGCCAACATAGACTGGACAACTATCGGGCGCATGGTCAATCACAGAGCTGTCAACATAGGCGCCGACATCCTCGAAAGGGCGGTGCATGCTTACGAGGAAAAGCTCGAGCAGTTAATCGGGAAAAATAATAATTTAAACGGCCGTGATCCTGCCAATGCGGCCCTCATAGCCCGAAATAACCGCGACATCGCCGCACAGCAACAGATCATTCGGTCTTTAAGAGCCGAGAAAGATAATCTGAAGCGATCTCTGGATCCCGTCCTTGATGCCAGCATTAGTGACGGAATGAGGCATACGTTGGAGCTACCCAGAGACGAGGCTTACCGGACACACACCAGAGGAGTTACAAGCAGACCTCTCCCTCTCGGAGTCACAAGTCTCGGTCTTGGCCCCATGCCTGGCGAATCACCAACCCCTTGGGATTATCGAATACTTGTGGGAGCTCCAAAAGACTTCGGCCAGAAACGAAGCTTCCCAGGGGATAATATGGTAGGTCTCCGGGGCGTCGTGGGTTCGGCAACTGGACCCTCCCCAGACAAACCAAGGACGGGTGAAAACAACACACCATCGCAGGCACTGCTAGAGAGATTCAGAAAAATCATAAGAAACATGAATGAATCTGAACTGATCGCCAGGAGAATGGCCCAGGTCATGAACACGAAAGGATTGCTCAACCAAGACCAACAGAACGCCATGCATCGCGCTCTGATATTGAAGGACAAGTGCTTGGAACAAATCGAGATAATGCGTAATGAGGCCGACGAGGCAATAAGAGCACAGGTAGATTTAATCGAACAAGAAGAGGATAGCATCTTGAAGGCAGGGCTTGAGGCATTGGGCGAAATAAAGGACCACGCATCGGATCGAGGTCGAGCTACCCATGATGCCGCACAAAAGGAGCATGCCACGAACGGGAAACCGAGCCAACCCGTCGGTCAACAACCAGTACCTCGAACACCAGCCCGACGCAGAGTCCGCCTTCACACGTCGCCTAACAGTAGGCCTTCGGGCGAACTTCCCAAACTCCCTCAATTCCCAGATCTTCCCGCCGGATCCGCGGACCAGGCCGCGGACAACAGCGCATTCATGGAACAAGCCAAGAAGGATTACGCCGAGGCTCACGAGAGATACGAAACCATGAAGAAACTGAGGGAGGAATCCGCGGAACGGGTAACGGCCACCCGACGCACTGCACAGGAAACCGACGAGCCTGTCTTACGGGAGCTGGCCGATGTCGTGGAGACGCAGAAGTTCATAGAGGACAAGTCGTATATCGATTCCGCGGTCAAATTGCGGCTCATCGGGGAAGCGCTGATGGCGCAACGGAAGTGGGCGGATCCCCCAGAGACGGCCGAGCAGCTCCAGGAACGATACGACAACGTGAACAAGGACTTTGAGGTTTGGAAGAGCGAGTACGACTGGGGAGACTGGGAGATGACCCCCAAGGCCACAAACGACATGTGGGTAGTCGAGGTCACGGCAATGATGCACGAGGCCTGGAAGATTCTCGGCGTCAACCCAGGCCCGAAATACTGGCACGACATGTATGAGAGCTTCTGGAAGGGAAAGGGGAACACGCTCGAGCGGAAGCGCAAGATCTGGCTGTACATGTTGGTGTCGGACTTGAACCGTAAGATCCTCCAGTTGAACGGCTCGGTTCGGTCTTTCATCAAGACGCCGCCTATGCCGCCTCAGATGGGGGCTGAGGGAACGCCGGATATCGAAGACCTGCTTCGGCAGGCGAGCGCTCAACCCGCCCCGAAGCCGGCGCTGATGAAGACGACATCTCCATATACACCTTCTCGTCCAGCAAACCAAAACCCGGCGCCGTTCCCAAGGTCGGAATCTAAGCAGCCAGCGGAGCTTGCACCGATAGCATCGTCAGAGCAACAGCAACGGGGCCTTGAGCAGCAGGTGCCTAAGCAGAAAGAGTCCTGGCAGCAACAAGTTGAGCAACAGCAGCTCCGGCAGCAAAGGCTTCAGCATCAAGAACTTCAGCAACAAAAAAAGCAGCAGCAAAAGAAACCACAGCAGAAGAAACAGCAACAAGAGCGGCGCCCACCATCGATCCGGCAGCAACAGCTCCAACAGCAAAGGCTCCAGCAGCAGGAAGCGCAAACTCTCCAAAAGCAACGACTCCGGCAGCAAAAGCTACAGCAGAAACAGCTCCAAGAATACCGGAACCAGCAACAGCAGCGCCAGCAGCAGCAACAGCCTCTGCCTCCGCTTCCGCCTCCGCCTCAGCCCCGGGGATACCAGCAGCAGCAACAGCAACAGCAAATACCTCAAGAATACCACCAACAGCTCCAGCAGCAACAACAGCAAAAGGAGTCGCGGCCACCAAAGACGCCAACGACCCCAAAGAAACCAGAAAAGCCAAAAGCCGCAACAAAGCCCAAAGACCGAGCGCGTCCCGCAACGATAACAACGACCATGGACGAGACAAACGACGCCTGGCCCGACCTCAAGGACCTCCTGCAAGCCACGTGGAACGCGATCCTCGCGCACGAAGTGCTGCAGCAGAGACACGGCAACAAGTCAAAATACGCACAGGCCGGAAGGCCCCTCTGGCCGGTCCCGGTGCCGAAGAAAAGGTACGCCAGTCTCTGATGACCGGGACAGGTCCCGTAGAGGCGTGACTTTTGCTTTCGCTGGGACCTTTGCGTGCTCTTGATAGGTAGCGATGGCGAGCCGGAGTTTGGGGCTAGAGTGGCACGTATATAAGGGATGAGTGCGGATGAAGGCATGGATATATGGGAATAGTCGGTCTCATGCGTTTTATTCTCAAGAGCTTTCGAGCAGGACTGCGGGTAATGGATGCGTGCTACGGGGACAAGGACACACAGCTCAAGGAGTCGAGGTGGGCTTAATGTGAAGCCCCTGAATCAATGCGTGACCCGAAAGACAGCAGGATGTGGCAGCTGGTTTAGAGCAATGTGTATTTTATTTCCCTGCCGAGCTTCCACGCATCGTGTAGGTATTCGCATCGCGTTGAGATAGACATGATTCATTCCCTTTGTTTTCGCGACATTGAGTTTTTCCACAATCACAATTGAATCCATACCGTTACCCTAATCGTAAGTGCTGCGCTCCCAAGAGCAGATAGGATATACTCGTAATGCTTCCTCTTGAGCGTGGGACGAGGCGGTTTATCGTCCTATGATAAGTTTCATACACTGTTGCATGCCCAACTCCATGATCAACCGGAACGCCATAACATTATCCATCGTAGGCCATGCCAATTCCAAACATCAACATCTGTCAAGTCTTTCGGTCGCCATATTTTGGCACAGCAGACAAGCTCTGCATCTCGTTCCCGTCCTCACAGGAAGTAATCGGCGACGGGCTTTTTCGCAGGCATGCCCCTAGAGTCTTGCGGTGCAGCTTGGAAGACACGATAGCGGCGCGCAGGGCCTCTTTTGAGAAAATCCTCGCCATCCATAAGCAGGCTCCTGCCGACTCCACCATCGCTTCGCCCAACATCACCGTTGCTGCGCGCGAAGAAACCCTGGCCGCTAGGGTCTTCTGATAGCTCGAGCACTGCGGCTACATTACCGCAGCGGTAGCAGTAGTTCGGAGCTGACCAGACGGTAACAATACTGGCATCAAACATCTCCTTAAAACCCTCCATGACCAGTTGATGTGCCCGTGCAATTAGTGACAGGTCATTTCTGTGATTGAAGACCTTGACAATATCAGCTCCAAACAAGAAACCGGCACCACGGGGCGACAACCCCCAGCCGTCGATTTCATCAGGGTCCGACCAAAGCAAGTCGCACATCGCACCTTCATGAGGCACTTCCTGCTTGCGATCCAGAAGGCGGATCTTATCCACCGTGTCTATTAGGGGCGAGAGGCCACCATGAACACAAAGCACTGCGCCGGTTGGGTTACCAATCGTACCACCGCTTGAGCCGGAGGCGCCAGAGCCAGGCGGGCCCGTACGTTCTGTCTTTCCATTGGGACTTCCATGCTCGCTACCGCCCACTTTCCGGCGCCGAGGAAATTGACTCATAATATTCCCATCTGCATTACAGACTTCGATTTCGATCTCCTCGCGCGTTGCTGCTTCGTTTGCCGGTTCCAATGTGTTAGATGCGCCCAGGACTATGGCGCCGAGCGCAAGGTAGTCGAAGACATCGCAGCAGTACCGCCATACGTTTGCACTCCCGTACTTGCGTAGGCACTCATCATAGAAGCCGTAGACGGTCGTAATTTGCCGTGATTCATGGTTGCCACGGATCAAGGTCATGCGGTCGGGATAGCGGACTTTGAGGCAGAGAAGGAGGAGGAAGGATTCGAGAGAATAGAATCCACGGTCGACAAAATCGCCTGCGCACAATCAACTGGTCAGGTGTCCGCATCGAATGAGAAAAAGATTATATCATACCCATAAATAGATAATTAGTGTCGGGTGGATCACCCCCTACACGGAAGAGTTCCATCAAGTCGTGGAACTGGCCATGGATATCGCCACATATCTGGGAGAGCATCAATATCGCGTGGCATAACAGTCGCGTCGCAGTCGCAGTCGCCGCGCCGCCGCATCACAGTTGAAGTCGCGTGTGTGGCAGCATGATGGAGAGACTCACGGTTACAGGCGCAGTGACCGTCACCACGTTTGCTTCCTCTATCAACAGCTCGCGGGCTTTGTGACAGACTTCTCGGACTTGAGCTTCGGGGATGGGTCGGCAGGCCCTCAGCTGGGCGATGGCTCTGATAAAGACATGTATGAGATTTTCTTTTTCCCAGTCAGGGGAACACGACGGGCACATACTTATCGAGGTCGCTCATCCTGGCGACTGGGCGCCGGACTCAGAAGCTGCGTCGGCGCACAAGAAGGATAATCGTGAGAACCTATAAATGTTCTAGTGGTGACGGAGGTAGATTCTACCGCATACTTTGATTGCGGTATGGTGCTAGAGAGCAGGCGTGTAATCGCGTGGTTGCTGCATGTGGATGTCGGCGACGAAAGTGGGATGTTCATCTGCCCGCGAGGATCTCAAGTCTGAGGTCAGCCAAGTCGATAACGGGTTATGTAGTTATACGGATGTAGCAAGCGTGCAAGTATGTTTACATGCATTTGCACGAAATGGTTATGCAGCTAGTATAGATAAGTAATGTACCGCCATACTTACCCTCCTGTTCGGTCGACCACGTTGCGAGTCGGCCGCTAACCTATTGAGACACGCCAACAGGTGAGCTCAGGGGTGAGCGGCACCCCTGGATGGCCGAGCAATACGGCACGCCGACCTGCACTACCTAGTTAACACCGTATCAACATGTTTTGAGAGCCTTTGTAGGCCGGGCAACGCGATCAGTCAAGATACCTAGTCCCAATAAGTGAAGTTCGCCTTGTGGCCTTTTGGACATGAAGAATCAACTGATCACCAACACGAATCCCCTCGCTCCATTTCAAGCATCCAGTCATCTCCCAGCGTTCCATGACTCTTGACGCAACAACTCGCACCAGAGAGCTCAAGCCACGGCTACATCCACGTGCATATTCCTCCGTTTTATACGAAGTGTCAGTAGGTAAGTACTTGGGTCAGAACTTGGGTCTCTCCAAGTACTTCTTAGCTACAGTGTCGGTGGCTGCATGTCGGCATCCTTGGCCCCCATGAATCGACCACGGTTGGCCGGGATGCACCACCTCCGCACTCGTGTGACGGGCTCGCAGAGGCCGTCCAGTAAACATAGGTAGCTGATGAGCGGTGGCCACGCAGTCTGAATTCTTGAGCGGCTCCTCGTATGACTGAGTCATCCCATCATCTCCATCGGGATACAAGGGTGCCACAAATGGCACAACATGCCGGCCTCAAGCTCACATTCTGGGTGTATCACCCTTACGGAGCCGATTCGACCTATTTGCCAATAGAGCAAGTCTATAGAATTACTTCAACTAAGGTGGTATAATATAATTATGTACAAATGTAAACAAACAGCCCCACTCGCCTCGCTTCATCCCATGCCACTCACATCCGTATATCTCTTAGACAGGCGTGCTGATAGCCTAGTATGAGCAAGTTGTCGAGCTGTGCGACGATTATGCCGCTCTGTTCCTACTGAGACAACATCTCCAAACAATACGCTCAAAACGACTCCATCTGCGATGTGAAACTGTCCTGCTGCCCCCACACCGCCTAATAGAACTGATCATCGAATGGATGTTCAGGCAACGGGTCGGGCCCCCTGGACCAGTTACCATTACCCGCAACACTTTCCCGCGAACCCCAGAACGCGTTGTCTTTTACCCGCCGCTCACGCTCGAACTCGGCCCATCTTCGCATCTTAATTTTACTGCTATCAAACTCGCCTTCGTATTCGATACCTGCTTTCTTTGTCTTTTCACCAGCCGTCTTTCGAGTATCGCCCCAGGAGAAATCATCGAACTTCCAGAAGGCGTAGGCGGGGAGAACGAAGTTCCAGATAGGAAGGGATAGGAGATAGATCGCTAACCACCCTACATAAGTCCAGGAGTGTGCCGTGACGACAATGAGAACCGCAGGTAGACCGAGGATCAATGCTAAGAGAACGAGCGGTATGATCTGCACCGTCGGCCCAACAATGGATATAATGACTGTCATTATGTAAGAAATGGGAAGACCAATCAGAGAACAGCAGGGAGAACTTACCGACATAGAGGGTGAAAGCAATAGCTGCGGGTAACACGAGAGTGCCAATTAGGTCAATGAAGACGATGAACTGCATACTAAAGCAGAAAGTGCCGCAAAGATCCTTCACCAGAACTAATTCCATCAGGTTGTGGACTGTTGAATTGATCCATCTTCGGCGCTGTGAGAGCAGCACGCTGAACTCATCCGGGACAGTTGTCTTGCAGACAGCTTGCGGGACAAAGACTTGTTTGCGCTTAGGGAATGTTCGCAGCATTAGCGTTGTCAAGTACCGATCCTCACCCAACAGCAACAAATTCTTCGTGTGAAGAGTATCAACCACGTTCTCGGAGTAGTGCTCGACGATGTCAGGGTTAGCCAGGATGGGAACCCAGAAATTCTGGGCCTTAGGGGCCTTGATGCGGTACATGCAGAAACAACCAGGCAAACAAGTAACACCGCCGAACATGGATTCGAAGGACTTTGACTGATGATGAGAGATGAAGTACTCAAACACCTGTATCGCTGTAACCCAGCTCTGCTTTTTGTTCGCAATTTTAGTCTCGCCGCACAACCCCATGATATCAGGATCCCGCACCAACGCACACAACATGTGGGTTAGGCTATCGGGGAAGATTTTGGTATCGGCGTCAACCATGAGAACCGCCTCGTAATAATCCGGTGATATGCCAGTGACTTTCCAGAGACCGTTGAACATTTCAAACTCCAATTCCGACATGCGTTCATCGAACATTACTTTCTGGAGGAAAGACATCAAGATGATCTGACTGTCACGCTTTCCTCTGTTGCCTGGTTTGGATTTAGTAGCCTCGTCGGGGGTGCCGCATTTGACAACAAGCATCATGGGTACCCTTTGCTGTCTCTCAACTGGGATAGCGGACTTAACACCATAGTCGTAGAAACCCGCGTAGACCTTAGCCATATTGTGCCTCTTTGAGCCACTCGCCACAGCCACGTAGGAAAACGGTTGCACCTCATTAGGGGGGACCGTGTGGTCCTTCATCATGCCGAGACATACGTCTGGCGTTGACATGGTTTCGCCTTTGCCTTTAATCAGACCGTCACAGATAACAAGGATTACCTTGTGGCTGTTGGGATAGTCCGTCATGGCAATAGAATCCAATGTGGTTCGGAGACCCAGTTCGCCTTCAGAGTAGGCTGTAACTAAGCAGATGGAATGAATCAGGGGAAAGCCAAATGGTTGGTAGTCAGACGGCGGCTGGGGAACCACAGCCTCGTGAATAAATCCAGCGGGGCCGTACCCATCCACAGGAGTAGACGTGCCACCATACGGGTCGGATCGGAGCATGCTGACCCTGCTGTCATTGCTTTGTTTGTATATCGAGTTGGGGTGAAGCAGAGGCCCGGTAGACGCCTGACTTGCCATGGTCGTGGGCAGCGGTCGCCGAGTTGTCCTTTCGCTACCAGGACCGTATACAGCCGAGAAACGCGAAGTAGTAGGCAAGAAAGTGCTGGCACGCTTGCTAACCCGATCAGAACCGCCATAGCTACTGGTGAGGTCCCCAGGCATTCGCACTGGCGCACGATATATGTCCTCGCTCCAATCTTCAATTTGGCGATTTCGTTTTTTCTTGTCTGCGGATTGGGAAGTTTTTGATGCTGCGTACTTGCGGCTAAAGAACCATTGAAACAGAAGGGCCAGGCCAAACCTGGCTACAACTACTGAAAGAATAAGTACCAAAGAGACGTACAGAACTACCTTGGATGCAATGCATCCAACGGTCTCTGTGTCCACAGTTCCGACTTTGATGATTTCCTCGAAGCATTCCGCCATGCGCTTGTCATCGGCATTGGAAAATGCACGGCTAACGTCGCGCCCACGAACAGCAGCATTAGCAGTGGAATTCCGGTCTCTCAACTCCTTGAAACGATCGGGAATTGTTACTTCGGCGGGGTTAAACCAGTGCAAGAGATCCAAATCCATGACCGTTCCCGAGTATACAACCAAGTTGCGCGTGTCGTTTTTCAAATCGTCCCATGTGAAGAAAACGTCGCCGGTGCCATGTAAGTTTAGATAAAAAGTATCTCGGCCCAGCTGTGTAGTATGACAAGCATACCCCTTGTAGAATGGTGAGGTAAAATTTGGCTTGCTTGAGCCGTCTTGCGCGAAGGTATTACATGGAAAATACCACGCCAAATCGCCGTTGCTATTGGTAGGGACGTCAGAATTCGGAGCGGCTTTGATAAGCCCTTTGCATTTCCCATTGACGTTTTGGAACAGGAAACTTCCATCCCGTCCACCGTTGCTCATGTTGGGTATGTCATAAAGGATATTGGGGAATCGCCCGTCTGGTCGGAGTGGAATGCCGTCTGCGGGGGGGTGGGCCGAACTAGTCAAGTCGTATGCAACGCCGTGGAATATCATGAAACCATTGCCAACCTCGTTTATATGGAGCCGAATGCCGGGAGTTGAGCAGACTACTTCGGTGAACCCAAATGTCAAAAACCCAACAAACGTCATTAGGTATAGAATGATGCTGATCAACCCCATTTTCTCTCTCCAAGCTCTTCGTTGTGCTTTCGATCGGAAACCACAACAGTTGAGGATGAAATCGGGGCACCAGAAAGTGATGATAGCGCAGTAGCCATTCCACACACTTGGGGGTCGGATTGTCTCTTTGGGCCCGCTACGTTTCGTGTCTTTTGGCACCTTTGACACCTTATGACCGCCGGAATGTCGTCGACGCGACGCATGGGGTCTCGACTTGGCTTTCTCTAGATCGTCACTGCGATCTCGTGGAGGTGAACTATCCGATGTGGCGCCTACGCTTGGTTCCACGGATACTTTTGCGCTGCTTTCTGTACCTTCTTCATATATCGGGTCATTCCCAGTGGACGATGGGAGCGTATCCATCTGAGCGGCATGCTGTCGGTAATAGTAATTAGGATGATCTTTATCTATTCTGTTGCGTTCAGGACGTATCAAACTTCGTTTGCGCGACGGGGCTCCATAACCGGGAGCCTGGTCGCTTGTAGGAGACAAAGGTTGTCTATCTGGAATGTCGGTATTCCGGATGGTTTCGGGGAAAGAATTTCCTGATGCTACACGCTGGTGTTGATTAGGAAGGCGATTGGACACGGGATGGAAGTTCCCCGTTTCGACATCATTCGGGTAATTGCGCCGCGAGGGGGACTGTCGATATGCATTTCGCTGTTCATAAGATGGGGTTAGACCCCCGGGTCTCTCAGGAAGAGACATTTCCTGTTTATCAGCAGGTTAGCGACTGACAACTTCGCTTTGCTTTTCAAAATGAACTTGCTGTAATTGGGATTATGAGGGTAAAAGGGAAACAAAAAAAGAATCCAACTCCAGGCTAAGTATCTTATGTGACGAATGGATGTTGGCCTGAGGGATTGTAGAGGTGCGGGTAGACATAACAGAGTGTAAATAGACGGTGTTGATGGAAGGGTTCGGAGGAACACAATCCAACGGGACAACGGATGGTGGTGAATACGTGCAACGAGCCAATAGGCGGGAAACAGCACAATTGCTACTTACAAGTCTTGTTGTGGCGGGCAACGAGCAGGAATCTACCAGCGCTCAGCAGATAGAGGGGAATGGAATATCCCTGTTGGTGTTTGGTCGCGACCCAGTAAAACGAAGAATAAGGACAATGCTACCCCGTTTCCTGTTACGCAGCAGGTAACCTACAGCGTTCAAGACTTTCTGGCCTCCACCCCCTGTAGTGTTTCTGTATTTCGCAAGATCTTCTCAGGCTCTGGCTGTGATGACCCCGACTCTGAGCTTTACGGTAGCAAGAAGCCTCCGGCAAGCATCATAAGGCAACGCGATCAGTCAATAAAGGCGGCAGCGCGAGAGTAGGTTCGCTAAATGGGGAAAGGAGAACGATGACAGGCTGCGGATCAACAGATAAGTTGGCATTTGATGAACGCACGGTTGGTACAGTACGCGTGGGAGCGAAAGCGCAATGCCATCAACGAAACGAGAGCGCGGATGGGGGTTGCGTCCAGGTATGCGATGGAATGTGCGATACGATGCAATGAGAGTTGAACCTTCAGGGCTGGCAAACGAATGAGCCTCAGAAGTGGACGCGAGCGAGCGACTGACGAAACCAAGTTCGAGATCAATTCTAGGGCGCACCCGCCTGATGTGGTGAGAAGAGGAAAAGCAGTCATGGCGCGACGGCTGGACCTGCCACACTGAAGAACTTCCCTCTGGATAGTTCAGGGGGCTGGATTATTGCAGAATACCGTGCAAAATACACTGTCAGCTGCGAGAGTGACAATTGCATTACCGACTTTGCGTGCACGGTAGGAGTGAGGCAATGTACCGTACCGTACTTATTATACTGTCAAGCTCTCACTTACCGGTAATTTACGGTGCACTAGAAATTACACTAGCGTGTCAACCGCGTTGCTCGGCCACTCTACTGTTCCATGTCGGTAGGAGCACCGCTCTCTTTTGTGTTACTAAGCGAGTGGCCGAGTCGTACAAGTACGGACCGTATCCCGGGCAATAATAAGGTGAAACACGTTGGTGGAGTATCGTAGGTAGTCCACACTCTCCGTACAACATCCGTAAATCCCTTACAAATGGACGGCATACAGTTTACTGTAGTCCGTACCTGGTGCTAATGACGATACTGATACAAGCATTGCAGGTAGAGGCATGACTTTTTGATGTCTCTTATTCACCCTATTGCCTACATACCTACCTAGTATCACGCGAGCGTGATGCGCAGAGTTGTTGAACGTGAACCGGATCGATTTAGTTTACTAAGTACGAAGTACTAGTGTAGACCTGTATCGGCCCGGGGACGTAATTGGATTAAACTCTGTTAACTGGTCCCGTCTTTCAGACCTCGGGAATCTCTAGTGCACACTAGGGTAGACAATGTGCCTACTAGGTACCTAAGATATTGCTACCGTATATACGCGCAGGTATCACCTCTAGATTTCAATAGGTAATAAATGGCTATAAAAATCCTCAAGTTCGCGTTGGATGCCGAGTTGTATAGACTTTGACTACCTATCAGCACAGAAGGGTGGGAGGTGTTTGGATCTTTTCATTGTTCTGTAACTACAGAGTCATCAGTAAGTTACGTACGGATGTAGAGCGTTGCCCAGTCAATTCACGGGGCCGCCAATATCCTGGCTGACCGGATCTTGCGCAACTACTATTACTTCTATAATAAAGTAGGTAGTTGTAGATATCCGATTATGATATAGAATCCGAACATTACATTACCGTCACTAGGTATCTGGGATGGGAATCCGCAAGTAGTGTACATACATCCAAGCTTTGCCTATTGATATTGTGTTTGACAAGAACTACCGAGTCCCGACACCCTACCCATCCGTCTGCTGCGGCGTACCCGTGGCCGGTGATTAGACCCGTACCGTCCGTCCGTGGTAGGGCGAGGTTGGTGCTAGGGACCACTTTGTCCGACAACAACATAAACGACATAAGCGCGCCGCAGCGGTTCTCGAACATTTCCATGTGGCAACTGACCTTAGTATTTACCGGCGGATGCTAGCATCCGCTTCTGCTGATACCTAGTGTAGTGAGAAGATATTGGCAGGCAAAACCCCACATTGGCATGACTAGATACCTAGGGATGTAGGTAGTTATAAATTTGATCGTTTTTGTGCATACTACGCAGTGTAAAGAAGCAGTTGATTTGTGAGCCAATGAGAGGCTCGGCGAAAGCCATGCTTAATACCTACTTCAAAGGCCAAGATGCCAGAACCACCAGATGGCAGAAGCCGTTAACCTTGTTACCATGTTGTTCGGCCTACCGCATTGCTCGGCTACCTAGCTGACGGAACACATCAATCATGCAGCTAACTAGTTATGAGATCAAGTATTCCATACCCATTCGATACTACATAATAGGTAGTAACCAAAGCTTCCAATGGCCCACTACGAGGTCGCTTGGGTTCGAAAACCGGTCGACCCTCTTGGCATTGATTCTTGGCATTGATTCGTTGCCAACTTCCAAGCCAACAGCTTCTCCAATCTACGTCAATTCACGAGGTACCCATCTACATGTAATCTGGAATAAGAACTGAGCAGGGCTGGAAGGAGCATCGGCTTCTTATATGTATCTATGCTGACATTGCCTGACGAGGGCACTCGCTCGGGTTGCGTCTCTTACCTAACTACATGTCTCGCCTAGCTTGATAGCGACTAAGAAACGGGGAGGCTGAGCAAGGACTACGCCCGTACACTAACGAGAAAGCCCACCATTCCGTTATGGCATGGTACCTATACATAGGTAGTGTAGTATCCGGAGCGACTAGATCTATGGTGCGGAAATAGTTGATCGAGGAGAAATCACCTACGTAACACATAGGTAACAATTATGTAGCGTACCTACGAAGTAGCTTATAAGCCTGGTTCCCCGC
The DNA here is from genome assembly GCA_028637635.1 of Xylariaceae sp. X802. Taxonomy (NCBI): domain Eukaryota; kingdom Fungi; phylum Ascomycota; class Sordariomycetes; order Xylariales; family Xylariaceae; species Xylariaceae sp. X802. Next base: position 554,766 of record JAJFDH010000011.1, on the reverse strand, counting down.
GGTTCTAGGTACCCGCGAGCCCTTAAACTATGCTGGCCCAGCAAAGCCGGAGTTTGAACGGAATCAGTACAGTAGCCATCAGGTGAGTAATCAGCAACAGAGACGGCCGAGTTTCATATTACTGGTGTAGTGTACAGTACGGTAGGTAGATGGGTATTAGCCGGATATCGTGTACACTACCTACACCGGTTACAACGTCGTTTCTTGGTCGCAACTAGACTACAGTAGATAGTACACAATGTACATATGTATGGAATACCTATATTATGTACTTCGTACGCATTGGGGAACTCGACTGCCAGCTACCTACCTATTGTAAACACAACACAACGAGAGATTGAAAATGAGCAATTAGGGATTACAAATCTGACGAGATAGAGCTGGAAACTTATCAACATCTCACCCATCTAGGCACTGCTTACCTACACTGGTAGGTACGAAGTACGGGCAGTGCAATAGGTAATTCGTACATATAGGAGCAGAAGAAAATGAGCTGCAGGAGGCTGTATACACCGCTTCGTCTCTGATTACCAAAAAGGACGAAATACGTCCGTAGACAGGTATGTAGTATAGAGACATACATACCGGCACATATATGCATCCTAGGTAGGTAGGTGCCTAGATAGAGCGGCTGGGTGGGATTTGCCAGGGAATAGGTATGACACAGGCGCGTTCGGGGGCAGGCGACAAAAGTCTAAAGAGACACCAAGGCATGAGTTTGGTCACGATACAGTGTTATGTACGGTATCTAAATCAGGTTACGAGGGACGGTGCCGTTGTCCAAAGTATGTTTCACATGAAGCGTAAAGATGAAGGATCGAGAAATGGGAACCGTGTGAGGCATCAAGGCTTTTACAGCAGAAGCCAGCACACTATAACCCGCCATTACGACCTCGTCTTCAAAGAAACAGGTATCCGTAGCGCAATCCTACTCTACCTATCCATACTCTGCGTATAAGTGGTCTTAGCTTTGCTCCCTGCTTTGACATTGCACTTCTATACTGCTTCTTTGAGCATCTCTGGACTCACATTCAAATAGGTACCCCGCGGGTTCGAGAAGTCAGCTGGCGGAAACAAGTCACAGAGTTTTGGATTCCACACGTACTATGTAGCTTCGGAAGCCCACGGGTAGGGAGGAACTTACTCGCAAAGCCGACTACATTAGGTGTAGTTAATTGGTGTACACTAGTGTACCTATAAAGCCGACCGTGTACGGATTATAGAATTAAAAGTCAGCAGTCGCTAAAGTTTTACAGTGGGCTTACAGCGGACTTATAGCGCATTTATGACTTTTAGCGGCTGCTGACTTTTAATTCGATAGTCCGTACTTCGTACGAACTACTACCGGTACGAAGTAGCTACACTAACGTCGTTGAGCGGATCCGAGAAAGAGGCCGGCGCGCCGCCTGTGACTGGTTATAACGCCGGTTGGCGGTAGGCGGACCGTGGAGGAGCCCAAGTACACTAGCAAGCCGTAAGCCACACTGTATCGGAACGAATGCGAGTTCTTGTCGTCTCCATAAAGTTTTGTCGCCAGTGCCGCGATCCCGGGCAGGACCCGGGTAGGTATACCACAATACGCAGTACAAATAGGTGAGCTACCTATCTCCCAGCACAACATTCCGGTCGAATCTACCTACCTACTAGGTATACCTAGACAGCGTCTTGCTTGTGAGAGCCATGATTGTTGATGTTCATGCCTGCCTAGCACGTAGAGAAACAGACTGGACAACCCCTTTGAGCTGGCATACAACTACCTACGCTACGCCTAACGTGTTTGTTACCAACATTGATAGGCCACCCGCCCTGCTCGGCCAGTAACTGAAATTCAGCGAATGCCCGCGCAACTTCTAGTCGTACCGGTATGTTGGGTGGGTTGGCCGACCAGAGTGTTGGCAAATGCATACAAGCCATGCCGATAAAGACAGATCAATCCGTTTAGAAGATCCACTAGACTGCAGGCATGCTGGAATACGAGGTATGATCAGGAAGGATATGGCGTGGCCCTCGTCTCTTGGCACCCCTCTTTCCCAACCGAAGCTCCCTTGATCGACTGGGTAGGTAAAACTAACTCATAGAGACAGGAGATACCAGCCTCCATTCGAAATGTACGAAGTATAGGGAGCTGTAAAAGGTGCGGGTGAGCCTGACTCACCAGGACCGCATGCTTGCTGCGGGCGGCGATGACGTGCTGCGGCGAGTAACAGCGACGGCTGAGAACCTGAGGCTGAGACAGTGACTTCAACCACGCACGACACTAAAACATGAGGGATTAACTGATCAACTACTTCGTACACAAGGTACCTAGTGTAGTTATTGACTTATAAGATTCAGTAGTCCGTAGTGTACTTCGTAGTAACGCGCCTTATTTTACAGTGTACAATAAGCTTTGTGTACCGTACGGACTACCGGTACACTACACCCGTTGCCCACCCACGGAAATCCGTACCTTTTCTAGTGAGCTTCCCCATATGGGTAGTTTAGGTGGTTACCTACTCAGCGGGGTTAATGCGTCCATTGGCAGATTGTCTACTATGTATGTGGTATTAATAACTAGCGACTTGCACACCCTCCAAGTTGATGGAAATCTTCCGATCCTGCAGGGCAGGCTGTAGCGCATCTTCAATTGGTACTTTTAAGCAGGGTGAATAGACAAGTGAGGTTAGGCCTTCATAACACGTGCGTGGATGCCAGTCATGTTCAAGCCCAATTCCTACCTACGTGACTCAGGAGAGCCGTTACAAAATTGAAGGCATTCCCTTCTGGGTAGTGTACCTATTTGCGCAACCGGCACCATATAAATGACTAGTAGATACATACAGTAGACGCAGTTTAGGCGAGGTTTTGGCTTCCGGTGGCAATTGACGATCTGTAATAATAAGTTACTTTCACTAAAGCGGTTTTATCGTAGCGATCATCAACTTTCAAGCCGATCCGGCCGTCCTGGCTAGGTAGGTATACGGAATCACGGATGAGATGCGACTACACTACCGTAGGCGTAAGTTGTTACGTCTCAACCACCAACTTCACCCCAAGAGAACCGCTCTACCTACTACGTAATCCTAAGCCATATTGCCAAAGACGAAGACATTACCTCTGCGTACTTGTACGTAGTATACCTACGGGCAACCGTAACCTGCCGGTAATACGCCGTCATGGCCGTGAGTGATGGTCTCAAAATTGTGAACTGCCCGAGTAGAACTAGGTACCTACCTACCTAGGTAGTATCACACAGAAACTACATAGCGAGGACCCAAATAGATATTAGGTATGCAGCCAGCGTATGTGGTTTACGGATTCAAGATTTCCGAGTCACACCAGCGATACGATACAAAACAGTAAGACTCACGAGTGTTCTTAAAAATGTTACTCTATAAGGAATTATAAATCCAGAAACCATACGGACGTACGAAGTACATTATATACGTCATCTCCTATGTGTTATCGCAACTGAGTACATAGACAGTTGAGTGCCTCTCAAGTTGCTTCGCTGTTGACAACGTTTCAGTTTCAGAATGACCTTAAAAATTCTATTCCAACCTCGCAACTCCCAACTTTAGAGGTTCCCGTCGACCCGGACCACCGGTGTACGTGTTGTTGCACTTTAGTGTAGGTACCGATATGCCACTGCTAGCCCATGGTGCTTACAGTGAGCAGCTTATTAATCCGTGTTAGTTTCTGATTCTAGGTACACTGATGGGATATATTACCCAGTAAGCATGATGTATATTTGCACTGTATGAAGTCGTCTATACTCCTCATGCAGTTGCACCACCCGTAGGTACGGACGACACTGGCCCAGTGCTGCCGTACTGTCCCATACCTTGAAGACCCTGAGCGACGTTGGACCCTGACGGCTACCTAGGTAGATACAGTGCACTCCAGTCGTTTATGGTGACTCGAGACCCAGCGTACCTGACCTAAGGGATAAATTGCACACTAACCTTGCCTTGGAAGGCTAGCGTCGCCATATTATTCTAGGCAGGTATTACGCTAGAAGATGCACGATGCACGAAATACAGCAGGGTACACCTCCCTAGGGACAGTGGACGTACCTGCCTTACCCTGCTGTAGGCAATTGCCCCCGCTACAGCCCTTGAGCCCTTGAGCCCTTGAGCCCTTGAGGCACATGCGGTGCTTTCCTGCTTGAGCGCCCCCTAATACCACCCGACCCTTTCTTTGTGTGTTCACCCAACAGCCCTGTCCCATGCACCGCGACCTACTCCGTACATCCATACCTACATTCCCATCGCCATCACTGCTGCCTCTTCTCCCTGCCTACCTACCTAATGTGCTGCTGCCGCCGTTGCTGCACTTGCCGCTTTGCATTGATCGCCTGATTGATAGACACACTAGATTGTCCTGTTGTTTTTCCTGCTTTGGCTCGCTCAACATCGCATCACTCACCCCAAGTCAATTTTGTTCACAGCCAGCATTTTCGTCTCCAGCACGGTATCCTGTCGAGCGCTCTCAGCTTATATTTTGTTGCGTTATGCTGCATATCTCCCGTCGCAGTCCCTTGGTCTCTCAGAAATAATCTATTCCTCTAGGAAGCCCGCCGCGCGAGAGAGACGCCCTGCCTTCGATATTGGCTACATTTCGTGTGGTCTTGCCGTAGTGTCTTTTTTTCGGTTCGATATTACTACGCATATCGTTCAGTATTAGGGTTCTTCGGCTGTCATCACCGTCGTCGTCGCCGCCGCCGCCGCCTGCCAGGAACAGCGCCGACACCTCTCGTCTCCTGGCGCCCCCTGTCGCACACGTACGTCGTCCCTCACGTCATCTCGTGTTGGCCCAGGGTCTCGAAATATCGCCGGGCCGATGTATGTGACGAGTACGCTGTCACAATTGTAACGACGTTGCTGCTTGCGTGTTACCCTTTCTTAGGCCAGCGACGACCTTGGTGAATCAGTGTCTCGCTCTTATCGTGCGTCAGAGCTACGCCTTCGTGGGACTTTGCTGGGACAGCATACAGAATTACTTCAGCAATGGCGACCACTACGCCGTCCCCGCCGAGATCGATACAACGAAGACCTTTGCCAGGACAGAAAGTATCCCCTGGATCACCTCAGCCGTTCGGATCTCGCTATCATGACTATCAGAATTCAATCGACACCGAGCCTGGTACAGGGTTGCCTGTTATCAAAAACACGCCTACGTCTCCAATCAGTGTCGACTTCCCACAACTGGCAAATCTCGCCATAGAAGGCATTGATATTCTGAAACATACAAGAGCTGTGTCCAGTCAAGAACGAGGATCACCAAAGTCACCCCACGCGCCTGCTCCGCACCCTGATAGTTCCGTGTACATTCAGAGTCAGATGCAAGATACCTTGCCGACCATGGAGCAAACTTTGGATGAACTGATGCCATCAACGTTTGCTGCAGACTTGTCATTGAGCGTAGGGCAGGGGAAGTCGCCTAATCTTGGCCTCCTTCATATGAATGTGGACCACGGCTATGGTGATATTTCTGGTCCGCCAGAACAAGGCAACAGAAATCTCCTGGATATGGATCCCAACCACGATCCAAATCGACAAAGCCGCGAATCTGATACCACTACCAGCACCCGGCAGCAAACCTCGACTAGTTCTTCTGTCGAGACAAGTGCCAGCTCAGTATCAGGCGGGCCTAATGAGATGGAATGCCAGATTCCATCGGGTAATGTTTCACAGGAATCCATCATAGAGGATACGACAGCGGCGGGGCCAGCTGTTCCGCAACTCCAATATCACCATCAGCCATTGCAGCATCGGGTTGCCAGTTTCCCTATGGACAATATTTCTAGGAATTCGTCTATGCCAGATGTTACTGAGAATGGCTTAGCCAGCAACCGTCTTCTGACACCTAATTCATTTAATGCGAGGCGAAGCTCGTTACAACGGCCGCCCTCGTTGTACTCAGTGTATTCAGATTTTGGCCAGCGGGGACACTCTCCTGCTCATGGTCGCGGACCATCACAGGCTCGTAGGTCGCCAGACAACAGAGCTTCATACGTGGAACTGTTAAACGTTCCGTACCCTCAGCCTGCTCCAGCTCCCATCACATTCGATAATTCCCACCTACGCAACAACGTGGGCAATAACGCCTCCCTTTTAAGCACGCAGAAGACGCTCGAGATGTATAGGCAGAACGTGAAAAAGACAAATGACTTTTCCATCCAGTACTCTTTTGCAGTATTCCTAATATCCACGGCCCAGGAACAAGGCCTTGATTTCGACGAGCCTTCGCTGAAAAAGCTTAATTCGAAACAAGACTTGCAGAAAGACGGGGTGGAGTCGACACCGATTGAGTTGGTACGAGAAGCTAAAAGTATTCTAACAAGGTTAGCCAACGGGGGCTATCCGTTTGCTCAGTACTACCTCGCAGACGGATACGCGTCTGGGCTTTTCAACAAAGGCAAGGAGGATTATAATTCAGCATTCCCCCTCTTTGTTCTTGCCGCGAAGCATGGGCATGCCGAATCAGGGTACCGAGCCGGGCTATGCTACGAGTTTGGATGGGGTTGCAGAAAAGATCCTGCCAAAGCAGTTCAATTTCTGAGAACAGCTGCATCAAAGAACCATCCTGGCGCAATGACGAGACTTGGAAAGGCATGTTTGTCTGGGGACTTGGGCGAAAATCGCTACCGGGAGGGCGTTAAGTGGTTGAAACGAGCCACCGAGACCGCCGACGCCATGTATAATTCGGCTCCCTACCAACTCGGTTTGATGTATGAGACGGGCTACGGAGATGATATCTTCAAAGACCAGAGCTACGCTGCTGAATTGTTCACTCAAGCTGCCGAGCTCGGCCATCCCGAGGCTGGTTACCGAATGGGTGATGCCTACGAACACGGAAAGTTGAACTGCCCTCGTGACCCGGCCCTTAGTGTCCATTTCTACACGGGCGCAGCGGAACGCGGACATGCTGCCGCCATGATGGGCCTGTGTGCATGGTACCTAGTAGGGGCTGATCCTATCCTTGAGAAGGATGAGGAGGAGGCTTACGAATGGGCGCGCCGGTCCGCGGAACTTCGTAAGTGTGCTGATCCCCATCTGCGTTTCTCCATGCTGACTATGCTTCGGGTAGACTTTGTAAAAGCGCAGTATGCCGTCGGATACTTCACCGAAATGGGCATTGGATGTCGCCGTGATATTCTAGAGGCCAACGTCTGGTATGTCAAGGCAGCGGATGCTGGCGACGAACGCGCGAAACAGAGGTTACAAGCTATCCGTCTGGCTGTGAGCGGCGGGACGCCCATGGAAGTTGCACCAGCCAAAAACGCAAAAATGAGAAAAGGTCAAGGCAAAGAAGATAAGGAGTGCGTCGTCATGTAAGTGGATGGGTATGGGGCCAAGGATAGGAAACTCGCCTGCTAAAGACGTGGTCTTTTGAATTCTATCTACGACTGGGGACATGATTGATTGAGTCTTGTCCCCTTCACACTAGGCTGCAATTGGGATGATACGTGTAAAATTGGCATTGGAAGGAAGGGGCCGTGAATATGGACTTCTAAAAAGCCTCCATTTGGGTTCCAGCGGGACTCGCGCAGGTTGCCTCCCGCTTCTTCCTGGGTCATTCAAAAGCGACCATTGCATTTGCATTTGCATGCTGCGACTATACAGCAGTCCAGAGAGCATGTCCGGCGTTCGACTCGGGTTGTTTTCCTTTCGTTTTCCGTATTTAAGCCTCTCCTGTTACATGAGTACCGCGAGTCCGCGACAGGATGAGGTTGTGGTATGAGCAGGAAGGATAACAATCTCTGGGTGTTGTACAAAGAAAGAGGATCGGTGGGCTTCCTCATCCCGTCGCCTACTCCACGCTCACACGTGTTGTTGTACATACCCGTCGCATATACTTTTCCTTAGCAGTTAAAACTACCCTTTAATACTTAACAAGTCAGACCACAGCCCGCAGAAAGGGGGATCAACTGTGGCGGCTGTGTATCGGCATTCTCTCTTTCTCCTCTCAATCAATGATGGTCATGTGAAAGTTTATTAACAGTATTACTCGGCATCCGCCGTAGCATCAATAAGCACCATGCGGTGACTTACCCCTGATTTGCGCCTGGAAACCACGGCGTGAGTTCGGCAGTCCACACTAAGCACCGGCATCGTCGTCTCGGTACTGACTCAAATCCGCCCGCCGCCGGCGGCTCAACTGCACCCGAAACCCGCACGGTTCAAGTAAGCCCACGGGCAGAAGCGTCCGCCTCTGAGCTACCTGTCTGCTAGGTAAGTAGGTTAGTTGATTGAGAAATCCCTAAGGCTATCATCACACTACCTACCCATGAACCCAGATTAGGTACATAGATGGCTAAGCTAGGAGTCACAGCCCGTTAGATCCTGCCCAAACACCGGAACGTAAAGAGAGTCCACCAAGGACCACAGAATCGTAGACAATAAGACATAAGAATCGGGTCGGGTCGGGTCGGGTTCGTATCACTTTAGTATATTGATTACCTGCTTCTTTGCCACACACGCAGCGCCACGCTATGTAAACTTACAACGACAACGACAACGACAACAACAGCAACAGCAACAAAAGAGACGGAGCCCGCCCTAGCAAAAACGCCTTAACCGTCGTTCCCTCGTGAATGTAGAAAACCCATCCATTGCTTCGCACCCCACTTCCAACAACGAGCTACTCGTGTCATCAATCAATCCCATGATGCCCCCGACATACTTCTTTTTATAGCACCATTAACTCTCGGTCAGGTGCTCAGGTGCTCGACGACGACTTCGACTCGATCTCCTCGCCGAGAACGCTCGGCATCTTCGGGTCGACGAGAGCAGAGTACCTGGAGTCACCCCATCTAGCACCAATCGTGACCCAGACATGTTTGCCCGGGCCGCTGTGTACAGTCTCGCGGCTCCCAGTCCACATGAGGCGATGCTTGCGGTCCATCCTGCTGTTTCCCAAGCCATCGTTGGCTGTCCACTCCCTGATAATGCTAACGATGAACTCGATTTTGCGGCGGAAGTCATTGGCCGCTGGGATTCCCTGGATCTCCGGGTTGATTTCCGGGCGCTTTCGAGCGGGATTGCGCGTGGGCCGGATAGCCGATTTCGTGGTGAAATTCAGCAGTGTCTGAACAGGGTATGAGAGGACGCCCCTGTCGTCGAGCGCAGATTCGTCTAGTTCTCCTTTCGCTGCCAGCTTCTCAGCTGACGCTTGGTGGAGGTGCCAGAAGTGGCACCAAGTACCAGTTGCATCGAGCACAAGCTTGGTATGATCTGGGAAATTAAACTGTAAATGCCCATCCCCGAAAACCCAACAGCCAACATCTCCAATGCGCTGGTAGAATGTGACCACATCACTAGGTGGCATCGTTTGCTTCGATGAGGTTGAATTTGATATTTGCTCCGCAGGATCGCCATCCTGATCACGCCCGTACGCCATCATGTAATTAGCGAACTTCTTCCACAAGACGAGATGTTCTCGCTTCCTGAAGTCATAAATGTCCTTGCCAGCTGGAATCTTGCCCGGTTTACCATCTTCGCCGGGTAAAAGTTTGAACTGCGACGGATGAACAAATACCGTGGACAGTCCATTTTCCCCGCCATTCTCGTAAAACTGTACTTCGTTGGTCATAGGCACAACCTGGTGGCGGTCAACGTAACTGGGATCCTGCCTTCGTGAACAATGCTGTTCCGCTCCTCGGACGAGGATGCAGCTCGGCGGGAGCTTGACAGTCTTGCCTCCTCTAGCGCTACCAGGTAAGCTCTTCAGAACACAGCCTACACTGCCGTCGTTCAAGATGTAGCCCAAGCCGAATTTATTGGAATAATCCACCCATTTGACTACAACATGAGGAGGCGAAGGCGTGGGCGTCTTTCCGAGGAGAGCCATAGACCGTGAATTCAAAGCTCGTTCTAGCTCTGCTTGAAGACTCCGAAGACGGCTCAATACTAGGTCGGGTGTTGTGTTTGGCACCGCGAGAACTCGTTCTTTTGGACCGAATAGTGAACTTAGTCTCGCTTCGGGAATCTCGGATCGGGCTACTATATTCTCTTTCTCATTTGGTTGAGTGGCGACCTGTCCTGGCTCTGAGACGGTTGATTCAGAGACAGTTCGGGCTCTTGTTGATGAGTTACCCGAAATTGTTGGAGGTGGGGTCGTTGTCTTCCTTGAAAGACTGCTCTCTGTCAGGCTTGGAGGGAGATCTCGCCTTGCTCGTTGACGCAACGACCCGTTGCTACTTTGTGCCGGTATCTCGTTCAACGTTTGGACCCGTGGCAATGTAGGTCTGGCCTGCGCCCTTTGTTGAGCCGCGAAACTCTGCGGCGGCGCACGTAAAAGCCCCATCGGAATTGTTTGCCCCGTTTGTCCATCGCCACTAGGCCTGGCAATAGGCTGTGGTGGTGGCGCTGGCCGGATGGGAAGCTGAGCTAAGCCAAGATCCTTGCTGGCCTCATCATAGGGCCTGTAAACAATGCCTTCCGCAAGTGGAATGATGGGCGTCAATCCGGCTTGCTCTTCTAACGCGACCTCTTTCCAGGTACTCGTGTAGGAAGCCTTGGTTTTGCTCCATGGACCAACCTGGCAAAGGCTGCACATGTCTTGCAAGTTTTGCATGATTTCTGATGCAAATTTTGCCTTTACATCTACTACGTAAAAACGGTCATCGGCGGGGGCACAATCTCGGAGTTTTATGGTAATGTCAGCAGGAATTGGAACATAACCGGAAGAGAAAAATCGATGTTGAACAATGGTGTCCGGATCGGGCCGCTTTTCTGCGTCTTCCAACATTGTTGCTACGATGTCCTTCGCCTCTTCGGATATGAATTTGTTGGAACTTTCCGGCTTTGGCCATTCGTAATCTCGATTTCTTGCTCGACGGTAGATCTCATCAGTTGTTGAAGATTGGAAAGGGGGTTTCGATGTTAACATAGCGAACCTGAGACGGGCATTAGCTTCGCAATAAACAAATCCTGTAAAGCCTACATGATAATTCCCAGACTCCAGATATCAACCGTATGGTCATGTCCCTTCTTGCCCTTCTCGAGGATTTCGGGCGCGATATAGTTTGGCGTACCGCATAGGGTCGTCCGACGGATGGTATGCATGTCTTTACCAGTAACCAGGAGCGCCGCTAGACCAAAGTCGCCAATCTTGGCATTCATGTTCTTATCCAGGAAGATGTTGCCCATTTTCAGGTCTCGGTGGATAATGCCCTTCGCGTGCATGTACTTGATTGCGCCGGCAATCTGAATTGAGTAAAAGCGTACTTCGGGCTCAGTAAGGCCCTTTCTTCGCTTGACCATGTCCATAAGAGAGCCATTCGGACACAGTTCCAGCACAAGGTAGGTGCAGCTGTCGAACGAAAAGGCCCTCAAGAATTGGACAATGTTCTGTTGCCTCATTTTTGAGTGGATCTGAAGCTCGGTTTGAAACTTATGGGGAGGTTAATGCTGGTTTGGTAGACTCATTGGGGATGGAACATACCTTTTGCTCCATTTTGGTTGGCATTTTGCTTTTGACGACTTTTAGGGCGTACTTCTTCCTATGCCCTGGCATCTGACCTTCGTAGCATACTGCAAAGCCTCCTTTACCTAGCATCTTACCAACCTGGTAAACGGCTCCATCCTTGCGATCTGTGCTCGGGGGCTCGTATACTTGCGCGGGAGGCTGAAAAGGGGGCTCTTTCTCCTTTGAGGGGGCTTTGGAGGCCGCGGAGGCCGCGGGGGCTTTCGGTTTTGCGAGTTCAATGGGACGGCCAGCGAATTGCACGTTCGCATCCCGAGGCGATAAGGCGTCGGTGTAAGCTCCCTGCTTCGCGGCTAAGAGTCGATCCGCCATTTGAGAGCTTCTCGGTAATGGCGCTGGTGAAACGAGTGAAGCTAATTAAATAGTGCTGTTGGGATGCTCAAACTCTGGGTAAAGCTGAGCCGATCAAAAGAGCCGTATGGTGTGGGAGAGGCCTGTATGAATGAGTTGAAGCAATTTTCAAGCAATATGCTGGGGCATAAAGGAAAACAAACACGAGGGACCTAAACTAAGAACTCCCATGCGCAGTAAGTCTGTAAGTGCGTGAGAGATGGCAATAAAGACAGGTCAATTGATGAGGCAGATTGGTTACCCTCGGCGCAAATAGCGAGAGAATGATCATCAACGACAAGCTCGCGTGCTCTCCCATCCAAGCATAACAAGCAGAGTGGATGGAGGGTTGGCGGGCCGGTTCGTTTACCAGAAAGATGAAAGCTGGCGAGCGTTGGGGAGGCAACGGTGCTGGAGAGTGGGTCCGCCTTCCAACTTTGGCCAGTTAGGTTGTCCAAGAGCTGGAAGCTGCAACCCTGCAGTTTTACACCCATGCAAGTGCGCACTTACCTGACCTGCCGAGAACACCCAAGGCATGGATAAGACCCACACTATGCACCTATGAATATTCTTATGGCCATACGAATTTGCTAGTTAGTCAGAATATCCCTATAGGGAGTCTAGGACCCGCGATTCACGTCACTCGGCTTCATGCGGACATTACCTACAGGCTACAGCCTCCTAGAATCTACGGCGACGGCATTTGCTCCTTCGATTTCATTCATTTTCATTGTATCTAGCAGTTTTCCCGAGCTGGCTTGGGCTACGTTCACCTGAAATATGCTCAGCGCTTTCTAGACCACCTTGGAATTGCAGTCCTGGTTATATTGACGGACAAGCAGCTGTGACCCCTCAAAATGGTGGCCCTGCCGTTATTTAAACTTGGGGCTCTTTTCCTCCGGCACATATCGAAATATGGCGCGGTAAGGCGTATCTGGCACAGCTGGCCCCGTACGTGCATCACGACTGACTCCCGTACTCAGAATCGGATCAAAATACAAGCCCATGATCATCCGCGCTTCCGGTTGTTTGCTGCGAAATATGGCCAGATGCTACACCAGCTGAATATGCGTCTGTCGGTAGCCTCGTTGCGCGACGTCGAAGCCGAAATCAAAGCCAAAGAGAAGGCCGAGGCACCGACCGTTAAGACAAGAGAGGAAGTAGAAAAGGAGGAAGAAGTCCGCGCCAAGAGCGGCACAACCAATCAAGAAGTCCGCCCCCGAAAGTCATTTCCTATAACAAGTATCTGGAGGAGGAAGTTTCGGCCACTACCAGAGGCCAAGGCGGTAGATCTCTTCGCAGACGTGCTAGGCGATGCATTCGTGCTGTCCGTGGCAGCAGCCCTCCTTCTCTTCGAATACCAACGATCCGCGCAAAAACCAGATGCCAATCTGGAAAAGATAACCGACCTCACAGAACGCTTTGAAGAGCTCGAGCGGAGAGAAAAGGAACTGGAGAAGGCAGAACAGCAGCACCAAGATAGAACGGCCATGTTGGAAGAGGTTTTAAGGCGACTAAACGATCCCAAAACCAAAAAGCCACTGCTGCCACCTGCACCTACGCCGACGCCAGTCATGTCGCCTCCTGCACAAGCTTCATAGCACCATCTCGATATTTGGAACATGTCGACTGGCGCCGTTGACTACACTCTCATCTACTTCGACATTCCATAAAGTCAGTTCTAAGGCTCCCTCCTTGCTGTTCTTAAGGTATCTGAGAGCGAAAGCCTCATAGACCACAGGAAATGCGTATACGTCTATTTACATACACCTACCTACATATATACATATATATGCACATATATGCGCAATTATATCAGCTCGTACCCAACTCAATACAGAATCTTAGTCACCAGGCCTTTCGTCTAGCTCCAGGAAAGGTCAATCTCATGTCCCGTGGCCCGACTTGTGCTTGCCATATCCGAAGTTGCGGCGCTGGGTGGCTGCGCGCGTTCTGTCTCTTCGTATTCGCACCTTTTCTTCCCAAGGCGAATCGGTTTAGCTTACTCCTTTGCCTAGGGTACTTGCTTTCAACCCCAAACAACATCATCATAGCCCTAGGTCGCGATAGTCCATGTCATCACACCATATATAAGTCGATTAGAACGGGCTGCACAGCGACAACCCTGGAGAACGCAAGCTAGGGCCGCTATCTCAAAATTAAATTCGGTCGGGGGCAATAATGGCACGACCGTTGATTTGTTCGTCTCTTCGCAAACGCCTCGAATGGGCCTCACTTCCTCCCTCCCTTTTAGCCAGTAGCGATATGTGTGGCAGGTGGAAAGGTAGGTCGAGCTTTCGAATAACCCGAACAACCAATTGCTAAACTGTGACAGAAGCCCAGCTCGACACCTATGATGTAGCGGTTCCCCTTCACACGCCAGGTTTTTCTTCCCAACGGACTTTCCGCGCTATTTTCATGTCGCCCCGGGATGTGGCTTCGGTCGCGAGCTCGAGTCGCCTAGAACGGCTATACAATGTCAACGGTGGCCGAGACGTAGGCATCATCTTCCTGCTGCAGCATGAAGAGGGTCAGCAGAGCGCAGTAGCCGCACTTATGACACTTCAACTACAGTGAGCGCTCTGTCCCTTAAGGCATAGTGATCTCTAACATGCCGCTGATGAAATATGATGTTACTTGTGTTCAGGCTCGTAGACAACTGGGAGTTGCCTATTATTCCGGTCGAGTCAGTGGCTGCTATTCCAGCGAGCCTGGTGACTCTTAAGCGCCAACTCGTCTCCCCAGCCGCCAGCCGAAAAACCCCCAACCCGGCGCATGATCTGCTTCCGTATTGCTCCGATAAGGGCTCCTTAGCAGAGCACACAGTCAACGTCTTGACTGACACAACTTCGGGATTTCGTGACTTGCTTCGCAAGCTCTCTTCAGATGCCGTGTTCAAGTCCGACGTTGTTCCACTTCTAGACCGGGATGCAGACGGACTTAGAAACTTCTTCACAAATGAGTATTTTGTTGACTAGTCACTTTGTGACATGAGCATAATGAGGAATTATGATGACGTATAGAGCTGGCTGGGCAATGTCCGAGCTGCTACGTGATGCAGGATGCTCGATTGGAGGTGATTCTTGTTGGAACTTACCGTGCCGCCCACAGAGAAAGGCAACTGATACCTATTGCTATATAGTAATCCGACCTCATATTGCAGTCCTCAACGCTCGTTCTAGTGTGTCAATTACTACCCGCGAAGCCAGACTCGCTAGTACATTTACATAATTATCCGTAACAATGCCTAGGTAACTGTCCAAAGCAATCGAGGCGACGTACCAACCGGCATTTGTGCCGCTGATGAATTACGGTATATTACTTTGGGTACACGTTACGATGTACGGAGTAGATAGGTAATGCACACATCCAGTTTGTGATATGATTGGTGTGCTTTCATGGACTGTCTTTCGGCCATTCAACGGACTGGAGGATTCTCAATACAGATAGCTCTCCGAAGCGAGTCCAATGAGGACTGTCGAGGAACCGCTGCCAAGCCCGGGTCGTCTGTGACACCCCGCATATTGACATGCAAAGTACCTACTTTAGTTACATGGGAGACTACAATTACGGATTCAACTGCGTACAGAATGCGACGCGACAATGGCTGGTGGTCTTCATCGCCATCCGAATCTGTACATAAGCAGTTATACCTATGGTAGTCGGCTGCCGTGGTCCCGTGAGACTATGTTGGGGACGGCGCAGCTGTGGCAGGGCTGGCGCGTATTTGCGCTTTACAACTTGAAGCTGTGCACGTCGCCGCTACATTTTCTTTTGTCAGTTCTCGTCGTTCCACTGCGTTGACTTATAGAAGCAGAAGTGAAGACCAGTCACGTCACAGTCGGTCTCATGCGAACTCTGGATGAAAGTGCCCGCCGTAATACTTCGTAGGTACTTTAGTGTGCGTTACCGGTAGTGCACAGATACTGAAGTATCTTTATAATAGAAATAGGCAGTGCGAGTACCTAAGCCGCCAGCTAAAATAGTGTACACTGAGTCGACATCATCCACGACGCTGATTGGCAGACACATGCCCGCTGAGATCCTTGTTCCCTGCCCCAGAGACAAAAACCCCCTGTCTCTTGTCATCGCCGCTTCCTCATGATTGGCCGCACGACCATCTCTAACCGCCTACGCCAGCCCCAATCACGTTCAACCAGGGCTGCTGCCCAACGCCGTTCCGAAAATACAGTATTCCGTATTATACAGAGTGACTCAGGCAGATGCTCGCTGTTGGCCCGGTGAACTCAGCAGAGCTGCGGAATTATACGTACAAAACGGCCCCGCGGGCAACAAGTGCGTACAAGTGCGGGTGCGGTAATTACAAGAACCCTCACCGTGCCATACGGTATCATCGGCCCCATTCCTCGAATACAATCTCAACAGTGCAACATGTTTGCCGCGTTACCGCCTGCGTTGTCAACAGGGCGGATGGCTATACGCTATCGAACTACTTCGTAGCTACGACTGTGCCTCTCCGCTTCTGATCCTGCTCCTGCGAGTCTCTTGGCCAGCCAATTGACCCTGCCGGATTCCCTCTGTTGCTACCAACCCCGGCTTGGAATTCCTTCAACGTTGTGACATAGGCCCTCAGATCAACGACCAGACTCGATTTGGATACCCATTCCGTCCTGCACATCATGAGGCAGCATTTGGTCCCGAACCGTTTGGATGCCCCGGCTATGTAGTATCTAGACTAGCTTACCAGAAACAGTACTGGCTCTTCAATCCACCCCCCCGTAAGACGTCGGTAATTTTCTTGGGAGAGAATGGCGGTCTCGGCTGTGGCTGTCAATACTTCCCACGTTTTCTGTTGACCCATCTCTCTTAAACTCCTGCATGTCGCTTGTGTTTGAACCTCTCCTCTTTTGGTTCATGAAGAAACACCATTGCCTTATACCTCTGCCTCGTGTGAGCCTCATCGCCTCGTCTGATCACGACCCTTTACTTTTGAGATTATGGAATGCCACAGCTAGCTTGCTATCCTAACTGGCCACTGGCAACATCTAATTAATACAACGACTACAGCACTGTTGCATGCTTCAAACCATCTTTATCACGCACCACTCTCCTCACCTTCAATATCTCAGGCTGAGATCAATCTGAGGCCCCACCGCTGCTTCTCGCCGAAACAATATCTCTTGCAGGGGACGTCAATGCCGTGCGGATGCCAGCTGTCGTTATAGACAGGACAACGGGGACGTGGATCTCAGACGAAGAAATATCATCACCCCGAGGCCTCCAATATCAGATATTCCACACCGACAGGTGACTATCGGTTCTGATACAACTCCACCCAACGGGAGCCCAGCTCCCCCTTCAGGGTTGGGCTTCAACAGCGGGAGCTCTAATATAGCTTCACCGGGACCCGACGGCGACGACGGCGCCTTTTGCACTCCCTCTTAATCCTTTCTCCTCACCTCTCGGTTGCCAGCGCTGTGTATTCGCCCCTCGGTTGCCTTATTTTACACCGGTCTGAATACGTTCTTCTTCTCGAGGGGTCTGACTACCTCATTTGTCGTCTGTACCAATCTTCGTCGGTACTTAATTCCGCTGGGGCCAATTCATCGACGGTTTCCTTTTTCCCATTTTTTCCTTCTTTTTTGTTTCGGGTTCTGCGACTTGGCTGCGAAAATTCTAGGTTGAGCGAGCATTTGAACTTCATCGGGTAATAATAAGGTAGAAGAGGAATAGAAAGAGAGAACGCAAGAAGATTAAGAGCGCGGAACCTTCACAGGTCAAAATCTAGCAGGAGCACGGTCTTTAAAAAGAGCAAAAGGGAAGCGGGAAGGATTATTCACATACGACAAACGACAAGATGGGCAGACTCATCAAGAACCATTGGGCGAGGCTCATCGTCTTGACGGCTGCGCTCTGTACGTGGAACAATGATCGAACTTGTCCGTCGAGAATCCGCATGCTAATACGAAGTCTAGACCAAATTGCTGCTGCCATCGAAGGTTTCTTCTGGCCAAAGATATTCTGGGATTTCCTGACAAAGACGTTGGATCCCGCGGTCAAACCCGTGCCGATTCTGCAGATTCTCAACTTCGTCATAGGCCTCGGCATGTTCGCCCTTGAGTGGCCACTTAGCTTCCTCGCCGGATCGACGTTCCACCGCAGCCTGGAGGTTCGCCTGGCGATTCTTCCTCTTGCCGCCCTCACCGCCGTCCTCCTCTACCAGGGCACGAACTCCGCCCTCTATTATCTCACGGGCAGCGCTGTATATTTCTGGGCGTACAGTGAAGGCGAGGTATGTATCCCGTGATTTTGAGCTTTTGCGCCAGCGAGTGAGCGAGACAATAATTGACCCGGTGGTAGATTGTATGCGCCAGACCGTGGACCCTCCCGCAAAGGGGTAAATCTAATCCCGAGCGGTGAGAATGAAGACGGATGGATGTAGAGAAGCCCCGAGCAGCAGTTCTTTCCCGTCGGCTTCGTAATTACACATTCTATCGAGCCTGCCGTCTCGCCCCTCGCTGTTTTGCAATCCAGGGGAAATGATAGGGGAGCCGTATATAACTAACGAAGCTCTGCTTGTTCGCACACCATCCACGTGCGTTCAATATTACGTTATCGCCAACGAGTCTATATATTCTGAGGTCACTTCCCGGTTACCGGGTTGAGCAAACATGACGACTTGCACGTTATTGTTATATACGCCTTAAGTATCCCCATCAATGTCTCTGCCGGCGCCAGCTCTCGCACGATTCCGAACGCCGCTCACGGGGGGCCCACAAACATTCACGAGAGAAGAATGAAACTTACCCGCTCCCGTCTTCAGTCTCCCACGCAGCGATCCAAAAAAAACGGAAGATAAGACGAGCAAGAAAAATAAAATAATATAAAAGAAACAGCAAAACAGGGAAAGTAAAGCGCCGCCGAATCCAATCCGAGACCAGAGCCAGGAACAACAAGGCGCTCTCATGTATCAACGTTGATATGTACCAGTATTACCACGAAGTGTAACGATGGAGACAGAATGTGTGTTTCATCGACCTGATGTTTACGGCTCATGATATTTTCTTATTTTGAATATACCCAGACGCAACATCCAACGAACCAGCAATCCGCGGAGCCGGGGTTGGGCGGTTTGCTATTGATGCGGAAAGCATTAGGCGGACACGAGGAGGATCACGGAATAATAAGCCGGGATCGTCAGATCAATCCCCGATTGATACGTGCCTGAGATTCGTGTTTCGAGCAGTTCAAAAACTCCCCGAAGTGTGATCGCGGACTTATATACGCAATATAATGAATGAATGAATCACGTTTCCTGATGCTTATATTCATGTAGGCAGTCTCATTCCGCAGGCTACTTATCTTGCGCAAGTATCACGAAAACAGGAAACTTTCCACGGTGTCTTTCTTTGCTGATTTATACCCCGGATGTCATCAAAATCCCGACGCCAGCCACATAGCTTATGATTCTACCACACCAACACGAGCCCTTACTGGAGAAACACGTAACAGCGCAAGACCAGACCGAGAAAGCAGAATCAGCCGACATCTCGCCATGCCAGCACGCCAACTCTTCCCAACCACGGAAATTCGGTCGCAGGCCTCCATCTATCTCGTGCCAGGCTGGCCATTCACAATGTTGGTAGTCTGGGAATCGTTCTTGGGGCCATTACGTCCAGGGAACTGCAGCAGGGAATCAGGTCAATCTCCATACATACATCCGCATAGCAGAGTATTGAAGAGAAAAAAAACAAACATACCTGCGTCTCTTGGACATTGCCCTTCTGAAGGATCTGCTTAATGACCTCGTCTGCATCTTCCGTGTTAAACTCGGATGCCAGCAGCATCTTGGACGCATCCGCGAGCTGGCCTTGGGTTCCTTGTCTGTTACGAGGTGTCAGCTAAGTCTCTTGGTCCACTAGTGGTCGTCTGTATAGATTCCGACGAGTGTGAGTGCAGGGCTGATCGGTCCGGACCGCACCCTCAGCCAAGTAGCAACAGTTAACCCCCAGACAAGAACACCTTCAACTAGGTGAAACAAAACCAGGGCAGCAAACGATAGAAACACAAATAAAAAACCCTAACAACCAACCAAAGCACCCAAACAAGAAAAGCAAACACCAAAATTAGCACATCCATCAAACCAACCCAAGAAAAAAAGAAGCATATACTCACTTCCCAGTAACAAAGACCTTAAAGGTAGACACAAAGTGCGCCAAGGGAATAGACTTGTCGCTCAGCCACTTCTTATAAGTCTCATTGTCATCAACGAAGATAATAAAATCCTCGTCGCGGCCCTTGTAATGGATCTTGAACTGCGTCGCCTCGCCTCGAGTCATATTGGCGGAATATCGAAGTGAGCTGTACTCGTGTGATGTGTAGATGGGTACCTAGTCCGAGCCGTAGCCGAAGAACAATACAATCGAAAAGTAGATAGTAAAGACCTTAGGTAGTAACGAGTAAACTGATGAATAAGAGTGGGTAGGTAAGGATAGAAATAGAAGAGCAAGGACTCAAGAGCTTCAAATAAGAAGGCAAAAGCCAAAGCCGTCACGCAGTTTCCCTGCCAGAAAAGCATTGTTTGCATCCCCAGACGCCACTACGTCATCGTAGCACACGAGCAAACCAGCGCCAAGACCCGCTTTAAATGATGCGGATGCCCCGCACTGCCAAGACTCCCGAGCGACTCCGCCGGAGCGAATCGCGTCCGGGGGTTTCGGTTCTACCGGTACGTACTGGTAGCTTCTTCTCGGTCGCAATTACGTCACCGAGACCCACGCTGGATCGGCTATGTAGTTATCCCCATGCTCGGGAGCTTCCGAGATTGCGAAACCACAGCTAGCGATTAGGTACCTAGCCGTAGCAAATTTTAGACTGTCTGGGCCGTGGCTGCGATGATGATACCGGTAGGTGCTGTGAATCTAGGAACATCACGTACTGATGGGTAGCATTTGGTCCTGCAATACTGTATTCCGCACATAGTAGATACTTCGTAGTGTAATATGTAGCCTTCCGTACAGTATCTACCTCCTATTCAACGCAAAGTCTATCTAGGCGGACAGGCACATCAGCATGCCGAGACGAGCTGATCGTGAAGACGCACTACGTAGGCAGTATCACATCATCTGCGGATCCCATGCAAATATGGCTAAAGTGCCTGTTTGTTTTCATCTGGTACACTCGCTAAGAAGTATACCTCTCTCCCGCGTCTGAAATAAGCGTGTGCTGTGCTATGTGCTTTCGGCGTAATCCTCTCCGCCTCGCCGGCCTGTTTTGCTACAATCGTATCGCCTCCCTTGCCAAGCCACGTATTCGATACAAAGTTAAAGCCGTAATTATGATACCGGTACGATGGATGACGAACAAACGAAAGAAAAAAGCAGAGCAAAGGGTGGTATCATTCCGTAGCCAAGCCAGCCAAACTCCTGTGTCGGCGCCAAATGCATAAACGAGTCACATCCCGTCGTTACCATCACTAACGTATTAATCATCAATCTTCAGTGAAAAAAGCTGCGGCTTCCTAAAGCTTGGAGGCCCCTGTTGATGGCGCCGACTCGGATCCATCTGCTCCTAGTTCTTGGCGTGTTCATGCAGTCTCGTGTTGGGTCGACGATCTGTGATGCATGATATGGCTTATTCGCCTCCATGGAACAAGACAACGTGGGGGATTTGGCTGGTGGTGACGTCTTCTGAGGATAAACACTGAGCCTAGACGAACTTCGAAGAGACGACGTGCTCAAATCCTTCTCGTCATCCCAAATCGCTTCCATCTTCGCCACATCTACCCGCCGTACGGTACCTTCGGATGGGGCGCCATCGGCCGCTTGAGAACCACTGCTGTTACTGCTTGTTCGCTCCATCTCATCGCTTATCATTGGTAGTCGTTGAACCAGGCCGCCCTCCATACTTTCATTCCTCGGGGGCGCCATAGTGTCGCAGTTCACACTGACGAGTGAATCGATAAACCTGTTCACGTAAGGCAAGGCCTCTGTATCCTCTGCCTGCATTAAGTTGGCGGTACTGGCAGACCGCCTCGCAAACGGATTGGTAAGACTGGCAGCGCTAAGTTTCCGCATCATGGTAGATGCTGAACTCCGCACACGATGCTCGCTCTTCGACCAAGTCGTAATGCCGGGGTATGGCAAGATCTTACGACTCCAGACGTCTGATAACAATGCCTCGAGGCGGGCTCGTTCGGCCCGAGGTGGGGCAAGGACCGGTATGCGAGAATTCGTTGTAAGGAGCGATTGTGAACGATTGATCGACGATGACATATTCGTGGACGAGGTATCCTCGACTATACCTGTGTTCTTGAGAATGACTTGGCACAGTGGGGACTTAGGTCCAATTGTTGTCGCCCGATGGATAGACAGGCGACGAGCGACTGACCCTGGCACTTGTAAATAAACATCTCGTAATTCGGTATTGAAATACCCACCTGGTTTTCTAAACACTGTCCCAAGACTTTTGATATGGAGAGAATTGGAGCTGAAAAGCGTTGGACCGGGCTGCTCATAGGATTCAAACTTCTTGACATCGGAAAGGCGGTTACACCATTCCGTCTCTTCCCTCTGGGAACAGGCCGTCATAATCATTTCGTATAGTTGGTAATCACACTCAAAAACGAGTTTCCAAGAGAAAGGCGCCGTGTGGCATTGCAGACCTGATCGAATTAGCAATTATCTTGGGATAACCGTAATCGCCGTTATGCTCACCCCGTCCGTTATCGGCTTCTTCGATTTTTATGGCATCCAAACCGATACAAGCCTGGATAGTGTATACCTGTTCTAATTTGCCAACGGTAGCAAGACACAGGAAATCTCTGTAGAGAAGGGAAACCATGTACTGGCCCATCACACCATCCCTGGTCTGCCAGCAGACGTGTAGAGCACCGCATAAGCGGACTTGCCCAAGTGAACGGATGCTGCTCTTGGAAGCGGCATTCGACCTCTAATCAAATCAGCAAATGTGAAAACCAGCGAAGCAGGATCATCTTACTTGATTAGGAAACACGAGTCGGTCTTGAAGCAACCAGGTCTGTTCCAACGAGACCTTGGCCCCCGGATCATCTGTAGCTCGATTAATCTCGGCGGTGGCTTCACGAAGTCTCACCAGCACGTCCTCGATTTCCATATGAGAAGTAGGACAGTCGCAAACCGGTGTGTATTTCAGAAGCTCGGCGAAGAGAAGCGGATATCTGCAGATTCGTTGTATAGGCTGCTCATTTATCAGCCAATCAGCCCAATGAGATGTCAAGTTCGGCCTTACTTTGACTAGGAGGTCACCGATGGTTAAAGATTTCCTTGAGGGGCCAGAGTGACTGCTTGAAGCACTGAGGGAAGACGCCAATGCTTCAATTCCTTTCTGATAGTTCTCCCAGTGTGGAAGCATTCGGTGGGTAGAGGCGATGTCTTTGATCATCAGTTCATATCTTGCTCCATACTCTTCGTAGATGAAGAAGCGATTCATCTAGGGGGTATCATTCGTCAGCATATCCGATCGGTTACACAGCTTAGCACCAACCGCTCTTCAAGAATCTCGGGTGTTACCTTTTTCCCAAAGATTTGGGCAACCTCAGCTGCAATGCTCGGTTCGGCGATCACGCTAGGAACGCTCTGCAACCACGATTTACCACCCTTGTCCTCAGGCACAGAATCGAGGCTATGCCAACGGTGGTGTCCTTCATTTGCTGGTGGAATTCGGTTTACAACAATATGATCCGGCTGCGTATACTCAGAATCGGGAACAATACGGTGAAGCTCGCCAAGAATTTCTTCGTGGAGCTCGATGATATCGGTCAAATTTTGATTAATTGAGGATCGAAGACCGTGGTGGAGTGTGGGCAAAGAAGCCAGAATGGTGACATAAACCTGAGCAATGTCAGTAGTCATGGTGACGGAGACCGGAGACTGAACGTACGTTCATAAGAAACCTGATGTCACCGATGTAGCTTTCCTCTGTGGCAATGAGCTCCTCGAGTATCCGTCGTCTCTGAAGCAGGCGTTCCGTCACTGCTGGATCCGCATGCGGGTTCCTCTCGACACACGTGCTATCTTCCGAAATCCTATGGGCTGAAAACGAACCTCTGCTACTATGGTCCGTCTTCGTAAGGATAGAAGATCGAGCGGCATGTTTTCTTTGGCGAGTTCTCACACTGGCACTAGCTAGACTTATAGTAGCGCTCTTCACAGCGGTAACAAACCCGAAAGAAGAGCCTGATGAAGATTTCCTATGATAATTGGTTGGCGTGGCTTCGCCGTCAAACAAGTTCCCGGGGAATGGCTCCATAGTATTGGTTCCGAGACTGTGACGGTGAGCTCGTTTGTGCAAGCTCTTCATCCACTTGTGGAAAGGCCGTGGTGCCGATGTCGAGGCATCTCTTGGTTCTTCAATATCGCTAGCGTTATCTCGACCGACAGAGATGCCAGGCAGGTCGGTAGAGCGTCTTGACGTCTCATCGTCATTTCCCAAACTGAGACGGAAAGCAGCAATGTTGTCCAATTCCCTCCAGATGTCGTCGTCTTGGCCATGTAGAAGACCATTTCCATCCGCTCCCAAGCCCGGATCAGTTCGATTCTCTTTGAGTATTGGCGTACTCCGCAGGGACTTCACCCAGCTCATGCCTTTTGCGATACGCAACGAGCTGCTTCGCGAGAGTGAGCGAGGCGAATCGCTCGTCAAGAGGGTGAGAGGCATCGGGGAGATGAAGATGGTGCCTGCTAAGATGAGGACCAAAGAAAAAAATGACGATGCAGAGATGAGTTCCAAAACTCCAAAGAGGGCGATAGAACAAAAAAAAAGACGCCCACGGGCCGGACCAAATTCAAAACATAATTATCGACACGAAAGGGATGGTGAAGTGGGAAGATCAGTCCAGCGATGCGAGATAGGTACTCATATCATATGCCGGGTGCATCGTTGATAAGGTACGTGTGGCCGGGGACAGCCCGTGGGAGGGTCCGTGTAGGCGGCCTGGGTGCGTGGAAGAACGAAGAAGGAGCGGGCTCATGGGATGGAAGGTTCAAGGCCGGAACCAGGCGACAATGATCTCAGATGGAAGGCAGCAAGTCTCTGCAGCAGCAGCACTTTCCTACGACACGACATATACTACAACACACAGAACAGGCTGGAGACCGGGACAGACAACTTGGACTTGCAAGAAATTCGGAGGGAGTGAAACCAGGCCGCATGCAGGAAAGACGTTGCGATCGCGGCGGTTCGCTCCTACCTCGCCAGCCCGGAGGATGTGACAATACCCTGATATAATAAGAGAATATACCGAGACTGCTCTGGCTGTGTACGTGTGCCTGCCCGCTACCCTGCCTGCCATCGCCCCCCTTCCTTCCCGCGCTGAACTGTTTGCGAGACGCCCGATGTTTACGACAGTGTGACACAAGGCCCCGGAGTTCGCGGTAACAGCAGGCAGTGCTGCGTCATGGCCAGCTGAGATGATGAAAGCACGATAACCGGGGACATCCCGATGTGCGAGAGGGCGATCATCCAAGGGCATCTCCAGACTCCGATGTCCTGGCTGCAGCGGCTACCTGTAGTCGCTGAGTACCGTACATTAGATACCTAGGTATTCCCATCGCGTCCACTTGCAAGAAGATAGATGTCCATTTATTGTAGGCACGCAGAGGAATCGAGATGCCGATGCAACAACCTTTCAGGGACTCAAGCACCGGAGCTGCTAGGATGCACAGTTTGCATTCTTGCTGCAGAGCATGGAGGGTCTAGTGTTCTGCATACGGCGAGACCTGAAGCGCAGAGATGTGGTTCGTGTTGCTGTTCCACGATTCCGATTACATATAAATCACTATCGAGCAATAGCGCACATGCGGTAATGTATCCGTACATACTAGGGGATCCACCCACGGAAACCCCCTTCGCTGCGCTCAGGGGGCCCCAAAAATTGTAGACACTTCAAAAATCGTAGACACTTAGCCGTAACTCCACCTTAATTCTCCCATACAAAGTCGCGGTTTTGTATGTAAAAACGCGTAACTTGGAGGATTGAATATCGCGTTAATACAACGCATTTCAATTGAACAATTATTTCCGAGCACTCTTATCTCGGAGTATGACTCTTACAGACGTGATATCCCCTACGAAGGGGTTAAACGCCGCGAAATGGGCCATTCGAGCGAAGGAACGTGATGCTGTCCGTCGCCACTCAATGCAACCAGCACATTCAACCAGCAAACGAGCAAAGGCGCTTTCCGTACGTGATGTAGCGAGCCGTTTTAATTTACCACGCGCAACAGTTGCCAAGGAAATGAAGGCATTAAGAGATGGGAAACCAGATGGGAGATCCGCAAAGCGGCGGGGGCGGCCATCTACCTTGACCGACTCGGAGGACAGAGCCTTGACCCTGTATGTCGTCTTTATGAATAAAGGTACTTTCTGAACAGAATTCCCAAGCCGTAATGTGATAACATACTAATAACCTAAAACCGAAGGTGCTTTTCCTGTGACCAAGCTATTAGTGCGTGGTGCTATCAACGAATTACTTGCCCGACGCACACCTCCCAGAGAACCGATTAGCGATTCGACTATGGCGCGTCTTTGGAATGACCGGCCCGAACTCCATACCACGAAAACAGCAGCTGTTGATATAAACCGGTTATCTCTTGAGCAACAAATCGAAGCAATTCAGTCGTACTATGATCTGCGAGCTAGTACAATTCAAGAGCTAGGCATACAGCAAGCTGATGATTGGAACGCGGACGAAACTGGTATTCGTCTAGGTTGTTTGAATGGAAATACCGAGGTGGTTGTTATTGCCATGGAAGAGCAATTACCGGTTCAAGTTGCTGACTTCAGTAATCGCGAAAGCAGCACTTGCGTTGGTGCTAGTTCAGCTATGGGCCGTGCAATACCCCCATACATGATATTCAAAACCTGGCCTTCCGTTTCTTGGGCATACATTGAGGTGGATGAACATACACGGTTTACTCGCTCAGAGAACGGTTTTTCGACGAAAGAATTACAGCTAGACTATCTCAAACATTTTAACCGCTATTCTTTCGAACGATCAATTACATTCGAAACACAGGCTGTCAACCCGCAAACCGGCAAACGCCTAAGTATTCAGGAATGGTTTGGCGTCGACGAATGCGGTGCAACTCCAGATGGCCGTCAAAGCACTCACGAAGTTGAAGGAGGCATGAAACGTCTACTAAAACAAAAGCCTATATGGCGATTACTTACTTTGGACAATTTTACAGGCCATATAAGTGTGGAAGCAGGGGAATATTGTCTACAATACGATATCATGCTTCTTTTCATGCCCCCGCATTCTACGCATCTTCTTCAACCGCTTGACTTGTTGATCTTCAGAGTCATGAAGGCTAAGCATCAACAAATCTTACAAGAACATCTCCGTACTGGCGAAGTTACATTTTCGCGTAGCGACTTTGTAACAGCATTGGACAGTATATACAATGCTGGTTTCACTCGCCATAACTTGATGAGTGCGTTTGAGAAAGCTGGCTACTGGCCTCATGATCCCAACAAAGTCATCGAACCATTGAAGGCTAAGTTAGCCAATTCTATGCGACCGAAGCTTCCATCATTCCTACCACGCGATGACGAATTCACACGCGCAAAGCATGCAGCTGAATACCTGAATAATCGTCACCTGAATGTGACCAATTCTATACTTTCCTCGCCATCTCGCCGCGCTTTAAACGACGTATGCGATGTTCCCGACAAAGCTATAGTATTAAAACGAACGAACGATCACCATGTACACAAGGCTACCGATCGCAAAGACGCTTTTGCCAAGAAAACAAGGCATAGGTTCTATAAACCTAATGGCTGGCGATATGATAGCTTAAGTGCTGCTGATCTCCGGGATCGCCAAGCTGCTGAGCGTGCCATGGAAGCCGAAAAGGACAAGAAACGGCAAATCAAAGCCTTCAAAGCACAAGAAAAGGCCCGGGAAAAGGCATTGAGGGAAGAATGGCGCCCGCACAAAGCTCAATATCCATTCATAAAGGATTGGTTACGCGAAGTTAAAGGTACGTGCGAGGTCAAACATCTGTTTTCAAGTAACCGGCTAATATCTTTCGAAGGTATTGACGACTTCATACCTTGCGGGAAAACTCATCCATTATGGGCCAACGATGAAACGAAGAAGAAACCCTCATTCTATGTCGACACAACTGCTACGCCAGCGCCACCGTGGTTGAAATATGTCAATAAACCACTTACATACCTCAAAGAACCTCCGTCGCATCTTAACTTCAATGCATCACGTAGTACTGAAGATATTGATAATAACGACGATTATTCAAACAATACCGACGATGATATCGACATTCAGCTGAGCCCTTTGCGTCATAGGAATGAAAACGCAAGCCTTATCATAGAATCTTCTTCTGAGATGGATGTCGACGAAGCGCTCCAGCTTATTGAAGAATTAGGTGCAAGCGACGGTGAAATTGAAGATGATGACCTGCCCAGCAGTCCCCCAGTTAGGCTACAGCGGCCATACGATACAGAAACAACGGGCTTTATGGCATACAACCCTATGTCTAAGGGAAAGTCATGGACCGGCCATGTAAGTGCTATACCTGACCAAGGCATGCTTAGCTTTACGGATTGAGGAGATGTACAAACGGCCACGGTATGATAATTATGGTAGATAAGCATTATTCAATCAATTCGCTGCCGCTCTACGTATGTATTAATTGTATTGAATGACGTTGTCGCGAGATATTGGCTGTCAAAGTCGGCAAGTTTTACATACAACTACATACAAAAGCACGCGTGGGGCTAGGTATGGAGGTCCATTGATGCATACATGGCAAAATTAAAATCCGTACTCCACATATTTACAATTCACATTGATATGAAATCCCTCGAACCTTTGATTCGCCATTCCCAGCTTGGTACCTCGTAGATACAGAACAGACTAGCCATAGTAATGGTAATTGCGTGAAAGTATCGAGGCGATTTGGGTATTACTTCGTAAACGTACATCTGTACACTACCTATTGAAACCACAGAGCTACATACTATAAAACAAAATACCAATAGTTAGCGCCGCTAAAATTCCCGAAATCCACTATAAGCCCACCGTAAGCATACTATAACCCACTGTAAGTTTTTTAGCGGCCTTGACTTTTGAACCGAGTGCTTGCGGCGTCAAGTATACCTAGTACATCCAAGGCGACAGCGACCTTTGGTATTACAATTCATACTTCGTATAGTTACTACCTAATTGCCGGGCGGTATTTTTAATGTAAGTGTGAAGTAAGCAGATTGCTTGTTCAATTACAGCGGATTAATCGATAAAATTGATTTGTTCATCTGAATGTGAATCAATGCGAATCAATGAATCGCAAGAACTAAGGAAGTTGGGAACTCGGGATTTTAATTTTGCCATGTATGCATCAATGGAGCACCGTCGCTAGGTCTAAGTGTCTACGATTTTTGAAGTGTCTACGATTTTTGGGGCCCCCTGAGCGCAGCGAAGGGGGTTTCCGTGGGTGGATCCCCTAGTAGTAATGTAAACAAAAAAAAAACAAGGTCGCCAGTCCACCCAAAAGCAAGAGCGGAACCTAATAAGGGCAAGCCACAGTGAGCCCACTGAGCCGCAGATGCGAGTGCACCCGATAAGGCGTTATCGGGGCGCGGATACCAGGCACGACCCACCGCAGCACGGAAACCCCGGCATAACTCGGTTAATTAAGTCGCCCACCACACTAAAAATTCATCGCTGTCAATTTCTACTTATTCAGTCTGCCGCTCAACCGCCACTCCTTCCATCGCACAACCACCGCTACTAACAACCGCAGCAACACCGAAACGATGGCGCTCGCACGTGGTCTCGACGTGAGTATCTCTTCAGAAAGAAGCAAAACCAACCTCATCTATGCGAAACAGAACTAACGGAATACCGAGAACAGAAAGGACATGTAAGGCTTTGAAACCCATTCCAGCGTCTATCCTCCCCGAACCTCTCATCCAGTCCCCTCAAATCCAATTCGATCCCCACGAGAGCAGACGACTTCTCGCCCAATGCTTCGGTGATCAGCTCTACACGTCTCACCTCGTGGAGGATCCTGCCCTCTTTGCTGCTTTTTTTAATCGCAAAGTCATGGCGGAGATGGACAATTTAGACTGACGCTTGAATCCCTCGAACCAGAAAACGACGCCCCGCGTCAGCAAGAAGCGTGTCTCCCGCACCAAGGGACACCTCAGCCGCCGCACCGCCCACGTCCGCGATGTGTACGTTACAAGTCCCTCGCCAATTGCTCCTGTGGATCAAGAGTTGTGCCGCAAGATAGCTGCCGACTGAATGGCTGACTGGTGGTACAGCGTCCGTGAGGTTATGGGCCTAGCTCCCTACGAGCGCAGAGTTATTGAACTCCTCCGTAACTCAAAAGACAAGGTGAGAAGATGCGCAGAATACGACAGAAATTATATTCGCTAAACGTGTGATTACAGCGCGCCCGCAAGCTGGCCAAGAAGAGGCTCGGTTCTTTCCAGCGCGGCAAGAAGAAGGTCTGTCTTCCATTTAGATTCCGCGACGTGGAATTACCGGCTGACCAAAAATACAGGTCGATGAGCTCCAGCGTGTCATCGCCGAGAGCCGTCGTGCCCACTAAATTCTCAACTCGTCATTTGGAAGAAACCACGGACAAAATATGGAGTGAACAAGGAATCGGAAAAAATCTGACTCTGTCTGGCGTCGATGTCTTTACGGGATATATCCTCTCCCTGCAATACGGGATTAGTCTAGGTGGGCAGGTTGGCTTGAAAGAAGTCACTGCGACATGAAGCAAAACATGAATGAAACACCGGGATTATCATGACAATGACAACCCATTCGTCACTCTGGACTACACTGTCTACGTGTAGCTGACGCCTAGGAAACTAAGTTTCTATGCGCAAGCCGGTCAAATAGAATCCTCCACCACAATGCTGCCTATTGAACTCCGAACCCATGCTTAGTATAATTTGCCCATGCTGTTAACAGGTCCTTCGAAAAGTAATCCGTTCATCAGAGCTCGCCATCTTTTTCTCTATCCGAGTTTCCGGGGAATTTTCTACTCAACAAGATGGGGAATAATGTCATTTCTTCCCAAATCCATGAAGCCACTTAGGTTTCTTGAAAGCCGAGCCCTCGCCGGCATTTTTGGGCTTGGGCGCCGGCGCCGACGCGCTTGGTTCCTCCTGCGCGACTTCGATTTCAGGAACCTCTGGCACGACGACCTGTTGCGCCCGACTGGCCGCACTAGCCTTAAGGAGGGGCTGCCGTCTGACGTCCGCAGGCACACTATCGTCCCAAGTGAAGTTCAAGAGGGTGTTGGCGCTCAGCCGGTATCCCTTGATCAGCTTAGTGTCGCCATCGTCCGCGATGACGGTCCGCACGCCGGGAAGCGTCAGCTTAAATTGCGTGGCACTGTTCGCGATGATAGCCCGGACCCCGCTATAGAGATTTGCGCCGGTGTCCTCGGGGCCGAATGTCCACTCGGCGGAGAAGTTGTCCGGAAAGCGCACCCTGATCTTGATGGACTTGATAGCGGCGAACTTTGCCTCGTCCATGGCGGCCTTCTGCTCGATTTCTGGGTCCGATAGGAGGCGCTTGTTCTCGCCTAGTGACTTGAGGAGTTTCTGGTGGGCTTTCGCGTGGCTGATGTCGGGTGCGTAGTCTTCTTCTGAGTCGGGCCGCAGCGCGGCGACTGGGGTGGAGGATGTGGGGGCTGAGAATATGGTAACCGGTCGGACATCAGGTGATGTCTCTTCATTCTTTATTATAGCATCGGTACCGGCGGCATCCCGTGTGGCCGGAGGTTCTTCCGTTGGGTCAGGCGGTTCCCCGACCGGACCCGGCACTTCAGGTGTCGGGGCATGAGTTTCATCACTTGGCGGGCCTGCAGATGCAGATGTGCTCGCGGATGTCTCTTCCGTGCTGGGATCCTCGGTCTTTCGCGGTATATTGTCCTGTTCCTTAGACTCGAAATACTCCTCGATCTCCCTCATAGCATTAGATAACGGCTGGTCCGTTATTTGGAAAGATAAGCGCATCAAGACACTACCGGAGTTGTAACCAAGCTGGGACAGGGTCTTTTGGAAGTCGGCGAATGTGGAGAGCGTTCGCTTTTCTATGACGATATTTGGAATCTCATAGTACAGCTGTCCACTACCCGCTTGCGTACCATTGCTCGTCTTCGGCGCCCCTCTAGCCGTGATGTTCAAGTTCCTCCCAGCACTCGCCTTGCCGCTCTCAAATTGGCGCAATATTTGCCACACGGTGAAGTCAGTTGGCAGCTTCTCACTTACGCGACCGTGAGGAGGGAAAAGACTGGCCTCGGGCGAGGGAAATTGTAAGGCGACATTGACAATGGTCGGCGTGTTGGCTCGGACCACAAGTTCCAGCCGAGCACCAGGAACCAAGCCGGACGTCCGGAAAGTCTGCGATAGATCCAGCTGGCGCTGCTTATGCTTCATCAGGTATTTGTCGTGGGGGACCTTGAGTTTCGAACATGCTTGCTCTAGGATCTCAGTGAGGTATGTGCCGGGGTTGACTTTGATAGTCACCTGTCTCAGGTCGGTGCCCACAACTTTGACATTGGTCGCCATAGTCGTCGGCCTCGAGTTGAGGGGTGACAACTTTTATAACGGATGTCGGCTTGGAATAGATACGCAACAGTCTGTCTAGTCGGGATGGCTGAAATGGTGGCGCACTCTGGTCTAAGGCCTACACAAAGTGTGTTCTAATATTCGTCGGTGTCGAGGCTTGAGATTACGGATCCGACAAGGAACGGGATCGAAGCTCAAAGAAAATGGCAGGGGAACTTGTTCCGGTTCAAGATACTGATAGGCAGAGCAGTAACACGCAAGAGATATACGTAACCACCGAGGCTTGTAATCAGGAATGGATACGCTTGACAGGCAGCTAGGTATTGACAACTTGAACTGCTTGATGTGAATGAGTGGAGGGGCAAAGGACTGAGATGCCAGCCTTTGCGGGAGGTAGAGGTCACGGTACCGTACATCATTAGTACCTTCAGCTCTCAGATTTATGCATCACCCGCTGAAGATTGTACACGCTGTGCATTAGTTATGCACGCCGAGCACTTCGCATACAGTGCAGACGTACATTCTTCAGGCGCAAGACTAGTAATCGGCACTGTATACAGACTGTGGCCCACCTGCCATGGCCTGCCCCCAGAGCTTGCCGCGCCAGTGCGTGTTTGCCTTGAAGCTAACCCAGGCCGGTACAGACACTCGGTCCCAGCAGCAACCTTCGGACATCGTCACTGCTAAAGTGCCCGGGGAGTAGTTATCCAGATACCCACGTCAACAGGCAAACCAACCACCGCCGAACCACGCAAACACCGAGAACACCGCACACACCACAAGCTATCTAGACGTCCGATTCATCTGCTATCCCCGAGCCCGCCGTCATCTCACAATGGTACGTTCCCAACTCAGCGAACGGAACAACCACAGCAACCCAACCCTCCCAAGGAAAACAAGCAGCTAACATAGACACTCCACGCCCAGGCCTCACCCTTCTCCATAAGTGCGTGCAACCACCACATCCACTCGAGTCCAAAGCAACAGCACGCCGCAAGCTAACCATCCAACTCAGACGGCGGCGCCTGCGTCGCCATGGTAGGCAAGGACTGCGTGGCCATAGCATGCGATCTACGACTAGGCCTGCAGTCCCTGACCGTATCCAACAACTTCCCCAAGGTAGTCCAGTACGGCGACAACGTATTCCTAGGCCTAACGGGCCTAGCAACCGACGTGTCGACGGTGGCCGACCTGTTCCGGTACAAGGTGAACATGTACCGGCTGCGTGAGGAGCGGGCCATCGCGCCCACCACCTTCGCAAACCTCGTCTCCTCGTCCCTCTACGAGCGCCGCTTCGGTCCCTACTTCGTCAGCCCCGTCGTCGCCGGCCTCGACCCCAGAACCGGCGCCCCCTTCATCTGTGGCTTCGACTCCATCGGCTGCATTGACTTTGCCAAGGACTTCATCGTCAGCGGTACCGCCTCCGAGCAACTGTTCGGCATGTGCGAGAGTCTGTGGGAGCCAGATCTAGTGCGTCTTTCTTTCCAGCCCTCCTCTCTTTCTCCGGTAAATATAAATCGCGATATAGTCGGCTGCTAATCAATCCACCACCTCACGTCAAACAGGGACCGGAAGACCTCTTCGAGACCATCTCTCAGGCTTTGTTAAGTGCCGTTGACCGAGATGCTCTGTCCGGCTGGGGTGCACATGTCTACGTTATCGAGAAGAACAAAGTAACGAAGAGATTACTCAAGGGACGGCAAGATTAGAGAATAGAAACCAAAATAGCGCGGGTCTTTTCACAAGCAGGGCGAGGATCGAGAGCAGGCGAGGTCCCGGGAATGCAACGTGCCAATATAAGCTATGGAGCTACCAAGTGAGCAGGGATTTAGCGTCTATCGCTATGGGCGTCGATGCGAGGCGGAATACACTATCCTGTATCAACATCTACCTGGGCAGCAAGGTACAAGACTGCTGACTGCATCAGGAAACAATACGGCAGCTGATGTCTTGGCAAGGCTGAGCAAGTCTATGCAAATGCGCATCGGTTTTTATTCTCTTACATGGTGTGTTGTGTGAACAGGGCGCCCAGGCTCTCATTTATCGTCTATTCTATTGCCTAGGACTCGTCTATACTCATTTATGCATCTTTTTTAGCCTTAGTAATGTCTTCGCCGGGACTTTCGAGGAAGACCCATCTCTCAATAGCTTTGAGAAGCTCGTCGATCAATCTGTGCAATGTTAGCCGTGAATTTTTTAACGGGCGTAGTACGGCAAGGAGACTTACATGACTGGCGCACTCATGATGAGTACTGCTTTCCACTCAGTCCAGTTCAGGGGTAGGACGGAGAACAGCGTTTGGAGGAACGGTGTGTAAAGCAGTGCAAAGTGCAAGGCCATCGACAAAGCAATGGCGTATACGAGCATCATGTTATTCCATAATGGTAGCGTCAAAAGAGATTCGCTCGATGACAGTGCATTGATGGCGTTTAGCATCTCAATGACAACGAGAATGGATAGGGAGACGGTCGATGCCGACTTGGCATTGTCATTTTCGAACATCTGGCAGCCGATGCTTGCAAATTCCGAAGAGCATCGATGGAAGTGAGAGAGCTGATAAAAGTTGATTTGAGGTCCCTCAGGGTTGTACATGAACCACCAGGCGTATCCAGCTACGGTGGCAATGCCAACATATGTTCCGATTACCAAGTAGCGGAAGAAGAGCCAACCGCCAATAAGAGCTTCATCACGCTTACGCGGCCGTCTTCTCATGATGTCGTGGTCCGGCGGGTTGAAGGACAAGGCAGTAGCTGGGAGTCCGTCCGTCACAAGGTTAACCCACAACAATTGAACGGGTATGAGGGCCTCAGGCATGCCTAGGGCTGCAGTAACAAAGATAGAAACAACTTCTCCAATGTTTGAAGAAATGAGGTAGCGAATGAACTGCTGAGTGTTGTTGTAGATAGACCGCCCTTCCTCAATAGCAGTCTCAATTGTGGCAAAGTTGTCGTCGGCAAGAACCATGTCAGCGGCTAGCTTGGAAACGTCAGTACCAGATCCCATGGCGACACCAATATCAGCCTTCTTGAGCGCGGGCGCATCATTCACACCGTCTCCGGTCATGGCGACAACCTCGTTCAGTGATTGGAGTAGGTCAACTAGCCTGGACTTGTGGCTTGGCTCCACACGAGAGAAAAGGGAGGCGTTCTTTGCAGCTTCGAGTTGTTGATCGGGAGTCAAGCTGTCGAACTCCCTACCCGTGAAACTCCGGCCTTTCAGGTCTTCGAACTCACCAAACACGCCAATCTGTCGGCAGATACTTTCGGCCGTGTTGCGGTTATCGCCGGTAATAACAATTACTCTAATACCAGCAGCCTTGCATTTCTGAATAGCACCTGCAACTTCGGGCCGAGGGGGATCGAGCATGCCAACGAGACCAAGTAAAGTGAGATTTTGTTCCAGCTGAGTATAGTGAGCAGACGTCTTAGCGGTGTTAATCAATGGGTTAGATGCCACATCATCGAGTCTAGCAAGGGCAATCACTCGAAGTCCACGGTTGCCATAATCAACAAGTTCTTTCAGGAGAAGACCGCGAAGTTTGTCCTGAAGAGGAACTCGCTTTCCATTGGGTCCAACTAGGGTATGCGTGCATCGTTCAATGATGGACTCAGGAGCACCTTTAACGAGAAGCTTCTTCTGGTCGCCAGCCTGGACGAGAACGGACATACTCTTACGATCGCGGGAGAATTCGAACGTTGCAAGCCGGGGATATTGGCGTTCATACCAAGCACTGGCGTGGTAAACGCAATCTTCGGGCTGCGTACCAGCCGGCGCACAAGGACCAATCTTTTCAGCCAGTACTCGTAAGGCTCCTTCAGTAGGCTCCCCAACGTTTGAAAAGGTAGTAGACCGGGCATCATACATAATTTGAGCATCGTTGCAGAGCGCGGCAACCTCGTTCATCTGTCGAATCGTGCTAGACGTCTGGAATAAATTCTGAACCACTTTGCCATTGTGTTTGATGTCGCCCTTTGGAGAGAAGGTTGTACCCTCCACATCGAGTTCCTCAAGATCACTGCCATTCTCATGAATGTAAACAATTTTGTTGACGCTCATTTTGTTGGTGGTGAGGGTACCGGTCTTGTCAGAGCAAATGACGCTGCAGCTTCCCAAAGTCTCCACAGAAGGCAGGCTTCGAACCACAGCATTTTTTGCAGCCATCTTGCGTGTGCCTAATGCCAAACACGTAGTGATCACGACAGCTAGACCTTCAGGAATAGCTGCAACGCCAAGAGAGACAGCAATTTTCAAATAGTAGATAGCACCTTTGGTCCAGTTTCCATGGCTCGGGTCAGCGAAGTTGGGTATGTTGATAAGCCATACGAGAACACAAATGACGGTAATGACCTTGGCGAGAGAGTCACCGAAGTTATTCAGCTTTTGCTTCAGAGGAGTGGGTTCAGAGATCTGTGCGGTAATACTCTCGTGAATGTCGCCGATGGCGGTATTGGATCCAGTCAGGGCGACAACGGCCTTTGCGCGTCCTGTAACCACGGTAGTTCCGGAGAACAGCATATTAGTTTGGTCCTGGAGTACGGCCTTCTCATCCTGGATCACGTTGACCGGACTCTTGCCCACACTTTCACTCTCGCCCGTGAGAATAGCCTGATCAACCGCAAAATTATTGCTTTCAATAGAAATAAGTCGGCAGTCGGCGGGGATTCGATCACCGACTGCGACAGAAACAATGTCGCCAGGTACCAATTCTTCAGCTTTGACTCGAGAGACGTGCCCATTTCTGACAACGTTCGCGACGTTGGCGGAATATTCTTGGAGGGCTGCGATGGCTTTCTCGGCGCTGCTTTCTTGGGAGACGCCGACGACGGCATTGAGGATTAGGATAGTCAGAATCTGTATTACTCTATGGTTAGCCTGAACCCGGCCTGGGGAACGCCGGTGTTGCGCTGTATCGCATCATAGGGAAACTTACAACGAAAGGATCAACAAATGCACTCCAGCCACCTTCCTCTTCAAAGAGAGCAAGCACGAAAGAGACGGCAGCAGACGCGAGCAATATTATGACGAGCTGATCTTTGAACTGCTCGAGAATCAACTCCCAGACGGGTGTCGGTGGTTCCTCGGGTATGGCTGGGACAGGCAAATTAGCATGAATTGCGCAATGCTACCGCGGAAGAAGCAACGTTCAGACGGTTGCGCAGACTTACCATTCTTGCCATACTTAGTTCTCAGATTCAGGACCTGCGCATCCGTGAGGCCGGTCTTCGAATCGACTCCAAAGTGATCCAACACAGCCTGGATAGGCTGCGCGAAGGCGCTCTCCATGGCACCTGATGGGGTCCGATCAGGTCGGATGGCGTTCTGTGGTTGCGGTGGGGGGTGGCCTTAGCACAGCACGCAATTCCGGGATTTGGTTGCAGAAACGAGGGCCGGAAGATAAACCGTGCAAAGGGGCCCGGGATAAGAACAACAATCGGCCGGGCCTGTCTAGAGAGAGGAAGAGAGACCACGGCGATATACTAGGGATGGAATATGGAAGGTGGACGCGACACGATGCAGCTTCGTCAGAAATGCCACATGTCTTTTTTTTTAAACTCGGTAGTTAGGTAAATCGGGGAAGACGGACGCAAAAATGCCACAAAGCAAGAAAATATTGAATAAAAAGTATCCACTACCTGCTTAACAAAGATATCTAGGTAAGAGAGCGTAGGTAACGGACGAGACAGAATGAGGTGTGGCCTACCGGTAGGTACCTAGGTATCGTGCCTGCCTGTGCGAAAGCGGATTGACTCTATCTTCACACATCTACCTACGATACCTAGGTAGATAGAGTAACTTGATACCTATTCGGCCGGCCCAACACCGTGACCAAGTATCTACTATGTAGTGTAGGTAGACTAACGGATTATCGGCATGTACACTACCTATACAACGTGTACCTACCTCTAGGTACTTGAATGTACCCACATTCACGCCACGAGCAGGGTATTTTCCTAGGTACTCGCCCGGCCTAATAACGGCTTACAGGCTTAGCGGGAGGGGACCTGGCCCTCAAGCCTGGGTCTTTAATTTGAGAAATTGTCGTCTGAATTGAAAAACTTCCGGTACTTCCCGCGCCACACAAAACTCACCCAAGCAAAGGTATTTCCCATATGGTGCAACTCCCCGCTAGGGTAACATGATGACGGACAGGACCAATATAATATCCCTATAAATGCCATCGCGGCTCGGATTGACACCGATATTCTCTAACTAGTATATTAAGAAATGCTGCAAACCTACTGATTCCTCTATGCGAAGGTGTTGTTGGCTGCCCAGGTACAGGCTTCCTAAAATGGTGAATACCGTGCCTATCCGTTTAATCAGCATGCTACCGGTAGTAGGCATTGTAGTGAGCAATGAAGCGGTACCTTGAATTACATGCACATCAGTGTGGCACAGGAAGTACCGGAAATTTTTCAATTCAAACGACAATTTCTCAAGTTAAAGACCCAGGCTAGAGGGCCAGGTCCCCTCCCGCTTAGCCTGTGTCGCTATTAGACCGGGCGAGTAGGCGATTTGCCTCGGTGATTCAACAGAAAGCACTGGACACGCTAATTTGATGACAATTGTCACAAGTTTTGGGAATTGTTGTAGCAACGTGTTCTCTGAGTCTCAAACCTCAAAGAAAAACGGGCGGGCGCTATTATGTAAGCTATCCACCCGATCGTATCTCTGGGCAGGCAACGGGCATCGTGATCCCTGTTTACCCATCTTCCTGCCCATCCATCTGACATGCGGCGGACTCCACTCACTTATAAACCTGACTACATACGCCTGAGTCCTGACAAATCAGATCCTCAATGCCCCACCAACAGCGTCAACATCCCAGCGCGCCGCCACAAGATTTCAAGCCTCCCAGGCCGGATGCTCATTGGCCATCCGATCTGCACCACGATCTACGGAGCGACCAACCATCGTGCTCCCTGCTCGATGCGCTTATTAATGATGCTTCTCACAGGTCCCGTCACGTTAGCATGTGCAAGCCTACCTAAAACTTATATCATTGTTGACATCATGCTACCAACATTGGAAAAGGTTGGAGATATTATCTAGTTACATCGCATCCTAGAAAAGCCATTTGATAAAAGCAGGCTGACAGCCAAGCCTACCTACATCTCATAAGAAGGCCACGGCCTCACAGCGGACGTCCGCGCAGTCTGCATAAAGCTGTGAAAGATCGGGAACAAGCACAGGCATCGTTAACTATCCTGTTGTCCTCAGCTGGTATGCTACAGTGCATTATATGTAATTTGCTAGGTGGGTGGTTTGACGCCCGGCAACCCGTCGAGTTGTAGTCACCTGGCCACTGAAACACGTGGAGGGCTTGTAAAGCACCCAAAGCGAACGCTTCATAAAATCGAACTTTTCATGTTACTCGTAGAGCAAGCATGTACCGGAGAACAACGGAAGGCCACTTTTCCCTCCTAAGACGTCTATCAAGGGTGCTATCTAAGGCTGCACACGCAGCCATGCGCCACTCAGAACTTAATTTTGCTCCGAGAATCAATGTTAACTGCATTCCTCCCATCAAAACGCGCGCAGCCAGTTGTCCCTAGTCATCATGATGCGTATTTGCCATTCATTGCCCAATAGAGCATTACCGTGGCTCATCATATCCATGCACATCCAGCCTTGACAATTCCCCATGCCGAACGAGACCTTCCCATAACTCGGTGCACATGGCACATGGTGCACTTGCTCCTTCCCAGTCGTCGTACAGCATTTACAGGTCGTCATCATCATCCTCGCCGGGAAGAGGCATGGTGGCAGCCTCGTCCATCTCTTTCCGGTATTGCTCGAGGAGTTTCTCGTCAACCTGGGCAGTGGGTGGAGCAAGAGCAGGGGCGGCAACGAAGTCCTAATTAAATTGGTTAGAACTGTAAGGTGGGCTGTTATTATGCAAATTGTGGTACATACAAGCTGGGGGTTTCCAACAAGCTTGCGGGCAAGCCAAAGGAAAGGCTTTTCGAAGTTATAATTAGACTTGGCGGAAATATCGTAGTATTGAAGATTCTTCTTGCGATGGAAAGTGATAGTCTTCGCCTTCACCTTGCGTTCTTTGACATCGACTTTGTTGCCGCAGAGGACAATCGGAATGTTCTCGCAAACACGGACAAGATCGCCTAATATATGATCAGCTTGAACGGATAGAATGCCAACGCAACGCGACCTACGGTGCCAGTTCGGGACATTCTTGTAGGTAATTCGTGAAGTCACATCGAACATGATGATTCCGCATTGGCCGTTAATATAATACCCGTCACGAAGACCACCGAACTTCTCCTGGCCGGCAGTGTCCCAGACATCGAAGGTGATTTGGCCGAAGTTCTAGCTAGTGGTCAGAAAATACGCAGGCAGCAGAACGTCCCAAGGTAAACCGCAAACTGCTTACGGTGGTGAAGGCAAGAGGGTGAACCTCAACACCCAGAGTGGCCATGTACTTCTTCTCAAATTCACCAGTCAAGTGACGCTTGACGAAGGTGGTCTATTTCATGTTAGATATCAAAAAGATGTCAGCAAGGTGTAGTAGAGGAGGGGCAGGTCGGAGGTGGGGTATGACCGTAAACAGAGCATGGCGCAAGAAATACTGCGCGAGGAATATTGTTGGAAACGAAGATCAAACACATACCTTTCCGGTACCACCATCGCCAACAAGCACAAGCTTGAAGGTAGGAACTTGCTGAGCCATCGTGTCGTTGATAACTAACGGGCGATGGAGGGACGTAAACAGAGGGCGAAGACTGGATCCGACGTCAGTGTGGGGTGCTTTCGGCACACAAGACTGATGATGGTGGAAGGGAAATAGCCGCCGCCGGAACGTTGGTATGGGTAGGGACAAGTATTGATCTATAAAGTGCGTACCTTGGTGGGGATGGTCGAGTAGATGATGGAAGGAGTTGAGCGCAGGCTGATAGTGGTGATGGATGATGGAGGTTCTTGCTAGAAGAGTTTGGAGGGCTGGTGTTTTTTTGGGTGAGGGTCCTTGGCTTGCTTGGGCCGAAAATTGGTAGTTGCGGGGCAGGTAAAAAGCACGTGACGTCTTTCACAATCAGGCGCGTGCAGGAAGGAGGAAAGTACCTAAGTACCTGTACGTGCCTGGGCGACTTATGTAATACCTATACCTACGAGCCCGGTGCTGCTGCTGCCTGAACAACTCGTTACGTTACGGTATAGGTACGAATTTTGCTGCTGGAATGGGGGCTTTTATGCTTTCATCAAGGCCTAGGCAACCAGCCAACGAGGTGCCATGGCTATGGGTGCCTTACTGTCATTTGCTTGCCACATCGCTTATTAATGTCTTTGGTGCCTGATGTTGCTCGGTTGGCCGTTTTAGGAACGTCTCCCGTATAGTTACACCATACAAATGTGCCAACTTTGGGTATCAAGTCGTAGAGCAAATTGCAAAATTCCCTATTCTTCATGATCGATACAGAACAAGTAGGTGTACTGTGAGGTGTGACTCGGTCTACATCGGAAAAATTATTATTCATTCGTCGACATATCCTGCCTTGGCATGCTCGACGCCTCTCCCATAGGTAGTAATGATATGCTGGCTCCATTCATTTGCAGTCGCATCAGCGTGGTTAACCGCGATGTGTGACAACAACTTGCTCGACCGAAAAGGCCATAGGCAGTACATGGTCGTCTCTAGGCTCAAGCTACCGCGATGGGGCGACGTAGAGATGTTTCATCACGTGCCCATCTCTTCATAAGGCCGACTCGGTCAGATGATCAGTCACTCCTGATGGTGCACTTCTTTTACAATGCAAGGATGTGACAACCAAGGAGACCCCGACCACCCCAGTTACGTCGCGGCGTTAAGTAGATCTGGAGTTCCTGTCGTGTGCCGAGCTCGCCTCGTCGGGAGATTTTAACTAGGACTCGTTGCTAAATGAAGTCAGTGGCCACTCGTTTGCGCGGCAGATATAAATGTGCCAGCAAGCCCGTGTTTAGAATTTGTTTGGAATGATACTCACTCCTTCATTCCCTTGTACACATTCAGCTACCTTCCTAAGGCCATCATGATTGCTCTTGTTTACGTATCCAAAGTTTCTAATCTCGTCACCGACTTTCAGACCAGCGCTTTCAGCCGGGCTACCGCTGACAACGCTATCGACCTTGGCGAATGGGACTTCTAGCGTCTCCGGGAGCGTGTCTCCCATCATGGTAGTCCTGTCTGCTGGAGTAGATGCAATATCATCTGTGTCTCGCAGACTCGCAAAATGTTCGTGGAGATGTTTCTCGATAGCATTCATGAGGTCTTTGTAGTCATTCTTCAAGTGTATGATTCGCGATCGCGTTGTTCGTACTGGCGAGTACATTTAGTGGGCTAAAGTGATGTCAACGGCATCAGGGAGATTTACTCTGTGCGACATCAATGTCGGCTCTGGGAAATCCATCCGGGGTCATCAAGGGTGTTTCCATATTGACATTGTGCTAGGTAGTCCATTAGAACAAGCACGCTCGCGATCTTTGATATACGAACCGAATCCAGAACTCCACCAAGAGCCTTCAACTCGGCTTCCATATTATCTTTCTTCCGCTGAAGCTCAGCGAAGGAAAGGTGCTTTACATTGCCGTTGGTAAGGGGGTGGGACGATGGTCCCGACGGGACCGTCGGTGCATGAATGTTGTCCATTCTTAATCATGAGCCCATAAGGGTGTTCAGGTTCAGTCAAGTTAATTCATCATCTAGGTATGAGTCTGAAGGGCTGAGAGCTGAAAATCAAGAATACTATACCATTGCATCTACTCGGCATGGAGAACATGAGTGGGGTGGAAGAGCTCTGCTTAGGAAATACAAGGCGCGTCGTGATTGCCTAGGTTAATTGGAAGTGCTGAATGGTGGGGCATCTAGTTGAGCATGCCGGCAGGTACATCGTACACTACGTTCGTATGTGGCACCAAACGAATTCGCCGCAATGATTACAT
Source organism: Xylariaceae sp. X802 (assembly GCA_028637635.1). Lineage (NCBI taxonomy): Eukaryota > Fungi > Ascomycota > Sordariomycetes > Xylariales > Xylariaceae > Xylariaceae sp. X802. The sequence continues at coordinate 511,476 of JAJFDH010000011.1, read as the reverse complement.
AACCTACTTACCCAAGCTAGTTAGTAGTAGTTAGTTAGTGCACCTAGCCCTCCTGGTGCTGTTCTTTACTAGGTAGGTACCTAGGATGTACCTACATCGGACGTACATTAGGTATGTAGGTACTTCGTACACTACCTACAGACCATGTGAAGGCTGAAGATAAAATGATATCTAGATCGTAATCCCACTGTACCATAGTTAGTTCGTGACGGGAGAGTGTCTCAATCATTTTGTCACCAGCCTTCATGGGGTATGACTGAACCAAAAAGCGCCGTGAAATGCTCACTGGTGCGTCCTGCTCCTTCGCACAGATGTTACCTACAGATAGCGCGGCTTACAGATAGTGTTACTCGGTAATTTCTCACCAAGATTGGATGTTGTACGGCGTATGTAATCTACACTATGCCTAATATAGTTGCTACATACCCCTCCCAAAGATACAAGGAGTCCTAGTTAGCTCCCGGCCTTGCCTCACGCTCGCCAAGCATTCCGGCCCCACCAGCAGCCAGGGTACATATCGCTTGAAGAGGGAATGTCAATAAATTCAGTTTTAAAATCGCAAAACACATACCCGATTCTGGGGATGACACATAAGTACGGTCTTACTAGAACGAACGTGCTACCTCTTTATATAATGTGCTTGTTCCATAGTAATTAGCTCGTGCACACTTCCGCCGCGGTCTGCATTCTTACTGTACACTCCTATGTACGAAGTACACTCGTTATAGGTAGCTGCAGCGCACTACAGTAGCGTGGTGTAGCTAACAGTAGCCACATGCGGGGCTGTCCGACCTGCCAGGCTCAATAAATGTGCTGTTGTGTCGGGTATCTAAAGTGCCTGAGATGGTGGAATTTAAACTCCATGTTACAAAGTTCAGCTTGCGTTCGGATCAGGCACTATCGAGATGGTAAGCATACAAGATTCCGCACATCATGTAGACAGTACATGATGCCCATGAGTTATCGACGTGCAGTCGGTAGCCAAGTGGAGTACCATGCAGTGTACCTACCATGTACTAATACCCGCCTGGACGCACTCCTGCGCACAGCTCCTCGCTAGAAGGCCCCCACATGGCAGGTTCCCCGGGACCCCAACTACTGGTCGGTCCCTTTACCCGAACCCCAAGTCTCCAGCTGGTGAACATGTGGGTAACCCGGCTCGTTCCTTGTCCTCGAGGAGAACCTGGAGTCCGGCTGGAGGTCCAACCCCTTGCCCTCTTTCGTTGATAGGCTCTTTTGTTGGATGGATGATGTTACATGGGACATGCCCAAGCAGGTAACTACATGGATTCTCCGTATTACTGATACCTGCGGACTGCTCACCAGTGATAGATACCGAGGGTATTACTTACGGTAGGTAGTAAGATGAGTACAATGGCTGCAGGTCGGTTGAAGTAGGTATTTCTAATCTGCCTAGGGTCCCACGCCTGGCGCCTTTCGCATTTTCTCCTCTTCTGTACTCCGACCTGATATCTACGACCGGATCGCAGCTTTCCTGGGGTTGTGAGACTGGTTGTCTAGGAGCCTCAAGTTGGTATCTATAGGGTGCAGCTTCGTTCCGTCCGGACTTCATCTGCATGTCACTTATCCTCCCTTGTAGTCACGTTGGTGAATCTCTATCTGCTCGCTGGCCGACTACTTAAAGGGACCGAGGCGGCTTTCGCACCAACAAGTTCATCGTGTTCTATCAACACCTACACACGCACACCATGGGTGACCTCGAGAAGCGCAAGTCCTCGCAAGATGAGGCTGGTAGCAACAGCGTCGACTTTCCTCTTGATCCTGACGCCAATTTGCCCGAAGAACAAAGGAGAAAGATTGTAAGAAGTGTCCATGCCGAGCTGCTGGTTATAAGCCGCTATTAATTAATTGGTTGGTCTATTTTGTGTCCGGTGAGCAGAGCTAACGGCGCGGTGCCTTCAGGAGCAAAAACTTGTCATGAAAATCGACTTCGTTCTGATTCCATGGGTATGTACACACGGATGCCCCCCCTTTTATTTAACTGGTCGGTCACTGACGCTGTACGGCGATCACAGCTCTGCCTACTATACCTTCTTGCCTTCCTGGATCGGACAAATATTGGCAACGCGAAGGTTGCCGGCCTTGTTACTGACTTACACCTGACAACGGGGCAGTACAATACGGCCCTCACTCTTTTTTTCGTTTCGTACTCGGTTTTCGAGCCACTCACGAACATCCTCCTCAAAAAATTGCGGCCTTCGATATTCCTCCCAGCAACCATGTGAGTTTGGATACTACCGATTCGGTCTCATTCGAAGCTAAGCTAATGTCATACCAGGTTCTTCTGGGGTGCGTCTATGACAGGCATGGGTTTTTGCTACAATTATTCCGGCATCCTGGCTGCTCGCTGGTTTCTCGGTCTCGCAGAAGCCGGACTCTTCCCTGTATGAAGTTTCGTTTACGTTCTTTGTTCTCTTCACTTCTCGATGTTCTCAACTCCAAGCAACTTGGAGTGACTTATGGAACATGCACTTACCAGGGCATTCTACAGGGAATAAACTACTATCTTTCGTGCTGGTACAAACGATCCGAATTTGGCATTCGTGCGGTATGTAGTCTTTCTTATCGACAGAAAAGCCTTCTTGCTTATATGTTACAGGCCATCTTCTTTTCCTCGGCCGCTCTGGCCGGGTCTTTTGGTGGCCTCCTAGCAGCCGCGATTCAGAAGCTGGACGGTAAAGGCGGCCTCGCTGGCTGGCGTTGGATTTTCGTCCTAGAAGGACTCCTTACTATCGTTGTGGCTGTGGCGTCCTTCTGGGTGGTGCACGACTTTCCGGCCGACGCACGCTTTTTGTCCCAGGAGGACCGCGCCCGTGTAGCCTACCGGCTCAAGATGGACCAGCAATCATCAGCCGAGCGCGAATGGAATATATCGTACTTATACGCTGGCCTCAAGGATTGGAAAATGTGGCTGGGCATGGTCATCTATATGGGCTGCGACATGCCGCTGTATGCCTTTTCGCTTTTCCTACCATCCATTATTCAGTCATCCGGATGGGGCACAAGCGTTGTCAAAACCAATCTTCTAAGTGTCCCACCATACGCGGCAGCCGCTATTCTCACTGTTACAATTGGCGTTGTCGCCGATCGCACTCGTCAACGTGGTCTATGTAATATTATCGTCAGTGTCATTGGCATTGTGGGTTTCATCCTACTCGTCGCCTCGGACAACCCTGCAGTGCAATATGCAGGTACCTTCTTAGGTGCTCTCGGCATCTACCCATGCATCGCAAATACTATTACTTGGATGGCCAACAACACCGAGGGCGTGTACAAGAGAGGCGTTGTGCTGGGATTTGTCATCGGATGGGGCAATCTCAACGGCATCGTCAGCTCCAACATCTTCTTTGATCCGCCTCGGTATTTCCAGGGACATGGTGTTATAATTGCCTACATGGCGCTGTTTCTCTTAGGAGGGAGTGTCTTGATGACTATTCTACTCAGGATTGAGAACAAGAAAAGGCGCGAAGGCAAGCGTAACTATCTTGCTGAAGGCAAGAGTGAGGCCGAGCTTGAGAGCATGGGTGATGAACGCCCCGATTTCTTTTACACAACATAATCGGAATACAAAGATGGATGGTCGGATCTATTGCTCACATTCCTGCTTACAGCCGGCAAATATGGGTTGCTAGACACGGAAGGACGACAGCAGAGTTGCTGGGCATGGGCGCAAGAACGAAAGCAAAATTTTGGAAGCAGTACCCTACGTATTTCAGACGTCGCACTGGCTTATCCACTATAGCTAAAGCAGACATTAATAATTACGGAGTTGGTGAATTTCTCGGGAGTCGTATTGATGCTCTTCCTCGGTAACAGACCTGAGACCGGGTCTTACGTAATCGATATTGACAGTGCCCAAATCATCGTCTGGCCTTCACCCTTTCTGGGTCTAAAGTGGGTTTTGGCCAGAAGAGAACGCTGAGCAGTAAGCTGCCTTCAAATCAAGTTTCAATGGTAATTACCGAAGCTCCAACGATATAGACATCACGGGGAATAATGAGATTGCCAACACCCTATGCCTTGATCTCGCAATGCTAATGGTTTTGACAAGACGATCACGTAACAATTATGATTTTGTTCTAAGATTCGGAGACTAATTCAGGTACACCCTGACAAGCAGCGTGGAAGCCCAGTAGGCTAGACAGAAGGGCAAGCTTGCAATACCAACTCTAGTTTCGCAACCGCTGAGCCTGTGTATGAAAAATAGTTGGAGAAACTTATACACGTTAACAGCCGACTCGAAATTTGATCAGCCAAAGCTGACTCTTACCTACTGTTATTTGCCAGGATCAGGGGTGAGCGGGCTGTGCTTGAGAATACTGGTGGGTTTAAAATGCCGTGAATACCCCGCGAGGGGTAATCGATCGACAAATTCCCCCGAGCGGCATTTCTGGGCGCGGGGAAAATCGCTGGCACTGCTCAGAATGAATCACGAGTGGAACGATACCGGTATGGCTAGCCAAATTTACATTGTAAATACACGTGCTGTAAGTAGTATGGCTGAACGAGCTCGGAAACGCTGGGCACTAGAGTCATTGAAGGTCGCTTACTTCCGCGAGTCTTGTGTTCCCATCCGGAGCGGATTTCGGACTGCCGGAGCGGAAGTATATATAATTGAGCGCTAGCTACACCGGCCATCACGGCTAACGACGAAAGAGCGTATACAGTGTCCTATATCAATTGTGTCATTCAATGGCGGCATTTTCACACGAATACGGATTCAACCAAGATTGCTTATGAATGCAGCCAGAACCATTGAATCTCATAGGATAGCCTTCTCCGAACGCAATATTGCCCCTAACCTCAAAGCTCTAACTTCCGGGTGTATAATAGAAGTCAGGAATTGAAAAGACTTCGCTAGAACGGCGTAGGTCGTGACTTGTAAGCACACTCACCATTGATTGCTTGTGTTGTCTCCTAGACTGAGGTCTAGAGGGTTCTCTAGGTTACAGATATCTATCCTATTTGTCAGGGGAATAGGATGACCCTGAGAGTGGCCCCAGGCCCAGCAATGCGTCGGCCTCGCTATGCCATTGCAAGGCTTATTATGACCATCCGTTGATGATCTGGGCTCCACGATATGCAGATGACAGAGTCCGTTACTCTGCCATGGTCACGCGCAAGGATTCCGTTATCTTAGAAAAGTAACCCGCGCTGTTAACGTCCAGCATACTTAAGTACAGGTTGGACTGCCATGGAGATGCCTGGCGCGGCGCATTACCCAGCAACTCGTCGGCAACGCGTCGCGCCCATCCTTGTATGTCGCACGGTAGCTTCGCTACAAGGCGCACCCGTCGCTAGGACGGATATTCATTGTCGCGATGGCAGATGTTAGGAAATCCGCCAACGTGGATAAATCTGACGCGGTGATGGAGCGCGTCTTCGCCCTCACTTATTAGACACCAAGGCGCGGCTTTGGTGACAGGGATCAGACAGTGGGTGAATCCGGAAACGAGCAGACTGGCCGGATCGACACGGATACTTGAAACAATTGGATGAAGATTTTTGTATACTCGCATCCCCGATCCCAACACGTTCGTTTGGAGTTTCGGCTGGGACTGGTTTGACTCATTTATCCGTTTGTGGCGAGATATTGTATGGCATATTACTTCCTTGCATCATGGAAATAAGTCAATCTTGCGTCCGAATCGCCTCCGGAGCAATTCCGATTTGGATTCAGTTATGATAGTTTTGTAATTGGAAAGTGTGTTCAAGTTCACTTGAAAGGCGCAGTGCGGTTTTTCCATGCCAGATCTTATCCGTACTTTATTAGATCACTTGAACAGCTGATATCAGCTGTCGAGATCTCTCAGTTACGTGTGGCTGGTGGTGGCTGATGACCTACCAAGCTAAGAATCTGGCCAATGAAAAACTTTGTATATTTTTGTAATTTATTAGATACTAAGTACGTAGGGTGAGTGCAACAAATTTGGGTGGCCTCCTGAGATATCTGAACTTCAACCTAGATAGGTACGGACGTATGTGTCGGCCTTTCTCAAATTACCTACGAAGTACGCATTTTCGTTTTGTGCGAGCTTCATTTTGCACCTCCAATCTGTCGTGCACTTTACTTGCACATCCCACTAGTTATGCTGTGTCCTGGCGACGTCCCGTGAGTAACCACCATTAATTATTGATACTTGGAAGCTCTGCCGATGCCATGCATGCGCTTCTCAATGATAACGAAATTATGTCCTCATGCTCCACCGAGAGAATGCCATTGCCAGATTCGCTCTCGGCCTGTTCCTGGAGCGCGGTCGTGCATGTAGGGAAGCCCGTTGTACTTTTCGAGAGGACAATTGTTCGCTGCAACCGCCCGAGGCAAACGAAGCAAGTAGCCGTGCGGGTGGATAATCACCAATGTAGGGATTTGCGCCCGAGTCGAGCCTTGGTACAGCAATAATGGAACGAACGATTTGATATCGGATAACCTGGTTGGCTGGCTGCCCCGACCCTGCAGTGGAAAGCCGCCGTGCATCTATCGTCTAGATATTCCATGTTGTTAGAGCTACGAGGCAATTGGACGTGCCGGCGGAATAGGGCATGCTGTGTAGCGAATTTCGACCATTCATGTACGTGTCCGTAGACTCGCCAACCTCGGCGGCTGGCGACTTGTGCCTGACGACTCATCGAGCACATCCCCGGCCTGCAGGATTAAGGTTATGACCTGTCGTTTACCATCTTGATATTGCCCATCGTTAGTTCATACGACTCTTACGTCAAGTTCCTTGTGGCAGAGAGGCTGTTGATCGCTAATCGGCAATACAGATGTCTTTTCGAATGTCGAAGAATGGATACTCTAATTGCGTGTCTTCGAGTCCGTATGCCTACCTCTTAAAGAGCTCAATTTGACTGGGCCACAAGTCAAGTATAGAGCGGCTTTGAAAGCGACCAAATTGCTGATCTTGGGATGCCTTTTCATAAGGGTGACTCAGGCTGAGTAAGGTCACAAGACTAAGACTGATCTCTCTGGTGAGTTCTTCGTCTTCCCACGATCAGAAATATCTATACCGTACACCATAGGTAGGTACCTATTCTTTCTGCACCTATCTTCCTGTCGGGTTATTATGTCGTTCTCCAGATCTTCTGTGTGTACCGGTCGTCCTGCATCATATCATATACCTCTCCTGTGTCCTGCAGGTGGTCTTGGAATGTGGATGTCCTGATTCGAAGCAAAATCCTACGATATGTTTTCCAGTCGGCCCGCGCTGCACACGCATATGAACGACCATTCTACGCCGACCCATATCGGCTAGATCCTCTGTCTGGGTTGTATATGAGGCTGTTATGTATTTGACCACACCTGTGTGTACGACTGCTCCTGAGGCAAGCGAGCTACTGGGCGTATATACACCTACATCCCACTCAAATATCCGAGTGGACCGACACAAACAAGCTGGGATCTATCCGCCGGGCATCCATGATCCCGTATCATTGCCGCATCGGCTCAATCCTTGTGGTTACTGAGATTGAATATGTGCTCGTGTAACGAGAGTGAGTAACGTGCGAGGGGCCCAGATGGGGTTGACACCGTCACGCAGACATGAACGAGCCTCGCCGATACAATCAACCGCTGGATGGTTATCTTTTCCGTTACCAGGCTACGTACCATTCCCCAGGAGTCAGTTTCAGCCTTAGATTGACCCTGGCTTGTCTGCCGTCGCAGTTATTCATGTGTTGGGCTCTCATATCTTACCCGTACGAGCTACTTGGACCTATTTTCAACACCAGACTTCTTGCTTTAGAGCCGCTATCATGGGCTCTCGATGACCGTCCACTCTTTTCTTTTCGCGGCAGACACACGGCCACCTGCGTTCTCAATATCCTTTCTTCTCTATATTCGTTCCTTAGCCTAATCATACGAGGCGTCCTCTGGGGATGCTACATGAGTTGCCCATACCCTGATCGTCCCATACCTCCCTTGTTATTTTGTTCGGCACTATACAGCTGTGTTGGCTCATGGTGCTGTTGCATTTCCCCATACTTGCTGTGCCAGCCCCTCATTAGCTTTGCCTCGAGCCCGCCCCCGTATCACCCCTCACGACGTAGCAGTATTGGCATATAGTATGCGGTCGGCGACCACATTGCCCTCCATTGCCCTCTTTCTGATATCCGCATATGACCCGCTTCTTCTAGACGCATTGTCCTATGACCTCGTCTGTCCCACGAGATACTTCTTAGCACAGTTGGAGACACTAAATCACAACCTACCTTTTTCAAGGCCTTGTTCCCCGTGACACAACATCAACACTCACAGGAGGACGCTTGAGTCTTGACGCCAATCCTCGAAACACGCAGCTCGAATCCCCATTTCCTAGTACTCCATCTCCATTAGCCCGATTGCAGATTCATATTCTAATCCACAGCCCTGCGTCAAGTCACGGTTCAGTTGAGCTGCTTGAGGCTGCCAACTTCATGCATCTGGATCTACGGTAAGATTTCCATCAGCCCGAGCCCCGGATTTAATCTGAACCTGTGATCTGAGTTCTCTCTTATCCAGGTCCCTGTCTAGCGGAATGGTTTTGACCTAAAACCTGGAGATCTCTGAAAGTCATCCATCTGATCCGCTACGTGATTGTAGCCATGTCACCCATCGCAACTGGCCCGGGCAACGCCATGCCTGGAGGAGCATCGGCTCGCCTAACCCAAGTAGAGACCATCGTTCTATTTGAGCGTCTAGGCGCCGCGTTGTCCCTCGCAGGAGTCATCATGATCTTCTTGGCCTTCGCCGCGTTCAAGCGACTCCGAACGGTTCCCAACACGTTCATCATTTTCGCATCGGTGGCCAACCTCGGAGCTAGCATCGCTTGCCTGATCGGATACTCGGGTGTTTTGGCCGGATCTACCAGCCCTTTGTGTCAAGTCCAAGCTTTCATGTTCGAACTGTAAGTCTTACACGGCTGTTATTACTGCCATACTGCTATGGAATTCGTCAACTAACTTGCCAATAGGTTCATGCAGTCGGATCCGTGGTGGTCCTTTGCCATGGCCGTCAACGTGTACTTGGTCTTCTTCTTTTCCGCAAACCCCAATAGTTTCTTGCGATACTGGTACACCTACTGCATCGTCTGTTACGGCATACCCTTCATCCCGGCGCTATGGCTACTTGTTGCTCGCGACGGAGCCGGCAAGGATGTCTATGGTGATGCTACAGTAAGGCTGTCTCCTCGCGATCTCGAACTTGCGATACTGACATGCCATTCCTAGATCTGGTGCTGGATTGACAGAGATTGGTCTGACTTGCGCATTTACACGTACTACTTACCCATCTGGGTGTGCATTATCCTATCTTCGCTCATCTATATCGGGGTTGGATATTATGTTTTCAAACAACGTAACCAACTCCGTAATCTTTCGTTGAGCAGCCCTGCCCGTGACCCGCCCGGAACCCGAGATTCCGGCGAAAAGGTACTATCTTTGCTTGGATCCAAGGAGCGATTAATCTTCATCACGTGGGAAATTTGGCTGACACATCTATAGGATCTCTTCACGAATGCGGCGGTTATGGGCACTACCACTCGCGAAGTTTTTCAGGTGACGACGATCAACACGGAAAGCGAGCGAGTCCACCGACCCCTTTCTGCTGCAACCCCCCTCAGCTGGTTTAAGAGCCCAGTCGGGGATCCGTCTGACTATGACCGAGAGACGGGCGCCTCGACTCCAGCACCGCTTGCAACTACATTCACAAGCATCACCGCTGAACCACGGGTCAAGAACACTCTCTGGAAGCGCGCAAAGTATGCTTTCAATGGCTGGTGCAGCAAGTTCAACCACATGGATCCTGTGAAGCTGGCTTATCTACGGACATCCTTTGTGTTCGCCGTCAGCGTCCTCATCACCTGGACCCCAAGCAGCATCAACCGCGTGCACGACATCGTGAAACCCGACGAGTTCAGCTTCCCGCTCAACCTGGCAAGTGCCATCGTCCTGCCCCTCCAGGGCCTTTGGAACGCCATCATCTTTTTCTCGACCAGCTGGCCGGCGCTGCGAGGCGAAGTGCGTGCCATGGTGGACAGGTTCAAGGGCATCCCGAGAGGGCAGGGCGCGGCCGATGCTGTTCGCAACGAGCGAGAACGGGTTGTCGAGCTGGAGCGAAGAGCCACACGCCAGCGCGATGACACGACTAGTGAGATTAGCGTGACCACTACGATCGGCCTCGATGGCGATGGTCAAGCCAATAGCCATCGCAACAGTGTTAGACTCGTGACACCCGAGCCCCATTGAGCGTCTGTAAGAACATGACGGAATGGGTCACGACCATAGGAGCGTCGACTCCCTGCTTTTACCCTGGCAAAACTACAAGCTTGTTTGCGGATTAAGAACCAACCCTGCGTGCATTACGAGAAGGATTATGATGAGAGTTTTAGTTAATACCTAGTACTTCACCGGTCATGATATTTGGTTTGGGGAGTTTCGGTCAACTTGATTTTAGGGGTGTATTAACCTACATGTTGTGAGCTGAGGACTGGAACAAAACTTGTCCGTACATAGCTTCTTGCGTCAGCTCCAGGACCTTCCTGCGCAATCAATGGAAACTGTAATACTTGAAGCATATTAGGTGAAAGCTGGGCATGTGATGAGCTGAATCCATGAGTTACGTGTATGCTAACCTAGGCGACGTGCTCTTCATCAACCGGATAGCACATCGTGACCGTTTTCCGTTTCTATCTTGATCTACTAACTTTGCAATGATCTACTAACTTTTGCAATGATCTACTAACTTTTGCAATGAATTGGATTCTCGCAGTCGGGATCTACGCCCTTGCCATCAGTTGCGCCAGCAATAAGATGTAATCCGCGAGACCAGACTCTACCTCTCTGCTCGAGAAATACGAGCATACATACCGTACCAAATGCTGCACAACTCTGAGGTTATGGCTGCTAAAGCAAATCTATGTTGTCACCGAGCTGCCCCCTTGTCCTAGGTTAGCCGGAGCGCTAGGTTCTTTTTTATATTGCTCTCGAACGAAGTGGTTCAGCAGATACTTGCTGTTGAAATACGAGGATGCTGCATAATATACTTAGTAGATCCAAGACTCAATACACATAGCGGAATGTCACAGCCCTATCACCCAGCGCAGATAGCTGTTCCGGCGTGAACTGATTGTGGCCTCCTTGCCTAACGATCTTGGCCCTTTCCCTGTTGATACGCCCGTAGCTCAGAACTAGTATGGAGGCCGCAACGAGACCAACGGCCGTGAAACCTAGCTCCAAGGCGTGTCCGAGTATATATCTTGGGGCATCCTCCTGCCGGTAGAAATTCGATGCGAACACCCCGCCCAAGTTGCCAATCCCAATTTGAATCGCCATCCCAGCACTTCTCTTATAGCCGCCCGCAAGATTGTTAGAGAGCCATGTGATATTGCCTGCAAACGATGAGTAGATTCCCGAAGTGGCTATGAACACGCCGGCATAGACAACGCCGGGGTTGCTGGTAGAGATACACCTTTGCTACAGTTTTAGTATATCTAAACCCAGGGCGGAAGGACTGGGCTCACAGGATAAATCCAACAGCGATCGCGACCATACTCGCAACCACGAATGGGCTCCGTCTACCGACACGATCCGAAAGATATGCTGCAATTACAGCTAGGATAGCTGCTGCTATGTAGATCGGTAGTGTAAGTAACTGCGCTGTTGAGGATACATAGCCTAAATTTTTGATAATAGTCGGAAGGAAAAGGCTGACGCCGGAGAGGGGACAGTCAATCTAAGGGTGTGGTTAGTTCGGCTAATCATGAGCATAGTTGACACTAAAGAGATGATTTACCCCCCAGTAAACGAAGATGTTGACCCAAATTTGCCAATCCTTGAATGCAGCCCACACGTATTCACGAATCCCATTTAAACTCATCAGCTTCGGCGATCTGGGCACCTAGTTCATCCTTTGCTTCCATGTGGCCCTGATACTTCAACCGATATATCACGAGAGCCCGTTCTTCCTCGGTGAGGAAAGTTGCAGTCTCGGGAAATCGTGAAGAATGAAGAAAGCCGCAACGGCAACGACGACCTGGAATTACATTCGCTAGGTTCAGCGGTGAAAACGTGGATACGGACGGACGAGTTATAACTATAGGCACTCACCGTGACGAGGCCCTCCAAGATGAAAATCCAGCGCCAGCCTTCAAGGCCACCTAGGCCGTCCAGCCTTGCAATGGGAAAAGCCAACAGCCCGCTAAATGCCCCAGCAACTGACGCCGCTGAGAAAAACAGAGCTTGGCGAAGCTGGATCTCACGCCGGCAATACCTGCCGTCGTCGAATCAGAACTTGGAACCCCAGCACCTAGGATCGTACATTCATACCACATGGTTAAGTAGTACTTGGGATGACATTAGCTTCCGGGAATAGCGGATATCAGGCGAAGAGCCCAGCTTACAGCACACCCGGGATACAATCCGGCTTCTGCAACGCCAAGAAAGAGTCGTGCACTGAGCAGACCCTGAAAGTTCCGAACAATGCCCATAAGTGTCACGACCGCCCCCCACGCCACCATGATGGCGGGAAGCCATCTGCTTGGGCGAAGCCGCTTGAGTAGAAGATTGCTCGGCACCTCAAAGAAAGCATATGTGAAGAAGAAAACCGTAAGACATAAGTTATATGGTCATCCGTCATCCGTAGATCCTCCTGCAAGCCTTCGATTTTCGCATTGCCGATATTGCCACGATCGAGAAAGCAGAGTAGATACAGGATTGCGAGCATGGGGATCAGGCGGGCGTCCATCTACTCATGTGATATGTGAGCATGCTGTCGTTAACGACAGCCCAGTGAGAGCGGCCTGCCCTCAATGTCTTCTTACACACACCTTTCTCAAGATCTTCCCCTCATCCAAATGCGCGAACGACTCGTAAGTGGACCCTGGTGCCGTGGCGGCGGCATGGACCTGGCCGATTACACCTTGTTGGGGGTGATGGTAAGCATCATCGACCTCAAGAACGGCCGGTTCCTCAACTATAGTGCTCATCGAGTCGGCCATCGAACTCAGCCCAACCATCGGCAATGGTATTGGTACCCTGTAAACCTGCCGGTAGGATGGATTTTGCGTAAGATACACTCCCACACTACATGTAGGTGTTCAACCTCGCCCAGTCATGAGCACTTCGTTCGTAACGGGCACAGATTCGCTCGATCATCACGCCGATTCCCCGCATTCTGACTGATGGAGAGTTTCGATCGCGTAGTGTACGCCACATACTGTAGCTACCTGGCATTCAAGAATCAAACCCTTTTGCTTGTATCCATGTTAGGCCAATGGTACCTAGCGAGCTCGGCATAAGGTATCGCCAAGGCACCCCAATTGCGTGATTGGGGTCGAGGTGTAGATACCTACCTTGCTTATTGCTGTAGTTACATCTTCGTACGTCCGTACGGTATCTGACAAATTCGGACCGTCAGACACTTGGCAATTTTATCTGGCAGGGGCATCGGATAAGGATCTGGTCCACTTAAGATAGCTCACCAGCCAATTACTATAGCCTTACGTAATGTAACCACACGTCTAAGCGGGGCTGTTACTAATGCCGATCACTGACATCTTCAGCTTCATTTCCAGCGCGCTACCTATCGAGAATGTTTCTGCCAATTATCGCACAACTATCAGAACCGTGCGTGCACGATCAATATCCCGGCCTCGTCACGAGCCATAGAGCCAAAAGGCAAGGCGAGTAATTGTTTTCCACACGGTCAAACATTTACAGAGATAGGATGCTAAATCTACGTCCCTTACTACGTAAATATGCCGCGGACGCGCCGGCTTCCTGGCGCGGCTTACTATGAATTCCCGGCATTTGAGTCCCTTCTCTCAATTGCGCTCAGCGTCAGGTCTGTTAGCAAACCCCAGCTCTCCTACGAAGCACGATGTCTTTTCAGTGAATCCTCCTCAGCAAGTACATCTGCATCGGGGGCGCCATCACGCCTTGATGTGTCGATGCTGAGATTGAAGGTGTACTCTACGTATGGAGTCATAGCATGCATTTATTGTATGTATGGCCCTAAAACATTCGCCTTGGCTGCTTTAGCTACACGGTGAAGCATGCAATGCCGTTCATCTCACCGGTCTCATTGGTACCAACTGGTAACTGTCAGGAGACTTTCCGTTGGCGCACTGGAAATCTCAACAGGAGGATAGCAGGCCATCTTGGCATAAGGGATTGGTGAGCCTGCTGTCACTCTCCATATGCTCTCTGCGTTCTACAATCAATTGAATCGTCTGATATGTCCGACTGAGCTGCAGACGCTTACTCAGGGGAAATCACAACGGCCCCTTGCGGCCGGGACTGGATAGACATCTTGCTTGGTACCAGGAAGTTTCAACAAGAGAATGCGAAACCGGAGACTTATGTGGTACGCGAAGTTACTGTAACGATCGATGTCCTGCCTAAAGGCTTCCTTCTGGAAATGGCCGGGTGAAGGCAGGCTCCTCCAAAGAGATTCTGCGGATCATCTTGAGAGACCTGATGCGCTTTCGGGACTTATAACACTCCCGGCGAGATATGCACACCGCTGAGCTTGAAGTGCACCGGTGTTTCGAATCTCACGTTTCTGGGTGTGCTTGGTGTGAAGGGAGTATAATAGGGGCTGTCTTACTTCACTATCATTTTGCTTTACCACTTGATTGATTCCGAGCTGGATCCAGAATTTGACAGCGCCCGCTTTCGACATGCAGGCCTTGGAAGTCCGATAAGCCGCGGACTTGTCTGTGGTGAACTGACTTCTAGTCTCATCGTCGGCCTTGGCTGGGGGAGGGTGGCAGGGTCCAGTACGCTTCGCTGCGGAACGTTCTTCCGGCGTAAATGCACCAACATCAGGACCAAGAAATGTATTCCATGTGGTGATGCTCTCAATTTGATTTATGCGTGACCAACGATAATAATGCTGTCTCCTCTCCGTAGAACCGCAGACCGGAGCAAAGCCATCAGATACTGAGCCTCTACAAGTCTCAGGCACGGATTCTCCGGACGATTCGACATTTGACAGAGCAGATGGATCATTGCTCATCCCGAAATATGCACTTCCTGTTCCACCGATCCAGCTCTTCTGAAAGTACCATACTCGGAGTTGTCCTATGGCTCGTATATCACTGGGCGGCATAAACTTCGGGGATTGGTCGACGCCCCCTGAAGGCGCCACAGCATCGCGACATTGTCACTCAGATGCGACCGAATCAGGTATGACATAACGTCCGGACGCATAGCTTGTGTTATGTTCCTCTCTCAGGAATTGCCTGGCATCTATCAAGCCGGGATAGTAGCACCACGGCAAGACACCACTGCATTTCTCCTGTATACCCCGTCGCAGCCCAATCGAAGCAGATCAAGCTCCCGATAAGAAACCGAGTCCGGTCCTGGCATCGCAGCTAAACTTATCTCATGGAAGCTTTCCGCATACGATACGCCTGGTCGTTTTGCGGCCTTACTTACGGATATCCCCACCATAGTCCATTGTGGCCCGTCCCCCAGCTCCGCGAATATGAATTGTTATCCGTCATGATACACCGCCTGCATCGCGAGTCGCAGGTAGCAATGGGCTATTATTCACCACTCTAAAGGACTCACTCTTAGTGAAGTTCAGCGGAACAAAGCGGGTTCACCACGATTGGGATCCCCCGAGTACGGAAAACTAACGATCCTGAATCTCACAAAGATACCTACGCAAGGTAGTTGGTGCCAAGACCGGACAAGTTAGAATGAGGTCCGGGTTGTCGTATCTGCCTACACTCGGATATCTATCTATATCGCGTTGTCCCTCGCCTTAGCCGCGCGTGAATGCTAGGACCTACCCCAAACACACCCAAATGCAGGCCCGGGTTAAAGGAACAACATATCATACAGCAGATCATAAAGGTTGACCGATTCCGATCCAAAAGTCCTCATGGTAGGCCGCCCAGGAATGTTGTATAAGCTGCTAAGGTAAGTTAGTCCCGAATATCAAATGGCGACAGGTACCTTGATTTCACAGTTCAATGGGCTGTGAAAAGGCTTCAATATGGCGATGCCCTGGCGTCTCGGCGTGCCCTGGCCTGATCAACACTTTCACATCGGACATCCGTACCTGAAAATGTCACCGACGTTCACGTCAGCAATTAGCTCCCGCCGCGATTGTTGTGGTTGCGGTGGGTGGTCAATAGCGCCGCCAATGCAGAGGTTAGTATTTTGGTCTGACCACCACCGGCCTACCGTTGGGGAAACTCATGAGAGTAACTGCTTTCGGAAAGGAAAGCGACATGTATTGGAAACAGTAGTAGCTGAGCCACACATGGCAGATCGTGCCCGAACCGAGCAGCGGGCCAATAGGCCTACTGCCGGTTAGAAGCAGCCTCTCGAGATTCGATACCGGCTTCCGGTGGTAGGGGTAGTGGTGGTTAGTAAGACCAGCTTGCATGCTACTTGACGCCCACGAGAATACGATACTTGCCTCACGGGATTCACGGCGTCGAAGTCCAAGGGGTACGGTAGGACTGTATACGGACCTCGTAGGTCCTTTACCCGGCGGTATAAAGTGATGCTTGGCTTTCTCTCACTATTTCAGTCCTGATGCTCTCTCTCTCATTATCACACATGTGGTGAGCTGCTGTTTCTCTACGGCCGGTCAAGACATGGAGACTTTTCGATTCTTAACATTGTACGGTCCGTACCTAGTGGTGCCAATATTGTACCTAGCGGTGCCAAGTCTCTTGGTATCCGTACTTCGCCAATGTCTTTCATGGTGGAAGGATGGTCAGACTTCTGGGAAGGTGTTCCCAGGACCGCAGCAATTCCCAGTTGTCGGACGAGTACACGACTTGGACAGGTTTTGCATGTGGAAGAAATTTAAAGAATGGGCTGACATATATGGACCAATATACCGCACGAGTATGTTGGGGCAGAAGTTTATCATCGTCTCTGATGAGAAGATTGCCGAGGAACTCCTTGTCAGGCGGGGAAACAAGTATTCTGGCCGACCGCAAATCCGAGCCTTATTCGACCATAAGACTGGTCCGGGATACGTCGCATTGATGGATCGCCAGGGTAAGTAATGCAATATTATATTGGATGTCTTGGTTCACGTGGCTGACTCGAGTGCATTCGTAAGATTACTGGAAAGAACAACGGAAATGGGTGCACGCTGCCATGGCCGATTTCCACCGCCATCACTTCTATGGAGTGATAGAGATGGAAGTGCGAAGGCTCCTCGCTGTTCTCTTGGTTGACCCGGCAAAGTTCCATGCGTATACAAGGGAGCACTGCGGGCGCATCATGAGCACCCTGGCGTGGGATGATGCCACACAGGGGAAGGAAAATGGAGATAGCGCCGACTGCACGCTGGGCCAAATGTCTGTCTCAGGTCCAATCGTCAATACTATGACTCCATTATGGCATATACCCTGGGCCCTGAACCCCTGGAAGAAATTCGAACGGGCTAGAGAAGACCACCAAAGAGCCTGGTGGCTCGATTCCTTCCAGACTGCAAAACACAGGTATTTACACGGCACTCTGCCCGAGAATACATGGGCCTACCGTTACTTCAGCGGTCTCCAGCAACAAGGGAACTTGACCCTGCAGCAAGGCCCGAAAGATGAGGAATTTGCTAGTTGTATGCTCGGTTTCCACAATCTTGTGGGAGTGATTACTATTGCCGGACCTCTCGAGTTCTTCCTCATGGCAATGACTCTGCATCCCGAATGGCAGAAGAAGGCACAGGAGGAGATCGACAGGGTTTGCGGGGACAGATTACCTACCACCGCAGACATGCCAGATCTCCCGACGGTACGAGCATGTCTTAAAGAGACGCTCCGATGGCGATCCGGCGTCCCGCTCGGTGAGAGCATTTCGTAACATGTACCCCTTCATCCCAATGCTAATCTATATTCAGGGGTTCCACATCAATGCGAAGTTGATGACGAGTTCCGAGGCGAGAAGATAACGAAGGGCACCATCATTCTGGCTTGTGAATGGCAAGCTCACCGCATATTCCTTATTTGCTGCTTAGGCTGACCAATCATGCAGGGCTATGAACCGTGTCCCGGAAAAATATCCCGACCACGAGAACTACCGCCCCGAGCGATATCTAGAGAAGGGCTGGCCCACGTACCAGGAGCCGCTATCGAGATATCCCAACTTCCGCGAAGGGGTGGGCATGCACTCGTTCGGTTGGGGTCGCAGGACATGTCTGGGCCAGCACATAGTCGATGATGAGATGTTCGTCTCGGGTGCCGGCGTGCTCTGGGGTTTCAATCTTCACAGGAAGCGGTGCGAAAAAACAGGGGAGATCATCGAGTTCGACTCCGAGGCAACCAATGCACATGTCATCTTAGAGCCACTCCCTTTTCCCAGCGACATCCAGCCTCGGAGCCCTGAGCGGGCTGCCAGAATACTCCAAATGTATCAAGAGGTCAGGGGCGAGCTACGGCTTTGAACTCACAGCGGCATTGTATGATGGTCCGTCGGAGTATAGGGTTTGTTTTGTATCGGCGCTTAGCTCGGGTATATCTAATGGCGAAACTGGTATAGTCTAGACTGCACTTATTGAATCCTTGGTCCGTGGGTTTAGCTGGGTTGACAATTCTGCCGTGAGGTTGGCGGGTATACGAATTGAGTAGAAGGGCCATTCAATAGATGAAGGCCTACTATCCCATCTCAACATGGGAGCAAAACTGTATTCCCATGAGTCGTCGTCGAGACTCAGAACTGCGAGTTGAGATTTAACACCTCCCAGTAAAACACCGCTAGAACCAGGTTGATGCGAACGCTATAATATCTCCAGAGCACGTCACCGTTTCCGATTGCTATTTATCGCGAGAATAACATTGTTAGTACCGTACAACAGCATAAAGACACAAAGGGAGTGGCTGAGACGTAGCAGGATTCTCAGCGTATTTTGCATGCGGATCGATACAAACTATATGCGCATCGGGTGCGTTTGCGCATCTCTCGGGGTCTTTTGTGTGATGTGGTCTTGCTGAATTAACCCACGACAAAATCCTCGTCATCTACCATCGGTTGTACAGGCCGTTGATATTGGAGATCGGTCGCACAGTTGTGAGAACCGTGTTGTCGCGAACAAGGGGGTTCTGTGGCCGGAAGGATGTCACCATCGTGATACGCTCCGTCGACTACAGAGCTGAACAGACGGCAGGCTCGTCATTGTCCCGGGCACGGGTATGGCTTTTACGACGCTGGGCCAAAATTGATTTGGAAACAACTGGTCAAATCAAGTGACCAATTACCGGTACCTGCTCGGCTGCTCAGGGGTTGACGACGTCAGCTGGCCGAGCAATGCGGTAGGTATGCCGAACAACCAACCAGGTAAAGAGTCTACTTCGTAGATGAAGTCTACCGGCAATCGGGGGAATATTCCTTGTACCAACTTTGTACATGTTGCATCGGTAATGGATGGGCCAACCCGTCTGCTAGACTAATAGTTTCCTCTGGAAGCTTGACCGGCCGCTCACGCGTGACGTCGGCAGCTATTTGCACGCTTGCCATCATTCCTTGGAGAAAGTCCATTCAACTAATTCTCGAGGAAATTTCAAACGGCTTCTTGCGCAGTTATTGGCCCATTAACCGCTTATTGTAACCTCCAAAGGCACTGTCGTGTTAAGAGTATCAATCATCCCGGAATCGGATAATGGCTGCTCAGGTAGAGAAACCGAAGCGATGAGCCCGGCCTCAGCGATCCGCCACCCGTCCATTGGAGTATCTCCCTTTGGGGTCAAACAAAACGTCGGACATCCTCCATTCCCCCTCAGAGGAGTTAATTGCTGAGTAATCCTGCTCATAATCATTGTCCATGGTCGAAAACCACAGACCCGGGGTCATCAGGCTTCGAGAAAGTGACAGATTCATCTATTCGGTACTATCAGTTCTCAGGCGACTGATTGCTTGCCATCACCCATGCGAACGACGGCGTTAATTTCGTTCGTGAGACCAAAAGTGAGCTGCGATGACCCGGGTGGAAGGTCGTCAGAAGGCCCTTGCTCTTACCGTTAAACACGACGAAACCTTTGCTGTCTTGGTTCTTCTTAATTAATCCCGCCATCTCGCGCTGCATCTTGTGGCGCAGAGCACCCTTCCTCGGATTCACTAGGTCTTTGTGGGAGACAAAAATTCGATTATGAACGTCCTCGCAGCCACCGGTCTTCCCCACCGCCCCCTTTGGCAGCATAGTAAAGGAACCAGTTGGGAACGGTATCGACTATGGATGGGCTCCGGGATCGCTCAACTTTTGTCGGCAGCCAGGGTTAAATTTCGCCATCTTTCTTCCGCTGCTCCTAGCTCCGCCTTTACTTAACCTGGAGATTTTCCAGGCTGAGGGGACACACCTGTATCATTCGATGCTTCTCTGAGAGGTTTTGGTGAAGGTATGCTTCCCCATCGGAAGCCCAATTCCAAGCTCTGACCCTTTGAATTCAATCCTGCCTTTTGAAAAGCCTGATATCCGGACTTTCCTACGTCCCATAGATTTGTGCGGCGTTTTTCATTCACATACTAGTCCGCAATCCCGGGGTCGCGTTTATCATCCCAGGTTTCGCAATCACGTCCACATCTTCCGACAGCTCAACAATCGGCTCTGGGGACGATATTCCAGCAGTGGTCCCAGATGTTCCTCTCTTAACACATATCCTAACAGTTTAGATCCTTCACCGGGCTACTGTGCCAACGGTGAAGACGTATACAACCCACTCTGGCCGTACGATCACTGTGCGTGCCACGCTTCTGTGAGAAGCTCTTGACCTAGATTCAAGTATATCATCCACAGATGAGATTGGGCTGACATTGATTGTACGGCCCGAGCGAGTTGTATACGTCCTGGCAATAGCCCGGCGAGAGAGCTCAACTGTTAAGGTATGCGTTAGGCGACGAGCGTCTGGGACGACCACGCTGGATCTGGGACCACGGCTGGAATATCGTCCCCGGAGCCGATCGTTGAGCTGTCGGAAGATGCGGACCTGGGATGATAAACGCGACCTCGGGAGTGTGGACTACCGGCAGGTACCAGTAGTGTGTGAATGAAAAGCGCTGCAATGAAGAGCGCCGCACATAAATCTACCTCTCCCCTTCTTTGCTAGGCAGTACCAGTACCAAAGTCCTCGGGAATATGGTAGTTATGAGGTATTGTAGGTACTTTAGATGGCGTTTTCTAAGTACTATCCTAATTGGATTGTTTGGAAAGCACGGACCTGGGCTGTAAAGCCCAAGGAGATGACATCGGACAGTCCATATATTATACCGTAGTGCGCGCCGCCACAATAGGCTCCACTGTGGCGAAGCCGCCAAACTCCACGTCTGGCGCAGAGAGAAACAACACAGTCGATTTATCACAACGCAATTCTGACTTCGCTTTGTTAAGCCTTACAGTCTTGGTCGGCCGCCCCGCCTGGCGGCCCAAGCAGGTAGATGGATTCAGGGTAGATTCAGGGGTGTCCCAATGTTTTTTTGATTAGGTAAGGTGGCTGAGACATGCAGTTGGACGAACAGCACGGCCACGATGCCAATACGGTCCTATGATTGGATCGGATGGTCGGATGGTTGTTATAAAGTGTGGCCTAGTCTGCGATGTCGTCAACCTGCCTCGTAACTCGATTGCCGACTCATTTCCATGTCAAACCTCAGCAACTGCAGCTTTCATTGGTATGTTCGTCTGATGCAGATAGTAGCGGGGGTACACTAGCTGCGTGTGTCAAATGTCATGTTGTCATGTCTACCAATAATACCTACGGAGGACTCCAATCAACGGCCCATCACGTGGATACCGAGTCTGTAAAACGCCCGCGTCCTCGTCCACCTCCAAACAGACGCCGTGATAAGCCACAGCTGAGTTGCAATCTGTGTCGACGTCGCAAGTAAGCCCATCTTAGACTTAGTCGAACCGTCCCTTGGGTACTCATCCCCTTGCTAGATCGCGATGTGATCGTCAACAGCCGTGTTCAACCTGCAAGGTAATCAATCACGCCGGTGCAATGTCCTTCAACAAGTTTAGTGGTGCTAACTAGTATTTACATAGAAACGTGGGCTGAGCTCATTTTGTACATATGTTACGAGCACGAGCAGTGCCTCGTCAGTGCCCCCTCCTAGCATTGAGGCTAGGCTGAAACATCTCGAAAATCTTGTGTTCTCGCATGTGAACCGGGATGAAGGCGCACATATCTCTATTCCAACGCAAACCCCGCCGAATAGACAGGAGCTTGATGCTTCGCCTGCAATACCCGATGTGGGCATCTTAAAATCCAGCAGTACGGAAACAAAATATCAAGACTCAACCCACTGGAACTCTATCCTCGATGCGATTGCCGACCTTAAGGAAAACTTAGGCGAATCAGATGACCCGAAACCTGCCCGGGCCATCCCCGACCTGCCGCCAACCAACTACTCCGATTTTCCTCTGCTGTACGGTTGCAGGCGTTGCAGCAAAGATGAGGTTTTGGCGGCCGTGCCCCCAAAAAAGGATGCTGACTGTTTAGTCTCGGAGGGCCTTGATTTCCTCGAATTCTCGTCATGTCTGTAACTACAACCCTTGACGATGTAAGCCTTTTTCTGCTAACGCTTTTGATAGGTACTATCAACAAACGCGAGTTTCTAAGACAGGTAATGCGGCTCAAGGACCATCGTGAGATTAGGAACGGAATTTGTGCTTACGGTCACCAGTACGCCTTGTTATGGGGAAACCCCCAGGAACTCCCCATTATATGGCTGGGGCTATTTTTCAGCATCCTTTCAGTAGCAGTGAATATTCGAGAATTTGACGCCGAGCAGCTTGGGTATGGTCCACGGCCGGACTATGCCTCACTTGGTGCTAGCTATCGCGAGAAAACTGTACAATGCTTAGTACTTGGGCAGTACACAAGATGCGGTCCCTTTGTGATCGAGACACTGCTTCTCCATTTCGCAGCGGAGTTCGCGAGGCGGCGGGAGGCGAATAACGAAGCGTGGCTAATTTTGAGCACTGCGATACATCTCGCAAGTATGCCGGACTCGGCACTTTGCGCCCATTTGACAATATGACGATGGGAACTTGCTTTTCCCCCCTGGAGACCAGGACACTAATCGTTAATTTGACAGTGCGCATGGGATATCATAGAGATCCCGATCACTTTAAATCCATTTCACCATATGGTATGATCCTCGTGACCGACACAATCGCTTCAGGACTGACAAGGATAGAGGGGGAGATGCGACGTCGCCAATGGGCAATGCTTTTTTATCTTGGGTCTGTATACAACACTCATATTACTTGAGGCTTAATAACTTTAGGATGGCATCGCTAACATATCTATAGTGAGCCGCCATATGCAAGCTACTAATTAATGATTGGACTTTTTAAAACTGCGCCAACCGACTCTGACAAACGACAGATACCGCGACGTCTGGGCAGCTAGGCGTACCGCGGTTGATCAATGATGCAAATGTCGACACAGCCGAGCCACGGAATCTTTTCGATAGCGACTTTAACCCGTCTTCGACGGAACTGCCGCCGTCACGTCCGGATAGCGAGCCGACCCCGATGCTAATAATACTTTCAAAATTCCGCACTGGCATGTTGTATTCGGCGGTGGTCGATATTGTCACAAATCCGCAGCCGCCTACATACGCTCAAGTTCTACAAACTGACCGACAAATCGAAGAGATGTTTTTAAAAGTCCCGGCATATTGCAGAATAAATCCGCCATTAGAATCCACGTCCGATTTGCCGCAAATACTTCTTCAGCGAATTTTCATTCAGATGAATTATCGCAGGGCTCAAATTATTCTTCATTGGCGATATTTAACTCTGGCGCACAAGGAGGATCGGTATTCTTATTCAACTAAGAGAGCGATATCAGCCGCGCTCAAGACCCTAGAGCTGTATCAAGCTATCTATGAAGGGCTCAAGGCCGGAGGCCACCTTTACCCGGTCAGGTGGCGACTCACTAGCTTTATCAACCATGATTATCTGCTGGCTACGAGCATCCTATGCTTTTATCTTCGGAAAAAAGGTGATAGCATAAGTGCCAGTGAGCTCAACGAGATTAAGCAGACCCTGCGCCAGACGAAAATGGTAACAACACATCGCTTGCCCATGTCATCCGAGACGAAACGAGCTGCTGCCGCCATCGAGTCAGCTGTCCCAGGTATTTTTGAAGACGACTTTAACGAAAGCTCAACCGAGAGCTCAAATGAAAGCTCAAGGGAAAGCCGGGCGTCGTTCCCAGTCCAGAGCTTTGAGCCGCATCCGCTCGCTAGTAGCCAAGGTATGGACTTGACCCATTTCTACAGGTTCGACCATCACGACTTCTGTCAACTAAAAGGAGTTATTAGATCCTTTCGCAGGCCCCATGCTACCCCTCTTCAACCCCATGTTCGAAGGAGCCCCGATGTTCCCATCACATATCAACGATATGGGGAGCTTCATAGACTCGGTTCTCGACGGCTCAATTGACCCCTGGCTTGAGGTAAGTGCGGGCACCATAACTCAAGAACATCTATGCCCAAGGTTGGAGAAGAAAACTGGTAGCCCTAGGGCATTCCTCTAACAGTTTTACAGCCAAGCTCCTAGCTTACGATTGTAATAAATCAATACAGACTCTGTAGAGAAGAAGACCGGATTCGCCTGCATGGGCCCCCGCTGGCTACCATCGTATACCTATGTTCCACCTTAAGAGAATGTCTTGGCTTCCTCCCCCGAACACATCTCCTCCTCGGCATCTTCTTGATGGAAGATGAGAGCTGGTACTGGAGTACTGCACGGCAGCGCAGTGGGTTTATACCGTAGACTAGACTTTGAACAACTATATCGGGGTCGCCTGGCATTGCCCAGGTCATTCGTCCATCACTTCGACGATGAATAGCTGAGTAGCCCCAATACATTTCAATCGAACTGACTTTTACAGCACCAATAACTCCACTGCGGACTAACTCTTTCAGAGTTGTCGGCGACGTTTGGTACATGCCCTTTACATACAATTTACTATGAAGACCAAAGTCTACCGGTGAACACTGCGAAATATAAACCTAAACTAGGACGGTTTTCAATCTAATGCTTAGCTATACCGAAGTTATCATGGCTTTCAGCGGTTTAGTGAACGTCAAGGTGTATAACTAAGCAATTCCTACTAACATAGTGACCTACATACGAACCTCGCGCGTCCAGATGACTTCGTTATGAGCCTTCGTACGTCATTGCTGTCCTGCCCTTTTTTTGTCCGTTCTCAGCCCCATACAAAACCAAGCCAAAGAACAGCCCATCTGTTCATGACGTTTGTGCATCATCCACATTGCCTGTTCCTCCGAGAACCCCCGTTGGCCCGCAACGCGCCGGATCTCCCTCATTACTTCTAGGCGGAGGGAGTACCACTGTATCTCGCGGCGGCACCCGGACCGCCAACGGTTTCCCCAGGTCTTGTCTAGAAACTCAATCGACGGCTGGCCGTCGAGACCGACTGTCCATTCATGCCAGAGACCTTCCACTGTTTTGATGCCACGGCACATCCGGTATGGTAGAGGCCCGCTCGGCGGGGCGGACGTGACGGACGCAGTAGACGCGGTAGCATGGGCGGAGTTAGGGCCCGCAGGGGACGGGTGCAGTGACGGAACCTGGGTGAACGCCGGACGCAGGGTTAAACCCGTGAGGCCCGGCATGCGGGGCATGTCCGGGAGTATAATTATATGGCGCGATCTGCGCGGTGGAGGCGGGAGCCCTCGACTGTACTAATTGCCGCTCTATGCTGGTCAGCCTTGTGTTGTTCTCCTTCAACATGGCACTCATCTCCCCCAGCCTGGCGTCTACTTTGGCTTCTATGGAGCGGACGCAGTTTATTATCATTGGGAACATTTCCGCTGGGGTAGCGAGTTGACATAGCGGCTCCTTCGCGCGGACCCTTGCTGCAAAGGACTCATACTCCTCATCCTCGAATACCGGGTGGCCCCAGACAGGGTGTGTTGGAAACTTTGCGCGAAGTATGACAGAGTCTTGCAGGATCACCTCCCGTAAGTAAACGAGGAGATCGATAAACCCCACGGTGGTAGGGTCGTCCCTCTCACCGGTATCGGTTTTAGCATTGGAGCGCCTTATCCAGTGATTCAGGACCGGCCATATTTTCGAAAGGAGGCATGGCGACGGCACCGCATGAGCACGGCCGATTTCGAAGCACCCAGCCTGTGGTGAATGACCGGCTCTCTTGCGCATGAAAATACGCGGCAGCACGTTCGAGTAGTATCCGACATTTTGTTCTTGACTCAAGAAACCAGGATCCTTTAATTCCACCGTCTTGCCGTGGGGACTGTGCCCAATCTGCGTTGTCATGAGGGAGGCGACCCTGGCGTAGCGAAAAGCCCTGTCAAGCCATTCCTTCTCAACCTCGCGTGCCAGAGCGTCCGTACTGGCTGCCCCATTCCGTGCTACTTTGAGAGGCCTGATATTGTGCCAGGTTGACCAGTGGCCAAGGTCTGGGAACGCTTCTTGGGTCAAATCCCAGCGCCATAGGAGATAAAAGCCTAACGCGCTCAACAGACAGACCATGGGCTGCCTATTGCGCATTGCTCCGCCCGTCTGCTGCCAGACCTGCCAGCCTACGATTAACGGCATACATCTCGTCGGCCCTTCCCCTTTGAGCTCAAGACTGAATAAGTCAGAAATCTTGACAGCGCGGCGGTCACCACCGCGTGTCAACATGTAATGGCCCAGTAATAGGTCCACCAGCGTGCGAAAGTGGCGTTCTGTTAATGTACAACTATTCGCCCACAGCTGCTGGCAGATTTCTTCGAGTTGAGCTTCGGTATAGCCATCTGGATGGGAACTGCAACTCCGGTCAGCGTTCTCGGCTTAAAGCGCTGGTATCACTACGGCCTACGAATGTAGTTCTTGATTTCCTTGTCTTTCCGTCATTATGTTGGCAGTATACTTGACAGTCCAGGAGTATTGACGTTCGTCGGTATGTCGGCCGTGATTATTGTCGTGGCGGCATCGTCTCTTTATTGGTTCGATGATGGAGAAGACAGAGGAGATTCTACCCGTGCCACGCACCAACTTTAGTTTGATTTCGTTGGTGCTCACCAACTAAAGCCTCTATTCACCTGAGCAGATCTTGGCGTTCAGAGTTGTTGAGCACCAGCGAAACCAAACTAAAGTTGGTGCGTGGTATGGGCAGGATAAAAGAGCAAGAAATCCAAGACTTCAAGAGCGAAGAATACGGTTAACTAGTGTACGTCACCGGCGGCCATAGTATGATGGCTCCTCGAACTTGCTGTGGTAGGGTTACAGAACCTCTTTCTTGGCATTATCGTTTGGCCGGGCAATGGGTAACTCCGCAGGCACCCTATATCAGTTGCAAGGCAATTAGACCACCTGTCTATTTGGGCAAGAGACTTATACGGCTGTACCAGCCCTAGCATTCACCTACCTACCTAGCCTACCAGTTCGGGACCTGCAACAGTGCGTTGGCGAAGCTCAAAAGCTCATTGCTCGTATCTACTAATTGTACGGATATCGGTGAAACAAACGTAGCCGGTTGAGAGTAACTTGAGACATCGCCGTTAACTGTCTGAATAGTGTACGTCCGTAACCGGAAAGACAATAACGTCACAACTACGGTCGCCGGGTCGTCCGCAGTCGCTTAAGCCACATTGCTTTAACGACGAACCAGGGGAATTAAGGTGATCGCCAACCCAAAGATCCAACACAGACGTGGACACTTATTGAAGCCAAAAATCTAGGAAACTGGATATTACACTTCTACGTAGTGAATCCAACTTCCGTAAACCGTAGGTTGTAGGCAGGTGCGCTAGCAGTGGGTGTATACCCGTAACCTACAGGGTAGCCTAGGTCTCTGCAACTCATCCCAATTACAACATCGATTTCCGATTCAATTGATTCAAGGTAGAGTTACCTTGAAGTATCTAGTAGATAGGTAGTCCGTACGGTCTACATTTAAGCAAAAACAGGTACTTAACGAAGTACATAGTATAAATGGGCGCAAACGGGGCTTTTATCAGGCATCCATCGTGTCGGAACTTCCAAGGTTGGGCCGCGTGGTGGGCCGCGGCGGGGATATGTACCATGTAGGTAGATATGTCACTGCACATTAAAGACTCCATGGTGTACATTATGTACATGGTTTTCGCACCTAATTCTTCAGTGTGCAGGAGTATCTGCAGGGCAGTAAACTGTACATGTACTTCATCCTTCGGACAGCACTTCCTATCACGTGACACACTAGCGCAGGTTCCATTGTTTACATCCAGAAGTTATTTGCGAATGCGCCCAACATGACCATCTAAGCTTCCCTGACCGGCATCAGAATTATCACAGCATCAAGCATCGCTAATTCAAAGATGCCCCGTGTTGCCCAGGTCCACCGTGCAAGCATCGGCAGCCGGACGGCTTCCGGCTCGTCCGGTTCTCCATTCAAGTCGCCCCTGAAGTACGTGCACCACCCTTTATTTACATGCGCTTTTCGCGGCCGAGCAACGCCGTAAACACCGTAAACACCGCATGGCCCTCATCTCACCGCTGCTACTTAGGATTCCCTTGAACGACGACGTACGCGAGAAAAAGGGTCGATTGCATTCCCGGAAAGCTCTCTATGAAAAACAGATCAATGAGCTACAGCAGGCGGCCGCCACGCCCAAGAAAGCCGGCTTCAGGCTAGCCGACCTCGATAGCGCGTCTCCCCGCCACAACCCGCTGACGCCACGACGCGGTGCAGCTCGCGATGATGTCGACGAGGACGATGTTGTCGTGGTCGGCAGTGGAGTCACGCCTATGAAGCGTGTGCCCATCCTGGCCAATTTCGAGGAATGGATGAAGATGGCCACTGACAACAAGATCAATGCCACCAACTCCTGGAACTTTGCCCTTATCGATTACTTCCACGACATGTCCTTGCTCAAGGACGGAGATGGCGTCAACTTCCAGCGAGCCAGTTGCACCCTTGATGGCTGCGTCAAGATCTACACGAGCAGAGTCGACAGCGTTGCAACAGAGACGGGCAAGCTGCTGAGCGGCCTGGCAGACAGCAACTCCAAGAAGAAAGACAAGGACGGCGACGGAGAAGGCGAAGAGAGTGAAGAAGAAGAGGTCGACGAGGACGGCAATGTCGTCAGGAGGAAAACTAAGAAGCGGGTAGGTTCACATGTTCCTCGCTGCCACCGATGGCCTTGCTGACAGTAAGATAGCAACGGTCGTCAGAGGCGACCCTAGCTCCGTCATTCGCCTCTCTACAACTGAAGAAATTCGACATGGAGTTTGCGGTAGATCCTTTATTCAAAAAGGCGTCTGCGGATTTTGACGAGGGTGGAGCTAAAGGTCTTCTGTTGAATCATCTCATGATCGACGGCCAAGGACGCATTGTTTTCGATAGCAGTGACGATGCGAACGACAAATCAGCAGACGGTATCAAGCCTCGGCGAAGAGAAGACGTAACAGCCGACGAGGAAGGCGAGTTGGGAGAAGAAGGTGATACTGTCGCAGACCTACCAGCAGAGGCGGAGAACGAAGAGAACATAGAAATCGACATTGGCGCCCTCGGAACTAAGTTTTTCCCCGATCTGAGCATACTAGATGAACAAGACATATGCCCTTCGTTGAAAACCTTCGACCTCGGAAATCCATCTGGATCGCTGGACATTCCGTTTCTGCGCGCCCCTGAGGTCGGCGAGGAGGATGAGGACAAGGACGTCCCCGGTGGGGCCGGTAACAAGTCGGGAATATTCATTGACGAGGACAGCCCAATGGACTTCGATGACATGACTGCTATGGGTGGATTTGACGTCGCATTTGGCGAGGGTGGTGAGGCCTGGGCACGAGAAGCCGCCCTAGAGCCCCAGATGCGGCCATATAATATTGGGCTTGACGATGGGATAGTGGGCGGCGAAGGTGCCGAGGGTTTAGATGACGAGAATGCCGACTACATCGTATCCATGAATCGCCTGAAGAACAATGACAAAGCTCACGAGGACATTCTTGGCTACTTTGACCAAGCTCTCCAGAAGAATTGGGCTGGGCCGGAGCACTGGCGGATACGGAAGATCAAAGATGCCAATAAGCCAGACACAGCCACTCGACCACGCAAAGAAAAGGAGCCCTTCGAAATTGACTTTGCCTCACCACTTGACGGCAAACTTGCTGAGACCATCTACACGCAGGCATCAAGTAATGCCACCATTTCTCTGCCCAAGAAAGACTGGAAGTCCAAGACTCGCAATCTGCTCCCTGACGACAAGCATTTCAACTCAAAGCAGCTTCTTAGTCTTTTCCTGAAACCTAGAGCTCGGATGAGCAGTCGGCGAAACCGATTCTCCAGCAAAATAGGCACCTCCGGCCATGGTCAGCCGGAGAATATACATGCAGCCGACATGGACGAGGCCTTTTGGGCTCAGAAAGAGCCCCTTCAGAGTCGAGAAGAAGATGCCGCCCTGCCTCAGGGCGACTACGACGCTAATTTCTTCGATGACGAGATGCCGCTCCCTGGTGGCGGTCTGCTGGATGACGAAGACGACGAGTTCTCGGATGCTAGGGACCACTTCTCACCCGGCGCCGACGTCCCGCCCACGGGAGTCCTCGGTGTGACGACGATGCTTGACGCAGGCATGACCATGGGCGGCTTCGGCACGCAACTAGTTACATCCACCCGCCGCTTAAGACCTGAGTATGTGCAATACGCTCGCGTCGCCAAGAAAGTCGATGTCCGTCGACTCAAAGAAGAACTCTGGAAAGGCTTGGCGTTGCCCGAGACTGCTGAGGTGAGTTACATATTAGTTTTGCTACAAAGTTCCCAGGCTGGTGCCCCTTTACGATTTTAATTAACGACCGAATAGCAGGATCCCAGCCGACCAAATCTACCAACCCCTGCCTCAGGAGAAGAGGAGGTACAGGATCACAGAGAAGAGCCTCCGCTCAAGTTCACGGAGGTCATGAATAACCTAAAGTCCGTGTACCCGAAGACCGTCATGGACGACATCTCGACGAGTTTTTGCTTTATCTGTCTGTTGCATTTGGCCAATGAGAAGGGCCTAGTTATAGAGAAGACGCCCGAGCTTCTTGAACTGGAGATCCGAAAGGACTGGACGGCTGAGATTACAGAGGCGGCCTAGTTTCTACGACGTCTTACTTTTTTAAAAGAAAATGCCGGTTTCTTGTTGATACCGGGACTTGTGAAAGATAGGTTGCCATGCATTTCATGTTTGATTACGAACCGGTAACTCGGAGGGTTTGAGTTGTTGCGGCTTGCGGACAGTTCGTGGGTATGAGGGTTATGCTATGCTTTGTTATGATGGCCACGGAAGCAAAGGAACTGACTGTTTATTACGGATATGCACGCCGAGGGACTAAAAACCCCCTAGATGAAATATAAGATCATCCATTCATGAAATGACCCCGAACATCCCATGTTTACGCATCGTATCGCTTCTGCCTGCTTGTCTCGAAATTTCATGGGGTAAATATTATGTACAGCAACGCCTTGCGTGCGTTATCACTCGGTCAACAGCCGGAAACCTTCACCGGACTACTTGATCATCCCTACCGCGGAACGCCAACCGCAGTGCAAGAAAAAAAAGGGTTTCCGCACCCGAGATAACGACGGCGAAGCGCGGCAGCCCGGGTACGTAATGTAATTGTACATCCGTATAAATACACACCCGCATCATCTACCCACAAATCCCGAGCATCGGTTCAATGCCGTGGACCAACGAAATCCGGATGAGATATTATTCAGCTTACTTCTTCCTGCACCAAGGGAAGGGGATTTGGGGTTGGAGGTTGGGGTTCAGGGGTAAGGGGCAAATCGCCCCGTCGTAAGCTTCACATGCTTTTCCTGCTGCGCTCCAGATCACTAACATGGCATAATTGGCTCGAGCACTCCATACCTAGATGGTAGGTATGAAGGTATCCGGATACCATTTACTGCACCAAAGTTGCCCGATACATAAGACTGAGGAATAAACTGTTTTGCTTTGCAGTATCCGGGCACTATCTATTTACCATGCCCGAGATGCCTAATACGTGGGATTGAGCGGTAACTGTTTGCTACAAACAAATTCTTGATTAGGTAGATCGTATTATAAACTTTCCGGCGCCAGACATGTCACTGAATCTGCCGTTACTGGGTTGCTAGCGTGCAATGCTCCTTAACCAAAAATGATGTTTACAGCACTTTTCCTTTCTTTCCTCAGTTCTAAACCTGATCTGAAATTCGATGCACGAAAGACCCTTGTGAAGCCTACAAGGGACGTAGAGAAAGAGAGAGCATAGAGGATATAGCTGTAAATTTGTCAAATACGATGTCTCGCCCAGACATCCTATGCGCATAAAGCACGGATAGCGATAAATGAAGGGAATTATCAAAACTCGGACCGGGTCGCCATAAGAACGCTGTTCTAACAAATCGAAGTTATAAGCGACGGTCAACAATCTCTCGAGCTTTGAGGAGCGCGCTGATACCGTCAAGCCCTGGTTCGACGTAGTCTGCTTGTTTCCTGGCTACTCTGGAGTGTTGCTCGGGCGCTGAAGCAGCCACAGCCTCCGGGGACAACCAAGGCATTTGACCGCTATGACCGAATTGAGGACTAGGTACGAGACCCGCTATACCGCTGTCTGACTGTAAAGGGCCGTGGCTGGCTTGTAATCGGTTTGGATTTGGCTGACGCAACGATATTGACACTGGCAAAGGCTGAATATTCAAGATAGGCGGCCGCGTGGGGACAAACCGAGGGGCCGGCGACTCCGACCGCGATAGTAGCGCGTGGATCGGTAGAGCCCCATCATTAGCTGCCCTGTGAAGGTAAGATGTCGATGATGACATATTTCCGTGTGGGAGTTCTTGTTTCAAAGGCGGTGATTGTGGAACGGATGCAGACGATTCGGATGCCCTCAATGGCCCCCCGGTATGGGGGCTTTGACCTGAAGGCATGCCGACCAGATCAGGGTCAGATAATTGATTAGTATTTGCCGGCTTGACTTTCGGGTCCGCCCAGGGTATAGTAATACTAGGCGTGTCGTTAGGCAGACTTTGGCCGTCATCCGCGCCGGTTGTGCGCTGGTGTACGGAGATATCCAGAGGATGATGGCTTGGCAGCCCCTGCTCCCGCCCATGAAGGGATTCTTCATGAGTTAGTGACCTGGGCGAAGTCAAAGAATCGTCCACATGGCCAGCCCCGGTTGACAAGGATGCCATAGAACCCAGCCTATTCTGCCTCGATGGTGGCGGTTCACTTCCGTTGTAGCTCTCGGAGCAGCTGCCGGTACTACTCGTTCCACCAGGGCCTGTCGAGGCGCGACTAGTCTCGCTGCCGCGAGTGCTTTCAATATCTGTTCTCAACCGCTTTGCCGCATCTTTTTCTATGTCTGAGTCAGCAGTGGACAGCATGATATTCGTAGCCGGCTACCCGGGTACCTTGTGTTTGTTCGCCCTGCCTCTTGCGGAATTCCTGTAGGTATTCGCTATACTTTCTGTAGTCATCGGTTTTCTTGTACTTGTTAAGCTCATGATTATATTTTCCCTTCGTATCGTTCGCTTGTCGCTCGTACGGTTCCTTTTCGGCCGGGTCCAAATTCTGCCAGTTCTCACCCACTAGCTTGGCAATTTCTGTAAACGTGAGGTTCTGCCCTTTCAGGTCTTCTCGCATTTCTAAATACCATCAGTATATCTCATGCCGCATAGAGCTTTCGAAATACGACTCATCCGCAATAATCACTAACTATTAGAAAACAGCACGTAGGCCGAAGGCGGTCGTTCTGGGGCATTTTCGTCGGGCTAGTGATCCAATCAGCTTCGATGAATCGGAGGGCTGGAGGAGCTGAGAGCGAAAAACGCGGACCTTGGGGTGCCTCCTGTATTTCCTCTTTATGATAGCCGGTGGAAGTTTGCCATTCGGTCTGCCAAAATCAGCACGGTTCGCGTCATGTCTAGCTTCCTCAATGCTCGGGCGCGCGGTCAAAGCTAGAGAGGCGTCTGGTGCAACGCCTCTGTAGTTGGCAATACGTCGCTGCAATTTCTTCACATGGTCAGCGCAAGTCGAGCCAAAACTAGTGCCCGCCCACTAACCCTTCGATGGCCGAGCTTCACGCCTAATGCGTCGCTTATAATTGGATTAGCATCAACAGCGCTAGCGGCTCCTGGAACATAATCGAAGCATACAGATCGGATTCGGTGATGTCCAATATTGTATCCCAGGAGTCAAAACCTTGGTCGATGAAGGAATCAAGGTATTGAGATATGCCCAGCTCGCCGAAGACTGTTTCGAGGGAATTCATATAGATGGCCTGTCTGCGTTCGCACGGTAGGAGCAAGGAGGTTATCCGCATCAAGATGGGCGATCGCGAAATCGCACGTAGAACAGTAGTACTAGCCAGGTCGTGACCAGGGCAACAGGAACGGGTAGCGCGGTAGGTGGTGCGATGCTGCACGTCTCACAGGCACGGAAACCCCTGAAATATTCAGTCGTAAATTGGTCTAATAACCTATCAGCCGGGGAGCTGAGCCGTTGTGTCGTACTGGTGGCGGTGGAAGATGAGGCGGCGACGGCGATGACGAGGGCAACGTAGGGTTCGAAGGAGGGCGCAGGTCGGAACGGACGTTAAGACGCGGGCCCATTCAGAATGGCGGGTATCGATATGGGATTGGATTTATTTGAAGACATGAGGAAAGCCGAATACGTGTTACAGTGCTAGTTTGTCCGGCAAGCCGTCAATAGTAATGTTTTAGGGGATTCTAAAGATTAGCATCCATGGGGCATGGGGCGGCGTGGTTTTGTGCGATCGGCCAGCATAAATCGAGATCCGCATTGGCGTGGGACAATCAAATGGCGATGGAGGATCGAAACTCAGAGAGCCCATCAGTGCGGCCAGGTATATGTACTCCCTGCCAAGCAACACGGCCAATGCTGTACCCCGGCATGCCGTGATTCCGTTGGCTGAGGGTCTGCACTATGTAGCGTAGGCATGGGCAATTAGATAGGCGGTGCGGGACCGTGGCTCAATCCAGTGACGCGAAGTCCCAAGGTCCGGTTGGCAACCAGGCTGCGGTCGACTCAACTCCATAAAGTACATAATAGGTACCTCTATCTCCAGGCTGGTCGTAGTCTGGTCGGTATCTAGCAGGCATCAAGGTAGGGATCGAGCAGCATGAAACAGGAATCAAAGACAGAAGACACAAAGACGGCCTGCGAGCTGGCGAGCTTCAGAGACTCAGGGTAGCCTGGAGGCAATAGTATGCTCCAGTCAGTTCCTATAGATACTTCGACATGAGATGCCGAAGCCAGCATGTAGATAGTGAAAGTAACTGTATCCAGACTGCAGAAATATCCGGCTAGGTCGCCCGGCATTGCAGCGTAGTTACAGCATCCCCCACAGAAACGCGATTGTATGCGAGTGTTCTCGTCAGACAGCCCTGGAGGGCATGCGGGGGATGCTTGCCGCTTTGGTACCAGGCATGTCCTCTTCTCGAGGCGATCCCCATCGATTCCATCGTGGGGCCTGCATGACACAGAGAGTCCCGGAAGGGGAGACAGGCCGTCTGATGCTCTGGGTTAGCGCCGTATGACGGGTGATGCCAACAAACATA
Source organism: Xylariaceae sp. X802 (assembly GCA_028637635.1). Classification (NCBI taxonomy): domain Eukaryota; kingdom Fungi; phylum Ascomycota; class Sordariomycetes; order Xylariales; family Xylariaceae; species Xylariaceae sp. X802. The sequence continues at coordinate 475,945 of JAJFDH010000011.1, read as the reverse complement.
CATTCCGTGGTGCACACTATCTCTCCGTCTCTCAGTTTCTATCGGGTACTTCGCCTGTACGTCTGTGAAACTGCACGTACGGAGATCCGTGTTTTTCCATTTCGAGGCCACGCAAAGTACCGCTACCTTGGGAAGAACCTCAACTTAGGTACGGAATACATCCAGCAACGACCTGATCCAGCCATGGCCCGGCGGAGGTCCCTGATCAGAACTTAGCTTCTGTTAGCACGCTAGACAGAACCACAGCGGGGAGTGGCCTGATGAGGGTGCGGACAAATGGAGTCAGGGACAGCATGGTAGCGAATGAGAATGAGGATTGCAAAGTCAGCCAGGATGCCGCCATCGGCTTTTCAGCCTGGGATCGAGCAAACGCAAGGACCATCCCTCGTTAAAAGCGCCTGGTCCGTGCCCGGGCCGCTCCACAGTTCCAATTTGTATGCCCTCGGTATGCGCATGTATCTCTGTGCATGCAATAAGGCCTTGGTCACGTGCCAGCCCTGGACAGAAACCGGTATGTCCTTCAGGCTTACCCCGGATTTGCATGCGAGACCTCTGTACGTATCGCATGAGCCCATTCACGGGCAGCTCATGGCAGCATGTTGAAGACGAAGACTTTGTGCAGAAGTTACTTGATACCCTTTTCCGGACAATAAAGACACGCTTTACCTATTAGTTTTCTCTACGTATAGAATTGCACTAGGCACGTTGATTAATTCACCAAACCCGTACGTACCTTAATACGCAATCGCTAGGTATTATGTCATGGGTACTAATAATAGGCAGGAAAGGAATGGTAATTTTTGAAAAGTCGGCTTCAAATCCCGCTTTTATCGCCACAGCACATCGAGATCTAGGATGGAAATGGGACTTATCCATCCCTCCCGGGGCGTATACTAGACTTGAACGCGTCAAAGGCAAGGTCAGCACAACCTTTTCTTGATTAGGTAGGCGACGGAGAGGGGCAGTCGGGTAAGTCTTTTAGTCATACTGAGTTACGTACGAAGTACCTATACCGGTAGGCACCGGAAGGGGGGTGTTAGTTATGGTAGAATGTACAGAGATACCGGTAGGTATGTGGTGTAATTGATGCGGTTACCCTGTTGCTCGGCCGCCCGGGGCACATAGTAGAGTGGGTTGATTGGCTGAACAATGCTATTCCGTACGATAGGGTAGGTAGTCCTAGATATGCCCAACAATAGGGTAAAGACGTTGACCAATATTCCGTACGGACGTACGGACGTAGTGTACCTACGTACTTTGATGGGACTTCGAAGTACATTTTGCACCTAGGCGGAAAATACCTACCTAGCTTAGTCCACGTTCAGGGACAGTGTCAATACAGATGGTGTGCACTCGGTGTAATTAACTTACCTAGGTAGGTAGGTGGCAGTGGACGCACGCGGTTTACAGTACCTGTATTTTCCTATGCACTGTAGTCCAGTGTGGTGCTACATGTGTGTACTACCAGCTGCACAGTGTTAGAACAGTAACGACTGGAAGGGGAAAGTACATAGGTACACTAGTATAGCAGTAATCCGATTCTGGATACAGTAAATTGCGTCTAGTTGCACACTGTAGTCGACTACATTGCTACACTACAAAGCTACAACATGTGCTCCCTCTCGAGTCAACCAGTTGCCAACTCGATAACGCCGCGTCAATAAAAACAAGAGTCCCAACTTCGCATCGCTGATCTCGATCGCAACCCTCGAGTACCAAGTTGGCACAAGTCAAGCCGTGCAGGCCACCTTCGCCTGCCATTCCTGATTGGTATATCGCCTCTGCCAATCTGTATTACACTACAGACCCGATCCTATATCATTGAATCGCCATGTCTCGATCCCCAAGCAACCGTGCAAGCGGATCCGACCCTGCCTCGCTTCCGGACCGTCGCGAGCCGGAAGCCCATCAGACACCCGGCGCCTCGACGACCCAGACAGAGATGGCCCAGGTGAGTTGCGAGAAATATTCTCTTGCCACATTCTGGATCCGCCGAACCCCGAAAGGCTACTGCCCAGCTAGCACTCCGTCGACTGACTACTGTGACTCGTCAAACCGTTCTAGGCCTTCAGAGATCTCGCAAGGTATGTGTACTGCCTGTTTGCACACTACCGGTATCATGTCGCCACCAGTGGGATGGCTAGGTACCGTTATATCATCATGCTCTGCGTTGCCGGTACACCAAATGAAGCGTGGGTGCGGCCTCTCCACACCATCTCGACTGGGAATCTTAGTCATCGCCATCTTTCATTTGCAATCTCCCTACCATAAGTTCGATGAACATTGGACGCCAAAAAGGGGAGAGGCGTCGATGTATGATGCAAGGATGCTCATTCAGTCTAGGCTATCTCCAGCAGTGCCTACAGCTTAGCATGTAGATCCTGCGCATGGCATTCGTCAGATTCCCATCTTGAATTGCCCTCCCCCAGCCCGCCAACCGCGATTCCCTTGACGCAGGCAAAGCTGCAAGTCAGCCGCGTTATTCCAGACCTGGACGAGGCAAGCAGCCGCTCTTTACGCGTGCTCGTATCCAGCACTATCTCACACAATGGCATTGTCTAAGATTGCCACCGCTCATGACCCGGGTTTCTGTCTCGTCTCATCACATTGAGGCATGGCCCCATATCATCCCAACCCGTCCGGCCTTATATATCACCTAGATAGATACCCTATCACAGATTCACGAAGGCTTCTCAACGGCTAGTGCCAAGTCCAGCAAAGAACCCACTAACAAATTATCGATCACCAGGGGCGAACAACACGCAGCCACCATTGAAGCCAACCTCGCTAAGCTGGAAAGCAAGCTCGAGGATCTACTAGCGTCTATTGAGGCTGGAGTCGCCACCGGGACACCCGGAACGATGCACAAGGATTCGAAAGGGGAGCCGGCCGAGAAGAAGTAGTCTATCTAGAGCGGGGATGATCTGCAATTGTACCCATAGATTTTATCCGCGAGGACATACTCATCTAGAATATCTCGGAAATTTCGTTCGCCAAGTCATGTGCCTGATCTCTTTCCCAGATTTGAGCCCGCCCAGAAACTTCAGGAGTAATACCGTAATATTGCGGCGGTGTAATCGACCGACTCAGTAAAGAATAACTCTTTACTGAATACACAGATTGAATCCCGACACGCTTCTGGCGAATATAGGCCCCCCCTTTCCTCTCCCCGAGTAGGTAGATACCGGTATTCTTATCCAGTAGACCAAGCCCAAGCCCCTACGCCTCGAGATATTACGTTAAGACACACACATCTACCCTACAAAAGGCTTAATACGCAATGCTCAATCACGTTGCAAGCCGGCATCCATAAGGTCCAGTGATGAACAGCAAGAGAACGCAATAACAAGGCAGCTTCCTCGCAAACAACTTCTGCTTGAACTGGTGGATAGGATACTACCTACATGGTTCCAGACCAGCAATGCCGATTAACTCCTAGGAGGAATTTAACAAGAAAAGCCACGCACTACTAGCAATAAGCTGCAGTGGTGATGACGGTGATGATAATACTAATAGTAGTAATAATGGTAATGATAATGATAAAAAGACGTACACATTCCTCTTAACACGACCAAACGCCAAATGAACTCCGGCTCCCATGAGAGCTCCTTCAATGTGGGCGCACAGGTCTAGAGTTTACCTAAAGAGCTCTGTCACAGTGTAAAAACCTATTGGCGGCTAGAATGCTAAAGCACAACTGAACTTGGAATGAGAGCATGAATCAGAGCTCGCTGGAAGCAAGAGTACGTGCTCGGCTCTTTTAGGCCATCGAGAGCAGGTGTGCATATATCAAATGCTCGACTCGCAATCGACACCCATCGAAACCTCACAAGGGTATCAACTGTATGGCTCTTAATATGTCAAAATCAGTTTATACTATTGGCTCTCAGTACAAGCTAAGCCCAGTTAGTTACTTCGACCAACTCATCTAGAGAGGCGTCGAACTTGCCCTTTGCAAGGAGTCAATCTGGCTTTGATTTGCTCCGCCTGAGTGAGTAGTCATCGCGCGAGCCTCGAGGGCAGGCCGCGTCATAAGGTGCGACTTTTGATCGCCGTTAGTCTTGCTATTGTGCAAAGCAAGCTCTCTTTCTCGGTTCTTCTCGAGCAGTGCGCCCCCAAGAGTCGCACATTTGAGCATGGTTTGTATCAGATGGTTCTGTTGCAAAGGCTTTGATAGATATTCGTCCATCTGCGCTTGAATGCATCGTTCTCGGTCTCCCATCATCGCATGGGCCGTGAGCGCAATGATTGGCGTCCGTGGCGCTCCAACGCTTCGTTCGTACTCGCGAATCTTGCCAGTCGCTTCGAATCCACCCTGTCACCATGATTGGTTAGCTATGTAGAAACGGATACAGTGTAGTTTCGGAGGGCATACCATGACGGGCATCTGAACATCCATGAGAATAACATCGAATTTCTTCCTGTGAACCGCCTCGACGGCCTCCAAGCCATTCCCGACAACAGTTACCACATGGTGATATTTCTCAAGAATTTTGACCGCTAAGCGTTGATTGACACGGTTATCCTCAGCAAGCAAGATTTCAAAGGATCGGGTGTTATCGGCGAGTGATGGAGTTGCTCGATTTTCAAGGGCTGGGACCATGCCGTTGCCAAGATCGATTGGTTCGCATGGAGTCGTCATGTACGACGTAATGCCAAGATCTAGGCAAGACTTCAATGTGATATGAACAACGGGCGCGAGGAGGACAATAGGAAGATATCTAAAATCCTCAATGGAACGCAGCCTCCTAGCCGTATCGATGGACTCGACTATGATGACGTCGTATGGCGGATTGTCGGAGCCTGGTGTCGCTGGATTGCTTTCTTGGTTTACAACCACAGGCACAAGACCCAGCCGACGCAGCATTGCACAAACCTCCTTTCCATATCCAGATAAGCCTTTGTCAATGAAAAGCACCTGATGCCCTTTGTAAGGCTTGAGCATCTTCTCGATGGATTGAAGCCCACCGCCAGCCAGCTTCACAATACAAGTGAAGAAAAATGAGCTTCCTTTACCGAACTCGCTCTTAACCCAAAGGTCACCTCCCATAAGTGTTACCAATCTCTTTGAAATGGATAGGCCAAGCCCGGTACCACCAAATTTTCGGGTCATCGAGCCGTCAGCTTGTTGGAAGGTATCGAAGATCAAATCTAGTTTATCTTGCGGTATCCCTATGCCAGTATCCGATACAACAAACTCGATAGCATATTCATTTGGGTTCTTGGCCTTGGTGTCCTTAGTATTAGACTCTCGAATGGTCAAACTTACTTCGCCATGTTCTGTAAACTTGATAGCATTGCCGACCAGGTTGAGAATGATCTGCCGCAAGCGGAAAGAGTCACCGACAACATAATCAGGCACAGAACTGTCAACTCGGTACGTGAGGTCGAGGAACTTTTCGTTTGCCTTGACGGCCAGGGTTTTCAAAGCACCAAATACGGTTCCTCGTAACGTATAGGGGATCTCTTCTATGACCATCCTACGAGCCTCGATCTTGGACAAATCCAGGATATCGTCGATAATGGTCAGTAGACTATTGGCCAGCTGATTCACAATGTTAAGCATCTCTCGTTGATATGATGTCAGGTCGGTATCGAGAGTCAACTGCGTCATTCCGATAATACCATTCATGGGTGTACGAATCTCGTGGGACATGTTAGCCAAAAACTCAGACTTCGTTTTGTTGGCCTGTTCTGCGGCTTCTCGTGCCAGGGTGTTCCTCTGGATACTGTCGCGCAAATTGTAAACCATCTGGTTGATTTTGCGTTTGAGCTCGTCCATCTCGCCGGACGCTTCCACGTCGACGAGCTTGGTGAAATTGCCATCGGTTGCCGCGTTTGTGATGTCGCCAAAAGCACGCACTTGCGTCGTCTACACAATTCATTAGGAACACGTTTTCTATCACAATGTCTTGGGGGTTCCACAAACCAAATTTGTTGCCATGGTATTGACGTCAGCTGTGATTTCTTTCCAACGTCCCTTCAGGCCACCAACATCTGCTTGACCTCCCATTTTGCCATCCACACCCACATCTCTGGCAACGCGCTGTACTTCATTGCAAAATACTGAGAGGCGGTCAACCATGTTATTTATGGTTTCTTTGAGCACGAGTATCTCGCCTTTGGCTTGAACATCGATTTTCTGGCTCATATTGCCATCGGCAATGGCTTGGGTGACAGTGGAGATGCCTCGTACTTGAGAAGTCAAGTTCAAAGCCATTGTGTTGACATTCTCGGTGAGGTCTCTCCACTTGCCGTCAACCCCATCAACTCGGGCTTGCCCGCCAAGCGTTCCGTCCGTGCCGACTTCTCGGGCAACCTTGCTCACTTCGAAGGCAAACGTTCCAAGGCGATCAACCATAGAGTTGATGGTATTTTTAAGTTCCAAAATTTCGCCCCTGACTTCGACGCCAATTTTCTTGGTCAAATCACCGCGGGCGACAGCTGCGGTGACCCTAGATATCTCTCGGACTTGGGTCGTCAGATTCATGGCCATACCGTTGACATTGTCGGTCAAATCGCGCCAGGTTCCTTGGACATCGTTAACAGTGGCCTGTCCACCCAATCGTCCCTCTGTACCGACTTCACGGGCAATCTTGCTAACTTCTCGTGCGAACTGCTGCAATTGCTCAACCATGGAGTTAATTGTTGACTTGAGTTCGAAAATTTCGCCCTTGCACTCGGCTTGAACCTTTTGCGTTAGATCACCTTTGGCGACTGCAGTAGTGACCTTTGCAATGTCGCGGACTTGGGTCGTAAGATTGTTCGCCATAGCATTGACGTTAACGGTCAACTCATTCCACATGCCTTGAACTCCCATAACATCAGCTTGGCCGCCAAGCATACCCTCAGTGCCCACGTCTCGAGCGACTCGTGTAACTTCTGAGGCAAAGGTTCGCAATTGGATCACCATTGTGTTAATTGTCTGTTGAAGCTGAAGGATCTCGCCCTTAGCGGGTCTCTCAATCTTCTTCGTTAAATCACCATGAGCGACCGCGGTTGTTACAGAAGCAATTTCGCGCACTTTTCGAGTTAGTCATGGGCAGAATATGAGTACTAGAAAATGAATGAACATACCTTGGTCCGTCAAATTCTGTGCCATGACATTGACTATGGCGGGAGTTAGCAATAGTTCTCTAGGGAAATAGAGCACATGGCATTACCGTTGTCAGTAAGTTCTTTCCAGGTACCGTCTACGCCTTCAATCTTTGCTTGACCGCCAAGTATTCCATCCGTACCGACCTCTCGAGCAACTCGGGATACTTCGCTCGCAAAGACCTGAAGCTGGTCCATCATGGTATTAATAGTCCTCTTGAATGTGGTAATTTCCGGGTCCATTTCAACCGTGTTCATGCGAACTTTCTTGCTAAGGTCGCCGCGCGCGACAGCCGTGACGATCTCACCAATCTCGCGCAGCGCTTTCTGGAAAGCTTCGTTTGCCTTTCGATGTTTAAATAGTTCACGTTCTAGTATTGAGACATGTTCTACCTCCACAATCTGAAGTGCTCTTTCCTGGTATCTCTTTTGTTCCACGAGTTGAGCGTTTACGCTCGTCAAGACCCGGTTCTGATCAGCGATATATCTGGATTGATCAATGACATGATCGTGTAGGCCCTCGAGAGCGACATTGTTTTCTGTGAGAGGAACAGCCTTGGAGACTGGCGCGTCCGGAGGAACGGTGTTGAGGAGCGGCTGAGCCGATAGACCACTCCGGTTCGTGAAGAATTTGTGTCGGCCACAAGATTTTGAATCGTTACCGAACAAGGACCCGTCTGCTGTGTCATTGGAAGTATCGGTATAATTGGGCGGATTTGCAACACTGGCCCTAGCTTCAAGTAGCTGAATGCGAATGACAAGAGCTAAGAGTTCCTGCTCGAGTTCTTCCTTGGCAGCGCTATTGCGACCCGGCAACGTGATCGCCGGGTTGGTGCCAACGGAGGTAGGCTGAGAAACACTCGATGAGACGGCCAAGTCTTTGACAAAAGCAGCGACTGCTGCTAAAGCCCGATCGTCATCCATGTCCGGAGCAAAAATGACGGTCTGGTATCGCCCTCAGGTGGCCAGAGCTCGTCGGATCGTACACAGGGAATCGGCAATAGAGCAGGAGCAGCGACCAACAAGACGCTGAAGGAACCCTATGGCAACCGCATAGAGCTGAGTGGTCGGACTTTGAGTATCGGTATGAGATTAGGCGGTACTAAGAACGGCTAAAAACGAACAAACGAACAGTAGGACCAATATGTTCGAGATCGTCGGCTCATAGACGGACCCCAGAGAGCGAGTCGATAGAGAAGGTGACGATTTGATGATGCGAGTACGGCAGTCTGCACCGACGCAAATCCAGCGGCGGTGGGATAGGGAAGGAGACGAGGTCGTGTGTTAGCCAAAGGAGTGATAGCGCTACTGGTGTAGGGGTGCTGTAGGGAGTCAATAGGTGGACAGATGGTTCAGGCTGGGGGTCAGTCGAGAGGGACGGACAATACACGAGCGGCGCCGTTGAACAGCCGTTGAGTAGGGCTCTGCTAGGACGGACAGGGCTGGCGGTGGCTAAGAAGCCTCGAGATTCAACAGCCGAGCAGAGATCCCGTCAGAAACGTGGATGAGAACGGGAGCAACAACAGCTTTGAAAGGCGGCACGCACGTACAGTAGCGACACAGGTTAGGCGGAGATGGAAGGAATGGGACTTATCCGGGTGGGAGAAAGAGAGACGGATTAGTTAGGACTAACGGAGATGCTGATCTGTGGGCAGTGGGCAGTGGGTAGTGGGTAGTGGGCGGGCATGCAGTGGCTGCAGTGGGCGCGGGCAGTGGGCACAAGCACTCTGTCGTGTCCCTTTACCTCGTGTAGCGCAGGAGGAGCCCGGCCATGATTGGGCCTATCGTGGTCAGGGGAGCGACAGAGCCAACCAGGGATGGCGCCGGGGTCAATGATTAGATCCGGCCACTGAGAGTCGAGCTCGTCGCCTTAGGGCCTTTGTCAAGCGCCCATGGGTGGATACAAAAGGTACCAATGCGTACTAGCGTAGGGGCACAGCGCACTAGGTTTTGGTACCTGACCAGAACCTGAGGTACGGCAATTCTACCCAGGTTGCCCTTTCATTGCACCGGCAGCTTTATGTACTCACAAGGTATGAATTCTTCCGCACCATAAAGTTTAAGTACCTTAGTTGGCATGAGCCTTCCTCTTTTATTTACAGTTCCACGTTTGACTAGCTAGACTAGCACCCACGCACCATATCCGGGACCGGACCGAACGCGGCTGCCAGATTTTCGACGGCCCGGCAAAACCCTGCAATGATGATTTGGATGGACGTACGGACGAATTTCGTATGAGTAGCTACATAATGTACACTAGTAACTTTGACTGATTCGCCTGCCTTTCCGGCGCGGGATGGTCGATGGCGTTGTGGAAAGGCGTTGAGAGGCTAACTTCTAAGTATCCAGATAGTTAATACGTACTGTACTGTACACAAGTCAGTGGAATTGCGAATGTAGGCGTCGGGCGCACAGTTCAACCAGGATACCCGAGCTAACTCAATAACTGCCATACCTTACCAAATGCCAAGTCCAGGCCTTACCAATACTTCCTACCTACCTATAGTTGAGTCCGAAGTACATAGTGCAATTCACCTCTGGCCAAATCCAATACCTATGTACTTCCAAGAGATAACTATTAATCGTTTCTCCCTAGCCCATTGGTCAGCTTACCGCATTGCTCGCCTACCAAAACGACGGTCCGTTTGGCCGGGCTAGGTGGCCGGGCAATGCGGTGGACCAGATCATAAGGTAAAGACGACATCTACGCAGTAGTTATGTCCCTGAGCGTTAATTGGCGGTTTACCGCGTAGGTGCTTTACACAAACTCTTCTGTGAGGCGGTTAGGCAAATGCTTCTAGGTAGATTGGTCATCGAGCCTTTTCTTCGGAGTATACATTACGTTAGGCACCAGTATATAGGTAAGCACCTATCTCGTGACGGAGGTTACTACACGTCTACCGGTACGACTACGGTGCCTACCGTATTATGTAGGTACCTAGCAATGGCCGAGACTGGCCGATTTCCAGGCCCTTTGAATTTGGACCACACTTCGGAAGTCGGTTTGAAAACTGTCGATCAGGCGAAGAAGAGCCTCGTTACTGTCAAATCCATCTACTTACAGTATCTACCTACGGACGTACTCCGGTCAGCATGAACGCCAGGACAATCTGCCTCCTAGATGGAGACAACAATCCAGATTGCCACGCACATGATATCCCTAATGATCGGGCATCTAAATAGTGAATACGTCCGTACGGTAGGACTCACTTCAACTGTGCGCGAATGCTGGCGACAAAAGAATAGAGATCCTCAGACCACTTCACGGAGTACAATGCCGTGTGGTCCTAAGTTCTAATTAGGTAGGTATGTACGGACTACGTATGTTAACATAGCATGGCGGCCCAACCCCCACGGCCAGAATAACGACAACTACCTGCCGACCTATGACCTACAGGCAACTCGGGCTGATCTACCTAATAGATAAGTGTCTGCACTGCGGGCCGAACACTGCGCACATACCTACTAGGTAGTGTTAGCTACACTGTCATCCCTCAGCCTAGGTATGCTGTGTCTCGACTACCTAACTATCTAGAGTCCTTGGCGGGTGGCCGTTCCATCTAGCGTCCTATTGTCGCCAACCTCCAGTAATGCCGGGTACTACACTAAGTACGGAATACTTCGTCGGCACCTAATCAGGCACCCGGCCTCGCTATTTGTCCATACCCTGGGCTCTCAACGCCTCGGATCTCAACCACTTGATATTTTTTATCATGTAGATCTTATTTACGCTAGGGTATTCTCGAACTTTAACTCCTAGCGTAGTCTGTTTCAATTGCTTCGCAAGTGATTCAGAAACCCCATTGTAAAATTCCCGATCATAACTTGAGCCAAAACAGCAAAGTTAGTAATGGTGTATAAAGCAGGTAGTTGGGTGCAACTGCCTACCTAGGTACTACACTGAACGTGAACGGTCTATCTAACTACTGTGCATATCAAGTTTACCTAGTCAAAATGAAAGGGGTCAAATGAAAACGCACTTCTCGTAACTTATTACCTAACCTAGGCTAGCTGTGATGGTGGGTCAAGACTGTCGGTCCATATATACTATGTATAGTAGGTAGCTGGCGATGACCTTCTGTCACTTTACGAAGTACGGAGTATGTATTGGAAAGCTAACGATGCGTGAAAGGGGCCAAAATGAAAGGTTTTAAGAGGCTACCGGGGTGTGCAGACTAGATACCTACTACGCGCAGTTGTTGATTGTTACCCCGACTGCTGCTAAAAGATGAGAGATCTTGAAGCAAAACTGCGCCATGGCCGGATGAAGACATGCCCTTACCCATATCCACCTGTGCAAAGCCAGGAACGCGTGAGGCGTAATTATCAACCCCAGTCGCCTTAGCCGTGACCGCCTCAAATCTACAGACTGTACTATACCGGTATACCGCACCCGTCCGGCACGGAACCTCCCGGGCCCCCGGGCGGCCCGAGTGGCCCGAGGGGTCCGGGCTGCAACCCCTGCGGTAGGTATCACCTAACTACGCAGCACCCAGCAGGATATCATCCGGGCTGTCCAGAGTTTCAACAAGCAACACAGATTCCAGCATTGGTTGCCTCGATGTCCTCCGTCGCGCCAGTCCCACCTGTGGGAGGTAGGTATCCGTCTCCGGCGCTGCTTGGCAAGTACACATCGGCAAGTCGACCCCACGCACCCCCACGTGCCGCTAAGTAGCTATGTACACGTACAGGTATGATATAGCGAATTCGCATTGAGTCCTATGTCTGGAATCTCCAGCCGTTGTTGCCAGCCTTTGTGTGTCTAACCTCACCTAGGGTACTTCGTAGCTATGTAGCATACTTGTTAATCCAGTCTCCCTTGCCCATACTAGTCTAGTCCCTACCCATAATAGTGTGCGCAGAACAAAGCACACTAGGCAGGTACGGCAGTTCGGCCATATCATGACGTCATATGATCGACCCTGAACTCGCTCCCATCTCAAGTTCTTAACTGGACTCTTCCTTAACATGAATTCTCTACAGGAATATACACACTACTCACAACAATACCTATCAGTGCATTTATACTACAGCTGCCAGGACACGGGCGAACGAAGCCCGAGCAGTAGTAGTCCTCGGTATGTTGACTACTACTCAGTACCCAACGCAGAGAGGAGTTGTGCACTTGTATGTATTGGAATTTGGGGGAGGCCTCCAGCCTACCTGCTCTACCTACTCATGTCCACGCTGCACTATTACGTGCACTATATTTTAGGCTACATAGATATTAGGCTGCACGTCACAATAATACCACATCCCTAACTATTATCTAACCCATACGAAGTAGTTTGATATGGATGTGTTTGAGTGCCGAAAGGGCCGAACGATGAGGTTTAAGAAGTTGAGTTCTGTATAGGAATATATGTATTAGAGTTAATCCTACTGCGCCTCTCAGAGAGGAGCCTCAGGCTCTACCGGTATTATAAAGGGCTAGACAACCCAGCAATGGGCCCGACCGAGCATGGAGTTAACATGTTACTTGATGAGTTGCAGTCATCGCCCCTCAGAGGGTATTCCATATACCTATGCCTTACGAGGTACTTCGTATATGTAGAAACATGCACGATTCGCGGGATAGACGCCAATATGCGCAAGAAAGAGTTGTCGCTTGAACTACGGCAAGTGAATGTCTATACTTCGTACACTTACTTCAACGTCGCCTAACCTAAGTATGTCTGTACTTCTTACATAATGACAAATGTATATACGTAGTAGAGTTCTGCGCCTCCAGTGGCTTGGCCTCCATTCGCAGCCGGCACTTGGGTTGTGCTTATTATACTACGCATGTACGGATCCATATTGACGCGCCTAATCACACGATGCCCTCATTAGATCATGCAATTCAACTTACACGGTTATACCACGGAAATCCGTGCTCCCGTAGCGACTCCGTCATGGGCGGCAGCAGTGCCGTTGTGAGCGCTTGTTCACTTTCACTCGGGGTTAGTGCGCCTACTTTCACTGCCACCAGGGCCCCCAAGATCCACCAACGACCCTCGGAGCAATTGGTCCCATCCGTCGAATGTCGGCACCCCTTGGCTTGCTTGGCGGGTTGACCGCCACCGATCTGTAAGTGGTGGTAGATAATCACCTGTCCTCACCACCATTGTGCTGCTTCTCTACCTTTGGTAATAGTTATTTACATCATGCACTACTACACTACAGCACACGTGTACATGTAATATATCTAGCATGGTGACAATTGCAGTGTAGGAAGCATTGTATGAGCAGAGAGTTCAAATGATATGCAGACGAAGGAACACCGAGTCTGCACATACGTCCGTAGGTTGCCTGTCTACAGCAGACGTCAGAGGGCGCTGCCGAATTTGTTTCTGCCCTGTTTCTGACCGGAAGAATGGAATTCGCCAATCCCGGTCCCAACCCGCGACCCTGCACAGCACGGGAGAGGCGTTCTTCTGAAAAGAGACAAAAAAAAGATTTGCCTCTGACTGGCGATCTAGAACAGAACCTTAATCCCTGAGGTATATTCCGGACATGCTGGGTATACTATCCCGTACGTGCCATTGGGATGGGCTGGACAGACCAATGAGAAAAGAGTCAGTCCACCAAGACTCAATTCACGTGGCGTCCAGATGATGACAAGTCACATTCGCATAGTTACAAGCAATATGGAATGGAACGGACATAGCAGAAGAAATAGTTACGGAACACATGCCTTATTAGGATGCAGTCTGTGAACCATATCGCCGATTCCAACGCTTAGTCTCACCTGGCACAATAGGCAAGTCTATAATTAGGCACTCGATATAGTCGCAATATGTAAACATTCGCTAATTCATCTCCAGCAACTAGATAGTTTTGCCGCCGCAAAACCTTACAAGCTTCATAGACGCGAGGAAGAATAAAGCCGACCAACCGTTGGGAGGGGGAGCCTAGTTACCTAGGTACCCGCACATAGTCAACCAGCCAAGCAGAAAACATGTTTCCTGCTTCAAACGGCATATGCTCCATCCTTGCCAATGAAAACAGCAGACCTCCTAATCAAGTGCGCCCCGCGTCCCGCTGTATGGCGCCATGGCGGTACGATACAACTCTGCGGATCGAACCAAGATGGAAGCCTCGTCGTGACATCTGGCCGACGAATCGGATATACCTTCGCACGAGACCAGAGTCAGCTATCACCGTTTTCCTCCTTTTATTTTATTATATTTTATTTGTGGCGCTGAGCTCTCGTCCATGGAATACCTATGAGGCTCTAGTTAACCCACTTCAAGAGTGTGACCACTCTCCAGATAAGTGAGTTACAATTAAGTCACACCCTGCGATTCAACCGACTGCTCTGCTCGGCCAGTCAACCAACTCAGACACGGCAGCAGGGGTGCCCAGGCGAGTGGCGCCAATATGGCCGAGCAACAAGGCACGCCTGCAACCATAAACCCAAAACTCACAAATGAATTCTGACGAATCACCCCAGCTAAAACCCGAAACAACGCCCTGGCCCTACCGAACCAGAAGTCTACCATCCCATCAGCGTAGTGCAGTGCACAGAAATAGGTACGCTGATAAGATCCAGACAGGTCACAAAACCACAAACCCAGCCTATGATCAGAGAAGAACAGAGTCTCACAAGACGGAATCTATGCAAGGCCGGCAACCACCAGCTAGAAAAGCACAGGCGGCGACCGACGCCCGATTCTGCTCAGCCGTTAGACAGTTATGCGCTCCCCTCAAAGTCCACATGCCCGCGTGCGGTCACAGGGATGGGGTTTGCCCGACAATCCGACGAATCGCGCGTCCGCATCCATAGATCACGTTGCCTCATTGTGACACCCATCGTATCTAGTAACCTACCTAGCAGTAATGACACCTCGGGTTTTATGCGTCCCTCTATTACACTAGGCCGGCTATCTTGGGTGGAACGAGCCGTCAATCGACCTGACATAAGGACGGAAACTAACAGCTATAGTAGAATCTGTGGGAAGAGTTGTATTTCCCATAGCTATATCTCCGGGAGAATTCAACTACTCGTCACTCCCTAACCGGTGACTAAAGTAAAACGAGAACAGAAGTAGATTAGAATTTAGTTATACCAATTCTTTTGGCTTAGTGATAGGTAGCCAACGGATGCGTTTAGTCATAAAGCAAACATAAAGTGTAGTCTCGGCTTGATCGTAGAAATTTCTCTTCGCTACATGCCGCACCACTAAATTGAATTCTGCATGATGTACGAAGTAACTTCTAACAGCCAGCCTCACGAAACATATCATTGACTCCTTCATCCATCCCAAGTAGTATTCGTATATCGCATAGAATGACCTTCATGACATTATCAAATTCGAGAGTGCAAAAGGCGCAACACCATCCCCAAATATCCCATGAATTTACGAAATCATACTGCTACGAGATGCTTGTGCCATACCATGGGAATAAACTCGGAAGCCTGGGGGACATGGTTTTATCGAGGAAAATGAAAAACCATGGCTTGATTTCGAGCAGCTGGGTATCGGATAATCAACTGAGGTGTGAGAAATGAAAGATCTGCCAGATGGTCGCGCCGCAGAAGTTCAATGAGCATTAACGCCTGCTTCAGCGCACATCATGTGGTTAACCATGTCGAGAGAAGAGATAAATTGGCAGAGTCTGGACCCATCCCTATTCTGCTCTTTTGACATCGAATCTCCAATATCGAGGTCTGACACTAACTTGCCACTCATGTAACCTTGATGGGTTGGATATTAACGCCGCGGCACACCACCTCGGCCGAAGCTACCAGTGCTGTTCCAGCCCTGACTGACGCTTTGCCTCACAATTAATGCAGCTGCAGCCGCAGCCGCCATTCGCTCCTTTTGGCGATGCCTCTCTTTGAGATAGCCTGTGGCTTCGGCCCGCATGCGTAAAATGCGGAGGATCATGTCATCAGATGGATCGGCTTGGGCTTCCTTTCGCTTTTCTTCCTTAGCACGGCGCATTGTACCAAGATTGCGGTTCATCATGATGCTCTTGCCTCTGCGAATCGTACCCATACTTGCGAAAGCCGGCCCCGCGGCAGCGCCACCGAAGGTGGGCGGTGCTGATAAACGATTGGAATTCATTTGCCCTTGAAGCTGCTGCTGTTGACGTTGAGCCGTAGCGGCTACCATGCGTTCCGATGTTCGTATAAGGTTTTCCGTGCTGTCGAAGTAAAAGAAATTAAGTGAATTGAGTTCGTGATACTTGGGTGATTTGAGGACTTCAGCGGGTACACCGAGTACCTCTCCAGTTTCGTCCTGCGCATTAAAAAAACTATAGAGCAATTTCAGCCATTTGAAAACTACATCAAGTTCTCGTTGATTGAGTGGACGTTGGCTCGAAGGTTTTTCGGAAAGCGGCGGCACAACAAGAGCCTCAATGGCCATGAGCACCTCTTTCCACAACCGTGTCATTACCGCAACCATGGTCGCATCGGTCAAGGTCTGCTTCATCGTAGAGAAATTATCATTGAAATATGTGAAGAGCGACTGAAGGGCGTTCTCGACGTCGGCATCAGTGAGTGCAGGTACAGTCGAGTTCCGTTTGAAGAACGAATTAACTTGAGAAGCTAGGTTGCGGCCGAGGAGGCTACGTAATGCTTCGTGTGAGAGAGATGCGTTGATTTGTCTCGACAGCTGCTAATTGTTAGATGATGCTCGAGGACTTAAATCTAAGACTGAACATCTCACCTTGTCTGTGATTTTGCGAACCATGTCGCGCTCCGTCCTCTTTAAAAGCCGAAAGGCTTTGCCAAAATAAAATTGGATGTCGTCGCGCTCCCCCTCCATACTTACTCGGAGGAGGATCCTACCCTGTGTGTCAAGGTCAAGCCAAAATTCTCTCGGCAAATAATCACTGAAATGGATTGGGTCCAGCTTAAGAGACGTCCTCCCCACAAAGTCGTGATCGCCAAAAGTATCGTAATCCCAGATTGTTGCAACGATGTTGAGCGGGCTAGATACCGTTACGTCTACAGATTCGTCCCACCGGGGGTTTAAAGTTCTCATGATAATCCGCGTCTTGTGTAAACGCTTCTGGTATTCATCGACGAGAACAACGTAAGGATCGCTGGTTCCGTTTGGATCGCATGCTTTGATTTCCTCGGCTTCGACAATCTTGATGGTGAAGACATATTTCGCCGGACGTTTGACAGGCTTCTTGGGTCCGTCCGCTTTCGCCAGTATGGCGACACAAGCGTCAACGTTCGAGGTCTTTTCAAGCTTATCCAACTCTTGCATGGCCCACTCGATATTATTTAGCTTGATCAAAGACTGTTACAATAAATTAGAATGCCTCAGTACTCGAATCTAACAATGTACCATACCTCTGGATAGAATTGAAAAGGCTCAATCTTCTCTTTATTGTTCCAAGCGTCCTTGGCGTATTGCATAAATCTGCCTTGAGTCGTCTGGGCTGATGCGGCTGCTTCCTCTTCATTAGGCCTCAGCGTGTCCATTTCCTTGATGAAGCGTTGATCCACGATCTCGCAATAACGAGCAATGCTGTTGGCAAAAATCTTTGACAAAGCCGTCATGAAACGAGCATGATGAATGTCGTTATCCCATTCGAGTCGAAATACTTGATCTGCTGTTTGGTGAAAGAGCTGAAACATGTCAATCACTGAATGGCTGTGTCGGTCAGCATCGCTTGGTGCTTCCCCAGACTCTTGACCGCGGACTTGGAATGGATCATTCTTGATCGCCTGTTCTACAAACTCTTCAGCTCGCGCCTCCGCATTGTAGATCCACCGCCAGACAAAATCAACGAGGAGTTCTTCAACATCAAACGTGAAGGGCTGGTTGGGAAGCGATGATCGGTGAATGCGCCGGATTTCCACAAGGTCTTTGTACAGATCCAAGCCATCCTGTAAGGGAAGCTCGTCACCTTTGTCTCGAGCGACTTGCATAATTCTCTTTACCAGTTCATGCGCATCATTCTCAAAACTCGGAAATATGGTCTCTGCGAGGACGGTCAATGGGTTGACACCCATGATTACTGGGTTGCTTCTATAGCGCTTTTGAATCTTTTCGCAAAGCTTGACGACTGAATTGCCCAGGTTTTTCACATGACTGAAGTTCCAATCTTGCTGGTCTGGGGGGATCTCGGCATCAAGGAACCCACGATAAACATTCGCGGCTTGCTCTATCATGCCGCTCTGAAGCATTTTGGTGTACTCCACGGCCTCTTCTTCTTTCCGGGAGAGACTGGGATCATTGAAGATGTGATTTTGTAATACGTGGACTGCAGGGCCCGCCGAAGGGGGTTTAGATTGATAGCAGTGCATAAGAACGTCGTAAAGTTCTCGTAAGAGTGCATCTTGTAGAGTATACAACGTCTGTTGATAAGTAACAATATCGGCCAGCGTCCATCTAGTTCTGTCCATGGTTGCCAGGTTCTCGCTATACAGATAGATATGTGGTGGTTTTTTGAGCTCCTTCTCCGGTGGGGGACTCTTGACCAAATCAAAGCAAGAGTCCAGATCTATGACCGTAAAAAGGGCGTCGGTAAATCGTCGGGCAGCGACTTCCATAAACACAACGAGCCGGGTAAACTGAGGTATTCGCCAGCGAACACAAAGCTCTATTAATAGCTCCATTGATTGCTTTGAAAATGGGCCGTTCTGGTCGCCCTCATTTTCATGCATGGCATCGAACTCCAAAGCATAGTTTGCAATGACCTTGAGGAATTCTCGAGGGTCGGAAGGGATGAATGTGTAAACGCCGTCATCGACAGCTCTAATACTACTCGTGTCTTCAAGTGTCATGGAACTCAAGCTGAGCCTATGATCTATGCCAAATATAGATGTCCGTTTTGGATTGGACAAGCCTCGGCCCAGGTCTGCGTACGACTGGTCCTCCTCAGATGCGGTTACGGGACTCGTTGGTAAGGACCTCTCGAGGGTTCCGCCGGCACCAGAAGATGTTTTTGCAAGTTCTGGTCTGGCCGTAAGGATTTCCATCATCATGTTCGATAGAAAGGGCCCCTCCGCCTTTTTCCAATCCTGGTATGCTTCGTCGGCATCAAAGTCCTGACTGCGGAGGACGCCAGACATATTGGCATTCAGACGTTGTTGGTATGCTTTTAGGTCCTTTAGAGCGGCTTCTTCGGTCCAGTTCGGTCGCTGGGCGTCTAGATGGCTCTGGACATCGGAGTGCCCCAGCCCAAACATTTTGGCAACAGTCTGAACCATGGGCATATCCTTGACGTCGTAGGACAGGGGGACAATTACTTCGATATGCTTCCCCGCATCTTGACTAGTATCTATGAACAGATTCTGGTCATTCGTAAGAAGCTTGTTTTCGAGGGTAGTAAGCCTACTCAGGAGCTCGGGTTTGTCCCTATCCGATTGAACACGCAGAATATGGGTGACAAGCCTGACAAATAGGGCCACGTGTCTATCGACGAGAAGTTTCCACGAATCATCACCTTGGGCATGCCCGAGACCGCAAGCCTTGGTAGCGGCGGAGTAAAAGATCAGAACCAAAGGCTCGACCTTGCGCTCTTTATCGATGCTCTTCTTGAAACTGGCCTCGGTGAAAGCAGTGTAGGCCTGAGCAAAGGTCTTCTTAACAGCGGCATCATTGTAACCAGGGAGAGCCTCGGAGCCCCTAATGACGCCCTCCATCCTCTTTAAAAGAGGACTATGGAAAGAGTGAGGCAGCTTAACACTTGACGAGTTCCCCGGCACGAATTCCTTGACCAAATCGGCAATATTGGAGGTATGAGTTCGGGCCAGGGGCTTCGGTGCGGGAACCCATTGTTTTCGTTTTGTTTTAGGTTGGAGGAGGTAGTGGAGGTAGGCTACGCGAAGAGCGTAGGAGTAGGCATCGTCATGGCTTACAACAGGCGGCAAGGACGAGGAGGTACGGCTCCGGCGGTCTTTATCGCTCCGGATACTCTGGACACTGTCGATGCGTCGGTTGATATAAGATCTCCTGGATGCGGACGACATAATGTGGCGAGCGGAGAGTACGGTCGGGTACCAATGCTAAATGAAGCGTACGTGCGCGGTCTGCACGGCAAGCATGGCAGCTCGTAGAAATCTAGCGGGACAACTCAGCGGACTACCTATCTGGCAGTCTCGGCTTGACACCTAAATGATCTTTGAGGTGGAGGGTGAGGGGGTGGAAGATGGTGCGCCGTACGGCCAGGCGATACGCAAATAGGTAGCAATTGAGAATTGATAGATGAAGAAACGACGAGGCGCCAGATGAAGAGAGTGGCTCGATGGTGTGGGAGGCAGCGGTTGTGCCGATTCTTTGGCGGTTCGATGATTGCCTGATAGATAGCAGAAGAAGTAGGGTTTAGAGTTTGAAGATTAGTAGGGCAATTATTCACGGGCAGGGAAGGGACGAGGTGGGTTAGGTTGGTTGTGATATCTAGATCGGGGCAGGCGCTACGTCTCGAAAATAGACGCCAGGCAAGGGCATGGCGTAGGTAGTGTACGTACGTAACTGCCAGGGGCGCATATTATGTACCTTCATGGTACTTTGTACACCACTTCCTACGCGCCTCCGTTCCACATGCGACATCTGGGGACCTGTCAGAATTAATGGACACCCGGTTGGCAGAGACTGTCCTCCATATTGTAGTGTACCGGTACACTGCGGAACACTTTATAGCCTTAGATAAGCCTGAGGGTTCTGTAATGGTGTGCTGCTTCATCAATTCTTGGCGGACACATGCTACCGGTATAGGTAGACTGTTGTAATGCAATTAAGCTCTGATAGACTCTCAAATAAGTTTGCCTATTGTTGTAGTGAATAGGTAGTAGGTATGGACGACACTAGGTATTACTAACCTAAAATGTTGGTAACCGGGCGCAGAGTTCCAAGTACCTACCTACCTATTCCGTACGTCGGATCGCACATGATATCGTCACGTCTAGCGAGGCCGCTCTCAAAAGCATGTGTAACCAACCAAGCGTCTATCAATTCTGATTATGGAGACGTAGGCCCTCTGAGACAAAGAGGATTTACTGCGCGTTGGTCCCCAAGACACGATGCAACTACATGTATCTACACTCAGGTATACTGCAGCACTACCTCTATACCAGCGTGCCTATAACTACCTACCGAGTGCCTGGAGTGATACGAGTACCTATCTAGGTACTAATCCATCATTGAAAGAGACGACCTCAGGAAT
This sequence comes from Xylariaceae sp. X802, assembly GCA_028637635.1. Classification (NCBI taxonomy): domain Eukaryota; kingdom Fungi; phylum Ascomycota; class Sordariomycetes; order Xylariales; family Xylariaceae; species Xylariaceae sp. X802. The sequence continues at coordinate 454,735 of JAJFDH010000011.1, read as the reverse complement.
GCCACTGCCTGCGCCTGGCCCCAAGGGGACCTTCCAATAACCCAGGTAACAGCCCAGGACACTTGGTGGGGCTCGCCCTTTCCAATTCGCCACATGCTTGTCGTGGCAGTACGGTATGTTCAGCCACTTCTGAAACTGTATTTTTTGGCGGCTCATCTCCTACATGTGTAGGCACCTTGTTAGGGGCAGTGACCGTTTGAACACTCCAGCTCCAGCATAAGTCCGTGTGAAGCCTTGTGGTCATGCACTGTGTTTCTTTTTTGCCTCGGTATATATGACATACTATGGTAGGAATTGCAGTACGGAATTACGGATATGACTATGTCCGTAGTTAGAGTTTCTAATTTGCAAGATCCAAGGCTGCCTGCCTCCAGTGATTTGTTGTGAGCAGGTGTAGCCGGGTCATGGTGAGAGCCAATGTGAGTTACCTAATGCCTTAGTTAAGGGACTCAGTTACACTGCACCTGAGCGTCCGTATCCGGACTCATACGGTACTTCGTTATTGCATGCTACGTAACTGCGTAGTCACAGCTAAAGTTAGGCGGGTAACCGTGGAGAGAGCGTCCCACCTCTACCGGTACCTAGTGTACACCTCTGGAAGCAGGCGCACTACTGCTACCCTACCTGCCGCCCTCAATTACGCCTTTGTTGTACAGATTGTACCTGCCCAGACCACCTCTATTCCGCAGGCAGAAAACTACAAAACCGGCAAGCACGAAGAGCCTTGCGCTTGTAGGCCAGGAGCATTTCTCAAAACCCTCGCGTCCCTCCTCCCATTGTTCCGAATCCACCAATCCCAAAACATCTCTCACGCTGTCGCCTGCGATCATCCTCGGTTCTGCCATGAAGCCTCTACCCTTGGAGCCACTTATACTAAGTAGTTTGTCTAGCAACGGCTTGGCTTCGACGTTAGCTTGGGTGCCCGCGCCAATCGCGAGAGCCACACATCTTCCTGGTCCCCTCAAGTGATCGATCCCGCATGCATACAATAATACATACATCGCTCGACTCCTCTAGGTAACGTCGCTATATCCTCCCACTCCGCATACATACGAGCATCATCTCTACTCTCGCCGCTGCACCACGCGGGGTTCGCCATTATCTATTCTCCCGCCATCTGTGCGCGGCCCCTCTTGCGCGCGCACACGGACTCACACGACATCTCTTCTCTTTCCCCGCCTCTCTCTTGCCGCCATGGGCATCGTGAGCAGCCGTGCCGAAGACGGCCCCCCGATTTATTTGAGGGACCCGCGTCGCTGTATGTCGATCTGCCCATTGTCGCCTGCCTGCGCGCATCCTTGCGGGCCTGCGCTTTGTTCTTGATCTGACTGCTGTTAGTATCTATATCATCTGTGACAATCACTTGTCCCCGCAAGCGTACTTCTATCGTCGTCACTCCCAACGCCTTTCCTGCTACTCGCGCCAATGTCGCGCGCGCACCAAATGACGCAGGCCCCGTCGAGTTTATTCAGGTTTGTCATTAACCTAACACTGTCTTTCCGTCTAGTCAAGTGTACTCTAATCTTGTGCGATGTTAGGATCCCGAGCCTTCATCTTCGCCCAATTTTCTCCTCAAGTTAAATAACGATGACGAACTCATCTTCAACTTCACATTCATACTTCGGCGAGATGAAGGCAGCGCCAACGACACGCAGATTAATAGCTTGACATACGTGTACGCCTCGACAGACCGAGAGCTCGATACCCTGGTCACACGGGAATTTCAAGCAGACCCCAATCTTCACAAAAATGTGAATGTCGAACTTGTTGGCGACTATTCGACTGATGGCAGCTCCTCTATATCGTTTGAGTGGTCGTGGAAATGGAGACCGCCTAGGGTTGTCGAAGATAGAGGCGGTGGTTGGAAGAACGTCTGCAGCGTACGTTTCGTCCCCAGGTAGTTCAACATATGGTTCACACGCTCATCTCCCAACAGTTCGTAGAGTATGATATTAGAGGCCACCGGCTGGTCCCGCTCGCCACCTTCTCCTTCTGGGTTGCCAGTGAGTTACCAGACATGGCCCATTGTGTCCAACGCCAAGCTGACTCAGATATTAGATACATTACCCAAGTGTCTCCCTAGCTCTCCCTCTTCACTTCATCTGGCTGTCCCCCCCAAGATGCGAGTGCCGTCAGCGCAATCTGCCGATTCACGTATTAGTGAACAGGATGAACCAGACTCGCCGTCTAATCTCCCGTATGATCTGCCAGCTGCCGTTCCTGTGGTTTCCCAAACCCGAACAGAGTCGGTGAAGCTCGATATTCCTTGTCCCCGACCAGGGGAAGACTTGAGCTTGGGTGACGATGGCCCGGTGTTCAGAGCAACCCTCAAAGCTTTGGAACAAAAGACTGGCAACATGAGAATACATATGAAGAAAGTGTTGAAGAGGGCTGAACAAGCACACGCTACGCAGATTGAGGCCAATGATGCCTACGTGGCCTTCATGGATGCACTCCAGGAGGCATCTGCCAGCAATGCCAATGCGGTGCAGCCAATTATCGAGCAGTACTTCAGCAAAATAGCGCCGGAGATTCTGAATTACGAAAGACAGAACACAATTAACTTGCAAAAAATTATAATCGAACCGATAACCAAACTATATACCTACGACATCAAGCAGGCGGAATCCAAGAAACGCGATTTCGAGGAGGAGAGTAAAGACTACTACAACTACGTTGCTCGGTATCTAGGTCAACGGCAGGACTCGGTTAAAACTAAGAAGCTTGCGGACAGTGATACTAAGTACCAGACGAAGAGGAAAAACTTTGAACTCAAACGGTTCGACTACTCTTCATTTATGCAAGATCTGCATGGTGGCCGAAAGGAACAGGAAGTTCTGTCTCACCTAACCAAGTATGCTGACACACAAGCTACAAGTTTTATGTCAACAGCGAAGAAAATCGACGACCTTATGCCACATCTGAAGGCCCTCAGCTCTAAGGTTCAAGACACGGACAAAGAGTACCAATATCAAAGACGCGAAAGGGAAGAGAAGAGACGCGTTCTAGAGAAGAGCAACCTTCAGTATAACGAACCAGAGAGTGCCATTTCCGGCCCCGCTGTGTCGGCATCGAATGGCGCGAATACTGCTCAACACACTTCGGATTCTGAACTTGGGCGCGCGGATAGTACAGGTTCTCAACTCAGATCCACTGCGATTCCCAGCAATTCTGCGTCAATGGCGGCTACAGCAACGGCTACGGAGCTTTCAAGATCACCTGGTAGTCTTGTCCATCAGCCCATGAATAGCCCTGTTCAAAACTCCAAATTCAAGGGGATACGAGACTTGGAGGAAAGAGACCTTTCCCAGCTTGCCATCGCCGAAAAGAATTCAACACAACGTAAAGAAGGCTTATTATGGGCTCTGAACCGACCAGGCACTCACGTTGATCCCTTGTCCTTGAACAAGCAAGGTTGGCACAAGTAAGTGTAGTCTGTACCCAGGTTTATTCAATGGACTAACAGTCACAGATTTTGGGTAGTTCTTGACCAAGGTAAGCTGTCCGAGTACAGTAACTGGAAGCAGAAGCTCGATTTGCACATGGATCCCATCGACCTACGTATGGCGTCCGTACGAGAAGCCCGGAATGCTGAGCGCCGATTTTGCTTTGAGGTTATCACACCCCAATACAAGAGAGTATACCAAGCTACTTCGGGAGAGGATATGAATAGTTGGATTTTATCTATCAATAACGCACTGCAAAGCGCCATGGAGGGACATGGGTTCAAAGGAAAGCCAACATCTTCAAGCGACTCACATAGCCTCAAGCGAGATATCGGGTCTATTTTGACTGGCAAGAGTTCTTCCCTGAACCACGGCTCCCACGGATCATATAACGCTGGCTCTGCGGCTCCATCCCGTCGGACCACGGTTGGAGCTCGGCCCGCTGCAATGCGGCCGGTAAGCAGCAGCTACGATGACAGTCCCGATAAGTTGCTTCAGAGCATCCGCGATAGCGACCAAGGCAACTGCTGGTGCGCCGATTGTGGCAGTGGCTCCAAGGTGGAGTGGGTTTCAATAAATATGGGCATCATACTTTGTATCGAGTGCAGCGGCATTCACCGCTCACTGGGAACACACATCAGCAAAGTTCGCTCACTGACGCTGGATATTACGTCCTTCACCCTTGACGCCATCGAGGTGTTACTCGTTGTCGGAAATAGAGTTTCCAATATGATCTGGGAGGCCAAGCTTGATCCAGGCTTGAAGCCCGGCCCCCAAGCTTCGCGCGAACAACGTCTCAAGTTCATCACAGCTAAATATGTTGAGCGGGCATTTGTCGAGCCCATATCTACAACCTTGTCGCGGTACGCAACAGCTGACGAAACGCTCCTCGCTGCCATTAAACGCAATGATCTCCAACAGGTCATCTATGCACTTGCTCTAAGGGCCAATCCCAACGTCCTTGATAAGGTCCGGAACACTCATCCAGTTTTCCTCGCTTTAGCAGCGGCAGACCCAGCCCCCCCCTCGCCCGGCCTGACCCCTGTTGAGCGGCCCAAACCCGAATCACGTACGACCCCTTTCGCCATGGCTGAGATGCTTATCCAAAACGGAGCTGAAATGCCAGCGTCTCTACCTGCATTTGCCCTCAGCCGCAACGCGCAGTTGTATATCGAAGAAAAGCGCGGCCGCTCTGCTGCCATCGAGGCTTCAGGTCTGTCAGTACCAAGCTCCCTGAACTCCGCCCATAACGAACGACTTCAGCGCGATAAAGATGCGCGACTGCAAAAGCGTATTAGCGCGGGTGGACGGTTGGCCAAATCACCGATTCCCGAGCGGTAGAAACGGCGGAAGTCGAATACTTCTTCCCTCTCATCCTCGCCGTCTGGTACAAGGCGGTCTTCTCCGCGAAAGTCGCAAAATTGTAGCTCTAATTCTTCTTTGTCCACCTCCGAACGATAGAAACGGCGGTCGGATCGCATCCTTCTTCTGATACCCCCCTTAAATATTTCACCGCCACCGTGTCTCCCAATGCTGTGCCTTTCTGGGCAAAGTATCACGCCTTCTATGCCGAACTCTACGATGGAATCAATGACAATCATTCCTTCTTGAACCGATTGACGACTACATATATAACATGCAGGGGTGGGGTTGTGCTTTTTCTTGAAACTGGGATTATGGGTGAAGGCGCTTCTGGATTTGTGTCTATCACACAGCACTGAGAATATCTGGTATGGGTTGCGAGAGTGCGTTGTGCAGTCTTGTCAGTCTCGCGAGCATGATTAACCCTGCAGAAAGCACAGGTTCGTCGCGAGTTCTTACAAGGTCAACGAATTCCAACTGTCTTTGATTTAGGAAGGGCACTGTTGACAGTGAAGAGTAAGAGAAGGCTTTTAACGCTCTCAGTGATAGGAGAGAGGATGAGGGCGAGGGAGCCTTCTGGGGTGGTGGGTTTATACTGTATGGATAGGCTCGTATAATTGTGTATAACGGAACGGAACCAGACCATGGGAGCAGATGTAGATCAACCGGTCTGCTATGAGTTGTAATGGAGTCACGACCAAGATAAATGCTTAAAAATATGCTCTCTCTTCGCCTCCGGTATTGGATGGAGAGCGGCGTGTGGCATCCTCGTCGCCTTGGTCCTCCTCTTTAGCCTCTCGTCTCCCCTATGTCTGCCACTTGCCTATATAATATCCTTCTCTAAGAACGAATGCATGTGAACGCTACATTCAGACGGTCTCGGTTGCTTTGACGTCTCGCAAAACTACCTAAGGTTTTTACTCTATAGAGAATGCTGTATCTCGAGTCTTAAGCCAATCAAGTGCAGTATGGATCCCAGCTCGGTCGTTGCAATTGGCAGATCTGTTTCCTGCTCTGGTGCCAGGGAACTTCTACGACCCCGTAAGATCTGTCGCAAACAAAGATTTCCCTACCGGACCCCAATCTCCCCCACCTCCCTTCATTTCATCCGTGAGAGGTCAATGGTCATCAGTAGAGTCGGTACAGTCCGTCGAATTTCAGACGTTTTCTTTATTTCGCATAGCATCTTACTCAGTAGGAGCGGCTGACTTGTTTTCAGCGTCTCGGACAAGCCTATCGATGATCTTACTGTGGATGCCTTGCCAGTTGTTCTCGACCTGGCCCTTCACGATCCCCATGACCAGCTTGGAGCAGCTGATCACGACGTCCTCGACGAGCTCAAGTCCGTCCCCGCCCTTCTTGTCGCGGATGCTCCAGAACGTCTCCATGACGACGCCCAGCGGGCTGCGGATGCGCACCCAGATGCCCTCGGCGTGGTCGACGAACTCCTCCCGGCTCACCACGTTGCTGCTCCACACGGGGTTGGGCAGATGGTCGACGACCTCGTAGACCTCGACGACGGGCCGCGCCGAGACTACCGGCTTTAGCGCCGCCGGCAGCTCGAAATGCTTGCGCGCTGCGTCTATGGATGTTGGGTTCTTCTCTGTCTCTGGGGGCTGCGGGAGCGTCTTGTGGGACGCGTAGTGCGGGTCGCAGAGCAGGAAGAACTCATCTGGGGGTTCTGTCAGTTGGAAGACTGTATGGGGGAAGGGGGGGATTTATCATTGACCATGACGGGAAACTTACGGTCTTGCAGCAGCGCCACGGCGTCTGCCTTGTTCACGGCCGACGGGATCGGGCTTGCGTTTCGTATTTTGCTCGTGCCGGAGAAGACTGCAATTCATGATATACGTGAGATTGTTAGTTGGTGAGTTCTTGTATTTCACTTTCTCCTCCACTGCTGCCCTTTTTGCGATGTCTTGCTGGGCGCGGGGAACTCCTCTTCATGAAGTTATATTCAAGCTATCACCCCCAGGTCCCATATTGGAGAGAGAAGGCATGCCCAGGACATACAACGTGCCATCGCTGCCGCTCACAAACACCCCAATACCACCAACGGAGTGAAAAAGGAAGAATAACAAATAAACCAGCAGAAGCAAAGTGGGGTTGCAACTCACACGACATGACAACCAAGTTGGCCTTATACAACAAAAGCCGGCTCTATAACAAACAAGACAAAGTCTCAAGGACTTCGAGAGTTTCCGAAGCGTCCGGTATTGACGGATGGGATTAGGTCGGTACTTTGCCAAAAGATAATGTCTGTTGACTCGGAGCTTTATGTCCTTCATTACTCGCTGGGCCGGTGAAAAATGCTGACATAAGGGCCTCGCACTAAGTAAATCAGCATTGCGATTTGGAAGTATTTCGTCGGTAATTGTCTGTAGGTTTTCGCTCCTATTTATGTACCTCACGCTGCGTGGCTGTGCCTGGGGTACCTGATAACGTCCAGATGGCGCGCATGTAGCAATGAATAATAAGTTTTATTAGCTTACTGTAGCTACAAAGACCGAATTGCGTCGCGGCGCGGCCTCATCCACCTATACGTAGGCAGATCCTTCCTATCTAGTTGTCACAAACAGCTACCCGTGGATGATCATCGCGGGATACGGGAAACGGGAAACGGGAAACGGGAAACGGAACGCATTCATATCACTCATGTCGCAACGCAGCTGTCTCTCTGGGAAAGTATTTCATTCGTCCTCGAACCGTTTGGAGCTGTCTCTTCCCCTGAAGCCTGGGCATTGGGGGCCAGGTCGCATTACTTTTTTTGTCTGAACAAAGGGTATCTTTATATCAAGTGCACCCGACCGTCTCCTAGCCCATCGCATTGAGCCTACCGACCAGCTGCTGCATTGTCTAATCGTCCAACGATATCACCACGGGCCCTACTGGTCCGCCCTGCTGTGATCGCGCCTTGCTTGCGGCCACGCTCTTATTGTGGCTCGTGTTCTTCAGCGCCGCCGCTTTAGGTTGCGGTTGTTTCGACACAGGCGGCGACTTTATCGCCAAAGGTCGAATTGCCTCATCGATAGATTTGATGAGGGTCTCTGTACCATTGCCAGTATCCGCGGCCACGCTTTTCCCTAGATGTCTCCATACCCTATTACTTGACATCCAGACCTTCTGAAGAACTATCCAGAATTCGTCCTCGGGTAGCTTTTTAGGCCCTGCCTCCTCCCGGTAAATGTGCCACTCAATTATATCATGGTGCTTCTGCAGCTGGATAAACAGAGTCAGGCGGCGTTCCACGTCCTTAACCGCGGCAAACGTGTACCTAACCGTGTAGCAGTCGAGCGAGACAGCGGATACGTCGACACGGCTTTGGCTAGTCGCCGCCACAGCTTCCCAAGCAGACTCTATCGAATCGAGGGCCCTATGTATCGGTAATGTAACTGATAGATACCATGGCACGCGCTGGAACCCCTCGCCAGAATTGATAAGTTTATTAAACTGTTCTACAGCTCGCACTTGAGGGTTACCTTGGTCGACGATCAATTTCATGTTGTCGGTTTCAAGGTCCAGAGCAGCTGTCCAACGATGAGGGCCCTGGTGTGCTGAAATATCCGCAGACCGCGGCTGGTCTGTGTAGCTGAATCTTATGCAATTGAGCGTGATCTCTTCACATTGAACGTCTCGAAGGCTCTGCCGAATAGAATCGATGCTGCTAGCCAACCTGCTCAATGCCTGGAGGCGATGTGCCAGCGTATCCAGAATCGAAGTCCCAACCGTTGCTTCGATGATGAACGCAAATACGCCGAGACGTTCGTTAAACGCCACGTCACGCTCGACATTGCCTTTGAGAGGTCCAAATCTTGAGGGATCCGCAACCTTAACACGGGCATCCACTACTATGTTAAAGAGATGTTTGTCTGACCCCAGAAGTGCGGATTGCTCGTCCCTGTCTTGGGACCCCGAGCTTGTGGTTGAGCCTGACAATCGGGGGGTCCGACTCGTCAGGCTTTTCATGTTGATCGCAACGAAATCGAAAGCCCATGATGACAAGCTTTTGCTCTCGTCGCGAGGGTGATTCCGGTCGAGTATGTCAGACAACCTCACATGGATGGATGGCACTTTCATATTAGGTGGAAGTGTGGGACTAATCCAATCCCGTGTGTCGTATTTGATTTTCTCTTTGTGCATGGCCCCAAGAATACCAATCTGGGATATCATAGCACTGCTAACAAAAGTCAATTCGGTAAAGAAGGCATCGGAATACCGAGGCGCGCCGTGGCTAAGGGGTATCTGGGCGTATGTGGTGATCTTGTTGGCGCCCGAACTTTTCGTACTTTTGCGTCCTTTGTTAATACCGCTTATTCACGAGTACGATGGTAGATAGCAACTTACACTTCGATCAACCACCATTGATCTTCGTTTAGACTCTGGCCCACCATGATATACCAATTGTCTGGCAGCCCACGCCGCTTAAGCCATATGAGTTGGTAATTACCCCGTGTGCCCAGGAATTGCCTCGTCGCCTCTTGCTTGACGGGGTGAGGATTGCAAACACTCCAGCCCATGGTCTTCGCGTGCCGGTTTAGTTCATCCTCCACATAGTGACACCTGAATCTTTCAAGTAGGGCAATCTGCTCCGCGACCGGTCTCCTGACTTCTTTATTTAGTTGATGCTGCAAATCGAAATTGCCTCTCCCCTGCGGTAGAGCCAGCAAAGTGCCCGTGATTGGAGCGACTTTAACTTTCAAGTACTGTTCACGACTAAGTTGCATCGTCAATGCGGATTCACCGGGATTGTCGTCCGCAATAGCGACCCCAAGACTGGCTTCATGTCGAGCAAACCGCCCTTGTGCCTTCAGCGCGTTGAAGAAAGTCCTTAGAATATGGTCGATGTGTTTTCCGATAACACGGTTCAACAAAGCTTCAGTAGAAATGATCGCGTCGTCCAACGGAAGGTCAATGTCCTTGACTTCAGCGCCATCTCGAAACCAACGCAAGGTCAGACGACTAGAAGGTCTCTGGCTCATCGTTGAGCCGGTTTTTTTGCCACTCGAAACACCCATGATGATATAACTTTGAGGACCATCAAGAGGCTGGCGGCCGGACCAGTAGTGAATAGCCATGGCACGCCTGAGTCTCTCGACCTCCAACATACCCGCCCAACGACCCTTACTTAATTCCATAGCCTGGCGCACGTATTCTGTAATCTTGTGGGTCAAAACAAATTCGTGGAGGAAATTGTAACATCCGGTCAACCCGTCCTTCTGTAGGGCTTCGTTCACTTTGTACTCCAGAAAATCTCTCAAACGATCGGGCAGTTCACTAGGTGCTGGCTGGAAAGCGAAACGGAAATCGATGAACCAGAACTGTTTCTCGGGATTCTCGTCCGCTATCGTGAGGTCGATTTCAAATTCACCAGGCACCTTGAAGATTACACGCCCAGAATCAATTTCGAAATCTCGAAATCGTTCCGGTATATTATCATGGTCGTCAAGATTCAAACGGATAGAGAGAAGAGTGTTAAGATTCTCAATCCATCGCATTTGCTCTTCTGGAGTTATTGGGGGTGGGTCGATATAGTTGAGTTCGGGCATCCAAGGGGCTTGTCCTGTAGATAGGACATGAAGAGCGGTGCGAAGGTCTGGGTTTGGTATTCTGGCGTACGTAAGGTCTCTTTTGATGTTAATCATGTAGTCGAGAGACCCTTGGTATATAGCTCGCGTCTTGTTGATATGGTGCATCAAGTCGATCAGCTTGCTCACTGGCTCCGCTTTTCGACTCCAGTTGGCAATTACCAGAGCCTTCACCCACTCTCCGTGCCTTTCCTGGACAAATTTTAACAGTCTGGCCTTCTTATTTAGGTTTTCCGGGGAATTATCATCGGGAGAGACGTCCGCGTTTGTAGAATTACCGTTCATCGTAGACGGCGGTATAGGCATCTTCGCTAGAGCCATAATTTCATCTCCAAGTTGATTGTGCGTCTGCTGCGCAAGGCGAGAGAGGAGAACACTCAACGGCACGAAGCCCTGTGTGATGTGTTGGATTTCGTCGGGCAAATCATTCATACGGGAGGTAGGATCGGTTGGAGGTTGAGAACGGTCGGCGCTGGTCCCGGCGTGGCCCACGAGGCCATTCGGAGAATGCCGGGCGCCGTTAGCAAGTGAGCCATTGTTGCGATTGTGGTTTGTAGATTGTAAATGCGAAGCGCCGTTCTCCATCATGACAACACCGGGCATCCTAAACCTGGTTCCCCCTTCCGCCAACGCGGCGCGTGGACCTAAGGACTGATCGCAAGCGCGGAGGGAGATGTGGTGCGAAAGACGGCAATAGGAGAGAGATAATGGGCGCCACAAGGCATGGAGGTCTGCGCGTGGATGCGCCTGAAGAGAGTAACGTTGTGGGCGGATGAGAAATTATCGAAAATGTCGGCTACCTATCCGGACGCGACTGGTGACGGCGCTGCCTATGCAGTACGGCGGGGATTTTCGTGATCAGGGATGAGGGCTCCCCACGGAAAGATGTTCAACGGTGGTCTGGCTGGCTGGGAGGGAAGGCCGAGGAGGTAGCCGGTGGAGGCGTTGGGTTGGCTGAAAACAGATGATTGTGTCGGCTGAGCCGTTAGAAACCGATGGCCATGTCGAGTCCGATGCGAATTCGGCTAATTAGTCGCGCATTCTAGTCGAGTTGGCTAGAAGGCTGATGTCCAAGGTACAAAGCAGCAGCGGCCGGCAATAGCGACGCTCCAGTGGGAAGTAAATGAATGAAGGGATATTTGATGTGGTTGACGGATCGAACGCCTGAGATGAAAGAATGGCTGGATGGTAGGAGGATGACGCGGAGAACAAAAAAGACAAGGAAGGCACACACTAAACCCAACGCTCACTCCCAACTTAGAACCTTGGAAGGCACGAAGCGCAAAGTACACCTGCAGGTGGTGTACGGGGAAGGTACTTTGCCGATGATGTGCATAGCGTATTTCCCATGTAAATTGCCCGATGAATCACTTGCAGTCCGTGCTTGATCCATCTAATCTTGTATCCGCGATGTACCGAATCTCTGCCGGTACCGTAACTCTTAAGTACGTGTAAGCATACTTTTTGGGTCGGTACGAACATGCGGCAGACAAGCCAAAACCCACCTAACAACTTTCATTCTTGCACTTTACCTGTGGGTCTACGGTATAGTGTAAGTCAACCCACTGAAGCGTCGAGCGTGTGGGTTCAATAGGATCGAACCCACAGGTATGTTAGGCAGTTACCGGGCTCATTGGGAAGATTGGTGAGTTACCTACGAAGTACGAAGTACACGTAGGTATTGGGAATTCGATGGAATCACGCAACGAAAAGCCAGTCAAATACCTACAGTCCAGTGGTATTTAGATTCTGTATCTAGTAGGTAGAGTTATGCTTGTGACTCCCGAAAATAAGTTAACGCAGAGCCTCGTGACTTTCCACATGGGTCAGCTTTTGGTTTAGGCACTCGAGAGGCAAGGCAACGGTGACGAACAACTAGGTAACACCCAGAACAAGAGGTGGGGTTGCTAATCGCCGTAGTTATACGGACGTACGGATAGGCAGGTAATTACTTCGGCATTTTACCTTACCTAGTACTATAGTGTATGTAATAGGATTTTTGACCCTATCTCTTTAGCTGCCCGAAGACACCAACTCGGTCACTTGCTTTAGATTACCACTCCGTCGGTTACCGAGTTGGTGTCTTCAGGCAGTCAAGGAGATAAATACGGACGTAGGCACTATGGAAATGCAGGTAGATAGTGTAGGTAGATAACTGGTGCGCAGTCAACCGCCAACCGCCAACCGCCAATCGCTGCTAGATAGGTAGGGTCATGAGAGATGCGCAGATGAGCAACTTGGAATAACTCTTAACGACTGACAAGGTAACCATTTGGTTGCACGAGTGACCAGACTGCGCGGCAAGCCACTGTCGCCATAGTGAGCCAGCTCAGCCACACTCACGTACATAGTAGGCTTAACTTCTATGTATCGTGGGGGATAACTAAGCACCTAGGTAGGTAGGTAGGTATGTGTAACTACGGACATAGGAAGCTTCGTACAGCATCCTCTAACCCATCTACCCACCTAGGTAGTTATTACACTAGATACCATCTTATCCACTTCACCTTTCCTATCTACCTGCCCTATACTACGCGACATCTACCTATACAATACGTGGCGACGCTGCTACGATGAGCACTTGAAGCAGAAAAAGAGTGTAAAAAGAAAAGAAAAGAAAAGAAAAGAGGGCCCCTTGGCCATGGCGGCAAGGGCGCGCATTGCCTAAGAGGATGACAGTTTCTAGTCACTGGAGTGTTCAGGTAGCCTCGGGTTTCATTTGCTGTGCCCAGGAAATGGAACCGGCCCCTGTCTATACTGCCTTTCTCACTAACTGCTACTCAGTCTATTACGTTCCGGGACTCTGAACCAGGACACCTTGAGTACCAATGAAGAGAGAATGGCAACTCATATCAGCACGAGAACCGATATACATCCGGGGCTCGAGATATATAACTAACCCGGACGTAATAGCATAAAGTGATGAGAGGGTATCGGTGCAGTGCATAGCCATGTACCGGTAGCAAGGGAGAGAGAAGTTGATCATCCCTGCAACTTACAGCTACCTATCTATCTTCTCTCCTCACTTCATCGTGTGTCGTCCCCGATGATTGATCCCCGAGCGGAGTCGCCAGCGGTATCTGCATATCACTAGGTGTAGCGTACACCACGTCGTACCTGTCCGTTTGGATCCGGGTATGATTCCGTACTTTAGCGTTGACTGACCCGCACACTCGATCTGCACATAGTCAGCCAGCGGTATACTGCCGATCTTCTTCAGTGGGTGGAGAGAATACGATTCTTCTTCAGCCCCGGCAAACAAGCCTGGCGATTCGAGGGACGTTCAGTGTGCCGGATCCTTCTGGCCCGCAACGACGACGCAGGAGACAGGGCAGCGGCGTGTCCTCCCATTATGCAGGCCTCGTTCGCGCAGAGACTTTACAACCTAGACCGTAGCTCCTACGTGAAGGTTGACCCGGGCTTTTATTTGAGTCTTTGGATCTAGGTAGGCTCGGATATCGGTCTAAATGGACCGTCTTGGACTATCTTGCTTCGCTTATGGCGTCTATGTTGGCTCATCTCTAAATCTAGAGATCTATTCGACCTTCGTCAGCAAACGCCTGGGTATATTCATTCTTATCAGTGCCTCAGTATATCTGTCGGTCCCGCCTGAGTTGTATACTTATATGCAACATCGAACTCCGGGGTTCCAAAACGTGGAGGGCATGAATGCACCGGTTTATCAACCACCGCAAACTGCGGAATAACAGCAATACAATGTGCAGCACATCAAAGTCAGTCATCCCGCATCCGAGAAAGGTCACTCGTTAGTTGGAAGTCTCCTGTGACGCTTATTGGTGATGCAGAAAGTGCCTGTGCTGGGACCTAGATCAACCTTTACATGTCGATCGATTACACTCCGATCGATAGGCAGTCTATACTCCACACAAATGATTGTTCTAGCTGACAGATGGCCCTTGACCTTGGACCTGAGCCAAGGCTTTTGGCAGACGCGAATGGTTGCCTTAATCTCACCAAGCAAATGCTTTGTGACGAATAGAGGCAGATGGTTTGCTGCTTTGAATACTACCCAACTCTCTACCAACCCTTGCTAATCCCAAATAATCACAACTGACAATCAGCATTCGGCCCATGGGACTCGCAGTGTATCGTACCGTTCAGCCTCAAGATAAATAATTCGTGGTGGCGGGCATCTCGCTCTGCTGGCTCTAGACACGAAGTACATGCCTACGAACATTCTGAGACCTCTCTTGACTCACATTGAGGAAGTCTCAGCAGCATCTGCAGACGATCATCACGCCGCTAGTCCGGCTATGTACCCAATAGATCGGTATAGTTGAGTGCACCCGAATTTGATGAGAACAACGAATAAGCGCCGAGACATTCTGACTTGACGCCATGATTGCCGTAGGTAGCGTTACATGATCAACACAAACGGGTGGCGCTTTTCGAACCAGCCCGCGTATGCTGCCGTACTATGCGCCTTCTCGACTGTGCCGAAATAGTTCGCCGATCAGGCCGATACTACTAGCTCAGTCACATCCTCAAGCATATCATCAGTAGGCGGTGCAAGTCTTGGGTCTCACCTATTACCAGTCGAGGCAACCAAAAAGCATACGATATAAACACTGCGCTTGGGACCCCAATAATGTCGTGATCTATTACCTTCGACTTCACAAGTATCGAGGATTCCATGCTTCTTACACACAAAGCGACAGAGCAGACCGCCTATGAAACTCTGGTCGACCGAGTTAAGACAGAGATTTGGTCATTTTCCCCCCTCTTTTTTTCATGGGCGCCCCTATTGTCGACAACGGTCACTACTACACTACATTCACGAAGCTGTGTCATGCGTAGCTCACTGACACTTCCTCTCCGAGCAGCAATCCCCTCCAATTCTTTGGACTGGCGGAAAGTCATCGATGCAGTAAAGCGAAACTATCTGGCACGAAAATATCGATCTTGCTCCATGCAATGCTGTGAGATTCTAGACAGTCTAGCAGACACACAGGACATCCAGCCTCTATATCTCATATACCTGCACTCTTACGCTGCATCTTCCTTCGAACGGTGCGCCTGGTCTATTTCACTACCTTCTGCCTACCGCACCAAATTACTTCATGATGCGCAAACCCATTACGTGGAAGCGGAGGCTCTACTTGTAGCGATGGAGCACATCATGATCGAGAGGGGCAGCTCACCATCTTCGATCATGATGGATGACTTCAGCTCCCCTGGTCTCTCGGATAGTCTAAGGACTTCGAGTTCAAGCAGCACTATCTCATCACCGCGGACGAGCATATTCTCCCTCAACGAGGAGGTCTCGGCGACAAATAACTCGTCAGTTCACGTGAAACCCAAGAAGAAGGTGTCTTTCCGCAACCCGACAGAATTCTTTGAATTTGATCCGGAGGCATGTATTCGCCCGGATAGTCCAACTCTTGGCTGGGGTGCCGAGGTATGGCCGCCACAACACGGAATATATGCCTCGTTGCCAATATTGCCAAAAATACCCATCCCAGGATCAGCAGTTAGGCTACCTCTTGAAGGGAAAATGACCCCGGCCTTGACTACGGCAACCGCAAGGGCCGAATTCAAGAATCCCTTTCATAACGACGCTAGAAATACGATGACCCCTACGCCCAACTTAGTGGATGAGAGCAGTATTGCTCATCGTGACTATGATTTTGAAAGGAATAACACTCCGACAAGCGACGCATTTGACCTCGAATGCTTCGTTCAGACGCGCAATCTCAGCCACCTCCACGCGCAGCTGTCAGAACTCCGAGGCCAAATCTGCCAGCATCGCGCCGCTGTCCACGAGCTCCTCCTCGGAGCATCAGGGGAAACACCAATCACACCGATCCGTGTCGGCAAGCCCATCATAGATCTTCAGATCCAGAAGCCACGACCTGAGTGGACAACAAGCCCACCAGCCAGCAGCAGGTATCCCCAATCGGTGGAATCCGCCTCTAGGCTTAAATCCAACTCATACAGCTCACAGCGTCCAGCGTGCCATCTTCGGACAGAAATAGCCAACTATGTCTCCAGCATGAATCACCACTTTCGAAGGTACCGCTCATCACCAACCAATTCCTATGAGGCGCAAAGCCCTACTGATTCACATGACCCAATTACACCAACGGAAACCATCACGACGCCCCCCTGTACCAGCACTAGCAACAGAGGGAAGAGCCTCCGGGAGCGCATCGAGCGACTACGCGAAAGCGGATGGCGGCGTAAGCGTTTCGATAACCGGCGATACAAGGACCTCAGAGAGCAAGTGTTGAACGAGCTTGAGGCTATCTAGCTGTCGGGATATTCTCCTAACCGCCATGATGGGGGAGTGCGTACTATAGAAAGGAGGGGACAATGAAAACAATCCAAGGGGAGAAGGCATGGGATCATATTGCTTACCCGAGTGCCATGAGAAACGATTACTGCTTTGAAAGATACCACTATGGACTTCACGAATCAACGACGGAACGCACGTTTGGATGATGTATATGATTTTACTAGCCAGAGTTCAAGTCGAGGGGTTGATCCCTTTGCGTATCTTAACTAGTATCTAAATAACAACAAGTTACAATTCGAGAGAGACAAAAGGATAGACTCCGTATACGCTCTTGAAACCTGATTCGATCGACTCTCAACCAAACCCATATACTTTCCACGTCGCGATCATCTACCGGATGCCTAGTTCCAACAACCCGTCTTTCCTCTGCGTATATTCAGAAACCAAGAAGCCAAGAATAGGGGCGGAGTCGTTCGGACGCATCGAAGCTGGCATGAGGCCATACGTAAAGTGTACATAACTCGGGTGGTATACAAACGTAGTAACATCCAAAATGCAAAGCGCCTACGGGGATACTGTAGTATGGCAAGTTTCGTCAGAAGTGCAACGGCACGCAAAGCTACCTATTGGAGATACCATAGACGGTGATCCAAGCAGAAACCTGCCAACAAAACCACCGAATGATTAACCTGCTTCATTGTAAGAGGTGTTGAAAGAACACCCGTCTCTCCGTGTTGATAGAATTGGGTGTACACACAAACCGATTCCATCTATCTAGCGAACACTATGATCGACTCTACTCATCCGGCACACAAACACAAAAAGACCGAAGGGCCAACGGACGGCAAGGAGTATAGCTTTCGCAAACGTATGAGTTTGCAATTGGCAGTCGGCCTTCGGCCTTCCGTTTCTTTCTTTTTGGTGATTTTTAACACAAAAGCCCCAAGCTTCCGGACGTAGACTATACATCAGATAAAATCCCAAACCTCCTTCCGTGAACGCTTGACGGTAGCACAAGGCAACCGACCAGAAAGTCGAACGAGAAAACAAACGCAAGAAATTGCCAGTGTAATGATAAGAGCGAGATGCATGACAGTGCCAGTAATCCTGTCTGGTTCCGAAATTGTAAATTCGTTCAATCTCCTGCAAGTCTCTTAACCCTCTATTCCATAGTGGCATTTCCCTTTGTGTAGGTGATGGAGCGCATCACCTAATCATGCCTTTTTAGGCATTCAGGGATAGAAACTCCTCCCACCGTCCCCAGATCATGGCCGATCAAGAACTGGCTTTCTGGCGCTCCGCTTCCTTTTCCACTTCTTCTTTGACTTTCTGTGCTTCCTTCATTTCTCTGACCTTGGCTAAGACGATCTCACGAAATATGGCCCCTTTCACGGCACGATTGAGCCTGCCTGCGCCTCCAGTGGGTGTTGCTGTTTGGTGCACGGGAGAGTTCTGGACCTCGTCTACAGACACCCCCGCATCATCAGAAAAGTCGGGGTTTTCGGGATCATCCTCTTGAATCTTGAGCGCTTCAATGCGGTTAGATAACTTGACAAGTTCGATGCCACGACGAAGCCGGGCCTTGGCCATGTAGGCCTTAATCTCCGGTAGCAAGTTGTGGTCAGTCGCGTTCTCGCCGCTGAGCCATGAGTGCTGGAGCGCTTGCTAAGTGATTGGTCAGTATTGAAGCGCTCGGCAATCATCACACTCAATCGAACATACCGAACTTGTCCACCTATCTTCGGGGTCTGGACGCAAAAGATGTAGGATAAAATCCTTTGCATCATCACTGACGTCTCTCCAATATCGTTCATGGAATACCACATTTGCAGTGCAGCATTCATCGATCAAGCTTTGGAGATTTTCCGAGCGGAAGGGTGAATAACCACATAACAGGGTATATGTAATAACACCCATGGACCACATGTCGACGGGTTTGCCGTGGCCCTTTTTCAACATGACTTCTGGAGCTGCATAGCCAAATGAGCCAGCCATCGTGGTAAGAACCTCATCTTTGTTGTCCAGCATTTTCGCAATACCAAAATCGGCCAGGACAAGATCGGAGTGCGGGTCCTTCGTTTGATATAGAAGATTTTCAGGCTTAAGATCTGCAGCACGGGTGAGACTTTGTGCGCCTCATCAAACGAAGGGAGCAAAGTACTGTACCTCTATGGACGATATTGTTACGATGTAGATAGTCCACGGCCCCGAGGACTTGCTTGATTGTCTGCGAAGCATCCTTCTCAGTGAATTTTCCTTTCTCGCAAATGCGATCGAACAGCTCTCCTCCTGTAGCGAGCTCGGTCACGATATAATACTTGTCCTACAGAAAAGCAGCGGCCGGTTAGCGTTGAATGAGACCACTGAGTGGATAATGGAATAGAACATGCTTTTGATTCGAACCAGTCAACGAATTGGACGATATGCGGGTGTTTGAGACGCTGAAGCATCTCAAGCTCGTCAAGGACCATGCGCTCATTGCCCTTCACATTCTTCTTTAAGATGATCTTGATTGCTACTTTCCCGTTTGCACTGTCTGCTTCGCGGACGATACCGTAGGTGCCCGCACCCAGGGTTCGACCAAACTTATACTTTGCCTTCCTCTCATAAGTCTCAGGCTGGCCTTGGAAGCGACTGAACATAGCACCGACTGTAGGAGTGTCTCGGTTAGTAGGAGCCCGCCCGACAAATAACATTCATGTTGTAGTAATAGGACCCGAGGCAGTGAATCTCGTTGGCAAAAGCAGAGGAAGGCCGGTGAAGGCTACCCGCTTTGTTACGGCCTTGCACTGGCAGTCGAGGAGACGAAGGGCAGGCCATGGACGAACTCACAGCTCATGGCGGCGCCGAGTGCGCTGGAAGCGCTTTGTGACACGCTAGGTAAGGGCGCGCGCACAGGGCGAGGTGTTTGTTGAATGGTCGGTGGAACTTCTTAAAGGAGAATATGTGATCTATGATGTGTGATCTGTACGGCCGAGGACGTCTGGTGAGCGTGTTGGATCGAACGGTGGGATTGGTAGCGGACGAGGCGTAGAAACGTTGTCGAGCTGAGACAATTAATACTAATTGAGAGGGAGCTTAACGTAGGTAGCCTTGTTAGATGAGGGAGTGCTTCGTTGTGAGCCTGAGGTGGATATTGGAGGGAGGCGAGGGGTTGCTGTTGACTTTGGGCTGCTTTGGTACGTACCGAAGGTGCCCTTCAGGGTGCGCTTGCAGTGTGGCCGTGCAGCCCCAAAGATGACGGTACCAGAAAATAGTTTAGAAGGGGGTAAACCTAATACAGGCACATCAGTTGCCTTTTAGGGACTAGTATGGGCAAGCTAACCGTGGAAACAACACATTGCAGCGCCATGTGTACTGCACCACAGTGTCTGACACAGCCTACCTACCTACTTATCTTCTACCGACGGTAGAGGCGGTTGATCAGGGGCAGAGCTGTAAGGCTGAGCAACAACATGAACACTTATCAACACAAAAAACCCATTATTTATCAGTACCTACCTCTTCCTACTATCTCCGTTAGGAGGGACAGTATGGTGTACGACGGACGTAATAGGTACTACCTACCCAAGGTTAATTATGCGCATAATGTACATTATGTATCTGCACTAGAGAGGCAGTGTAACATGGGTCCATACCTAACTTTGTCCCTAATTACAGCCGTCATAGGCAGGTAGGTAGAGGGAGGTAGCCCGTCGTTAGGCCCTCAGATGCGGGGTAGTTACCGTGATTTAGGTACTTCCACATAAGAACCAGTCATGTGCTGCGATAATGTGCGCTTGCCTAACAAAGCCCCTAAAAGCCTTGCCAGGTACTTACTAGGTAGGTAGGCTCCCTAGGTACATAACTAGTACCTAGGCTCAATGAACGTCGAATTAACCCTCCCGGCATTTTACTTCCAACAAATGCAAGCAGTCACCAGAGGCAGCTTCTTTATGTTGCCTGGTATACCTAGGAGTACCTCTCCGTCCCCCACTGATGCAGTTGGTACTTTACTCATCACACAATACGTAACGAGGTGTACATCCACTGAGGTTTAACTGAATCGTACCTACTGTGTGTGTCTGGATGAACCCCTCCTTCCCTCCTGTCTCAGGCTTACCAGTCGCATCCCCACACCAGCCCTGCTCGTTCACGTGAACCGGCATTCAACTTCGACACGTCTCCTACACGCTCTCATATACATGGATCTCGATCCTAGACACTTCTGCTGGTTATAGTTATAGGCACCTGCTTCTGCCGCTGTGGACAAAGAGCGCATTCCGGCCTGCGTAGAACCCACGAGCCACGCGCGCTGCCATCACACAATCGCGGCCATACGACATACGACTTGTGCGACGATGGCTGGCCTTGGCCCTAAGAGATTAGGCAAGGAGCTGACCAAGGCATGTTCCGGTAGCATTCCCAAGTACTACTTTGCGCTGCTGTGTCGTCTCTGCTGACCGTGCTCTTCACATATACTAGATCACGAACAGCCTTCCGCCAGGCATAACTCTGGTCGCCGCCGACAACCTTGAAGAATGGCTACTTGATATTCAAGTTTTGGACCATAACCCCATATACGCCGGCCAAACATACCGTCTAAAGTTCAAGTTCAGCAATAACTATCCCATCGGCAAGTCTGTCCTTGCCTAACCGTACAGATGCGGGATGTTGAACTAATACTTTGGTTCTGAAATAATAGAGGCACCTGAGGTAACTTTTGAGGAGCTGGATAGCAGGCCGATACCAATGCATCCTCATATTTACTCCAATGGCATTATTTGCCTCGATCTCCTCGGTTCACAGGGTTGGAGCCCGGTCCAGAGTGTGGAAAGCGTGTGCATGAGCATCCAGAGCATGTTGACGGGCAATACTAAGAACGAGCGCCCTCCTGGCGACGAGGAGTTCGTTCGTGGAAATCGTCAGCGTCCGAGAGATATCGCATTCTATTACCATGACAACACGGTATAAATCTGCATGGATCGATACGTGGGCAAGAGTTGTTTTACGATGATGGCACACATGATTCACGGTGCCCTCATTTCAACATAGTGCGCAACAAAATATGACATTGGGCATTTGCATTCGGTGGCCAAATGCAGTCAAATACAGTGATACCCGGCGGTTAATATGACCAACCAGATCAGGCCGGTGATTACGACTCGGAATTAGGCATCGGAAACACGATAAGGGCGTTTGAGGATGACTTTGGTAACTATCTCATAGATAGTTTAATATTGAGTGCCTTGCGGCAGAACGCTCGCGTGCTGAAATACATCGCATACAAGATAGGTGCACCATAGCCCGATGCATAATACTCTTCATCATAGGATCTCTCTGCAGCAATCCGAGGTTTGCGAATGATACCTAAATTGCAATAGTAACTACAAGATATTACCGGTAGGTAGAGTACGAAGCACGCTATGTAGACGTATTAGGTATCAAGAGGATCTACAGTATGGCATCAGTACCTCTGCGGCAAAGACGGGAGGATAACCAATGACAACCCATAGGCCCTCTATTAACAGGTACATTACGGTGGGTAATTCGCTGTAGTGTGGGTAGTGTACGAAATATCTACCTACTTGGTAGGTAATCCAAGACTCCCGGTCAGGTTGGCGGCGTGGACGGTGGGCGTGTGTTCAGCTCAATGACGTCGGACGGAGCCTAGATACGGCACCTTATCTCCGACCCCGAAATTGGAGGGACCCACTGCAGTTGGCCTTAAACAACCGTCGCGCTGCGCTAGGTGCCGCGATACAGCTACTCTTGATCCTCTACCGTCCACCTTCGCAGACTCAGCTCACAATGGCTCCTCATGTGGGGTTCGACACTGACTATATAACAGATAGAGCTCGTAGGGACCTGCTTCATCTGCTAGAGGGCGTAAGTAAGGCTGCTTCAATACCTTTGCGGCGAACCCAATCACGCGTGGTTATGCTTACCTATCTTGTCCACAGGTTCGCGGCAAGAAGAATCTTGTCATTGAGCGTAGCCTCGCCGGCCCGATCGGCGTCATTGTCAAAGTCTCTACCCTTCACGACTATGGCGTCGACAAATTCTTCTTTTTAGAGAACAACAATGCTGATACCAGCCAACGTAACGTTGTGTTCATAGCACGGGGCGAGTGTGCCCGCCACGCTCAAACCATCGCAGGTGAGTCGCTCTGCCTGGGCCATTTAACCCTCCATCGCACTTGTATGGGCGAGTCCGTGCAAGACTGGCTCTCAGCAGGTTCCTTAAATTCACCTTTTCTTCGGAGTTGCTAGTCCAACCGCTCACGTATATACACCTGCTTGAGTTGACCTTTTTAACAGCATGCCTTCCACCGCTGCTTGGAGGAGGCTCTGCTAAAACCGTGCTAACATCACTCACAAGACCAGATCAAACGACTTCAGCGTGAGAGTCAAACTGGCCACGAATTCCACATCTTTTGGGTCTCCCGGCGAACTATTGTGTCCGATAAAATACTGGAAGAAGCTGGTGTCCTTGGTGATGTAAACATATCGGAACTGCCAATCTTCTTCTTTCCACTTGAGCGTGACGTCTTATCCCTCGAGCTCAATGATGCATTTCGAGACCTTTATCTGTTCAAAGATTCAACACCAGCGTTCCTCATGGCCAAGGCATTGATGCGGATACAGTCAGAACATGGCCTCTTTCCTCGAGTTCTCGGGAAGGGAGATTACGCAAAACAGGTCGCAGACTTGCTGGCGCGAATGAGACAAGAGATGCTCGTCGGAGAAAACACCGATCAAGCGAATAGGACCGGGCTTACACCGAGCAACTCCATTGAAAGTGTCATCATTGTCGACCGGGAGGTGGACTTTGTTACTCCCCTACTTACGCAACTAACATATGAGGGCTTGATTGACGAGGTCTGGGGAATTCAGAATAGCCAGGCAGATGTGGACTCAACTATCGTTGGAGCCCCGCCACCACCGTCGCAGGGGGGATCGACAGTTCCAAACCCCAGCCCTGCTTCTAGAAAACGTAAGATTCAGCTGGATTCGTCTGACAAGCTCTATGACAGTCTCCGGGACACGAATTTTGCTATTGTCGGTAATCTATTGAATAAGGTGGCGCGGAGATTACAAAGTGACTATGAAAGCCGACATGGATCGAAGACAACAGCGGAACTTAAAGACTTTGTAAAGAAGCTGCCTGGCTATCAACTGGAACATCAGAGCCTGAAGATCCATACGGGTTTAACAGAAGAAATCATGAAACATACTCGAACCGACCAGTTCAGCCGGCTGCTGGAAGCTCAACAGAACCTTGCCGCGGGCGCGGATCCGAGTTCCCAGCATGACGCAATTGAAGAGCTGATAGCGAGAGGCATGCCACTCGCTGATGTCCTCCGACTCTTATGCATTTATTCCTGCGTATCTGGTGGCATCAAATCGAAAGACCATGATCATTTTAGGCATCTAGTGCTTGAGGGTTACGGGTATCAGCATTTGATAACGCTACATAATTTAGAAAAGCTGCAGCTCTTCCTGTCGCGAAGCTCACCAATGGCTAGTATGATTCCTATACCAGGCGCGGCCAGCGCCACGGGGACGAGAACCAACTATGCCCATCTCCGAAAACAACTCCGACTCATTGTGGACGAAGTAAACGAGCACGACCCAGATGACATTGCCTATGTGTATAGTGGATATGCGCCACTTTCCATCCGCCTTGTCCAATGTCTTCTACAGAAGCAATATCTGCTCTCTATCACCCGTGGGAATGTTGTTGGTGGTGCAGGCACAGTAGCTGGGAGCGGTGCACAAGGCTGGCGGGGCTTTGAAGAGGTTGTCAAACATGCACGCGGCCCGGCCTTCGACGAAACCCAGAAAGGTGAGGACAGGGCGGTCAAGGCCAGGGCACTCTTATCTGGAACCGATGATAAGAAGACGGTATTTGTTGTATTCGTGGGTGGTATAACTTTTACAGAGATTGCGGCACTGAGATTCATCGCAAAGAAGGAAGAAGGTAGCTCATTTTCCATATTCCCCTTCCCGTTCACGACGTCCCGTTACCGAATGAGGTTGCTAACCCATGCGACACAGCACGAAGGAATATTGTTATCTGCGCAACATCGATCATCAACGGGAATTCAATGATGGTAGCAGGAATTGAGAAGGCATCTTTTGGACAGGACGCTGCCAGCCTGTAGTCTCTATCTTAGGGGTTACCTTTTCCGTTTAGGCGCGGTATCGAATGCCAGCCATGCCGTCACCGGCGTTGTCACGACCACCAATGGGCGATGTGATGGTACACGAGTAGATTCATACTGGAGGGCAATGGTTGGCACATGTGATTTGGAACACAGTCACAGACGCACCAACAAGAATGCTCATTGCGACAAAAGATTTGACAAGGCTTTCGATTGTCTGTCGGACATAACGAGTGTTAACTCCGCTCCACTCATGCTACTGCGTCCCAGCGATCTTCGAGACTTGTCCGAGTCCCTATATGGTTCTCTCCCCCTGCCGCCGCATACGTATCTACTATGTAGATCTACCGAGCCCATAGTATTTCTTCCACCGAAGTCAAGAGCAACAGATTGTTATTACGGACGTATCATCAATCGGAATACCTATTGTCAGTCTTAACAACCCCACAGGATCCCGAGACCGTGCAGCTGTGCGAGGAGTTGATAAGAATCCCAACTATTACCTTTTGCGATTTCACGACGCCTTTGGTCACGTTAGCTGCTGGACTGATTATGGCGAGGAGGCGCAGCGCGACGTATTGTCATCGTGCCATTCGACTCGGGAACCAACAAGTCACCTCCCATACTACGGATCAGGGTGAACACGTTGGGACAAGATGGTTGAATCAGATTAGGTGGTACGGGTCAGCAATGGGCATGCGACTGTGAGTAGATAGGTACCTTTGGTTGCGGCCGAATTCACGGATACCGTCGAGACTATAAATGATAATTGGTACGGCGTGTTCAACTGAAACTGTATTATTCCGTACCGAGGGTATGTAGGTAGTTATTTGGCTGTTCGGTTGTCTTCTAACCGTTTAAGCCGCTGGCTAACTATTGCCGAACCATGGATGCTAAACGCCCTAAACCGCGTTTTCTACACTAAGACCGCGTGAAGCCCTACACTACAGATGGATTGGCGCATTGATCGTCGCAGTATCCGTGATTTTGCCCATAAATAGTCCGTAATAACAGCATAGGTATGTAGTTAGGTCTGTTTCCAGTTGTGACTAGCCGTGATACCATCTATTGTTAGATCCATTGCAGTCGTCCATTCCGTCTTTCAATGCGTTGCTCCGGTGTGTCCTGCGCGGTTAGAGATTCTGGTTCAGATGCGAGATTGGCTGTCTCAACTCCTCGACGTGACTAAGCATTGTGTTACTAAGCAGGTGTGGAGTCGGGCGGTCGTGCTCTGTGCTTCGATTGGCCAATCCGCGGCTGCCCGCGCTGTCGCTGTCTGCGCCGTGCTGGACCTAAAACGCCCGGCCACCCGCCCTAAACCGCCTACAACTCAGCGCTCGCTTTTCACAACCAGGTGACATTACAGGCCTGAGCCGAGCAGAGCACAGCGATCACACTGAGCTTAATTTGTCAGACGCCACTCACCCAACCGACTGCCCGTCCAGCACTAAAGATAGGCAGTCTCTTTTGCAATACCAAAGGTGGTCACTCTCGCATGCGAGATATATCCGTCGACGCCCTCGTATAAGTCTGGTCCATGAGCTCGGTTGCAAAGTCTTTACGGGTCGGCTCTGAGAATTGCAGGTCGAGTGATGTCCGGCAGACCGGCCACATGGTACTTCGCACATCGTCCCTATAAGGTATAGTATAGACCCGACTCCTTGGCCCGGATAATGGTGATGATGATGGTTCAATGATTCTGCCGCTCCCGCCCTCGACTCTCACCTCAGAGCAGCTTACCGTTCTGCCAAACAATTAACCGTCCTCAACAGTCCCACGGTTCCCCCGATCGACACACATATTCCGGTCATATAATCGCACCCACTGAGATATACATTTCGGCGTCTCATTCAATGGGATGCTTCTTGGCCCACGGAAAGGCTCCGCACCGCCCCGAAAATTAGTCAATTTAGTCGACCTCCATATCCGTGTATCGATGCTGAACCGCAAGCACGCCGAACGCCTTCTCACGAGATATGACCACTTTTTGGACGTCCTTGCCACAGAAGGGAGCCAGTCCATTGATGTCATCTGAAGAGTTATATCTGACCCCGGGGCCAAAATCACCCCCGGGACGTCATATATCGACCGTGCCCTCAATAGGTCTAAGCAACAAAGTTACCACATCTCACAACAATTGCTTTCCCCCATCAAGAGAAATGCCGGATCCGGAGCCTGAGATTGTCGTTAAGACCGAGGATGTAGATATGGAAGCCGGTGCTCCTACGCCAGTGTCAGACAGGCCGGAGAGAACCACGTAAGTCACTTGACGTCGTTCGTTATAAGCCGGCTCTTATATATCAAGTGAGCCGCTTGTTTGCCACGCCAAATCTTAATCTGGTATTAGGTGCTCTCATGGTGAAATCACGGCCGACAATTCTCGCTCTCTCCGTCATCGAGACAACATGGGGAATTCGTTTGAATCGTCAGTATCACTCCTGTCTGACCAGTCCGATCTGACTTCACCTCCCTCGTCAATATCATCCTCTAGTAAGGCAACCACGCCAATTGACCTGGGAGTTCTGAAGGAATCAGTCATAGCCCCTGCGACCTCCAATGCTGCTCCTAAGCGACGACGGTCGTTTGACATACGACCACGTATATCGATACCGACCGATATCACCATGCAGGATTATGCCCATCAGTGCATTGCCGCAGCCGAGTCATCGAGATTGAACCCGTACGCATTACATCCAGAGGAGTATGCCATCCTCAGAGACCATATAAGCCACGCGCAGGTGACCACATATCTAAATATCCGCAACGGGATTCTTCGTCTATGGGTCAACAACCCACGTATCGGTGTTGCTCGTGACGAGGCCGTTGGATGTGCCAAAGATCCAAGATGGTACGATGTGGCTAGCGTGTGCTACGACTGGCTGGTTCGCTCAGGGCACATTAACTTCGGTGCAGCCGAAGTCCCGGCGGGCAGAAATCAACACGAAGGGACCAAGCCGTTGAGCCGCCGGAAGACAGTTGTAGTCATTGGTGCCGGTATGAGCGGGCTTGGCTGTGCTAGGCAACTCGATAGTCTATTCAAGCAGTATACCGAAGATTTTTACGACCTAGGACAGGAACCCCCTCGAGTTATCGTTCTTGAGGGCCGACATCGCCTAGGCGGTCGTGTTTATTCGCGAGCGCTCGATAGTAGCAAAAGCCCTCGTATGGTTGGGTTCAAAGGTCGCCGTCATAGTGTTGAGTGCGGTGGGATGATCATCACAGGATTTGAGCGAGGAAATCCTTTGAATATACTCGTGCGTGGGCAAATGGCTCTCCCTTACCGTGCCATTAGACCCGATGCTATACTTTATGACACAAACGGCAAACCGGTGGATGATGAGCGAGATCGAATGGTCGAAAAACTTTTCAACGATTGCCTCGAGCGGGTTTCGGATTACAAATTTAAGAGCGAGCCATCCAAGCTCATCGAGGGTAATAGAGACCTCATCGACGAAGGCCGTGATAGTGCATCAGAGGGTCTTAAGTCAATCGCCGACGTAGAAGAAGCCACGGCTGCTCTTCCACAGGCACAGCCAATCTCCAAGCAAAGTCTAGGCCCGCAAGTCAATTTCGTACCTGTATCAACAGACCGCGCCACCGGACGAACTCATGTCGAGCCAGGCATTCCAGCGACCCTCAAAGCAGCATATAAAGCGAGGTTAATGGGCTGGGCACTTAAAGAGGGCATAACCGAAGAACATGACTTGGAACTAGACACTGCCGCCAAAGCACCAAAAGCTACTCTCGGATCGGTCGTAGACGAGGCGATCACCCAATACAAGGACATCGTGGATTTAACCGCGCAAGACTTCAGATTGATGAACTGGCATGTTGCCAACCTTGAATACAGCAATGCGACAACCTATCATCAACTGAGCATCGGAGGCTGGGACCTCGATGCAGGAAACGAATGGGAAGGCAAGCATACCATGGTGATCGGTGGGTTTCAAAGTGTCCCTTTAGGTCTCGCTGTCGCACCATCACGTCTTGACATTCGAAAAAATCACGCGGTAAAAAAGATCTCGTACGATGCTGAAGGGATAGCCGGTACCCGTGTCGAGTGTGAGGACGGCGCTATATTTGAAGCCGACTATGTCGTGTCGACACTCCCACTTGGGGTCCTGAAACACAACAATATCGAATTTCAGCCTCCTCTCCCAACGAAGAAGTCAGATGCCATCGATCGCCTTGGATTCGGCATATTGAACAAGATCATCCTTGTTTATGACCATGCATTCTGGGATACAGACGCGGATATCTTTGGCTGCCTACGGAGTCCCCAATCTCGCCATAGTCTCAAGCAGAGTGACTACGCTTCACAGCGTGGCCGCTGCTTCCAGTGGTTTAATGTCTCGAATACAAGTGGCATTCCCGTGCTTTTGGCTCTCATGGCAGGAAGCGCGGGTTTTGACACTGAGCACACGAACAACGACGAACTTGTAGCCGAAGCTACGGAAGTCTTACGAGGTGTCTTTGGTGCTAAAGTTCCTCGGCCTGTTCACTCTATCGTCACACGTTGGGGCTCGGACAGGTTTGCTCGAGGTTCCTATTCCTCTGCTGGTCCTAACATGTGTATTGACGATTATCAAACCATGGCTCAGCCAGTTGGGAATCTATTCTTTGCAGGAGAGCATACTACTAACACACATCCTGCGACAGTGCATGGTGCATATCTCTCTGGATTGCGCGCAGCATCAGAGGTCCTTGACGCCATGCTTGGCCCTATCCAGGTGCCAGTCCCCCTTGTTCGACCAAAGACGCCAGCGTTTTCACTTTCAAATGGTGTGAAACGCAAAGGGCCTGAACAAGCCTTGTCGCCTAAGTCTAGCAAGCAAGCTCGAATTGACGCCTATGAGCTTGCGCTTTGGCAATCTGTCGTTTCACAGATTGGCGAACGTCCGTTGCGGCCACCAAAAGTTGCGGGTAATGCCTATCTTTTCTTCAGTAAAGCGAACTACGAAGAAGCACGTAGACGGTGCCAAGAGGGCCGGCATACTGGAAAAGGAAAGTCAGCGCCCAATGAAGTTCGTATCATGGCAAGTAAAATGTGGAAAGAGGCAACATCCGAAGACCGGAAACCGTTTGAAGAGCAAGCCGCTGATCAGAAGCGAAACTACAATGAGGCCCTTAAGCAATGGGAAGAAAAAGCTAAAGACTGGGATCGTCGATACCTAGAAGCAAGAGCTATATTTGAGAAGGATCATAAATTAGTCCTTGATGAAGAGGACAGATCTGAAAGTGGACGTGAGAGGAGGCGGACAAAGGTGAATAACTATGCAGAGAGCGATGATAGCAATGCCGAGATGGAAGGATGAACTCCAATTCCCAGCTGGCAGCTATCTGGTTCGGCTGGACCCCTTTCACAACATCGCTGCGGAATACCGGTATCTAGCAGCTGAAGCAACAGGGGCACCACAGAGAGGGAAACTACAAATAACGAGGTCTAGGTCCAATATTGCATGGTCGTCTTGGCTTCACGGCTTGGGTTCTAGCATCTGCGATTTATCGGTCTACAAAGGCGTCCTGGCTCATTTGCATTTGCACCGGTACGGCTAGGGAGGAGTTGCCTACCCGGCGCGTCAATGTTCTATGGCGAAAGGAACGGAGTTCATGGGATACCGAACGTTTATTCCCCACCCGCTTTTGCTTACAGCACACAATATCTATATCCATGGCTTTGCAACAAAAGCTCACAGAAATATCACCGATTGCCTGCGATTCCATCCCGGAGTGAACGCAGGGCTTCCCATTGACCGACGGACTGCGCATGATGGGATGGTTTGGTGGATAGGCCGTGGCGTACATTACTTCATATATCAATGCTATAGACGCTTAATGCGTATATATACTTATATTCGTGCGCGTGTATCGTCTTGCCGTGAATGTGGTCTGTAGGGTTCTCTCTCGTTATTGCGTGCCGTTTCGTTGGCGAGATGAGGCAAGTCATGTATGATACGGACAGGGGCTGGCGAACAGAAACGGCTTGCACACATTCATGTCCTATGTCTTCACAATAGAAGACTGCCGACCTAGGGCGCTAGAGGCTGACAAGAGACGCAGTGAACAACCTTTCAATTAACAAATCTTTACCCTAGCATCATGAATACCCTTAGCTTGCCAGTCTGTACTCGCTCGCACACAAGAGCCCAGGGTCCCATACATTCTCTCACACAACCTGGATCCGGCCTTGAGCTGGGTTTAAATTCGCTTACTTTATATCTAGTTTACGTGATGATGGGGTCTAGCTTCTATACTTTGGTTCCGCTGGGGAATGCCTGGCTTGGGACTACTATTCGCACAAGGCGATGGTACGGATTGTTTAGCAAACCAGAAACGTGACCTCAGGTTGGGTGTGGTGGGGATGAGGAGAGGTAATGTGTGAATCAGTTTCCGCGCGATCCGCCGCGATGCTCAAACAGTGATGCCTCGCAAACGAGGCCGGGGCTACGGCCGAGAAGAATGGTTTGGTATCTCTTTATTGAGGGGTTGGTACACAGGGGGGTTGCATATGGCGACTTTGATACAAAGGGAAGACGTGGTTATTTGATGGAACAACTCTATCCCCATGGATAGTTTTTCTTACTCGTCTATAGATTGGAACCAATTTACATATCTGCTGAGGCTGTGGCACCAGTGATAATCTCAACCAGTTCGCCGGTAATGACGGCCTGGCGGGTTCGGTTAAACAGGATCTGGTACTTGCTGATCATTTCGCCGGCGTTCTTGGAGGCGTTCTGTGGATGGGGTTAGTGTATCTTGGTGAATTGGACAGCAGAAGTTTTGTGAGGACTATCACTTACATCCATGGCGTTCCGGCGAGCCGAAATCTCGCAGGCGTGACCCTCAGCTAGAGCCCAGTAGAGAGAGTTTGCAAGAGCATATTCCCGCAGGTTGGAGAGCAGCTCCTCATCGACCTCAAAAGCGGAGAAGTTGGGGGAGTTGGCAATCGCCTCAGTGGAGAAGGCCTCGACGATGGTAGGCTCGTAGGCTGTGGCGTTAATAAACTTGTTGTACACGATCTTGATGTCCGAGTAGTCGGTGGGGAGCTGGGCGATCTGATCGGCGATAGCTTGGGCATCGGCAAAAGTCGGCACGTCCTTGCCAATGCCGGCGAAGGTCAGGGCGATGTTCTTGGCGTTGGTTCGGCTGAGCTGGGCACGGGACTTCTCGCCGATGAGGACCAGGTCGGCGGGTTGTTGGTTAGGGCCGAGCTGGCGGCGCATGAAACGCGACAGACCAGAGTGAATACCGCCGCAGAGGCCCTTGTCGGAGCTGCAGACAACGTACAGAGTCTTCTTGCCCTCGGCCTCGAGGGGTTTCGTCTCAGCCGACACGAAGACTTCCTGTGAGGTGCCGCCATACTTGCGAGACTCGTTCATGGCCCGCTGGGCACGTGTCAGCTTGGTGGAGGCAACGATCTTCATGGTGTTGGTGATTTTCTCGATGTTGCGAATTGACTTCAGACGGCCTTCGATCTCTCGCAGGGTGGCGTAGGTAGCGGCATTTTGGGCGGTGCTGTAGAGCCAGAGCAGTCAGAATCCGACGGTGCACTTCAGAACTGTAGATAGGCACCGGACGTTGCGCGGCGAGCGGGAGCTGTGTGCGAATTGCCTCATTCAAGGATTCGCAGCAAAGTTGGCAGAGTGGGATCCCGACACGTACCGAGCAGGAATGGCCGCAGCTCCAGCCCTCACAGCTGGTCGGGCTACTCTCGAAAACATAGTTGAAAGGACCGACTGAACGAAGGAACGAGCCTCAAAGACCAGTCAATGGCTCGTTGACTGCGAAGCGATGCGCAATCAATCAATTGGTTGTTCTAGGTAATCTCTCGGAGGGCTGGTGCTCTTCTCTCCTCTGCAAAGCTGCTTGCTGCTTGCTTGTTCGGGTCTAGGCGGGAATCTCTTTAGACGGCAAATTATCGGAGGATTCTGCCGCTGGAGGCTCAGCTGGCACAGTGTGTAAAGCTGCTCGAACGGTGCACGTACAGGACTATTTGCTACATGCCATTTGGAAAGAGCGTTCGCAAACGGGTCCTAGGTACCTGCTCCTACTTACATATTTGCGTCTGTATGGACGTACAGAACAATTGGATTAATGACAAAACACTTTTACAACCACTACTGGCCTGGAACTGTAGATATTTGCCAGCAAGTTGATGTGTTTCTACATGTTCATGTAGGCAGGCAGGTAGGGCACATCTCAATCCCGGGCCGACAACCAGGTACGCAACTACGGGTGCGAACGCTCGCCGTTCTTGCAAATAACTTCACCTGGCTGAGAACACAATGTGCATACTAACCTAAGTAGGTAACTAGTAGTATTCCGTACGGTAGGTACTGACTGTGTATGTCTGTGGCACCTTACAATGAGTCTACCTACACAGTTCGAGTACACAGTCTCTCACTGTACCCACGGAGCTTAGGTAGGTCCCTATGTACCGGTATATCCCTCAACACAATGCGCATTGCTGGCTGCACATTGAAGTAGTGCATTCCTATTACAATGGTAATCTATTACACCCAGGAACGTACGTGACTACATTATGGACCTGTAGCTGGTTACTGTAGTCCGTAATCTGTCCTGCCATCCAGCCGTGTGAAGGGTCCAACGCAGGGTACGGATGTAGGTACGAAGTACGCTCCAGTTTACATGTGCTCCGTACTAGCTACACGGGGCAATAGCAGCAAGCCACGGCAGGCACCGTGTCTTACCCGGAATTTATGCAGCTATACGGTCTACATGGCGCGATAAGAGAATATTCCATACCGTCCTTTTAGCCAACCACGCCGTCGGCTCCACCTACAACAATCCTCCGCCAATAGCAGCGCGCGAGATCCGGCTTTGGCGCTAGCGACTTGTGGGCTAGTTTCCCAGTCTAGACTTAGACTGCTGAGCCTTGACTTGTGAAGCCTTCAAGACCTTCACCACCGTCTGCCCGCCTAGTGCATTTTTCCCTTCCCAAATCCGAGTTCTGCTCTTCTTCTCCCTCAGCTCCCTTCCACCCTTCCCATTCTCTCTTCCCTTCTCCTTTCATCGTTTTCCATTAGACCTGCCCGCCATATCCCGACTCTATATATCGGGGTGGTGCCCCCCCGTGTCAACCACCCTCTGCACTTTCCTCCCGCCTCCAATCATACCTGAATGTTTATTCCGCCGATTTGGGCGCATCCAAGTGAACCGCATCTCACCCGTCCGGCGCTTCACACCTGCACCTACAAAGCCCCATCGCAATACAATTATCCGGCACGCCATCTCACAACCCCGTTCTTCTGGTTATCAGCCATATTTCTACGCGCCCATCATGTCTTCGGACGATGAAAAGCCTCTGGCACGGGTCAATGGCCGTTGTAAGTTATCCATTCTTACCTTGTCTCATACCCCGTCAATGCCTTTCGTACCCCCCAAACATTCATACCCATCAGAGTCTCGTCGGCTTGTCGAGTCGCGGCCAAGTTGCCCTGACTTCAAGATTCAACACCACAGCTCCATTACTTTGTTGTGTGGGTAGAAAACGTGCTCTAATTCTTCTGTCTTCCCTTTAGCCTCTGGCAAAAAGATCCCAAAGTCTAAGGACGGAGCCATGGATATCGATTCTGATATTGAACCAAAGCCTGCTCCCTTATCGATGAACGGACCCATCGACGAGGATGATGCTCCGCTTGTGAACGGAAACGGCAAGCGCAAATCGCGCTCTTCCGTTGGGAACCTCAACGACCACGAGCCAGAGGCTGAAGGTGGCGCGCGATCAGTAGGTCTTTCTCAGCACAACCCTGAGCTTTCGGTGCGACGCGCTAACCGGATGCTAGACCAAGCGACAAAGGAAAACTGCCGTGGAAGATTCCGACTCGGACGCGCCCATCAAAAGCAAGGCCAGAGCTCCCGCCGCCAAGAAGGAGGCGGCTCCTGTCGAGGATTCGGATGACGATGTTCCTTTGAATAAAAAACTTGTGGACAAGCGCAAGGCTATCGAGAAACCCGCCCAGAAAAAAGCCAAAACTGTACGATCAACAGAGCCCAAGGCAAAGACGACTGCAAAGAAGGCCGTCAAGGAAGAATCCGACGATGACAAGCCCTTGTCAGGAATCAAGGGCCAGAAACGCCCCGCCAGCAGCGCTAAGGGAAAAGCCAAGTCAAATGGTGTGAAACCAGAAGATTCCGAATCCGATGCTCCTTTGCGAAAGAAAGCCAAAACCGTTACTCCAAAGGCCAAAGTAAAGGTGGAGAAAAAAGCCCCCGTCAAGGCACCGGGAAAGAAGGGCAAAAAAGAACAGAGTGAAGATCCTGCTGATGCAGAGGAGGATGAGGAGGAATATCGCTGGTGGGATCAGATTAAATCGGACGACAGCATCAAGTGGCAGACTCTTGAACACAATGGCGTTCTTTTCCCGCCACCGTACGAACCCCTACCTAAGAACGTGAAACTCCTATACGATGGAAAGCCCGTTGACCTACATGTTGACGCCGAAGAAGTCGCGGGTTTCTTCGGTGCGATGCTGAATTCGACGCACAATGTTGAGAATCCTGTTTTCCAGAAGAATTTCTTCAACGACTTCAAGGAGATTCTCGACCGTACAGGTGGAGCCAAGGATCGGCAAGGTAATAAGGTTGATATTAAGGAGTTCTCAAAGCTCGGCTTCCAGCAAATTTTCGACTACTACCAAGGCAAAAGCGAGGCTAGAAAAGCCCGCTCCAAGGAAGAAAAAGCTGCTGAGAAAGCTGAGAAGGACAAACTCGAAGCCCCATTTATGTTCTGCAAGTGGGACAACCGCAAAGAGAAAGTTGGCAATTTCAGAGTTGAACCGCCTGGCCTGTTTCGCGGTCGTGGCGAGCACCCGAAAACCGGCAAGGTTAAATTACGGGTGATGCCTGAGCAAATCACAATTAATATTGGCCGCGATGCCCAGGTTCCACGGCCCCCGGAAGGCCACAAGTGGAAAGCCGTGCAGCATGACAACAAGGCTACTTGGTTGGCAATGTGGCAAGAAAATATCAATGGTGCTTACAAGTATGTCATGCTTGGTGCTCAAAGTACTGTCAAGGGCCAGGCCGATCTGAAGAAGTTCGAGAAGGCTCGAGAGCTCAAAAAGCACATCGCCAAGATTCGGAGAGATTATGAGCGCGATCTCAAGGCTGAATCCATGGCCGACCGTCAACGTGCCACAGCTGTCTATCTCATTGACAAGTTCGCGCTGAGAGCGGGCAACGAGAAGGACGCTGAAAACGAAGCAGAGACAGTTGGCTGCTGCTCATTGAAATTCGAACACATCACTTTGAGGGAGCCCAGTACCGTTATCTTCGATTTCCTGGGTAAAGATAGCATCAGGTATTACGACGAGGTCACAGTTGATCGTCAAGTATTTAAAAACCTCCGGGTCTTCAAGAAGCCGCCCAAGAAAGACGGTGACGACATTTTCGACCGTCTAACGACCTCTCAGCTGAACAAGCATCTTTCTAGTTACATGCCAGGGTTATCTGCCAAGGTCTTCCGTACTTTCAATGCGTCGGCCACAATGCAAAGATTGTTGAATGAGCTGGAGGACAAAGAGCGGACTATTGCTGAGAAAATAAAGGTCTACAATGACTGCAACCGTGAGGTGGCAATTCTATGTAACCACAAACGAACAGTTGGCGCCTCTCATGAAGCCCAGATGGAAAAGCTTGCTGACCGAGTAAAAAGTCTCAAGTATCAGGTCTGGCGCAACAAGCAGATGATACTGAATCTTGATCCAAAGATGAAGAATAAGAAGGGCGCTGCCTTCTTCGAGTTGGACCCAGACCTCGATGAAGCATGGATACTTGAGCATCAGAATTTCCTGGTTGAGGAACAGCGCACTAAGATTCAGAAGAAATTCGAGAAAGATAACCAGAAACTTCAAGAAGCAGGCGAGAAAATTATGCCCGACAAAGAGCTCAAAGAGCGTCTTAAAGACGCTGACGAGTTGGAGAAGAAGTTGAAGAAAGAGAATAAGACTAAGAAGGTCGAGGCCGAGGGAAAGGGACCTACAGTTCAAAAGATTGAGGCCAATATTAAGAAGATTGAAGAGCGAATTCGAACTATAGAACTCCAAGCCGCCGACAGAGATGGCAATAAGGAGGTTGCTCTTGGAACCTCCAAGATCGTAAGTTTGCCTGATGGAGAGCGTTCAGCAGCGACGTTGCTAATACCCCGCAGAACTACATTGATCCTCGTCTCACCGTGGTTTTCGCCAACAAATTTGAAGTGCCCATTGAGAAGTTCTTTTCGAAGACTCTTCGTGAAAAGTTCCACTGGGCTATCAAATCGGTTGGCGAGGATGATATGTGGCAATTCTGAGCAGGGACGCCCGAATCTGGTGATCCATCGCCATGGTAACACGTACTTCCTTTCGAAGTACGTATGATATACTTGACAAGTTCGTCTTTCCGGCGGACATGCCAGCTTGATCGTATTCGGGGCTCCTCCTCGCTGGGTATTGACGAACATCATAAAGCGAAGGCGAACATCATTGCAGCTGAATAGGCGCCAGAGCACCGAGCTGCAATAACGACAGATGCTGCGCATTTGCGCCATCCTGCATAGCGAATTCCCCATTTGTTGCATTAAACAGGGTAGATGTTGGTCACGGCCTTTGGCCACCTACTTTAGTAGACGGGCTGGTCAATTATAACTAGACAGATAGTAATTTACAGCATGGTGCGTGGTTTAGTCTAGTTGTTGTCTGGTTTCCCACTCGATCAGCTGAATCGATGAGAAACAGGCCGACCTCTTTGCATTACGGGATCAACAAAGAAGGGTGAGCAAGCGAATACAGGAGTATGAAGCGACGTGAAATTGTCTCTAGATGAAGGGCTTATCCTAACCTCTGAGGTTGGCAGAAGTTACGACTTCGTGTAAATATCGTCTCGCCGCCGCTTTTACATGAGGCGTCTTAGGTATGCAGTTCCTTGCCTATGCCATCAATGAAACCTCGGCCCCTTCTCTTCGGGAATAAGGGTCGCGACACCAGCTCCGCGTCTTGACAATAGCCAACGTGCGCCTGCGTGCCCGAAGTAGCTACTTAGCATCGCTGCTGTAAGAGCGCTGGGAATCATACCCGCAAGAACCGTCTCGGCTTCGCTAGCAGCGACTAATCCCACTAAACCAACCCCGATAATCCAGATGAGGAAGATAGTCCCTTGGTAGGGCTCTCGTTCTCGCGTTCGGTGAGTGTATGATGATACGCAGCACCCTAAACCCAGACAGGACAGTAGTAGCAGACCGGGGTTTCTGCTGGTGGGTGGCGGCTGGATGACACCGAATGGTGTGCGAAGCCCAACGGGGGTGTTGACTGCCTAGATACAGTACCGATTAGCTGACTTGGCTTGATGGGATTTGGCTTGGGGTTATCCATTGCTACCTCTTTCTGGGTGGCATGGTAAGCAGCAACAAGCGAGCATGCGGACGCCAGGATAATTTCGACCAGCCCTGAGGCCCTTGTCGTCGGGACTGGAGGGCTTCGATGGAGGTGGAGGTGGAGGGGTGGGAAGTACATCTGCTTTGTTGAGTCGAGTGTGGATAATACGACGTGGAATATGGCCGTTTCGATGCCGGGGATGGATTTTGAGGTTGCCTTATACGTATCTAGCCATCGAGGCTCCGAGGCTTCCTGGTGGCGGGTATCAGGTGGCATCGTCTTCTTTCGGCACGATGACCCGGGCCGCGCGTGATTCTCTCTGCTTCCAATCGGCTCGTTTGTTTCGTGCCTGATGAACGTGTTGGGTGAATGTAGTTCTGCAGGTGGCCTGCGGTATATTGGCCTGGGTATATTGTAGGGCCTTGGGTTAAAATTAAAACTGGCGACTGGGCATCTTTGAGACGCCTTATGTTGAGGTTACCCTCCTGAACTTACATTACAATACATTACGCATTGGGCAAATTACGAGGTGAACAAGTGCTGCTTCTCATCAAGCATTGGGCTCCATGGGGCTGCATGTCTTGGGGGACCCCGTAAGGCTGCCTGCCCCCAGGAGCAACAGGCAAGGCAACCAACGCTGTCATGTATGTTCCTATGCCAGATACCCTGTATCCCTGTCTCGTTCATGAACCGGGAGGCTTGCTTGAGCGCCCCCGTCGTGGGGAAAGGAGGCTGTCGGGCAGCAACGCAGCAACGACACCCATGATCTTATTTTCTGGACGCAGGGGCAGTGCAACCACACAACTTGTCTGTCCGTACGTCCGCCTCGCGTCTCGTGACGGCGGGCAATAATTATAAACCGCGCCTGTAATTGGGTGAACACTGTGTTGGCACCCAACGATCTATAGATCACCTAGTTCCCCTCCTTTTTTAAAGCCTGATCGTACTCGAGATTCACTGTTTGTCTGTTGTTACCCGTGCCTCCGGAGACGAATCGGCTTCATTCTTGATTTCGCCATTTACACGTCCCCGACAAAACACACCGACGGTAGACAGACAGTTGTATCTACCATGGGCTGTCTGGTCAAGATCATTTCAAAAGGGATCATGATGGGCGCCGCGATTGCCTTCTCGGCCGTCGATCGAGGAGGCGCAATCTATAGTTTTGTGTGAGTGTTTCGGTCCCCAATTGCTTGGTTTGAGCAGCGCCTGGCTGACTGACACGGGCAGCACACTCGGCCTCTTTACTCTTGCTGCGATGATGCACATTGCGCTGAATCTGAATGCGACGAACCTGTGAGCAAACACGTTACCCTTGGGGACTGCCAGTGTGGCTAATACCGGCAGGTTCTTATATGTATTAACCGCGATACTGTTGCCATCTGCTTTTGCGCTGCTTGTCGTAGCTCGACCACTCCTGGGCGTTGTCCCGATACTAGAGTATGCGCCGGTCCTGATCGCCTTCTTGCTCTGGATCATCGAGGACTTCTCTCATTCATACCCGGACACTGCACCGCTGTGGTGGACAGAGAATATAGGTAGCGGAAATTGCTCCCCGTGCACCTCGAGGGCGTTGAGTTTGCGCGACTCGATCGGCTCGGGCTGCAAAGTTGATGATGCCCTCCTGTTGAGGGAAATCTGGAGCCCCAGCCAGAGCTATCTTCCCAGTTCCAGGGTCTCGGATATTTCATTGTCATCGAGTCGACCCGAGAGCCTGCCGTCCTCTTGGGGGGGTTCGACCCGAGTGTGGTTCCCGGAATTCTCGGCCCAAGGATATATTTCCCCAGATGAACCTAGCCATGTTGAATACCAGAGAGCACGAACATTTTAGGAGCCGTTTCCTTGATGTGGCTTATATAGAGCGATCCCGCTCGGAATGATTCACCAACTCACCAGACAAAGCGCCATATAAGACCCGGACCACGTTCCCGTTCATTGACACCAGGCGTCCGGTTGGAATTAGGATACCATTCGGAGTTGTTCTTTTTACGCTATATACTCAGCAGCTGCTCCTGCAATAATATCAGTGCTTACAAGCTTGTACTTTTCTTTACGCTTCTCATCTTTCTTTCCTCTGTTCTGTTTCCGCTTGCCATGCCCAGGATTTTGTAGATAATTGCAAGGGTTGATGTTCAAGTCGAACAAGTTCTCAGCCTCTGTCATATCTAGCGGAGACGACCGCCGAGGAACCGACCCGGAGTCCTGATTCCTACTTGATCGGCCGGTTGGGAGCCAGCTGCCGGTGATTGAATCTGTTCCGGAATGTTGAGATACCAAGGGAAGCCGCACCGTTGTTGTTTTCATCCTCGGATGGCCCTCGTTCATAACCATTCCCGCCAAATGCAAAGCCCAGTTATCCTGGATATTATTACCTACTTCGTACTAGATACTCCGTACGGGATGTTGGTTTCTCATGGCAGAGACAACAGGCCATGATGATTCTTTATGTTCTTCCGGAGAAAGCTCGCAAACAATCGGGAATATTCCCGGAACAGACCTATTACGTACCTGGTGTAGTGTACAGCTTTGCCGGTGAAAGACCCTAAAGCCGAAGGGGACCCCATCTGTGGGCACCGCAGGACGCCGATTGACCGCCGTGTGCAGTCTGTAGACCGCCCAACTGCGATCGGGATACATAACGTGCCGAGGATCATCACTTAATACCTAGGGCTTCCCCTTACGTCTCGCATTAATTGCCGGTACGAAAGTACTCGAGGGAAGCATACGTAATTCACATGATATTCTGGGTATGTACGGACGTAGGTAGTATCAATATGCTTTGTCACCTTTCGCGCATGAACCTGAGAAGATGAGGTTCCGTCCTGCCGGGTCTTGCGTGAAGCGTCGAAGTACGTCATGGGATGGGAATTGCGTACCTATGCGTGACTTATACACAGCGCTGCTTATACAGTACTGCACAGTGCAGTGTCGAGTACCATGCAGAGGCCGAGACTGTGTTTCTTGACGCCTGGGTCTCGTTATCTGTTATCCTGTGGCAAGTTGGCACGTGTTTGAGCCGCTAAGCCCCCATATATAGCATTTCCAAGACCGTGCAAAGCCAGCTTCTGGACACTGTAACTAGGTCTTAGCTCTGGTCTTAGCGCTCGAATCTGCGACAGCTGGTGAACTCTAAGCAATTAGCGCCGCACATAACGAATCAATTCGACCAATCGCCATCGAAACGTCGACCACCAGCCACTCGAATCAATCCCGCGTTGCTGCCGTACACATGTTGTCCCGACTCCCAGCCACGCCCATTAATAACACGCAGCATCTTCCGTATCCCAGCCAGCCATTTGTCTCGTCTGTCTGAAGCCCCCAACGGAACCAACCCGAAACGGCGGAGATCTTACGGACTGCGGACTACGGACTACAAGGTGGTGCCATAAGTCTCACCATGGCTCACCAATGAGCTTGTGAAGGCTCCTCTGCTTCGTACATGCTGTACCCGATGTACGTACCTAGTATTCTCTGGCCACAGCCCGGCCAGCTCTGAGTGGATGGCGCCCAGGATCAAACCGCGCCGAGCCGAGATGCCATTACCTATCTAGACAGGTATATTATGTACCTACCTGCCTTCTAGTTAGACGGCGGGTCCCCCGGCTACGATGCTGCCTGTGCACCATATTCGTATTAGAACCGGACAATAATAGGGTGGTTGGTTGGAGTTGCTTGTTTGCGTGCTCATTCATCTAGGTACCGGCACGGCACCCAACTATCTACACTATATTACCCATCCCCTCACAACGAATCCGATGGCTTCCTTTGTTCTACATTCTTCTCCCTGTAATACATTCTACGCTCTGTGCGAGGTTGATCTAGCAATCGTATTGACCTGTCCACTCCCTGTCGACCCTTGCTATCCATAATCCTTATTGAACTGTGTCTGTACTTATTGCTGAGTGTTTTCGTTTCGACTGCTTCGTTTGCTGGTCTGAGACTCCTCTCAGACACATCTCTTGCTCCTCTCTCTTGTCTGTTTATCTGCGAACCCATTCCAAGGAGTGGAAGTCTTCACGCACAAGATGTTGTTCTCAGGCCGCCCGTTTGTGGCGGCATCGCTGGCCACTACTGCTGTCTTGTTTTCTGGCCCGACTGTCGCGCAGACTTACACATCCTGCAACCCCCTACAATCCAGTATGTTGGAACTCGGCCATACCCCGACTCGCCCGAACACAATCCTCCTAACTTTGGAATGCAGCTTCCTGTCCACCTGATCCCGCTCTTGGCAAAGCTATCGATGTCGACTTCACTCAAGGTAGTTCAAGCCTATTCACGGCTGCTGGTGGTACCCCGACCTATGACTCCAATGGCGTCTCATTTACCGTTGCGAAGAGCGGAGATTCCCCGCAGCTCATCTCCCTCTTTTACATCATGTTCGGCCGCGTTGAAATCACCATGAAGGCCGCCCCTGGTGCCGGCATAGTCTCGTCACTAGTATTCCAGTCTGATTGTCTTGACGAGATCGATAACGAGTGGCTCGGCGCTGATGACAGTGAGGTGCAAACCAACTTCTTTGGAAGAGGCATCACGGGCTCATTTAACCGCGGCCAATTCAACCCGGCACCAAGTAACCAGGATGAATTCATCACATACACCGTGGACTGGACGAGCGATCGCATTGTGTGGACAGTGGGCGAGACTGTTGTGCGCACGCTCAATATGGGCGACGCCCCGCCCAATCAATACCCTCAGACTCCCATGCAGATCAAGTTTGGTTCCTGGTCCGGTGGCGATCCGAGCAACTCCCAGGGCACCATCGAGTGGGCGCGTGGTCCGACCGACTACTCTAAAGGGCCTTTCTCGATGGTCGTGCAACGTATTAAAGTGACGGATTACAGCACGGGCTCTAAGTATACGTACGGCGACACTTCCGGGTCTTGGCAATCAATCCGCTCCGACGGTGGATCGGTGGACGGCAACCTCGGCGGTGCGGGCAACTTACTCACAACGGGTGTCACCACGGCCGCTTCTGCGGCCTCGACTGCCGACGTCCCCGCAGGAGGTATCGGCTCGGGAACATCGGCTTCGGGCGCTTCCAATTTGCCCCCCGGCTGGGTGATGACGCCAGACGGAAGGGTTATCCCGTCAAGCTCGGCTACTGTGCGTATGTTTGAAACTCCGGCGCCCTCCCTATTGGCTGGGCTCTGCACTTCGCCATTGGGGGGTTTTGGCAGCCAAGACGACGGAACAGATAACGCTAACACTGCTTATAGGGACCCATTACATCCTCGTCTTCTCCTTCGTCCTCTGCGCAAGCTGGAGCGTCTGGGTCTGAAGTCCTGACGACGATCATGACGTCCAATGCCCAGGGAGTCCCGACAACCATCACCACGTTGATGAAGCCGACGGCCGTGACGGCCGCTGCGGCGGGAGCAACCACTACGGTAGGGAAGAGACCCGAGGCGCCTGACAGTGGCGCTTCAATGGGAGTGGGCGTTTACCCCTGGTTCACCATTGTCTTGATGACGATGGTATCAGCACTTTGTCTCATACTATGACCTGAGCATTGCGATTTGAAGAGATCCATGGCGTGGGCGTTACGGCGTAACAAGGGGTTGATCAATATGTTTTTAAAGGGGGGCTCATTGGCGTATGTCGCATTTGCTAAGGGTTGGCAAACGGGGACAGGAGCATGTCTGCATGTTGGGTAACGAGACGATACCAAACGGGCGGGGCTGGCACCACTGGGATGTATGAGCGGCCATGTGCATGAGCTGGTGAAACGCGTAGTAATAATGATTGAACGAGGGGTGTTTC
The DNA here is from genome assembly GCA_028637635.1 of Xylariaceae sp. X802. Taxonomy (NCBI): domain Eukaryota; kingdom Fungi; phylum Ascomycota; class Sordariomycetes; order Xylariales; family Xylariaceae; species Xylariaceae sp. X802. The sequence continues at coordinate 410,807 of JAJFDH010000011.1, read as the reverse complement.
TTAGGTTGATGATATCGCCTAGGACCCGGTCGGTTTGCTACCTAGGCTTATGAATCACGGGGCGGAATTAATAACATTTGCATCGTTGTCTGTACGGACCGTACGTGAATCATATCTAGTGAAGCTCTTATCCGAGCAAGGTTTTCCGTTTCCGTTTCGAGTATCTCACCCATTTCGTAGGTGAATGTGTACCGGTATTGCGGTTGTGTATTGTCAAATGGATATAATATATGTGTATGGGGAACTGGAGACGTTACCGACCGATATATGTAGATCTTACCCAACTATCGTAAATGCAGCCCTTTTAGTGCGTACAGCAAATCAATAGTTACTACGTCCGTACCCAGTTATACATAACGTATGTAAACCATAGACAGGCCGGTGAATCGATGCAAGTAAAGAAGGGTGACACCGCATCGGACAAGGGGTGCAATCCCGAGGTGGGCCACGTGGCACGGATTACACGGCACCAGACATCAAGAGGATCGCATTTGATGATGGTTACGCGATAGGATGGACTTTCCCCAGCTTCCGGGGGTGCAGGCGCCTACAATCGGAGATGGATCGGAACATGTGACGGGCCCCGGTGGCCGGCAGGAGGTCAGAGATAAGCTTCCTTCGGTCGGCTCGAGGGCTCCATGTATTACAGTACCAAAACCTCGGATCGTTATATAACTAAGCCCACGCCTATCATCGCTAACACACAGGGGTTCCAATGAACGGGTCCATAGAGGGGTGCGCCAAGTCAGAGAACTGATTTTGTTACATTGATGAGTCGGGGAGCGCAGCGTATGAACTGCGACCCACCGAAGGGCGCACTCCGGGTCACGGGTGACATGCTGTTATCTACAGACCGAATTTATTAGATAGTTGATATCTGCCTGTCCCAGCAAAAGGATATCCGCGCTTAGGTGCGGTAACGGACGTGACCTCTAGCCCGCCCTTCCCGGCAACGGACCAGGATGCGCCTACCTCGGTCCTTGGAGTCCAGCAAGCGAAGGCAACAAAGGCTGGAGCACAGCAAGTACGGTACGTACATAGCATACCGGTGGTCCTTACGTGGGAAAATAGGCCTTGCCACAATGCGTGGACAGCTGATCAATCGACCCCATCTTATTATTACCCTACATCCAAGCCCCAGATTGTAGCTATCGTCGGTCCATGCAAGGACAATGCCCAAGCCCGGCCCATTCGCCTATCACACGCCACTGTGATCCGCTTATACCTCCTGCCGCCGTCACCGGCCCTGTCCGGACATTCGCTTCCGTCTCCTCCCTTATAAGCTTTCTGCAACCCTACCTGTCTCACTTCTGCATTCCGCTCCCATCCCACGCATCGCTATCGCCTGCCTGCTCGCAAGCGCGAACTGAAGCCGAAATGGCAGACAGCATGATGACGAACGGCAGCACCCTCAATGGGGAGGCGCTGCCCTCAGCTGCGACTCTGGCTAACGTCGGCGCCGATGGTGTTGCCGAGGCCGGGGCCGTCAACGGGGAGCACGCCGCGGAGCCTCTTACTCTTGCTGGCATTGCTGCTCGCAGAGCCAAAGCCGGCAAGTTGGTTGCGGGCACGGCGGCGGCCTCAAATAGTGATATGTTCAAGAGTCCGGTACGTGTGATTTCGTCTTTTACTTCACGGAGTTGTGATTCAGGGGTGGATTGCGGCTATGGGTGCATTTTTATAGATATGTATATAGGGATGCCTGTTGTGTCGGTACACCTACCGATGCGGTAAGAGAAGCCGGGGTGTTTAGTTGAGACGTATACAAGCGGTTCAAGCAAGTTGACAATATCACGTGCGACTGCGTACTGAGAGGTTGATCTATTACACAAGCTAACATGTTCGATTCGGTGCAGCACGCGTATCATAACAAACCCAAAGCAAAACGATGGGATCGTGAGTTGCTTCCAGCAAAGCTGTAACTGATGTATACGACTGACCCGGAAAACCCAGATCTTCTGAGCCCCGAAGCCATGGCGCGGAAGCCCTGCGCTTTGAAGGGTGCGGCTAGATACCTTAAGAGGCCTGGTATGGTGTCGCTTGGTGGTGGACTGCCGTCTTCGGATAACTTTCCTATCGAATCTTTAGGTTGTAAGTCAATAATGACCCGTACTGGTCCATGATAACTCAGGACGGGACGTTCTATTTGCTTACAGTTGCCTCTTTACAATGCAGTGCAGGTTCCACAGCCGCCGTTTTTCAGTAAAGCTTCTATTGAGAATGAAGGGAGTCAGGTCACCATCGGTAAGCATGATATCCGGGACAAGGACGGCGTCTTCGACCTCTCCGTGGCCCTCAACTACGGCCAGGCCACAGGGTCACCACAGATGCTGCGCTGGGTGACTGAGCACACGGAGCTTGTTTCCCATCCGCCTTATGCGGACTGGTGGTGCGCCTTGACCATCGGCAGCACGGGGGCTCTGGAATGCGCATTACGTATGTTCTGTGACCGTTACCGGCGCGACTCCGTCCTCACCGAGGAATACTCTTTCTCGACGGCGCTGGAGACGATGGCCCCGTTGGGTATTAACGTGGTTGGTGTGAGCATAGACGAGCAAGGTCTTCTACCTGGAACCTTGGACGAGATCCTAAGCAATTGGGATGATAATGTGAGGGGTGCGAGGAAGCCTACGGTCCTATACACGGTGCCTTCGGGCCAGAACCCGACGAGCGCGACGATGGGGCCGCAGAGACGGAAGGACGTGTATGAAGTGTGCAGAAAGCACGACGTATTTATTTTCGAGGACGAACCATACTACTACCTACAGATGCCGCCGTACGACAAAACACATTCAGCCGCACAGGCCGGTGCCGATGATGTATCTTCGAACGAAAGCACCGAGGACTTCCTGAAATCACTCCTGCCGACGTTGCTGAGCATTGATATCGACGGGCGGGTCCTGCGCATGGATTCCTTCAGCAAGGTTATAGTTCCGGGCTCGCGAATGGGCTGGGTCACTGGGAGTGAACAGGTCATCGAGCGTTTTATTCGACATAATGAATGCTCATCCCAAGGACCGGCGGGCATCGCTCAGGCCGTACTGTATAAGCTGCTGGATGAGACATGGGGACACGAGGGCTATCTGCGGTGGTTGATGCGACTACGGAGCGAGTACACGCGCCGGAGAGATGCGCTGCTTGATGCCTGTGAGAAGCATTTGCCTAAGGACCTGGTGAGCTGGGCACCGCCGGCTGCGGGCATGTTTGTGAGTTACTAGCCCCCCCAACCGAAAGCCCTCTTCTCTTGGCTTGACTTCAAAGAAGACTGACAACCGAGATTAGCTTTGGCTACATGTAGACCATACGCGTCACCCAGGCGCGGGCACGAAGAGTATCCTCGAGATAGAGGAGGAGATATTCGATTCTAGCATCGAGAGCGGCGTTCTCATATGTCGTGGGTCCTGGTTCCTTGCCGGGGAGGAGGACGTCGAACCCAGCGGTCTCTTCTTCCGCGCGACGTTCGCGGCGTCCTCGCAGGCTGATATGGATGTTGCCATCGAGAGATTTGGGCGGGCTGTCAGGGCGAGCTTTGGTATATAATCTACGAAGTAGATAGGGGCGGTTACTGTAGTAGCTCCCTACCCCTAGCGTAGTGCATTGGTAGCGTAATCTTCATTAGTGTAGTTCTTTATTCCTCCTTTGTGTTTGACGCGTGACGCCGCCTCGTAGCCCCGCCGGATATTCCCTGGGGCCTGGGCATCATGGACATGCTATCTACCTACCTAGGTAGGTAGGTCTAGACTCTAGACCTTACTATGTAGACCTCGCGTGTGAGGCCTCCGCCCTCTGCGGCTCCGTCGGGCTTGTTTAGGTTGATTGTGCTGGCTGACAGAACTTTGAAACAAGACGATTGCGTTCTCTCTTGCACTGACAACTGAAGGACCTAAACCTCCCTCAAGAACACAGGGAATATGTTTTTAAGAGCAGTCTGCTTTTGGTGAGATATTCGATGGGATATTCGGAGGAACAGTTTGTTCTCCGAGACTCCGACCCTGTTGGCACCTTGTTGAGTTCAACTTGAGCCAAACAGGTTGGTTGGTGTGGCCGGTCACTGGATGAGCCATTTTGATCAGGCAGTGGGCACAGATTCCTCATAGGTAGTGCTGAGTCCTGACTCGTGCACCGCGTGGCAGCGATGGTTCTCGCCCGTCGCCAACTTCATCGGATTGCAAGCGCATTTCAGTAAGTGCGTTACTCCGCGGGAATGCATGTGCGCTATGCACTTCGGGCTCGATAATGGCCAAACGGTGCGACTCGTTCTATCATGTTTACTTAAGCACGGAAGATCGCCACCCGGCTTTCCTCCCCTCCCCCATCCATGCGGGCATACCTATCGCGATGCATACGCTGCGGCCATGGATTACCGTCGATTGTGTCCATCGTGAAGTCATACCCCGTGCTAATGCATAAGTCGCAACACTAATTGCGGAGAAAGTCGTTCCAGTTGCTGGAGTCCTTGATTCCGATTCGCGCTGGAGCTTCCCTGGTGTGGAGGGTTGCTTTGCTTATCTGCGAAGCTGCGTGGAGCTGTTTACGGTACCGGTACTTGGTTCCTTGCTCATAGCTTTCCCCTCGAGTCCGTATTTAAGTGCTGGGGATCCGCTGCGACTCTAATTTGTGAGCCTATCGAGCACGGCCGGATCTCTCCTCTCTCTTCCTCCGTGCAACTACGGTACCTGTGCTCGTAGGTATCTCCATTCGGCTGCCTGCGCAATATGGCGAGTCTCTCAGTCAATCTCACGGCCCCCAATGGCCTAAAGTACACCCAGCCTACGGGCCTTTTCATCAATAACAAGTTCGTGAAGGCGAGCGGGGGTGAGACGATTACCAGTATCAACCCTACGTAAGTCTGCTGTGCGTTTTCGCTCAAATGCGCTATTTAGCCCAACTGCTTGCTCTCTGTTCTCCTCCCTACGTAGATCGCTCGCATTACTACTGCTCCCGGCAGCAACTCGAGCGCGGTGTTAACGCTGGCGACCTCTCTAGTAATGAACAGGAGATATGTACCGTAGAGGCTGCGTCGCCGGAGGACATCGATGTCGCCGTGGCGGCAGCACGAGCGGCGCTGAACCACGAGTCATGGCGTGAAATGTCAGACTCGGACCGCGGGTTGCTCATGTTTAGACTGGCAGATCTTGCCGAGAAGGATAAGGAAATTCTGGCTACGATCGACACGTGGGACAATGGCAAGCCATTCAAGGACGCGATGGGCGATATCCAGGAGGTTATCGACTGCCTTCGCTACTACGCCGGCTGGGCCGATAAGATTTTCGGACAGGTGATCCCTACGACAGCGAAGAAGTTCACGTATACGCTCAAGCAGCCCATTGGTGTCTGTGGACAGATCATCCCCGTGAGTTGCCTGTCCCGCCTTTGCTCATACTTATTGCTCGTTATTCCTAGGCTTGGAAAGGACTGTGAAAAGTCGTGACTTGAAGAACCTGGAAGCTGACGACGTTTCTCGTGGGTGATAGTGGAACTACCCTATGGGGATGGCAGCCTGGAAATTGGGTCCCGCGCTTGCTTGCGGAAACACCGTAGTACTCAAGCCTGCCGAGCAGACGCCCTTGTCCATTCTTTACTTCGCGAATCTTATTGTCAAGGCAGGTTTCCCTCCCGGAGTCGTCAACATCACCAACGGGTACGGCAAGGTGGCCGGACACGCCATAGCCAGCCACCCCGGGATTGACAAGCTCGCCTTTACCGGATCTACGATAACGGGAAAGCAGGTCATGAAGGTAGCAAGTGTAAACATGAAGCCCATTACCCTCGAAACGGGTGGCAAGTCGCCACTGCTCGTGTTCGGGGACGCGGATATCGAGCAGGCTGCCAAGTGGGCGCATTGGGGTGTCATGTTTAACATGGGCCAAAACTGCTCGGCGACGAGCCGTATCCTGGTGCACCGCAGCGTCTATGATGATTTCGCCGCGCAATTCCACAACGCCATCAAAAAAACAAACAAAGTCGGCGACCCATTTGTGGAGGGCACATTCCAGGGCCCGCTGGTGACCAAGACGCAGTATGAGAGGGTTCTTGGCTATGTCGAGTCCGGCAAGTCTGAGGGTGCGACGCTATACACGGGTGGCAAGCCGTGCCCGATCAACGGCAAGGGATACTTCATCGAGCCTACCGTCTTCACGAACGTCAAGAGCACGATGAAAATCTACCAGGAGGAGGTGTTCGGTCCGTTCGCGGTCCTCGTGCCTTTCGAGACGGAAGCCGAGGCCATCCGCATGGCCAACGACACCACGTACGGTCTCGGTGCGGCGGTCTTCAGCCAGAACATCGAGGTCGCCCACCGCGTCGCAGCTCGAATTGAGTCGGGAATGGTCTGGATCAACTCGTCCAACGACTCCGACATTAGGATCCCCTTTGGCGGTGTGAAGCAGAGCGGTATCGGTCGTGAGCTCGGTGAGGCGGGTCTAGCGGGATATACGCAGACCAAGTCTATCCATGTGAACATGGGACGGAAACTGTAAGAATAGCTAGCTATCTGGTAGCTAGGAAGAATGAATCGCTGGAAATCTAGGTGCTGTATTTCGTCTAGGGATGCGTGTATGCAAAAGCGTTGATTCTTCTCACCGTCGTCGGTTCAGACACGTATGAATAATAAGTCCAATGCCGAACGTACCTGTCCAACTGCCGCGATGACATTGGGTTAGACATTAATACTCAGCGGGAGTCACACGAAGGTCAACCGAAATGACCTGCTGGTAATGAGGCTGAGCGAGCAGAGCTGCTACTTCGTCCAAATTATTTGGATACTTGCAAGTTGCCGTACCTGTCTGAAAAAAGAAAGAATCCGGAAAAGGAAAAGAAATCCCAAAAGAAAAAGCAGGCTACACCAGAGCCAGGATAAGAATAGTCCACTTTGCCGAAGTAGGTAGGCGGTTATATTTACCAGCTGGGGAAGAGAGGAGAGATTTATAAAACAACAGGTTGTCTGAAATACGAAAATAGCTTGTGAGATGGCTACTGCTGGCGCCATGTGCAGCTGGCTCCGTGACGTGAAGGGACCTTTGAAGGGAGGGGAATATATTTATAGTGGAGGATTTGGCGGATACATACTTCGTACATGGAGAACCGGAAACGGGCTGCGAGGAAAAGAGAAAACTTGATTGTTCGCAGGCTTGGACAGCGGTGATGAGAAGAGTCGTGTCGCGTGGTGGTGGATTGAGGAATCGGGATCGATGAGATGGTCATGTGGGTGCGGTAGCTATCTACCTAGTGTACACTACATAGATGTCCCACTTGTTCCTTTTCTTCCCGATGGGTTGGTATTCGGGCCTTAACTACCGTACGAGTTAGGCAGACTATAGTGAGGGTGCCAGAAAGCTTGACACAACCACCTGTGTGAGCCCTTAGGTAATACGGAGCCCCGGCGGAATCCAAACTGGAGTTGGTGCGGTGGCACGAGTACGGGGTACGGACTCTCAGCCTGTATTTTGTAGTGTATGCCGTGAGCACTACCTAAGTACCGTACTACCGGTTTCCTGGAGGATTGGCTGGTAGGGAGATCGGCATATTATACCTGGGCATCCTGCCGGATTCTCCGTGCGACGTAAGCGACGCTTTGGTATCAGGTAGGTGGTTTGAAGACTGTCCGTCAGCTTCACCTTTGCTGCGTAGGGATGTATTACTATCTACACGTGTACACTAGATGAACTACCCGCTGTGTTTTGGTGAACTTATACACCGGTAATTACAATTACGTACCTAGTCGATGTTGAGCATTCGGAAGGTAGATAAGCGACGTGCATATAGTTAACAGATGACTCGGGAGAAAGAGAAGATTCTAGGCAGGTAGGTATTGCACATGCTGCACCCCACGTTACATCAAGATTGTAAATGTTCAGTCAGTTTATGAACTGCGCCGTAGATAACTACCTAGGTAGGTAGTAGTTATCGACAATTGGGGAGGTACTACAGTGTTGACACGAAGTACCTAGGTATGAAAGCGGGAATCCATGTGGCAGGTTTGTCTGGACGCGTGATCTTCTTGAGATACCGGCAACTAACGGTTGAAGTTAATAGGAGCCAGTCTGTTGCTAGTGTACGCTAACGTTGACGGTTATCATTCTGCGTGTTGTTGTCCATTCAATCTTACGTTATACTATCTAACCTACCTAGATACATAGATAGATAGGACGAAGTAGAAGACGTTAAAGATCCACGCATAATTAACGGACTTCCCATATCTCTGTGTGTCTATAAGTATGTATATTACCGTAATACCTATTTCTACTGAAGTAGGTAGGTCATATGCAGCACATGCAGGATTTGGGTGTTATTGTGAATGCTACGGCTTACGAGCATTTGGAGAAGAAGTGAAGATTCCGGGAGGATCGTATGTTTGAGGAAGGTAATTTGGCTGCACACTAACTGAACTGACTAACATTTTGGGTTATCATACAACGGCAGGCACACAACCACAACTGATACAGAACGTACATACACTAGTATTCCGTACGGACGTACTTGTATGTGCGCTACCGAAGTGCAACACCACACTATAACTGACTGACATGTTGGATAAGGCAGCGTAGGATCGCGATACGGAATGGGTAGCGGTTTCTGGGAGTGCGGGGACTGTGATACGGAATGGGGCGCCCCTGGCGACTAACTTAGCCTGCCCGCTAAGGATGCAACTAAACCAAGCACACTACAACCACGGAACACGGATGTAGATAGGCAATGTACAGCGAGGTACTGTCCAGCTATAGCCTGCGCACGGAAACCTCCTCGGTCAGGCTTCATGCCGCCGGTGTTTCGATGGGTGAATCTGTAGGTACTTTAGTGTACAAGACCATGCGCTAGCGCATCTGCGCCATGTGCAGGCACCTGACTAGCACCTGACTAGGTTAGATACCTAGTATCTAGCGCTATGACCAGCCAAGGTGCGATTCGAATACTGTTGGGTACCCGTCTCGCGTGGCGGTATGCTGAACCGAGGTACGCCGTCGCTACTCACAGTCTCACACATCTACCTATCTTCCTATCTCTCCAGAATGCAACAAATCCGATGGGTTGCCGGGTTCGCTGAGACAAATGATACACTGCGGCGCTAATGCTGGGTGCGCAAGCCATCACAAGAAGAACAGACCAACGGCGCATTCACGAGACCCAGCGCGACGGGTTGCCAACTGCCTGATTGATTGACCATGTATTTTAGAGCCTGCATCGACTCATGGCTTGTCATTATACCTAGTACTTCTATAAGTAACGTTGCGGTGCTACTGCGGGGACTAGGATCTTGATCTCATTGGCGCCACACGATCGTTTCTGAAGTCGTCCTATTGTCCCGGGGCCGATCCTCCTTGCCATTCGCCACGCCACGCCACGCGACCGGCCTGCCGCCAACCTCCAGCTCGGCTGCTGTGCTGGGGATATTATGTGCATACCTACATAAAGCACTACCTACCCAGACCGCATCTTTTATTTTGTTCCCGTCTTTGTTGACAAGGTCTAGGTATTCTTGGCTTGGGCCCCAACCTGGAGACACATTCCATCCAAGAGCCTCTGTTGTCCCCCAGCTCACGGATTCTAGTGTCTTAAAACCCCTCCTGGGGAAAAAATACCATCATGATGCTGCCGAATCGCAACGGCATCTTCAGCATGCTTCTTTCGCTGTTGCTCCTGGCCTCGACGCCAGTCCTGGCCATCTGGCCTAAGCCATCTTCTATCAGCGAAGGAAACTCGACGCTGTGGATTAAGTCCCAACTCGCCGTCACCTACAATGGAAAGAATGTATGTTCGCCTTATTGCAGAGAATCCCGTCCGCCTTAATGAACGCCGCTTGCTTACCATGACGACTTGTGCACCAGCTTCCTTGGAAAATCGGCTATGAACCGACGGGCAGTGCATTCTCGAGCGTTGAGATCGTGAGGGGCGGTGTATCTCGGGCCATGGAGAACATTGTGCAGAAGAACTTCGTGCCTTGGATGCTGTACAAGCGCATGGAGCTTGAGACCACTGAGCCAAGTCTCTCGGAGCCTAAGATTTTCATCACCCACCTCGACATCCACCAGAACGGGACCGACTCTAGCAAGACTTTCAAGCCTATTGACGGCGATGTCGACGAGTCATACAGCCTAAACGTGAGCAAGAACGGCAAAGCTTCAATCACGGCAGTGTCCTCAACAGGTGTTTTGCGGGCCTTGGAGTCGTTTTCCCAGCTTTTCTTCCAGCATTCGGAGGGCGAATTCTTCTACACCAAGTTCGCTCCCATCAGCATCACCGACAAGCCCGAATACGAGCACCGTGGTGTTCTGCTTGATATCGCACGAAGCTTCCTTCCCGTAGAGTCGATTCTGCGCACCATCGACGGTGTGGCGTACAACAAGATGAACCGTATCCACATCCATGTGACTGACTCTCAGTCCTGGCCATTGGAGGTCCCGTCCATGCCAGAGCTTCACGAGAAGGGTGCATACGCCCGGGGCAAGACTATTAGTGCCAGCGATCTGGCTCAGATCCAGCAATACGCGGTCAACCGCGGTATTGAGCCGATCATCGAGATTGATACCCCCGGCCACATTGGAGTTGTTGCTCTATCCCACCCCGATGTCATTGCCGGTTGGAACTCAGCACCTTGGTCAGCCTACTGTGCCGAGCCCCCTTGCGGCCAGCTTCGACTCAATGAACCCAAAGTCGACCCCTTCCTCGACCAGCTGATGGACGACGTCTTGCCAAGAGTTTCTCCATACTCTTCGTACTTCCACACCGGTGGTGACGAGGTCAACTTCAACATGTACAACCTTGACCCCACAGTCGGAACCAACGACTCGGCTGTTATTCAGCCCCTTTTGCAGAAGTTCATCGACACGCACCACGCCCGAGTACGCAAAGCAGGTCTCACCCCGATGCTCTGGGAAGAGATACCCGCGGATTACAACATCACAATCGGAAAGGACGTCGTAGTTCAGTCCTGGCTCGGCGATGCGGCTATTGCCTCGCTCACTGCTCAAGGCCACAAGGTCATCTCTAGCAACTACAACTACTGGGTAAGTCTCGGCTAATTCACGGACCTTGGCAGGAAGAGTACGCTGACAGAATACAGTACCTTGACTGCGGCCGCGGACAGTGGCTCAACTTTGCCCCAGCCGACGTCGCGGCCAACTACCCCTTCCTCGACTGGTGCACGCCGTACAAGAACTGGCGCCTGATTTACTCGTACAACCCTCGTGCCAACTTGACCGCCCAGCAGGCCCAGCTCGTGATCGGTGGTGAGGTTGGTGGCTGGAGTGAGACCATCGACGACGCCACAATTGACGATATCCTATGGCCGCGAGCTGCCGCTGCCGGTGAGGTCCTCTGGTCCACGCCCGTCGGCCGTAACCAACTCGATGCCGCGCCTCGTCTGGCTGAATTCCGCGAGCGTATGATTGCCAGAGGTATCAAGTCCGGCACCGTCCACATGCCGTTCTGCACCCAGGGATTAAACGCGACTGCGTGCCAGTTTATGTAATTTTATTCTTTTATATCCGGGGGATGCTTACTGAAGGTATCCTTGGAATCTACAGATAAGGGGTTGTATGCCGCCTGATAATACCCAGCAATAGAATGCCTAATTAAGAAGTAATATTCGTCAGATTCTGTGATCTTTTGGTTGTCTAATTCTGAAACATGCTCATAAGAGGTTCCAGGCGAGCTAGCTTTGGTTTCCAGAAGTCTGTGAATAAATAGGCATCATGGAACCCTCGATTTCTATTTTCCGTCGAGCATTGATACGTCCCTGCCGATTTCCGGCAGACCGAGGCCACTTAGGTACTCATGCGTTTTTATCCTTTTGTCGGGTGGGTACTCGGCGGGATTTACGATTTGTTGCAGCTTGCTACTCCTGGTGCAATTATACGTACGTCCTGGCAAAATGGTCCCGTCGGCGGATGTGCTGGTAGCCATTTGCCGGCGCTCTCGGTTCGGTTCCCCGTGTAAATGCCGGGATCACATAGCGATTACGTAGGTGTTGATTGGTCCTGTTGGCGGGACGGTTGTGAGGTTGTGACGCGAGATTTGCTAGGTAATGTGTATGCTTCAGTCACAGATACGCGTACCTAGGTAGCTAGCGACTCACCGGTGAGTACACTATGAAGCGATTGGTAACTCAGCTTGACGCAAGACTAACAAAGGTTAACCGTTTAGAGGAGTATAGGTAGATATGGAGAATGGGCAAGAGTGAGGAACAGCCTTCCATTTGGCGAACCTTGACTCTGGGCGAACTCGATATAGGTGTTATTCACGTACATAATACGTAATTGACGTGACCCCGTCGAATTAGCCCAATTCGATCTTCGGCCTCTTGAACAGATAACAGAGCGATACAATAGAGACGAATCGGGCTATGACTTTGCAAGTTCGGACTTCACAGAGGAATGTGCTGATTGGGCTATCATTATGCCGCATTCGCTGTAGGCGATCACAGTCATGATATACACGGCGGAGCCTCGGCATATCACAAGATCGCTCTTCGTCCCATAGCAAATCCCGCCCCAAAGTATTTCTAATCTCCGCGTTCTTTTACACTTCACGGCTTTGAAGGCTTTCTATTGTATTTCCAAAGCTAGCCAGCCCATTTTAGGAGTAAACCGGCCAACGGTTGCGCGGTTATCAATCGCCGAGCAGACGGCGGACCTATAACTCGCCAGTAACCTCGGTACTAGAAAAGAAAAGGCCAGAAAGACAGAAAGATATTGCAAGCAGTCTGCTCTCATACTACTAAGTATGTACTAGCCCGTTAGAACGTTGTTTTCGCATGTTCTTTGGTTAGAAGCAGCCGAGTCGGCAGTCGACAAAGGTAATTAGAAGGAAACGGAGAGAGACACGGGAGTTATTTGGAGGGTCCAACCGAGTGGAACTTGCGAAGCCCGCTTAGGTTCTCAGTTCATATCCCAGCTAAGATGCCTACCTACTACGGTAGTCGCTTCACAACGGGTGCACCTCGTACCTTTTCCCTGTGCAAAGTAGGTAGCGTGCCGGTACACAATATTTTTGGAACACACCCCACAAGTCATCGGCAGGTACGTCAGTGATGCCCATGACTTGTGATCATTAATCATCACGGCGGGGAGATGGGTGGGTATTGGCGCGGAAGGGGACTATACGTCGTATGTATATAGGTTGAGCACAATACGGTAGGCACACGACAAGTTCCGAGTTTAGCATCCCTCCCCGGCTACAGTCTCTCGTTTCACCACAAAGTCTCTTCCATCTCCTTGTTTCTATGCGTAACATGAAACGCAATTCCAACTGCAACTACAGCTAACTCGTCTTGCCTGCGGTAGCGTCTTCCTCGTCACATCCGAGTCCATCCGTGGCATCTACCTTCTCGGGTCCTGTGCCCATCGGACCCTAGACCGGGCCTAACGCCAGGTGCCAAGGGCGTCGAGACCGCGGGGACTTGCCAAGGGCATTTCCGTCCGACTTAGTGGCCCTACGGGTCGTTTGATCAGAGGTGTCGTATGTGTATCGTGCATCAACTTGTTGGTCAAGGCAGAGAGACTAACAAGGGGCCGTGCGTATTAGATGATTACATTAGTGCCCGCAATATTGGATCGAAAAGTCGTAGAGAAGAGCCGAGCAGCCGACAGACGCAAACGCATCTCTGTCCTACGAGTCTGTTAGTGGCAGTTAAACTAAACTTGACGTTCCCGTGTAGCCTCGGGCCGGTCCCTGGAAATTCTTCGAATATAGGATAACCGCCCTTGCCCCTATCCAACATGGGTTTAATCGGGCAGGCCCTTCAGCGGGCTTCCCCCACGTCCGTTTTACTATCTCTGGCTGTAGTCCTTGTGCTGTGGACGGTCTACGTCCGCGTTGATGAGTTTGTCCGGCTCCGAAGGCTCGGGGCCCGGGCTCCCCGAGTCGAGAGCCGATTTCCACTCGGTAAGTTGAAAGTTCGGGGGGCAGACTCACTATCCCACTTCCTGCAAAAGAAATAGGAGCGGCTGACGAAGAGATTGCTTCCAGGCCTAGATATCATAGCCAAGCAGGTCAAATCAACACTGGAGCACAAGAATCTAGAGAGATTCATGGACATGGTCAAGCTGTCTTCGAACTACAACTCTGAAGCCCGTCTGCTGGGAGAGCGCATGATCTTGACGGCGGACCCAGAGAACATCAAGGCCATCCTGTCCTCACAGTTCTCCGACTACGGAAAGGGCGAGTCCTTCCACCGTGAATGGAAGGAGTTTTTAGGCGATAGCATCTTTACCACCGACGGCCAAGCCTGGCAGGCGAACCGACAGCTGCTCCGACCACAATTCTCAAAGGAGCGCATCAGCGACTTACAAACCTTCGAAACCGGCCTCCAGACCCTGTTCAGGGCAATTGCCAACGGTGGCGCCTTGGACGGTCCCAACCAAGAAGTTGATATCGGGGCGGGAAACGGTAAGCCGGTCGAGATAAGCGATTTATTTTTTCGATTTACCTTGGACGTGTCGACAAGCTTTCTGCTTGGCAAAGACGTCCAATCACTCACGTGAGTCTCCGCCTCAAAGGGATTTTCTTCCCTCGCTACGAGGCATGCCCGTTGGCTATAATCTGCCGTTGAACTAAACCCGAAGTATGCAGGAATCCTCGCGAGCCGTTTGCGGAGGCGTTTAATGAAGTACAGAGGATACAGGGCCTCCAATCGCGCGCCGGTTCACTGAGGGGCCTCGTGCCGAAGGGGTCGTTCAGACGCGGGTTGAAAGTAGTTAACAAGCTCTGCGACGTCTACATCGATCAGGCGTTGCGAATGAGTCAGGAGGAGCTGGTGTTCAAGGCCAAATCAGACCACGACTACACATTCCTGCACGAGCTGGCTCAATTCACGCGCGATCGCGTGGTGCTGCGCGACCAGCTGGTGGCAGTGCTCCTAGCGAGCCGCGACACGACGGCCACAACCCTCTCGTGGACGTTCTACGAGCTGGGTCGGCACCCGGAGGTTGTGCGCAAGCTGCGCAACGAGGTCCTAAGCACGGTCGGGCCTGATCGCATGCCCACGTACGAAGATCTCAAACGCATGAAGTACGTCCAGTACACCGTCAACGAGGCGCTGCGCCTGTACCCCGTCCTGCCGTTCAATGTGCGTCTAGCGCTCAAGGACACGACGCTGCCGACGGGCGGCGGACCCGACGGCACCCAGCCCATTGCCGTGCTCAAAGACACGACCGTTGCCTACTCGACGCTCGCGATGCAGCGGCGCGCCGACCTGTACCCGCCCGTCTCTGACATGTTCCCCGACCCACTGGTATTCTGCCCCGACCGATGGTTCGTGTGGCAACCCCGGCCCTGGCAGTACATCCCGTTCAACGCCGGGCCTCGCAACTGCATTGGGCAGCAGTACGCCTTGACGGCGGTAGCGTACGTGCTCACGCGTATGTTCCAGCGGTTTGAGAGAGTGGAGAGCTTCATGGACGGCATCGATGGCGGTAACCCCAAGCTTAAGGCGGAAATTGTTCTGCTGCCTGGCGACGGCGTCAAGGTTGCGCTGTGGGAGGCTAAGAAGCAGATATAACATGTTTGGGTTTCGCTGGAGCTCACCGACTGACAGTTGTTGCTAAACACCAGAGTTGCCCTACACAGAAGACTTGATTTTTCAACTTGTTTCGATACGTACGATTCCTTCTCCTTTGGTCTACTACGCAAAAGTATAGGCAACTTTAATATTCCAAAAGCTTGCGTCTCGGAATACATGGTAGTCTTTGGGGTGGGCAACTTTGGTGGTTAGCACCAACACCAGCACCAACTCTACCAGGTAGTTGGTGAGCCCCAGCGAACCCAAACTGCGTGGCACAGGGACCTGGCATTGCTCAGAATGAAACATCTGTCAACCGCGTAGGAGACATGGCATACTTATACGTTGCGCGTGATGGGATACGGCTCACGGGTATGATACTGGTACTTGGATTAGATAGAGGTAGTTACTTCGTACGGCGGCGCATTATTTCGAGGGTTACAGTGTACTTAAGTACGGGCACGGTGTGCAATAACGACATCGGAAGCTGCACGCGAACTTATCAATTGTTACAGGCCGGGCAATTTAGCAACTGCGCCACCTGTCCAGTGTCTGCTCTTCTCATGGGTAATGGTTATTAAGCCACAGTGCGTAGTGTACTGTGTTCTTCTAGGAATCACGAGGCTGACAAATGTGGCGCTGGTGGCTTGACCTGTTAGAAGAAACAATGGCGGTTTACCTAACCGTGTGCTTCGGGACTACCTGCCTGCCTACCTATTCTTTAAGTTCCCTAACTTTTGTCCACATCTCGTCATTCCTCCCAACCTCATACTTGATCCCAACAAATTCTCGCCTCTCAGGATCTCTGGCAATATCTAACCGCAGAGGCGACGCCGGCATCGTTCATTAATAACGTTGATTCTTCTGGAGTTGCAATCCGCGCGTCGTGACGACGTCGCCACTCCTCCACACTACACGCGACCGTCCACTCCTCTCAAATTGTTGCGCCTCTAGGTCTTCCACTCATTTCGCACTTTCATTCCTCGCTGTCTATTCGGCATCTGTCTGCGTTATTGATTCCTAGGCGTCTAGCAAGATGTCGGTCGAGATCACGCTCAACACGCCTCTCGCAGATGCACTCAACAGTGTCATCCAGCCGAAGTTGATGGAAGTAGGCTGGGCACAGTCTAACGATGATGCGGCGCTGTCTGAATACATTATTCTTATGCTGGTGAACGGCAAGACGCAAGATCAAATCGCTGCGGAACTCGCTGGTGATCTTCTCAATCTTGGACCGGATGACCCTGCGGCTCGGGACTTCACATATTGGCTTTTTGACCAGATCAACATATTGCAATCACAACTCCATGGCCGCGCTCAGACTGGAGCCACTGCAGAGCCTGCGTCCCAGGATGCTGGTGTTCCGATGGAGCAGGATACAGAGATGCGTACACCGACAGATGGCCCAGAATTCAATGCGTATGTCCATTCAGATTATGTCTATTCCAGATCCTCTCCATACTCGGTGCTAACGAAGAACAGCCCCACTGGACCAAGATCCATGAGAGATGGCAGTATGAGAGGCGGCCGCGAGAAGCGATTATTTGGTCACATGGCAAAAGCGATGGATCGTAGTCACGACTCGATCCTGCATCGCGTTCGAGCAAACGGCAACGAGCGAATTCATGCACACAACCGAGCACCGCCGACTGGCCCCCGAGGCGGTCGGGGAAACAACCGCGCTATGGGCGGCCGTAATAACATGATGGCTGCTAGGTTAAATCAGATAACTACTGGTATACCAAGCATGCCTCCCCCACCGGCTATGAACGGCATGAACGGTATCAGCGGTATGAATGGTATGAATGGTATGACCGACATGAGCTGGATGATGCAAGGTGGCGCCCAGCAAGACCAGATTTTCCAGCTCCTCCAGCAGCAAAACCAAATGATGGCTCAATTACAACAACAGCTTCAACAGCAAAGCCAGGGCAACAATAGCCGCCATGGAAGGTCCCTCTTTGACCGGGTTCAAAACCCACGCGGTGGTAGGAGAGGAGCTCATCACGGGAACGGTGTTAGGGCGCAACAGGGCGACTCTACAAAGCCTACAACAAACAATGCCGAGGAAGAGGATGTTGACATGACGCAAGCTAAGCCCGAGCCGCCGAATCCGGAATCGATAGTCTGCAAATACAATCTGGCTTGCACCAACAAGGATTGCAAGTTTGCTCATCAATCTCCTGCGGCACCTCCCAACACAACTGTCGATGTCACGGATGTTTGCTCATTCGGCGCAGCTTGCAAGAACTGGAAATGTGTGGGCCGCCATCCGTCGCCGGCTACCAGGCGCGCTCATCAGATCGAGCAGGAGTGCAAATTCTATCCGAACTGTACTAACCCTCATTGCTCGTTCAAACACCCCGAGATGCCCCCTTGCCGCAACGGTGGCGACTGCAACGTGGAGGGGTGCAAGTTCACGCACATACAGACGATGTGCAAGTTCAAGCCGTGCAAGAACCGGTATTGCCCATTCAAGCACGAGGAGGGCCAGCGCGGCATTTTTCCGGACAAAGTCTGGACGGCGGACGGCACGAAGAACCACGTGAGCGAAAGACGCTATATTGACCCGAATGGGTCAGAGGAATTCATCATACCGGTCTCGGAAGAACATGCCGGCCATGATGCTGCGGCAACAGCGGCAGCCATGGATGCGAGTATAGAGTAGTTCATTCGCGATGTACGATATTGTCTGTCACAGACCTGGGGGCTACCGAGGAGGAGCCTGGGGATGTGCAACAGGGTGTTCCTACAAGTGTGGAAAATTCATGGTTTTCGAAGATGGTTGCATTGTACCTATATCATGATTGGGCCCGGGTGCTCACAGTGATGCTGATCGGAGTTCAGGAGGACGTTTGTACGTTTGTACGTGATATTTTCAGGTGTTGATGGTCAAGGAAAAAACATCGGGGCCCTCTTCATACAAATATACCCCAATGCCGGCTTTGTGTGATAATTTAAAAATCGCAATCTGAATTTTGAGAAGAGTTTGCCGATTGTATTCAATTTCTATTTGTACCGGACCCAATTGCTGATGGGTATTTCTCAGTTCCTGGACCGCGGTGGATGTTTCTATTATAGATTGTTACTATGTAATTACGTTAGTATATATGACTCTTTCCTACCCAAGATTAGGTCTCCTACCCATCATAGTTGAGGAGACTAGCATTCTATCTACTACTGAGGCAAGCTTGCGGTGAAGTTTGCGATCATAACAACATTGAAGTGAGTGTCGAATGAGCATTAGTAGGGAATTACCTAAGCTCAGTACCGGTAGGTAATGTAATTATAGTGGCTCTGGGGGATTGCATCGCTAGCTTCGATAGACTTCGTAGATGGACTTCGTAGATAATGCTCGGTCCCCACCACCTCAACCCGATGTACCGAGCCGTCGGACAACCACATTTAGGTACATACATTATCTACCTAGTAGGTACTTTGCCATCGCCTTTCTACTTTACAACTACCTACAGCAGCGCCGGCCTTGAGATTCCCACGAGCTTTGCTTCCACGCTCTATTGCATCGCGCGTGGCAGCATGACAGTCTAGAGGCTCTCTCTTTGCGTGTGTGTGCCATGATTTCCCAATGCCCGGGCAATGTCTTTATAGGTGCCCGTGCGTCGGTCTATAATTGCCAGTCGGACTTCCGGTTGACGCCACGCCGTCTCGCATTCCTCTCGCGCCCTTCCGCGACGCGACACCTCGGTATCCTATCGCGTTCGACAGCCTGCCTGCAGGCTTCAACCGGGCATGGCGCGCTATGCGCGAGCCCCAGCGCCACCGATGCTCGGCGACAATCGTATGCGACGGCGAGCAAGAAGAACCATGAACCGCGCCAGATTGCCGTCCTCGGGGCCGGCATCACCGGCTTGACGGCAGCCCACTATCTAGCTCGCCACGCCAAAAACGCCCACATCACCATCTACGAGGCCAGCGACAGGCCGGGAGGGTGGATTAAAGCAGACCGCGTCGAGGTGGAAGACGAGGAGGGGAGACGCGGCCATGTCTTGTTCCAACGTGGGCCGCGGGTGCTACGGTCCGGGAGCACGTCGTCCAAATACGACGATTTGGTGCTGTACGATGTGGTAAGCCGGAAGCGCCCCCTCGCTCGGAAATGGTGAGAGGGCACACAGGCCTTGCTAACCATCTTCGGCGGCGCTGGTAGCTCGCTAGCCTGGGGCTGGATCACAAGATCCGCCATCCAAAGACCGCGTCGGACAGCCGCTACCTCTACTACCCCGACCATCTTGTGAAGATGCCGTCCTTGGAACCCAGCGTAGAGAACGTCGTCGGGACCATTCGAAGCGTGCTGACAGAGCCTATATTCTCCGGGCTCTTCCGCGGCGCATACAACTTCTTGGCCAGCCGTTTCCACGCCTCTCCAAGCCCGGACAATGTGCGGAGACCTGATGAATCGATTGGGCAATTCATTGGGCGGGTGAACATGGGCTTATCGAAAGCGCACCGCGCAGGAGTCTCGACGCAAGTGCCGGAAGACGAATCGGTGGCGCAGTTCCTGACGCGGGTCATGAAAGACGACAGGATAGTCAACAACATCGTGTCCGGCGTGATGCACGGGATCTACGGAGGCGACGTCCACAAGCTGAGTGTCAAGCACACGATGCTAGAGCGGATGTGGTGCCACTTCAAAAACCCCCTTCCGCGCGACCAAAACTACTTCTGGCGGGACAGAACAGAAAGGTATCTGTTGTGGGATATGCTGAGCGGCCCTCAACGGCTCAAGATCATCGAACTGGCGGAGGGCGCCGTCGACTGGAAGCTACTGGCGTTCGAAGATGGCCTCGTCTCCCTGGTGGATGGCCTGGTGAAAGACCTCAAATCGAGAAAGAACGTCACCTTCAAACTCAACAGCCGCGTTAAGTCGTTGAAGCACATCGACGGCAAGGTCTCCGTAAGACCTTTTTTTGGCTCGAGGCCCCGATCTAGACACTTGGGAACTACCGAGGCTGACACGGACATGACGACTTCGCATCGCCAGAGGTTCGACCACGTCATATGTACACTACTCTCGAAGCAACTTGCTCAGATAACTGAGCCGAAAAACTCCTTGCCCTCTCTGGAAGAGACGCACGCCGTGACCATCATGGTCGTCAACCTCTGGTACCCAAACCCCAACCTCCTGGACATCGGTGGTTTCGGCTACCTCGTACCCTCATCTACCCCCGACAACGACGAGTGTGTCCTCGGCGTGCTCTTCGATTCGGATCTGCGAACCGACGATGACGACAGCAGCGAGATGCCCGGCACAAAACTCACTGTGATGCTCGGCGGGCATTACTGGGACGGCTGGGAGCATCTCCCATCAGAAGAAATGGGCGTAGCCATGGCAAAGGAGGTATTGCAACGCCACCTTGGCATCAGCACGGCCGAAAAAGTGGTAGCGTCAGCGCGTTTGTGCCGCGAATGCCTGCCGCAGCACTTCGTAGGTCACCGCGACCGCATGAAGGAGGCACATTACGAGCTCCTGTCAACATTCCAGGGCCACCTCACCGTCGCGGGGCCGAGCTACACCTCGATCGGCGTGATCCCCGCCATGCGAGCAGGCTACTATGCAGCCATGCGTGTTGCGCGCGGTCACAAACAGCCCTGGTTCCGCATCCCGGAAGATCGCCGATTCGGCGGCCCGTGCGCCGGGCCGGAATACGACTACTGGCAGGCCTTGCGAATCTCGCAGTCCCACACGGTCACCGACGTGGTCGGGGCCTCCGGGCTCGAGCAATTCACCGAAGACGAATGGCTCAGTCGGGAGATTTTTCTCCCGCAAGAAGGCTTGTTCCGCAAGTTCTCCATGCCCCAGGTCCGGTTCCGAGACGAGGAGGGCCGCTTCCTCGGCGCGGACGACAGGGTGATCAAGAATGTGCCCCCTTTTATCCAGGCTCAGCTCCTATCGTGGCAGAAAGAGACGCAGAAGCGGCGGGGAGATACGCCCGAATAACCCGGCATGCGGACTCTGTGTATTATTAACTATCGCTCTGGGAATTCCATGTCTAGCGTATGTGGTGCGTTTATAACACGAAGCTCGGATGAGAACTAAGTGAGTAGAACATCGCGCGAGCAGCGGAATAAGGCTCGGTCACATATTGGCAAACGGAAACATCTCCCGAATAAAGGGATTCCACGATCCCAATCTCATCCCGTAGAAAATATAAACATCAATGAATTCGTGCTTCTTTCTCTACCCGTCTATCTCCACCCATCCAAGGTAACTAACTCACAACGTTCAGCGAAACAGCAAACCGTCTATAACCCTGCCATTTAATAAATCCCCAAACCCTGAGCACAAACACGTAACAAACGCAGAAGATCACCTGCCCGCCGCCAACAAAGTAGAATGCTTAACCCCCTTTCTATTCCCATCTAGTTAAATCCACAAACAAACACCAAATCCACAAGCAGACGAAGACAGCAAAAACACAGACAATTACTATATTACCACGCATCTCCAAAGCCTGTAATCCCGAAATCTCCACGCGAGATCAACAATGCAAGATAAAAAGAATAAAGAAAAAGAAAAAAAAACGTCATCAGAGTATGATTCGACACCTCCCCCATGGTAGTACAACCCAAGAACTCCGCTGACTAGGCCAATTGATTGATAATTGACTATTATTCTGGTTCCCCTCGAAAAACGATCTCCCGAACGTCACCGGTTCTACGCTCATCCGTGCCCCTCCCACCCAACAAACAAAAATTTAATCCCTAAGCCCGACGTGGGGATGGGATGTGCATGTGCGATCTTATAAAAAACAGTAGTAAAAAGAGAAAAAGAAAAGAAAAAGAAAACCCGGCCGCGCTGTTCGCTGTATCCAGCTCCAAGCTACCGCCCTAAACGATATTGTAAACCCTCTTAGCAATCCAGAAGCAGGCAAGTCCAAAGACAATCAGCCCTGCCGTGATAGCAAAGAACCAGGTCAGATCTCCCTCGATTTCCTGTCCGGGTACCCAGACGTTCATACCCCAGAGACCGGTGATGATGTTCATGGGGAGGACGATGGTGCCAAGGACTGTTAGCTTTCCTAGGACGTCGGCCGTCTTCTCGGCTCGCTCGTTCATGCAGATATTTATCTGAGCAATGTAGTTCGCATGGCAGCGCGCAAGGATCCTGCAGTATAAGCAATTAGATTTGTTTATGATCATCACATATTGCTTTCTCCACAACCAGACTTACTTTTCGTAGTGACTCAGATTGGCCGTCATGGTCACAATATGATCTTGGATATCGCCCAGATATAATCCGATTTCTGACCGTGGCGCCACCTCCCAATGTTCATTGCATCTTTTGGCAAATCCCTTAATGACATCGGCCTTGTTCCCTAGGAGTCTGTATAAAGTCATGACCTTCTTTCTACAGTCGCCAACACGACGCAGCATATCTCCACTTGCCTCCAATTTGCCCTCGGACGTTGAAGTCCTCTCTTTAATCCGATCTTTTCTGTGTTTCCCAGACGAAAATCCGGGATCATTAGACGAGTGTAGTTCTAAAATCTTGTCGTCGATATCGTCTACCTCGTCTTCGATGTTCTGTATGAGGGGAAGGTAGACATCCGTGATGTCGTCAATGATTGCATAACTAATCCAATCGGAACTGAGCAGCATGAAGTCCTTAAGCTGTCGTATCCTACGACGCACATTGGCCGGATGCGGGGTCTGGCCAAAGTGGAAAGAGAGAACACCCTCACGGAATACCACGACATACATGTTGACCGGTTCAAGGTGGTTCTCCGAGTCGGCATCCTGATCAAAGGAACGGTAGTTGACAAAGTAGTAATGTCGGAAAATTTCGACCTTCTCGCGCTGTTCCTGGAGCATGATATCCTCTGACGTAAGGGGATGTATGCCGAATGCTTTGGCAAGGACTTTCATTTCGGCTTCTGTTGGGCTCAAGACATCAAGCCACCAGACAGGCCGTTCCCCGTACCGTTCTTTCTTGCCGCTTTCTGAACGGGGCTTCGCGCTGGGCAAAGGCGATTGCCCCTGCTTCGGTGCGAACTCATCAGAACGTTTCCTTGAGGGGGATACAGAGGGGGCTGGTTTCTCTTTAGACAAAAGACTCTGGTCAGATGTAGTTTCGGGGAGAACAGTTGTTGCTAACGAGGTTTGCCTTGTCGGACCATTGCAGGACCGCTCGGTCCCTCTGTTCATACTCGACACCTCTCCCGGAAGATCCTCTTCGTCGGATGACGAATCAGAAAGGAGGGGAGGATCCGGAATGAAGAGCTCCCGGAAGCTAGCGTCAGGTTGTGCGAGCTCCGAAATCGTCTGGCTGTGAATCGTACTTTGAAGCTCCTCGTTGAAATATGTAAAGCGATAAGGAACATCTTCTTCGATTTGGTACCATCCCTTATGGTTAATGGGACGTAGTCGCCCATTGACCAGTTGCGGTTCCGTAATTTTCTTTATACGTCTGACCTCACTTTTATCCTCCTGCTCGAAGCGGGACCACTCTTCCAGAATGCCAAGGTCGGGCCACTTAATCCGGCGTCGGCGTCGTGTTCGAATACTCGACTTCTCCCGAGCGTGGTGCAACTCATCGTCGGCTATTTCGGACATCCCTTCCTGAGGAAAACAAACGTCTCCAGATGCGTGAAGTGCCCTAGAGTCAAATGTCGGCGGTCTTAGTGAGCCAAGATCCCCCCTAGTCACAATATTTGGGTGTGGACTTTTGAGAGACAGGGTATCCCTCATCATAGCATCCCCGAAATCCAGGTCATGCCGGTCGCCGGCTCTCGGAGGAGGGGTGCCGGGAATCGAGGGAGGGTAGTTGATATTACGCTTCTCGTTGGGTGTCAGCGGAAGTGTAAGCTGCTTGTTGCCCGATCTAGTAGAATCAGCACGACTATCAGATCGTTCCGGCCTACGGTATCCGTCGCGCAAACCATAACTCCGAGGTGATTCAGAGTCTCGTAGCGGTGGACTTGACAACAAGGGCGTATTCTCTGTCTCGTTACCGACCTGATCCGCTTGCGTAGAAGGAACGTAGCGGAGTCGCCCCATGTTGGGTTGGCTCACGGAATACGACGTCGCCAGCATCGAAGGCCGTCTCGGTCGGGGATACTGGGCGTCCCTATCGTTTTCAGTCAGCCACGACGGAACGGACGGGAATTGTCCAAGACGAGCTCGTCGCACCTGTGATCTAGAAGAACACTACTATCTATGCTTGTACCACTGAACCTCCCCTCGCGAGCGTAGAATGGAACAGGGGCACTTTCATCATTCGAAGTCACATCGCTAGCGACTTCGTCCGGAAGAGCAAAAGACTTCCGTCTGATCTGTTTGTGCTTACGACCTGCCCTGTGCTTCTTCTTGGGAATCTGGTTGCTGGTCTCGGGCACATCGACGGACGCTGAGGGAGCGGTGGATGAGGAGGGATCGAGGACGGAATACGGATTGCTAGCCATAGTGGATAGCAGCCGCTTAGCCTGTTCTAGACGGCCACATGGAAGTGGGAAGGTGGATATTTCTTGTCTAACGATATCCACACGAGGCTGTACTGTTCAATAGAAGCATAGCTCTGAAGGGGACTGCATTGCGTGGGCCCAAGTGATAGTTAGTGCTGGTAATAATGATGGCAGCCCAGATGCTGCTCACGCTGGCGGCTGATCAGCCCTGTAAGGGGTATTGGGTAGAGACGGGCCCAAGCTAGCTGGAGAATAGTTGCCAATCCCATCCATGGAGGAAAGCTAGAGTCCTAGACTAGGCGCCTAAGAGCCTTAAGAGAGATGGATGACGAGGGGGGGGGACCGCGAGGGCAGACTGCCTAGCATTCAGGATGGGAGAGGGTTTGGCAGATGCGTGACGTCGGGACATGTCTAGACCAGCCTGGATAGGAGGAGGCTGCGGCGGAGGGATCCTAGCGCTCGTCGTCCTATAAATATATTACCCTGTACGCACTAGCGCACATACTAATTAGCGTGACTGGTCCGGCCTACTGCGTTGGTCGGCCACCCTGCGTACGGGACCACGTGCAAAGGGGCGGGTACAGACGGCTGACGCCTGGGTGGCCGAGCACGCTCTAGGCCGGGCAACAGGAAATAAGAAAAGGAAGAAAAAGGTAGGTATTAGGGCGCATTAGTTTGGGCAGTTATGCAAGTTATATGCAGTGTGAAGCCTAGTGTGCACTGACAACTGCCTGCTGGCACCGGGCAGCAGTGACTCGGAGTTGAGAGTTGAGACTGCCAGTGGCAATCCGCCGCCAGAACTCTATTAGTAATGCACGGAAGCAACAAGTTCCATTCAGTCCATAACGTCACTCTTTTCCCGGCCTACCGCTCCGCTCGGCCACTCCGTCCCCTAACCTGCGAATCGCCGCCGATCTGCTGGAGTAGTATATGTCATCTAGCCGACAATTCGGTGGGATTTTCACAGGCCAACGACGTTTACATTACGGAATACATTATGTGCTTACCCTCTTATTTGCATAGCCCATAATCCATGGTTTATCCGCCTATTGGCATACGGTCTTGGTGGGATGACTGTACGAAGTAGATACGTAGTCAGTCATAGACAGGTAGTCGGGAGTCGGCAGAGTCGGCACCCCCAAAGCGACTCCCATGGCACACGCTCCGATCCCATGCGTCGGACGGCAGGAGAGGGCTTAGCATGTTGTCATGTTGTGCTTGTGTTCAAGGCCACGGGTATATTGTGTTACACTGCCTACGTATGTGACAATGAACATTGGTGGCAGCCTACTATAGCCCGTGATACCGCGAGGTGGTGTCCTCGCCTTGGCATTGACACTGCCTCCCTCAATGCTCATAGCATCTACACTACACAGCATGCCGTACCATGTCTCGTTGCAAACCTGCTGCTTCCTCCCTATGGCTGGTTTCCACCACAATGCGAACAGCATGGTCACCCTGACCGGTCGAATTAGTAGGAGAGGAGGCCATCGGGCAGAGTATTCGGATTCTCCGAACACGGTCATGCTCGACATCTCCCCCCCAGAAGACTGCGGGTGCTTCTGCAGCATTTGCAGCATTTCTTTCCGGGAGCCGATTATTTAGTTATTTTTCTGTATCACCTATCCCAGCCTAGTTCCGATACGCCAGTCCTCATACAAGCCACAAGAGTACAAGCCCGGGCCGAAATTATACGCGGTCCATTGAACCGCAGACTTAGTGAAATCGAGGAAACCATCACGCCAGATGCCAATGTGTCATTGGAGAAGCCCTGATTCAAGGGCTCACACAGCGCGAGCCCCAAATACGTGCATGTGCTGTGAAGTCTTGAAATACTGTGGGTATTCTTGATGACTCTTTGCCCACGCTTTCCATGTCTTGAATCAGTGGCGTTGCGCCATGAAGCCAGCGCGGAGCGCAAGGATTTGCTGTCGCTCAGCTTCAGGTAACTGATCGATAGTCTCTTGTGGCAAGCTCATAACCGCCTGCAGGAGAGCATCCGGATGTTGCTGAGCCGCCTGGGCATTAGCAGCAGGTGGCGCATAGCTCGCCTGAGGGGCCGATGCGGGCGGCGGCGCATAGGCTGCGGGGACGGGCGGCGTCGAGGTTGCCGGGGCTGTATAGCTCGGTACGGTGGGCTGAGGATATGCGGGCGTTGGTTGAACGACGGGTGGTGCAGCAGCGCTAGTATCCAGGACTGATTGGATTGCCTCGGGCGAAACTAGGCCCATCAACAGCAAAGCTTGGAAGATTGCATAGGAAAGCTGTGGCGCTTGCGCGAGAAGTTCGGTGGCGCGTGCTGGGTCAGTTGTAGCAAGAGATTTCATCTGCGAAAGGATATCGAGAAGCTGGGAGGGCGGAAGGGTGTTGAGAGTTCGCGAGATGGCATCGGTGGCAGTCATGCCAGGCGGGAGCTCCTTTCCTGGTGGCAGAGGCGGCAGCGAGCTTGTAGATTGCGCTTGGGCAGCCTGGTGCGAGGTTCCGTTGGTTGGCTGGCCGTAATTGGCGGGTGCGCTGTTACCATCATCCCCATCAACACGTCCTTCCGTACTATAGTCAACACGAAGTTTGCGACCCATGATTTCGTGGTCGTTCAGGTTACGGACAGCAGAGGCGGCAGAGTCTGGCGAGACGATACGGTTAGCGCAAGCTTGGTGGTGTTGACACGCAATCCAGCAGATCAGCAGACCAGCAGATCATTAGATAGAGATACACACCGGCGTCTGGATATTCGGCAAACCCAAATCCCTTCGGACGACCTGTTTCGCGATCATAGACGAGCCGGAAGTTGAGAACCTTTCCGGCGGTGCTGAAGATGTCGGTAATCTGCTCCTCAGACAGACCTGCAGGACGAGGTTAGCAAGTTAGATTTGGGTGCGCATGCATCGCAATTGGATTACCATAGGGAATGTTGCCAACAAAGACCACGCGCGATGGAGGCTTGGTAGACATGATGGGTTATGGTTTGTGCTTGGGCGCACCAAGCTGGCAGGCAGGGAAGAGCGGAGCACGATGTCGGCGACTACGTTTGGTGGGTAATCTTGCCAATGATGGCAAAGAGACCGGCGTGCAGGCACGAGATAAGAAAAGCAGCACACCGCGGTGTAAACAAACAGTCGGCCTGCAGGTTGAGAAGACTCGGAGCTTCTGATCTGGATAAAGATTTGGTACTTGAGGTGATGTACCTACCATAAATGGGCCCCAGCGTATGGCTAGCGTGTATATCATGCCTGTACCTGGTAGCAAGATGTAGTCCATGTAT
This sequence comes from Xylariaceae sp. X802, assembly GCA_028637635.1. Classification (NCBI taxonomy): domain Eukaryota; kingdom Fungi; phylum Ascomycota; class Sordariomycetes; order Xylariales; family Xylariaceae; species Xylariaceae sp. X802. The sequence goes on along the minus strand of JAJFDH010000011.1, from coordinate 382,630 downwards.
CCTCCAGATTTAAGATACAGGCTCAGAACTGTTTTTAGCTGGGAATTTGTATATCTTGGAGGGTATCTATTATGTACCCAAATACACAGATTTCTCCCGCTAAGAAGTATCTACCCATCGAGGCTGGAAAAGCCGTGTGGGGTTTGCCGCACGCCTATGTGGGTCGCCTCAAAGAGCCAAGCCAATGGGAGGCTGTGTCTTGACCAACAGCTCGGCTTACCAGAAAAACGGAATCATCACTGCCTTTAAGTGGTGGCCGCTATTTGTCCCTCCTAAAGGTCAAAGGTCTTACCTATTGCAACGGTGCATTCATTCAACCACTGCGCCAAACGGCCAATCCCCTGCCGTCCTTCTGCATCCGCCAACCTAAAATACAGCCTTCCATCGACATCATGTCGCGAAATCCCATGGACGAGTACGTCGAGCGGCTGCGGAGCGTGGTCCGCCAGAATCGCGGCTATCCTGGAGGAGGTCGCTTTCCGGGCAGTGCGGGCCTGGCAGCTGCTGCCCTTCTCGGTGGCGGGATCCTACTGCTGCAGAACTCGCTGTTCAACGTCGACGGCGGTCATAGAGCCATCAAGTACAAGAGGATAAGCGGTGTAAGCAAGGAGATATACGGTGAAGGTCCGTCCGACTCCCCCGAGAGGTTCAGGTGGTCCATCGTCATTGACTCTGTCGTCCATCAGGAACCCACATCATGATCCCCTGGTTCGAGTCTCCTGTAACATACGACGTCCGCGCGAAGCCGAGGAACGTATCCTCCCTCACAGGCACCAAGGACTTGCAGATGGTCAACATCACGTGCCGTGTGCTCTCTCGTCCTGACGTCAACGCGCTCCCGCAGATCTACAGAACTCTAGGACAGGACTACGACGAACGTGTGTTGCCTTCGATCGTCAACGAAGTCTTGAAGAGCGTGGTCGCGCAGTTCAATGCTAGTCAGTTGATCACTCAGCGTGAGATGGTTGCTAGGCTAGTCCGAGAGAATCTATCGAGACGAGCTGCCCGGTTTAATATTTTGCTAGATGACGTGTCTCTAACTGTAGGTTTCCTTCTGGCGCCTTTGCCTCCTGATCCCCGTGCATTGACCAGTCTTATTAGCACCTTGCCTTCTCCCCTGAATTTACAGCAGCGGTTGAGGCGAAGCAAGTAGCACAGCAAGAAGCGCAGAGGGCAGCCTTCGTCGTGGACAAGGCAAGGCAGGAGAAGCAGGCCATGGTAGTCAAAGCACAAGGTGAGGCACGATCAGCAGAACTGATCGGTGAGGCGATCAAAAAGAGCAAGACATACGTGGAACTGAAGAAGATTGAAAACGCGCGGGCTATCGCCACACTACTTCAGGAGGCGGGTGGCCGGAACAAGCTCCTGCTTGACTCGGAAGGATTGGGCTTAAACGTGTTCAGTGGTGGCGGTGATGATCAGAACAAGAAATAGTGAGCACTCTGGGATCAAGACCTTATTGGAGTGAGAACAATCTCCCCTGTACGTCTAGAAAGGCTGCCGTTTTATAATCAGTGTACATTAACATGGAAGTTCTTCTGTGCAGGTACTTTCAGTTACAGCCGAGGATTCCACAGACAGATGAGCTTGAAACCAAGACCCTCGGTGACAGTTAGCTGTACCATATGCGTCGCTCTGATCGTGATATTGATCCCCTAAAAACTTGCCACCCACAAACACTGTTGACTTTTGTAGAGCCTAGAAAGCCACCTAATGACGTCTACAGATTCTGGTTATTTATGGGCAACGCATCTGCCAGACATCCCTACCGATATCAGGCGGACGCTTATGTTGAGGAGGAAGTGTATAGTAAATAGTCGCGAGCTGCGTCCTTGCAGCCCTCCAGGTCAGCCAAGCCGGATCTCTAATGTTGTAAGTGAATAACCTCAATATACAACTGTACCGCTAAGTTGCACGTCGGTACGGATGCATCTACCCCTTCTGACGGCCAGTCAAGCATCGTCCAATGATAAAGCGCTAACCGCCCCGCCTCGGAACCAGGCCGCCCCACCATCCCGCCCCGCCGTTTCGTTCGTTCCCGAGGTCATCAGCATCCACCGTCCATCCAAGCGTCCAGCTTCATCTCATCCAAGCAACCAGCAAGCCATAAAGCTACTATCGGCGAAAATCCCGTGTCAGCCGACTTAAACACCTGAATAACTCATCCTATCCTCGTCAGGAAGAACAGACAAACAGTCGTCAAAATGATGATCAAGTACGTTGCAGCCGCCGCCTCATCCCGCCGTGCCGGGTGCGCCTGATACACCCGCCAGGCTACATAGAAATGCGACTCCGGACAGACGATTTCTGGGAGAGCAGACTGCTTACTTTTCCGTTTGCTTTGTAGAGTGCGGACCCTGACGGGGAAACTGATCGAGTTCGACGTTGAGCCTACAGACACGGTGCGTCCCCGCTATTCCCCCGAGCCCTCTCTCATCGTTCCCATCGCCTGCCTCCAGGGATCGAAGTCAGGAGACGAGAGAAACAGAAGCGCCATATCGCCGGATGTGGGAAAGCGGAGGGATTCCAGCTGACATCCGTGCCGTCGTAGATCGAGGACGTCAAGAAGCGCGTTGAGGAGAAGGAGGGCATCCTACCCGCGCAGCAGCGACTCATCTATTCAGGAAAGCAGATGTAGGTCTCACGCACTTCCTTCGGCTTATTCCTATGATTCTGTTTTCGCCATCCGGCATACCAAACCATATACAACCATACCGTCCAGCGTCAGACAAACCGGGGGAGACACTCAGTCTATCATCACCCGATCACGCCACGCGGCGTTATCTTCATACAAACAGTGGAAACAACAGAATTAACACCCGCCCTCTTTGGTCATAGGCACGATGAAGTAAAGCTAGCAGAGGGCGGTGTCGTGCCGGACGCGACGCTGCATCTGGTCCTGACACTACGAGGAGGCGACGCCCGCTGGTGATACCAAACTCGCCTATCGACCCTTCGAAACCACGCACGAGCCCTAGACCGGGACGAACGGGAAACGGGGAGCCTGTGGCCGCATTACGCCCAAACGAACACTACTCGACCGGCGGTGGAGTGCGACGACATTCGGTATCATCACGCGCGTTACAGACACCCTCGCGATAGGGGCAAGCAGCGGGCCCCCGGTCGGCGTATATGCTTAACACAACGCTTATGATAATAGAGTTGGCCGGACCAGAGATAGACAACGAAAGAAAAAGAATGAGCAAAAAAAAGGGAAAAACAAAGTTGATTCATTACCTAGTCCTTTCCATTTTCATCGTGCCTTGTGTTAATGCTTCTCTATATCATGATGCGTGTCCCCGGCTAAGTAGAGTACGGCGAGCTTTTTAGACAGGGACTACGGCAATAGCTAGATAGGAACGCAAACCCAAGGGCCAGCGTCTTATGTCACTACTGAACTCATTCCACTCGTTCACATTCACATTGTGCCTCGCAGATCCTCGCAAAGGGCCATATTCGCAAAGCCCCCAGGAGAGATTTCAATCCCGAGTAAGATCCGCCCTAAAAACAGTCCGACTCATCAACCAGATAAGGTCGGAAACGACGCCCAAAGACGTATATAGGTGGTAGGCACACAACACCAGCCTAATCACCATAAATGCCAAATAAACAAACTCAAGACAAGTCACTTTAGCAAAGACAAGATGTCATTAATTTACTCCATCTATCTGCCATCTGTATGTACGTGAATCCCCCCATCTTCACCACAACGGGCAAGAAATCCTGTACAAGATGCAAAGGAGTGCCATCTATGCCTATAAAAGCCAGACAGAAGAAGCGACGATGTAATGACACCAACCAGCCAGCCCATCTAATGCAGTTGTCCATGAAGTTTCCGTATGAAAGAGAGAGAAAAAAAGGAACCCAACCCGATATCAAAACAAAAATGCCCAACTTATTGATTCGTAGTCCGCAAAAATGCAAACAGACTTTCAAAAGTTGCAGTACTTTGTAGTGAAAATCAGGCCGAGGAAATTACAAGTCTCCTGCCTTTCTTGAGCTTGCGCCATGCTTGATTAACCTCTCTCTAGAACTCCTCGTGCGCGCAAGGCAATGAAAGGCAAGTATAAAAGCAAAATGGGTGTACAGGCCGAGAGGACGGGTCGTTATGTTACGCGCCCGACCGAAACAGGCCGTTTCAGGATCGCGGGCCTTTAGGCTTCGGTTTCATGAAGATGTCGACCGGTTTTCTTTTGCGCGGCACAAGTCCCGAGCCGGGGAGTGGCGAGGGAGTATTGGGCGGGTGCCTAAGCGGCGCGTTAGTCTTTCCAGACGTCTGTGCAACATTAGCCTTAGTCGGCGTCTTTTGCGGCTGTGGGGATTTGGGCTTGGGCTGAGGCTCAACATGAACTCTGGATGCTGAGGCCGCCGCGGGGGAACCAGTCATTGAGCCCATCTTACGTGCAAAACGACTGCCCCCTGCAGAGCTCGAGCCCGTACCCACACCAGGGGATTTAGCCTTGTGCGGTGTGCCGGGCCGAGCAAAAGATCCTTCAAGATCTTCTACAGTCAGACCGCCAGGGTCGTCGTCAGACATAATGTCGGAGTCCTCGAGGTCCTCGTCTGAGATATAAGATACCTCTTTCGATGTATCCATCTCCTGGATCCTGAGTAGCCGCGTCTCATTAATCTTAAGCTGGCGGCTACGAGCTCCCACGGGGAGTTGCGTCGAGGGTGGTCGAACACCCGTCAACGGTCGAGCGTTGGTAACTTGATCGTGCACCATGCCAGCCGGCGCGCGTGCAACCTGTCCCTGCTTCACCTGTGCCGCGCCAGTCTGGGCATTGAGTCGGTTTCTAGACGATATATCTCGTGCCTCTCGTCTGGCCATGCTTAGCAGGTTTTTGGAACCATCGGCGCCGAGTCGTTTCCGCGCGGGGCGAATGTTAATGCGCGGTCTGCCATCACGGGGGAGCTTCTTGTTGTGATAGTTAACGACCTGGCTGACATTGCCATCCTTTTCCTTCTTAATTTCCTTGAATGCATTGACCAACTTTGCCTCTGCCTCGCGCTTTTGAGTTGTATCGATGCGCAGGTACTTGGCATAGATCTTGTGCCATGAATGCGGGTTGCTCGGAACGAACTTGTTGCGCTCGCCCAGGAGGGGAAAGTCGCGGGCTATGAGGCGCTTCCAGGTATCAGCCGTGTGTTCCAGTAGCTGTGGTGAGCTCACTTCCAGCTCACGGAGCTGATGGGCGTTATCAATCTTCTGGATGATCGGTCGGACGAGGTCGTACTTCAAATCACCCACATCGTAGATGTCTGGTTCGACACGCACGGGTTAGCAGCCGACAACTGACTTGCAAGCCTGCCAAGCAAAGGGGCAGCAATAAAAGACCAATTGATACTTACCTCTGTAATTTCGGACGCACACCGCGAGGCATAAGTCGACCAGCGATTTGGCCATGGTTGGATGCAGCCGACTTCGCCGGCTTGATAAACAAACGATTGACAGTAAAGTCCCTAAAGAATAACAACAAGCGTACAGCAAGTCTTATTATTATAGGAGCCAAAAGCTGGATCAATGGCCTTGCGGGTGTCTATGTAGACATGGACGGCACCAAGGTAACCGGTACGTGGCTGTTGCTTGCGCACGAAGCGGCCGGGCCCCGCTCAACCTGGATGGTCGGGATTAGCAGCAACGGATGACTTGTTGATGTGAACGAGAGTGGTGAAGGTCGTGGATGTGAACAACGCATTTGCATCGGATGGGATCCCCGGGGCATTGGTGTGTTATCTCGGTCGTGCCCATTGTTCGGGAGAACAAAAGGCGAGATCGGGATGTGGGTTCGAGACTGACGAGCAGACAAAGGAAGTCGGTCCCGGGTCAGTGAATGAAGGCAGGTACGAGGTACATGGCCCGGCCGACTTCCATTGCACGCGTGAGCTGCAGCAGGCAAGCCTGTCATTGGCCCGCGCTACCGGGAGCCTGTAGCTGGCAGCTGCCCGGGCCTGTCCACCCACTTATCTACGGTACTCGTGTGCCGTGGATGTTGAACACTTGAACAGTTGAACTGAATGCGCCGGTAATAGCTGCTAGATAATAATTACCTCCGCCTCGTTAACCTTAACCATAGTTATATGCCTGAAAATAACAATCCATGTTATTAAGACGTTACTCGCAGCGTACGAAGTATTTACGTTTTGCCTACCTACCGTCAACAGAAGTGTGCCTACTGCCCACGCCTACATGCCGAGTATACCAAAGCCAAGATCACAAGACGACGCCAATTCCTTCATAACAGTGGTTAGGTACCCAGTAATAGCTCGGTGTTCTTTGCATGATGCCTGACACTACAGTACTTATAACATCCCATCCCCCCTGGCTTGTACTTATAACCAGTGCTCTAAAGTGATACACCGTGAACCCATTCTCTGTGCTCTGCTCCATTTGGTGCACCCTGAGTCACCCTCATGGCTAAACAGCCAGCTCCCCCAAACAGCTATAGATATCAATCACGCCTATGGTAATTCGACAACCCAGGTATCTGCTAGCCAGACCTACAATCATGGTATTTCCCAGTCGCCACTGCCCCATGCGCCGTGACACCGATGCGCCATTCGCCCCTTGGAGCCCATTTTCCAAGCAAGTCAACAAATTTGTACAAGAAACACCCTTCAATCTAACCAGCGTACAGAACTTCGTCCCGTCAATCCAACGAGATACCGTGGCTAAGCAGCTGCAGCAACGGGGCGCGATGAGCTGGCCATCGTAGCTAGAGACTCGGCAACAACCTCCTCTTCTTGGTGTGCCGCCATCTCGCCGCCTGCTTCCTTCTCAGCCCATGCCCCCCATAGACCACGTTTTCCGCGTACTCGGATTCCACCTCCCAGGCTGTTTTCTTTCTGGTCGACTTTGATGGCATCTTTTGTCGCAAGGACCAAGCACTCAAAGAACATCTTGGTGGCATCCGCTTTGGTGGCTCTCCCCTCCGGCAATAGCTCTTGGAATACTACCGATTTCTTACGCTTCTCCTCATTAGTGGCTGCCTCGGCGCCGAACAATTCTCGCAGTACGTGTACAGCATGCTTGGTACCAAGTGAAACGGGTCCGCTGTCAGCTGGGTGTACGAGTGGTGCAACCGTCTCATCGAATGCTTGGTTCATGCTTTCGTCGCGCGGCTGATGGATATCGTCATCGTGGACTATGATTCCATCATCCGCTGCGATCTCTAGAACGGTTCCATCGGGCGCTACGCTGCGGTCTCCGAAGCCTGCGTTCGGCATGCCGAGCGTGTCCTCATCTTCACCTATTTCAAGCCGCGGTGACTTGGAATTGCCCTGCTCCTCTTCGCTACCCAGGTCAGCGACGCCGCTGTCGCGTTTTCGCTTCAAGTCGTTTATCGGCCTAACAGCATCCAGGGTCAGCATGCCACGTAGCTCAGGCGCCCAGGCCTTGGTGCGACCGTTGCCTAGGATGTTCGTAACAAAGCTTCCACTGTTCTTCAGTTCGACTAAAGCGAGCAGATATGGGTCCCGAGAAATGAAACTGGGGTCCTTAAGAATGTTGTCGTGATTTTGCTGCTGTTCTTTGATATGCGCACTGGTGAGTTGGGTAGCCGAGTCAAGGCCGAAGATCTTACGCCTCTTCAACTTCTTCTGTGCCTGCGACTCGGGCTCTTCAGGCTCGTTTGCAGGCTCGTATATGCTAGCGTTGTTCAGGCGTGTCCACTCCTCCACATCCCGAGCTGTATTCTCGTCGATATCTGAGAGGGGCGATTCGGAGATGCGAGCGCGGTTCATGGAGGGGATACCTTCAATGGGTGCAATGCCGCCCATTTCGGGCATCGCAGACTGGTCATCCATATTGAAATGAAGGTCATCATCCATTTGTACGTCGCCATCGGCGTCCGCGATTCTGACTGCATCACCAAAGTCCAAATCCACAGTCTGGTCTGCATTGGCGCCCTTGGCAAGGGGGGCGATTTCCAGTTCACTAAGCATATCATCCTCGACTGATCGCGCAATGGGGGCATCTCGTCCCATCTCAATGCTCTTATCCATACGTGGCCGTTCGTCGTCGATATCCATTCCGAAATCCAATTCAAGTTCCAGGTCATCCATAGGTGCAAGAGCAAGCTCATCCTCAACCAAGTTATCCTCAGCCAGAAATTGGCTATTGTTGAAATCCTCTTGCAGATTGATATCACGGTTGTTCGCCCTTCCTCGTGCGCGGGTGCTTGAACTGACAGGTGTGTGGTTCACGTCTTCCATCTGACTTAGTAGCCAATTCGCATCAGGCGGCGGGAGGATATTGAGATTGTCAGCAGGCGTGATTTGATCTGGTAACATCAAGGCTTCTCGATTCGGCATGCTTAAATTCTCCGGAATATCGTTGTTGCCGGTGGCACGGAATGCCTAGAACTCAATTATCAGCCATGTCGTCTTTCGATAAATAGCGGTGCATTAAACAAACCATCTTGATCTTCAGGAGAGCTTCGTTACAATCATCTAGCAGGTAACGAGCTTTTCGACTGTACATCCTCACGACACCCAACAACAACTGACCGCTGAGTCGAAGTGCCAGCGGGGCTTGGTTGGGTCGGATGATGGCATCAACACTATTAGGTAGATTGGACTGCAGAACGTGAGTCTTGGATAGTTTGTGCATATTCGCCGATAGCCACACACGGGCCAGAGGCCCGCTCCTCTGGAGCAGTTCCTCGGAGTAGAACATGGCGGCGGTGGCAACGATGGATAGCGGGATAACAGCAATAGGGGCGCGATGCAAATTAAATCAACTGGCTGGCCAATTTGTCGCCAGAAAGAATTAGCAGGCTTGAAGCAAGCCGTGAATTGCGTAGATGCGACAGGGCGCGGGTGCTAGAGGTTGGGAAACAATGCAAAGATCAGAGCAAGTGTAGGTGTTGATAATGGTGGGTATAAACAGACGAGCGCGTTGTTTTGGAAAGAGGGCGAGCGGCGCGCGTTAGGCAGGCCGCACGGGAATGGAAAGCCAAGCAGCACTGCGCGCGATGCTAGCCAACAATGTCGAATCGGCGACACACGCAGCCGTCGTGCGAAGCCAGCGTGTCGAAGCGGAATGGCAGGAATTGCTGTTGTTGTGGTGATTAAGGAACTGGCAGTGGTAGAAGGACAATCGGCAGAGGCAGGCAAGAATTAGCAGGAATCCGGAGGTGGAGGGGGACCAACTGCGAAATGACCAAGGCCAAGTCGTTTTTTTTAGTAGTGAGCAACCACGGGCCAACCCTGCGCTCACTCGTCTCGCGCTAGGATCAAAATCTTCGAAATTCGAGAGGCTGGGGAGATGCACGGCCGGGCGATTGCGGGCTGCTGATTGGTTGCTGCAGTGGCAAGTGCGTGGCTAGTGCTTGATATCCTACCCAAAGCGGAGTAGTCGATGAAATTTAAGCGATTTTATTCCGTGCATTATGTGCCTAATCTATAATGTAGGTACTTCTACGGACGTAGTGTGGTATGTGCTTCGCTAGGTACCGGTACCGCGTCCGTACATATGGGTACAGTGCGAAGTACTTAAGCACAGTATAAGCAGTATGTTTTTGAGTCACCACGTACTGTGCTACGGGTGCCTCTAACTGGGCAGGTAACGAACCGGAAACTTGGTAGCAACAAGATGTTGTTAGATCGTTAATTTGGTGGATGTCTGATCTAGGACTCTTCCCAGGAAAAGCCCTGAGGCACAAAACTAGAACCTTTGGAAAGTGTAGGTAGTGTAAACAAACCTTCCATGTACGAAGTACCTACCTAGCCTACTTCGTAACATCAGGTGCCGGGCCACCTGCAGGTGCAGTTAACAGATTCTTACCTGCCTAGCGCCAAGGCTTGGAGTACGGTGTGTGCGGCTGCCCCTGAAACTGTATTTCTTGGGCGTTTACCCGTGCCACCAGGAGGCATAGTTACCCACAACATGCCCTACGTCCCACATAGCATTCTTCCAAAGCCGTGTGAAGGCTCGTCGTCGCACACCGTCGCTATAGGTTTAGCGTTCTCCGCGATTTTGGTCACAACCCATGTACCTACATAGCACTGTATCCGTGCATTATAGGTACCTGATTAGCCAGTCCAGCTTACCGTGGTCCGTAACTATAATTACAGCGCAAAAGCCGTCGCGCTAGGATGATAAGTTGTTAAGCAGGTACGCCTCGAAGTGTAAAAAAGACCACCTTTTTGGACATCGGGCTGGACCATCCTGACGAACACCGTATCATGACAGCAACACTATTCGCACAAGTCAGATCCACGCTGCACCACGTCTGTCCTTACACGAAAGTTCTCTTCGATGTAAGGTAACAAGCGTTGCCTGTTTTGAAGGATGAATTCCTTTTGTTGACGGTTTCTTGTCTTTCCTTGCTTTGGAAGACGCGACGAACTTTGCCTGCGTTAAGCCCTTCCCTCATGCCGTTGCGTCTTTGCTGTGGCACATTCATTTCGATCATTCCGTGAAGATGCAATGGCCGTGGCGAAGTCGCAATCTGAACGGCGACTCGCTTCTACCCATATCCATACCGAGCATCAACGGAATTGATCGCAATCATGACTTCGCCGGCGGCGAAGCTGTTGATCGCTCCAGATCTTCTTCTCGCCCAGGCTATGTCCGATCGACCTCCGCGCAGGTGAGGGTGAGTTTTGCGCACTTGGTTCCTGTCGCTGGATTCGTGGTAACAACACGACAGCTAACCGGATCCGTCATTATAGTCTGTGGCCGATGAATATGCCTCTATGACGCCTGCCGAAACAGCTTCGCGACTGCAGACTTCGTTAATCTACGGCCTTGGCCCCAGCGAGGCCCTTTCTCGACTACAACAGTTTGGTCCCAATGAGATCGTCCACGACGAGCCAGATCCCCTGTGGCTACGCTTCCTTATGCAGTTTCGCGAGCCCTTAATTATACTCCTTCTGGTCTCGGCATTCCTATCCATATTCGTCGGCAACATGGACGATGCTGTTAGTATCACTGTCGCCGTGACTATCGTCGTTTCGGTAGGGTTTGTGCAGGAGTATCGGTCAGAAAAATCAATAGAAGCTCTCAATCATCTAGTGCCAAACCATGCTCATCTAGTCCGCGCTCAGCCCTCGAAAGCGAACGCGAGCACCAAGAGCTCGACATGGCCAACTCTTCAGAGTGACCAAAATGGCCTGGATCCCTCGACCGGTATAGAAACGCCAGGGGAAGAACAAATGGAGTCGACTTCATCAAAGGTGATGGCTGCCCAGTTGGTGCCTGGCGATGTGGTGTTATTCACCACTGGCGACCGCATACCAGCCGACATTCGAATAACAAAAGCGGCCGACCTGACAATCGATGAGTCGAATCTCACTGGCGAAAATGAGCCCTTAAGAATGACATCCGATACCAGATCTCGTAATGGTAATTCGTCGTCTGTTTCCGATTCCAGCGTTTTACGCCATCCGAGCCCTCTATCTCATGGCGATGCCAAAGAAGATATGCGCAACCAGGGCATTAATAACATCGCATATATGGGCACGCTGGTCAAATCGGGCCATGGACAGGGAATTGTGTTTGCGACAGGCGGTGAGACGCACTTTGGTACAATTGCTGCAAGCGTATCGGGAACCGAGAGCCCACGCTCACCTCTTCAATTAAACATGGATCTGCTGGGGAAGCAACTGAGCCAAATATCGTTTGGTATTATTGCGCTTATCACCTTGGCTGGCTTATGGCAAGGGAAAACATTACTCGACCTTTTCACGATATCCATCTCACTCGCTGTAGCCGCCATCCCCGAAGGGCTTCCCATTATCGTGACTGTGACCTTGGCGCTGGGTGTCCATCGAATGGCGAAACATAACGCTATTATTAGGAAGATGCCGAGTGTAGAAACGCTGGGTTCGGTTAATGTTGTCTGTTCCGACAAGACAGGAACTCTGACAATGAACCACATGACCACTACGAAGATGTGGTATTTTGGATCAAAAGCACCTCTAGATGTGGACTCGGACGACGTAGCGGATGAAAGGGGGCCAGATGTTGCAGCGTTGCAAATTCTACGTATTGGCAACATTGCTAATAATGCTCGTCTGGCTCATGAGACCAAACCCGTACTACCTGATGCACAGAGCAAAGATTTTACTTCTTACACTCGATGGGTAGGACAACCAACTGACGTCGCAATGCTTGACCTCCTTGATAGGTACAAGGAGCATGATGTACGAGAGTCTATTGGACCCCGAACGGCGGAGATGCCGTTCAGTTCAGAGCGGAAGTGGATGGGCGTCGTGATTGGGGCGCAGCCTGGGAACAGCGAGAAGGAATACGCTTATATGAAGGGCGCCATTGACAAGGTTTTGGATGCTTGCGATTCGTACCTTACACCGGACGGTCGTGAGGTCATCATTGACTCCCGGCGGCGTCAAGAAGCTTTTCAAGCAGCAGAGAGTATGGCGGAGAAGGGGCTGCGTGTTTTGGCATTTGCAAGTGGTCCCATCAACAGGTCGACACGGAGCAAAGGGGGGGCAGCCGCGATTCCTCGAAGCAGCACGCCTATTGTACGGGATGGGGATCAAAGCCCATCAATATGCCATAGTGAGGAATTATATCGAGGCCTAGTTTTTGCCGGTCTGGTGGGCATGAGTGATCCACCGAGGCCAGGTGTAGCTCGGTCGATTCGAAAGCTCATGCGCGGTGGTGTTAAAGTCATCATGATTACAGGCGATTCTGCCACCACGGCATTAGCCATTGGAAAGCAGCTCGGTATGCAAATCGCGATGCCTCGGGAACATGCGGCACATCAGGCATCCGTGAAGCCCGTACTCACCGGCGACGAAGTAGATGGCATGACCGAGGATGAACTCGGAGCTGCAATGCGAACAACTACTATTTTCGCACGTACAAACCCAGACCATAAGTTGAAGATCATCCGAGCGCTGCAGTCACGTGGCGACATCGTGGCTATGACCGGCGACGGCGTGAATGATGCGCCTGCGTTAAAGCGGGCTGATATCGGTATATCCATGGGGATGCATGGTACAGACGTTGCCAAGGAGGCATCCGACATGATCCTCACGGACGACGACTTCTCAACCATCTTGCGCGCCATCGAGGAAGGCAAAGGCATCTTCAATAACATCCAAAACTTCATCACGTTCCAGCTCAGCACCAGCGTAGCGAGTCTAGCACTAGTCTTTCTCTGCACTTGTCTAGGGTTCAAGACGCCCCTCAACGCGATGCAGATTCTCTGGATTAGTCCGTGACCATTCCCAGCCCTCTGCTTTTGATCCCTTGCTGACATTACGTAGATATCATAATGGATGGCCCTCCAGCCCAGTCTCTTGGCGTGGAGAGAGTTGACCCCGATGTCATGTCACGACCGCCTCGTTCTCGCAGCGAGCCGGTGCTCACGCGGTCTCTGATCACGCGCGTCTTGATGTCGGCCGCAATTATAATGAGCGGTACGATGATCGTGTATTACCACGAGATGCTGGCAGACGGCGAGGTCACACGACGTGATACGACCATGACTTTCACGTGTTTCGTGCTTTTCGACATGTTCAACGCGCTTTCATGCCGGTCCGAAAGCAAATCCATCTTCCGGGGCGAGGTCGGCCTGCTCTCCAACAACCTCTTCAACTGGGCCGTGTCGCTAAGCCTGGCCGGCCAACTGCTGGTCATCTACTTCCCGTGGCTCCAGGAAGTCTTCCAGACCGAGGCTCTCGGCCTCGTGGACCTTGTACGCTTAGTCTTACTAGCAAGTTCGGTGTTATGGGTAGATGAAGCGAGGAAATGGTACTTATACGGGCGGAAACGGCTTGGTAGCGGATACAGCCATGCCGTATAGAAATAAATGCGACCTGTTTTATGAGTTTTCACGTCCCGTTTGTTGTGGGCTATAAACCGGGGGGTTTCGGCGGAGGCGCATAAACAAAGCACGTTGGAACTGCTGTACTAACTGAACGCTTAGTCTCTATCACGACTCTTATTAGATACCATGTGTCGGCGGTTCTGTTTTTGGGTGTTCACTGGTGGCAGGGTGGATGCCACATATGTCTAAGGGGAGGCGGGGATTGCATAGATCATGAGGGACATGTATATGATTCCGGCATTGCATTTGTGTATATATATATTAGAGCGCTGCTACTTGCGTATCCTGGATACGGTCTATGGCGGCGGTCCAGTACCGTCACCTATTACTCGTGCGGTTCACACCGTTGTAGTGTAGTCGATGCAGTCGATTAACGATCGGTTACTATTAAATTGTACATTAACTCACATGGGAGTATACACCATTTATATCTCGTCAACGTGGTCGGACCACTTTGACTCCTTGCTTTGTTGTGATACCCCTTGAATCTGCCGTCCTTGACTCCGAAGTTACTTAATGTCGAAGGGTATTTTACATGAGTATTCCGCTGCTAATCGAAGGTCGTCAAGGCTGTCTACCTATCAAGGGAGAACTAACACTCAAAACCTACATATATAAAACAACTGCAACATCTAAAGTCAAAGGCAACCCGCTTCCCCAAACAAGGCGCCGGCAAACGTCACATTCACCAACGAAATACATATCCCAATCACAAACCACTTCTCCAAGAGCACAGTGATAAGTAATAGTACGTGATAATAGTATTATATATTTAAAGGCACCATATGCACCAACAAATGCAATCGCGCAGGGAAGACGCTAAAAGGACCAAGAGGAGTAGACGATGCATGCGCTGCTACCAAGAAGCGACTTTTGTTTCCCTCCCCCGATTTACCCAAGAACCTCCGATATTTGCCCAGCAAGAAACGCGCTTCCAAGATTGCCGTGGCTGAAAAAATCACCAATAAAACACTTACCACGGCTGACTTAATGACGAAGGGGAGTGATACATCCCAGAAGAAAAACAAGATCGAAAGGAAAAATAGAGAAACGCGCTGAGATTTATATACAGACTAATCCCTCTCGAGACTCACTCACTCAATAGTTCCTGCCTGAGACGCGGCAGTATATGCTCCTCCATATTACTTACCATTAGTTTTGTCCTCTCCTTTCTCCTGTAGCTTTTCGGTCTTCGCGGCTGTGATTTCGGACGTAGGGTAGATGGAGTTAGGATCATCTGCAAAGAGTTGCTGGTCACCCTTACCACCCATTTGCACAAACTCATCCGGTTTCCGCTCGTCGTCGGGCCGAGCCTCGGCCGGCCCGGTCTTGGCTTGCGCGGCGGGATTTTTGGCGTATATCTTAAGCGGCCGCTTCGAGTCCGGGCCTAGAGGTACCTCACGCGACACATGCACCTCGTTGATGGAACTCAATAGGGTTCGCTCACGAGCGACACCCCGTCGATCTACATCGAGTTTACCAATACCATCTACAAGACCATCGGTACTATCAGCAACCCCAAGCGTCTTTTGCGTGAGCCATGGGTGTTGAAGACATTGATCGACGGTATACCGCCTACTTGGGGCCACCACCAACATATGGTCAATCAAGTCAACTAAAATGGTCAGTGACACGCGCTGGTAGTTGGGAATTCGGCGCAGACTTACGTGCTGGGTCTCCAACCGAGTCCCAATAAGGAGACGGGTAATCGAATCGCGCGCCCTTAATTTGCTGCGACAAGGTATATGGGAAATCAGGGCTGGTAAGTTCGTCTGAGAAGGGCGGGAAGCCACATAGACAAATATAGAGGACAACTCCAAGGGACCAGATATCGACAGCTTTGGTGTACTTTCGGTGGCGCCCTTCGGCCAAGATCTCGGGCGCAACATAGCTTGGCGTACCGCATAGCGTGGTAGTAAAAGATTCCTCGCCGATAATTTTCGCAAGGCCGAAATCAGCAAGTTTAACATGGACATCCTTATCCACCAACAGTATATTTTCAGGTTTAATGTCGCGATGAACTATGTTCCGATCGTGCTGGGCAATATTAGCATGGATATTGACGACGTAGGGATTGCTCTTGTCACTGGAATGTGATCGACGTACCAGATACTTGATACCTTGAAATAGCTGCATAAATAGTTTCCTCGCCTCATCTTCGGAAAGTTTCTGCTTCATGACAATATGGTTGAATAGTTCGCCTTCGGACGCCAGCTCCAGCACAAGGTATACGGCATTCTTCTCGCTGAACGTGTCCTTGAGACACAACACGTTCGGATGGTTGACGCCCATCAAGACCGCTATCTCTTGTTGCAGGCCATCTATCTTCGACCGCTCCTCCATGCCAGGGTGTTTGGTGAATACTTTGACCGCATACCGTTGCCCCGTGGACTTTTCGACGCATAAGAAGACCTCGGCAAAATGACCTTTGCCCAGGCTATCGAGCATAGTATACTGCTGCGAAAACGCGCTCGAAGTGCGACTGCGAGGATAGCGGAATACGAAACGGGCTTTGTCCATGACCGCAATCTCGTCCTGTTCTTGTAGTTCGCGTCGCAAATTGCGCCCAACTATGGCTTCGTTGACGAAGGTGCCGTTGCTCGATAGGTCCTCTATGATAGCGATGGTATCGTCACCCTTGTTCTCGGTGAACAATAAGCAGTGACGATTCGACACAATGGGATCATCTACGATGACATCTACACACCACATCAGTTGACTGTGCTGCGGCCAGGGGATTTGCAAGCTTGTAAGCAGCGGCGACAGCAGTAAACATGCCGGACTTACCGCATTCTGGGTGTCGCCCGATTAGATACCCCCCTGATACACCTTTTTTCTTCGATTTCTCGGGCGTATCCTCCTGCTTTTTATGGCCTCTGCCGGGTCGCTTCGCAGTCGCAGAATCTGTGGGATCCGTGGGCTGAGCACAGACGGAGCGCTTCTTCAAGACAATACAACGACTATCGTGTCTGGTGTCGAGAGGGAACAGGTAGCCCCAGACGCCCTCCTTGACTTCATCTTCAACTTCATCGGATAAGGCAGCGTTGGCATCAACGTACTGCGAGGTAGGGAAGGACTGTGTGTCCTGGGGCGGAGAGGAGAGCTGCTGCTGCTGCGAGTACGTCTCGTCCGGATTACGATGAGTGACCTGGCTGGGGCGGCCCTCGGGAGGTTCAGCGGTGGCCTCTTTGTAGGTGTTGCTACCCTCAGTCAAGTTGGTGACTGGGGATAGGAGCTGATTGCCGACAATGGGAGTCTTGAGCTTCTCGGCGCCAGGTTCTGGCTTCTGTGACAAGCGTTCCGACCGTCTCGGCTTTTTGGCCGGGTCGCTGTCTTGGTGGTTTGGAGAATCCTGACAATAGGGATTGTTGTTAATCAGGGGGAAAACAATAGCAATGACAGCAACAATGACAGCAGGAGAGCGCTGGGTGACGGACTCTGGTACGCTTCAGGTGGCTCTTCTCGCGTGGAGCCATGATTGCTTTCGAGAAGCCGGATCTTGTGTAGAGCAAACAACCAGATTCACAGTTCGGGACTGACTATCTGGAGCACTGGTGATTGAGCATGCAAATACGATACAAGGCGGAACTACACGAACCTCTGCACGAGGTAGGTAGCTTGTAGCGACAGGCAGGAAGCAAAAGCTGGACAATCAGATGAATCGTCAGAGAAGAAAGCGATTCATAATAAGCTGGACTTATGACTTACACTATCTGCGTACGCCGGGGGGTTGCATGATGTAGGTACCCCCCAGCAGGCTCAGTCTAGTGTAGGGCGCGGAGCTGGCGTGCGCTAGGTACCCCCACCAGTGCGCGGCGCGGCGGTGCTTGAGCCGCTGGGGTGGTTGTAGTACATGCATAACTGTGCTTCGTACGAAGTACGTCCGTACTACTACCGTACCGTACCGTATTATGTCAAATTGTGCATTCTGTATCCAATAAACGTTTTGTACGGATTACCGCCGCGGAAACGTCTGCCATAGTAGTGCCCAAGCACCACATTTGTGCAGACTTTGTGCATCAGAGTGCAGTGCCATTGCCGGTGTCGTTCGAAATCCCCCCGCCCGAATTGCCTTGTCAGTTGCCTTGCCACGAGTCCATCGTGGCAGTCAATCTCTGGTCTCCATTTCCTGCAAGACCACGGGGTATGCTCAGCAGCTCGCAACCCGAATGCGCACCCACGATCACAAGCAACATCACAGGCGCGGCCGCGCAGCTAGTGCCGTGCGCGTCTTGCCAGGTGAATTCAGGTGAGGCCCTTCGTTGATAACTCACTGTGGCTGGTGGCAAATTGCTACACCCAGAACAGATCACGGGACAACGGCCTTTGCCGTCACCTGCGTATCTCTCCAGTCCCATGGGCCTCATGGGGTCAAATCCCCCCTATGCGGCAAGCGTAGACTGGGGGAATTACAAATATACTATTGTCTTGAAGGAAATGGTGCCTCGATGCTGCTGTGAGATCGACGTAACTCCCCTGACCGTCACTGGTGTCAATGGTGTCAATGGTGTCAATAGCGTCGCAAAGTAGAGCCCGTCCGCAGTCGGCTGCCTCGCCGTGCTTCTTTGATATGGCCTCTTGACAAAGGGTTCGCACTCAAACTAATGTTCAGCTCTAAAGAAAATTTCCATACTCATCATGGCTTCCAGTGCTCTTTGTCTGGTGAGGAAATGTCAGCCGCCTTGGTACATTTTGTGACCGAGGTGCTCCTATCCAGGTACGCCCTGACACAGGTCAACAACACATTTGAAAAGGATATGTCGCTGTCTGTTTCGACATGACATTGAAGCACAGCATGTCAAAGCCCTACGATCCTTATCCCGGCTTTCCCTCTGCCTCACGGAAGCAGGGACTGCCCGCCGAAGAGGGTGAGTATTACCCGCCACCACAGAATGTCGATCAGTATGCGTCTCGGCCTTTACCACCACCGCCATCACCCATTCCCCAGGCGTCCTCGTCAATCTATGATTCTGCAGCAGATTATCTACGCCAACACCCACCACAGGAACTCTGGGCGTCCAGCTATGCGGAAACCGATCGCAGGGGCTTTACTCCCTTTGGAAACACCATGAATGATGAAGCGCCCGCGATGGTGCAGCCACTGCGACTAGCAATATCAAACCACTCGGAATCATATGAGCATCACTGGGCCGAACCCTCTTTGCCGCGGCGTCCGAACGCCAAGCTATTAGCCATGTGGGCAACCGGTGACGAACTGGTTAGCCCGATTGATACAGATACACCTAGAACGGAGGGCTGGAGCAGCTATGTCGTATCACCACTCTCAGAAGAGCCTGGGAGAGGCTCCATGGATGCTGAGTCATGGTTTGATGATAGCATTTCCGACGAGGTGCGACCTTGGGATTCCTCAGATTGCGCACAAGAGGAAGTTCAGCCTATGGATGCGGCCGGCCCGCACGTGTCGCAAGTACAGTCGCAGAAAGAGCACTTTCGGTATAGCGATCCAGGCAGCCCTATCGGCTTTGGCCCGGATCGCCAGGAATTCGGCAGGCCTGGATTGGCCGTTGGGGGCTCGCAACACTTCAGCAGCGATGGTCACAGCCGTTATCAAGATAATAACGTGTCAACTGGTGACTCAAAGGTTGCCTTCCCGGTGGCCACGGTCGATACGTTCTCGTCGGATAGGACGAGAGCCGGTTCGAGACCCGCACCCCCTCCTCTCAAACTCAACGACCGACCGATCTCAGAAGACTACGTCAAGACACCGCTTCCAGCACGGAGGAACTCGGGTGAGTCAAGCCTCAAGCAACCGAGGCGGCGATCAGGCTTCGGTAGCTTCGGCGCATCAATTCGCTCTGCAACCCAGAAGATTCAAAGACCTCCCCCGGGGTTCACAGAGGTCATCAGCCTGTTGGACTACCAGGGTGTTAGGGTTTCGCCAGTCCCTAGAGTTAGGAACATATTGTCGAAGGCTAAGCAAGGCTTGGGAATCGGTGCCGATGACCCCAGGAAAGACAAGAAACAGGACGAATTCGCAGGTTAGATTTGCCAAAGGGGTTGTTCTTGCGAACCGGTCGTATATTGTTTGGTATCAAATACCCAATACCCTTTCGTTTGCACGGGTGGTAATATAGGTAGTAGGTAGAGTTCATTCCGTGAAATAAACTCATATGTAGTTATTAATCTGACATAAGAGAACAACAATACTAGGTATAAACAGGGTGGTAGACGGACAAACGTGCATTTATTGCGCATCGCAAAAAAGATGGGAAAGACACTGACAGTCTATTAGGAATCCCTTCTATTAAATCCCGAGCAGCGGACATGATGTATGAACCTGTGAAGCGTTTGCTACCCGCACTCGGACCGAGCTCGGCTACACTACAGCGATGCAATGAGAATCACGGATCCGACTGGTTCGGGAGCGGTCTAGGTTAGACGTCGGGAGTCAACGACGGAGACTCTCCCGTTGGGCTGAATTCCCCACCGACCTTCAGGCACTTACAAGTTACAGCTGTCTCGCATCCCTGGAGGGACAAGGTAGGGATGGGATGGGTATAGCTATAATTATAGTAGGTAGGTATTACGTCGAGCGTGGAGGATCCCGCGGATACTTATAACTTACTCACGTCCTCTCCTTCTTATATACACTCACAAGGTACTCTTATTAAAGTCGCCACTCACCTCGTTTCTCCAATTCGACTCGAGTCCAGCACCTCCAAATAAACCATGAGCACGGGAATCGCTAACGGCGACCACAACGCCTCTGCTTCATCCCCCGAAGATAGTCGCATACTGCCGCCAGGATCCGCCGGCTCTGAGCCACAGACCGACTCATTATACACTGCCACCGATCCATCCACAGTCTCCCCGTCCGACACGGACCCAACGTCATCCCGGAACCGCCATCCCCAGCAAACCACAGAAGAGCAACGCCAGCAGCGCACATTGGCTGAAGCCCAGGACGAAGCCTCGTATTATTGGGATGCGTCTACGATGGCGCCGCTCAATGTAGTCTCGGCGGTCAGTACAATCCAGTTCTAGTCTAGCCCTTGGTCAATCGCGGCATTGCACTCCGAACTACGGAATTCACAGAGGCACCATTCCTTTCTCGACTGCTTTCCTATTTCAACGAGAACCATTGAAATTGAGCCATCTTAACACCGATCCAACCCCGCAAAATAACAAACCGGGTGAACATGACAAAATGAATTCACGATCCCCCTCCATTCCCAAATGCATGATGATTCCCAGAAATAACACACGCAAACAACTCGCTCACGCGCCGAAAAGGCCGCCATAGCCCGTCTCCGCGCATACAAACCGCCGCCCTTCCCGACCTGGGACCGACTCCCGGTATCGCGGCGCGCCGCTGTCCTGATCCTCCTGTTCGCCGACCGCCTGGGTAGCCTGCGCGTAGTCATCACGATGCGCGCCGCGAGTCTGCGGAACTTCTCAGGTACGCCATCTCCTCTTCACCTCCCATATACCCCCGAAGTCTACACGCGGAACGAGCGGAAGCTAACACCAAACGACAACAGGCCACGCAGCTTTCCCCGGCGGCAAGGCAGATTCACTCAGCGAAACCCCGTGTAAGTCCCGAACGAACCCAACAACAAAACAAGCCCCATCTATTCCCGCCCAACAAAGCGTCCAGCAGAAGACAGGCCAGAACAAGCCCAGGTTACCAAACTAACACCACCCGATAATCCCCCCACCAGACCAAATAGCCCGCCGCGAAGCCTGGGAAGAAATAGGCCTGCCGCAAGACGACACCAAGCTCCCCAAGCCCTTCCGCATCGAGCCCCTCTGCTACCTCCCCTGCAGCCTAGCAAAGACCGAGCTAGCCGTGCGCCCCTGCGTGGCCTTCCTACACGCCGACGACAAGCCCGGGACGCCGACGGTAGACGAGGCCATGATGCCGCGGCTCGACGCAAAAGAGGTAGCCGCCGTCTTCTCCGCGCCCTTCGCCAACTTCCTCCGCACCGCCGACGAAGCCCCGCAGCCGGGCGACCCGCCGCTCCCGCCGGGCCACTGGTACGACGGCCGCTGGATCAACTGGCAGACGGAGCCGTGGCGCGTGCACAACTTCCACGTCCCCGTGCACACGCAGCGCGTCACGACGCCCAAGGTCCGCGACGACGGCCTGGCCGCCCTCGACGATCCGCCCGAGGAGGAGGCCGCGCCCGTGCAGCGGTTCCTCGTCTGGGGCATGACGGGCCGCATCCTCGTCGACGCGGCGCGCATCGCGTACGGCCGCGAGCCCGAGTTCGAGCACAACGCGCACTTCGGCGACGAGGCGCTCATCGCGCGGCAGGCGAAGGAAGGGAAGCTGCTGGTCGAGAAGAAGAGGAAAGAGGTCGGCCTCGACGCGATCAAGGAGGACGTCAAGCACATGAAGATGTGAGTCGGACGTAAGTTGGCTGTCTAGGTGTCTGTTTACTTTTCTTTGCGGAGCACGCGTGTTTTTTCTTGCCTTTTTCTTTGTGGTAATTACCCATCATTAATATTAAGTCCTCCGGCCTAGACGTTGGAGCTTTTTAGAGTTATGTGGAAGGTAGACAGCCTATTATTAGAGAAACTGCAAGAGAAAACATGTATAACGCCTTTCCGAGAATCAACGGCGAATCGGGCGGCTTTGCAATCACGATGGGCTGCCGCGCGATTCGGCCCTGATCGGTGGTTCTGCGTTCTTTGAGAAAGTCTTGGTGCTGAGAAACAAATAATACCCGGCCATGCCTGATCGCCTGCTACCCCCTGGCCAGCGGCATATGTATGCTCAAATGTCATCCTACCCTCTAACTCCTTGCAATCCCGCATCATAAACGTTGCCCGCCCGGTAAACTCATATCTGGCGTTCAATGGCAGGCTGTCTCCTTGGTGGCTCGCGTGTGAGATCCGAAAATGTAGTATCCCAGGCCGGTGCCAACGGCAACGGCAATCATGACGTATCCATTGTAGGTCATAAACAGGAGCCTATTTGTTTTCACAGCCAGGATCAGGGTCTGGTTCAAGTAATGCAATGATATGGAACCTCAGGGCCGGGAAGAACCTACATGATCATAAAGGCGTAGAAGTTCTGGAAGCCATACAGGATGGCCTTGATGATGCGTGCTTGCTGGCCGACGGATGCCCGGGATGGAGAGCCAGCACCACCGATTCGCTCTATTCCCAGAAACGGCGTGGTCTCAGTAAGTTGTCCTCGTTCTTGTGAGTCATCACCTTGAAAGCTTGCTTCGTGTAGCTCGTTGCGCGCGCGACGGGCTCCAGCGAAGCACGCGAGAGCATAAGTATCAGTGTCCCTTTTGATATCGGAAGCAACTGGGGCCATGAAACACGAGTGTCTAGCATCCGCCTCTCATTCAGGGGCTTGAATATTCACCCGCAATGCCTTGTTCTTCTTCCGCTTCTCTAGTTTCTTTTCCACTTTCTCGCTCTCTTCACACGCATCTCATCGTAACATGAGTGATGCAAAAACACCCCAATAAAAAGATCTCAAAAAAAAATATGAGAAATACTCACTATAGGCAACTTCCTGGTTCGAGAGCCACAGCTCATATTTTCTCGCTGCCTCGCGTACGGCCTCATATCCGGCGGAGATGGCCACGATGGCCAGCAGGCTGAAGATCAACGACGCCCGCCCTGTGACGTGCCACTGGCGGAAGACAATGCACAGGTCCGTCGTGTCCCACGTGAACAACATCTGTATAGGCGAGAAGAGAAAGATACGGATTAGTCTTTTTTGTTCCTCCCGTTGCGTAACAGCGACCAGCGACATTTTCAACTCGGAGCATGCTGGCAGACCGGCCTAGGCGACCAATCCCCTGACTCGACGTTGGCATGCATTGCCCAATCGAATCGAGGACGGCGTGGCGCCGGTGTGCACCAGTCTCCAGTCACCGCAGCACTGGGACCGGTACGCAAGAGGTGGCGTTGCCGGCACGGGCGGCTAAGGTGCATGGGAGTACGGCAGGCTTCGAGGAACAGCCGGGCAGCCTGCGAGGGTGCGCAAACTTCAAAGGGGATACATGAAGACTCTAAGGATTCAACGAACATTCATCTTGCACATGGGCATGCCTCCTCCATGACCGCCGTGACCTCCATCTCCATGGTCCATACCGCCGTGGTCCATCTGCGAGTGGTCCATGTCGACAATGCCGCAGCGGTTTTAGCGGGTTTCTGGATTATCTACAAGCGGGCAGGCGATGATTAGAACGGTGGTTGGGCGGAACGTGGGCGCGGGTTAAAAATACTCGGCTTCGGGGGGGGCGAAACGAGTAAGTATTTAAGTCAAATTCAAGGAGAGAATTAAACACGCCGAGACTGAGAGTGTCCGAATGATCGCGAATTGTCAACTCGGATAAGAGAAGACAAGACTTGGAAAACTAGCTCAAATGCGCTCATGCGATGTTGCTGTGAGACGCCGAGGATTCGTAATTGCTTCCAGCGTGAACAACGTTCTGCTCGGCCGGCTGCGTTACTCGCCCACTGAACCTCGCTGTCCGGACACATCCACAGGGGGCCACAGTCACCATCACTCCCCGGCTGGCCGAGCAATGCGGTAGGCCGGCCTATACAATTTGGAGCCGTAATTCATTATGGCCCGGGTACACGGTTGTTCAAACGGTGTAAAATACACTGTGCTACCGTGCTACGCATAACTCAGACATTATGCACATATTTCAGCGTAGCTTGCATAAAATTGACAGCCAGAAGGCGCCCTGCATTGATGACGATTCTCGAGGAGCATCAGATGATCAACCATCTCGAATGCGATCGGCTCAGAGATCCTCCCCAACAACACTAACCGTCCTCACAAGCCCCTACCCATACTCCGCACAGCTTCGCGATCTGTCTGCTGGGCTCTTCCCACTGTAAATAAGAGCCGCGCCAAAGCACCGGAACTCACAAAAAGGGGAGCGAACGAGCCCATCATCCCCGCGCGCAACCATGCTCTCCGTTCCCGTCAACCTCCCGAAATGGTAAGCCGACGGCAGCACGGGGAATAAACGAGCGCGTTGGTGTCGGTCCACCATAAAACCCAACTGACCGCCCAATAAACAGGCTAGCCGAGAATTCCCATCTCTTGAAGCCGCCAGTAAATAACTACTGCGTCTATAACGAGGGCTTCACCGTCATGGTCCGTCAAAAAGAACCAAAAACCACAAAAGCCAAAAAAAAAATACACCAAAGAATAGAAAAGAACAGAACCGAAAGGGTCAGCCTACTGACTAACAAACACCCTGCCAGATCGTAGGCGGCCCCAACGCACGGACAGACTACCACATCAACCAGACCCCGGAGTGGTTCTACCAGCACAAGGGCGCCATGCTCCTAAAGGTCGTCGACGACGGCCAGTTCCGCGACGTCGTGATCCGCGAGGGCGACATGTTCCTGCTGCCGGGCAACACGCCGCACAACCCCGTGCGCTTCGCCGACACCGTGGGTGTCGTCATCGAGCAGCGCCGCCCGCCCGACACCATCGACCGTATGCGGTGGTACTGCCAGGAGGACGGCTGCGGCGCCGTCGTCCACGAGGCCGCCTTCCACTGCACCGACCTCGGCACCCAGATCAAGGCCGCCATCGAGGCCTTTATGGCCAGCGAGGAGAACAGGAGATGCGGTAAGTGCGGGACCTTGGCCAACTCGGTGCCGAGGCCGGGGTCGATCAAGGACCCCAACTTAGAATAGGCCCGGCGAAGGCGATGGTGTTGGTGACTAGAATGAGCTTTTGATATTAGGGTGTAAGGGGATCGCTCGGATCTGTTGAGTTATATAGGCGTGTGTACGTAGTGTAAGGCATGGCTGGTCTTGTTGTTTCTTTATTCATACATTCACATAGTGATTTGCAATTTCATCCCGTTTGACCACTCTGAATGCTACCGGCTCTGATGAATCTCTCTTTGCAGTCCTGAATCCAACCTCTATTCGTAGACCGAAAGAAGTGCCCTGGCAGAGGATCATCCCACATGGATCTCTCAAATATTCACTCTCACGAT
Organism: Xylariaceae sp. X802; assembly: GCA_028637635.1. Taxonomy (NCBI): domain Eukaryota; kingdom Fungi; phylum Ascomycota; class Sordariomycetes; order Xylariales; family Xylariaceae; species Xylariaceae sp. X802. The sequence continues at coordinate 356,868 of JAJFDH010000011.1, read as the reverse complement.
GACTCCATCGTTTAAACTGTCTGTCACCGCTGAGCATTTCACACGAGAAATACAACCAAGTCACCACATCGCAGTCAGCCGCAGGCTGTCAAAATAACGACAAAGTCTCGCAGCACTCAGATTAAATAGCAAACGCCAGATCATTGAATTCAATTATTTACAGTATACATTGGCGACTCGGAACCTGTATCGAGTCGCGCTACCCTGTATGCCTGTCTTGATGCTTTTCTTCGCTAGCATTGAACGCGAATGCGAATGCGAATTCAAAAGGCCAAACCCTCTATAGTCGCCAAGAGCTTCTGAAGCAGAATTGAAGGCAGGCGAAGAAGAAACACCGAAAGATCTGTACGAAGCCACGCTATATCCAGATGACACGCTCTTGGGTCGCCAGAAATACATCATCGGTTACCTCGTCTCTATGCCCCTGGCAGTTTCTCACATGATCATTTCCATTACCGTCATAATCATAGGCATCCAGGCCTTCCATCAGCCTCAGGACGGTGTATACTGACAGTATTCTCATGCCGTCTCAAAGTTCACCCACTCACACTTACACCCTCCTGTGCCACCGTCCATGCCTCCCAACGAGGGGTCCGCATCACGCGGGTTGATGAGCGTGCCCTTGAACCCGAGGTCCATACCGACCAACCTCGCATCGGTTCGATTGATCTCCATGTTGTCGAGCACACCATACATGAAATCTATCTTGCTGGATGGGTTGCCACCGTGCGAGTCCTCAATGACGGTGACGGGATAGGGCATCGAGCCAGGTTGGGCCGATGGCGTAGCGGTCACGTTCACCGACGGGTCCCCAGACCCAATCAATCGCGTAGTGTTGTCTGATCGCGTCCAGATCTTTACAAGAAATCTAGTCTGCGCAAATGTGACGAGCGCTTTGGCATCCTTGATAGGCACCCCACCGTTTTCATCGGCCGGATCTCGGTGCGTGCTATTCGCCATATAAATCGTCTTGTCAAAGTAGGTGTAAAAGCCATAGTGCTCCGTTGGCAGATCGCGGTCAAAGAGGCGCACTGGTTGCTGTACAGGCAGAGGGAAGAGTTGTGCAGATGCCCCCGTGCCGTCAGGGTTCAGTTTCGGCTCGGGGAGAATCTCAGACAAATTAAAGCTACCAGTGCCATTGCCTAAGGATCCACCGATGGCGTTACCCTGTCGCCGCATAAGGACGTCCGGACCGACGGTTTTATCGATCGACTCTAGCAAACTAATGAAAAACGGTGTCGGCTCTCCTTCTTTCCGATCGGATTTGATGCCATCAGTCGTGTTACCCAGAAACTTCATCTCCTCCAGCGAAGGCGGCGCAGGATCGGGCTTGAATCCGGTGTCGGTTACGAAGTCCCTTCGCTCATGTTTCTGAGGTGTGGCCTCATCAGCCAGTTTCCAGAGAGCTTGTGTGCTGTTGTCGAATTGGATCTGAAAGATAAACTCAGGTTGGTTAGGTTTATATGACGCTACAGAGTCGTGGTCACCCCCTGGAAGCGCACAAGACCACGCGGTTGATGGTGTTGTGTTATCATTGAGGCAGTCAGACACGACCACAGAGTCGTTAGGTCCTGCAATGGTCAAGACACCGGTCGGCATGGGCGGGAAACCCGTCAGGTTTAGCCAATAAGTAGGCTCAGGAGCATGGGTCGAGTCCGGCAAGGGGTGAGTTCCATTTGCATTTCCTGTTGTCGGAGACATTGCTCGGTGTGTGAGAACGACCACTAGCACGACAATAAGAATGATGATGGCGATCGCACCACCCAGGAGACCTAAGCAGATCCTTCTTCTCTTTCGGCCTTCTCGACCACTTCGTCCAAAGCATCCCCCTTCTGGTATACACCCACGGCCTCTCCAGAAACCGCCGAACTTCCTTGCCATAATGTCTTCTTTTTCGTGGCGACGGCGTTGTCGTTCAGTTTTATTAGCCAGGCCTGGCGCTTCATAGAAATGGTCACCAGGTCTATATGACCCAGGCGCACGGTCGGGAAGCACCGCACTTGGCACTGAGCGCGGTTCCGATGGGAGATCAGAAAGTTTAATTCCTCCCTGCGAAGTCATTGTACCGGCTAACCCTGGTGTCATGGGGCCGGGAGATGGTATCGGCTGAGGGATGATGTGAGCTTTTGAGAAAGAAGCTTTCGCATCAGGGTGTGTTTTTGTGAGCTCATATGGTGGTGGAGCGTCATCTAGCTGATTCTCTTCCAATAGCACGCGTGCCTTTTCTGAGTGGCTCTGCTCACGAGGCTCACTCGCCGGACCAGGCGCGATAGTATTCGGCGTACTATGTCCTTTTCCCCCTTGGCTTGTAGGCGTAACAATAGACAGATGAGAAGTCCTCGAAGATCCCGCCTTTTCATTACATGTATTCCATGATCCCTGGGGAGTTGACAGAGAACTGGAGCCGGTTTGTTGTGGCTGAGTCTTGAATGGGTTGTTGGATTGCAGTGCAAACGGAGTCGTAACATGATCCCACCAGCCATGAGCTCTGCTGCTAGCACTTTCGGGTGTTGCAGTAGGCTTCAGCTGCTGGGACTTACGATAGTCTTCCTCGAAGGGAGTGTAAGGAGTGCCACTATCTTCGTCATGCTGGTCCTGCGGGTCCATGCTCTGTTTAGGCATCGTGGTGGGTAATGCCGGAATAGATGGTACGTTGGGGGTCATCTCAGAGCCGCCAAACACAGCTTGATGCAAGTAGATGTTTGAAGCTGGCGTTACAGTGCTTTGTGGTGACTCGCTAACCTCCGTATCTGGAGACCATACGGAACGTAGCTGCCGAGGCGTAGGGGCTTTATTGCCAAGTTTTTGCGAAGAGTATGGCATATCCGTAGGTGTCTCAATGACGGCTGTGCGTGGACTGACTTGGTGACTTGCTACGTCCTCCGATGGAACGGATATGCCGATGACGATAGGCCGCGAGTCGGGAGAAAGGTCCGGAGATCGACTCTCAACAGTGGACGGTGCCGGCTGCATGCTTCGTATATTCCCGGGTCTCCGCTTCAACCAAGCAAAACTACCGATGGAGGGTGAGCTAGGTTTGCCTTCTAGAGCTTGAAGAGCCGCAGCGTCCGCGAACTTATTCCTATTTATAGCACCGGCACTCCGCTGCGAAGCAGACACTCTATGCTGGCGAAATTGTGACATGTCGGTAACTAGCTTTATGCCCGCTTTGGCGTTTTGCGCCTTTTGCCTTGCCCTGGACCTGACACGGGGTAGCTGTACGGGACGGTGCAGTGTCGTGCGAGCATTCGTCGATTTGTTCAACGATCTTCTTGTCTTATCGCCCGAAGTATCGTCGGACAGGTCTATGAGAAGACCGGTGGGATATGATGGGGAATGGGAATCGTCGCTGTCAAAGTCCCAGTCTTCCCACTCGTCCTTTGCATTGTCCCTGTGATTAGAATCGCCGACAGATGTCTCAAAAGGATTCCGAGTCGTAGGCTGAACGCCAGTAGCGCCGACCATGATGTATAAATGGGGAGGTTGTCGAAATGCAAATATATCCGCAGAAAATAGCTAAATCTCAAGAAACCGGCTGGAGATCTAGAGCGTATGTGTGCAGGTATCTACCCGGATATGCACAAATTAAAAAGTTGCCTTGTGGTATTGGGAGAAGGATATCAGAGCGTAGCGGGGTGCCTCGGTGAAAAGAATGATACCGTTACAAAGAAGGGTATGGATTCTGGAGTATTAATAGACAACAAAGAACGGAAATCTAAGGGGGAGATTATTAGGAGGGAAGAACGGAGGGTAAGAGGGTAAAGAAGAGGACAATGAGAATAAAGTGAAGGAGATGGAGGCCGTGGTCAGTCTTATTGACGATTTGCAGGTAACAAAGGCATTTAATGGAAGCCGCGGTGACTCGAGATCGTAACCGGGTCAGCATGTTGCCGGCAAATCCAGCACCAGTCACACTGTACGCGCCTCAAACGCATATGTACCTACTCATACTTCTAACGTAGAAGATATACTTACGTTTTGTTAGAGAGAAAGAAAACCCGCCTTTGTGCACCGAGAGACACTGTGCATGTACAAGCGTACTCTTCTCCAGTATCCGGGAAGGCACCTACGTGGGAAGGAACCCACTTGGGAAGGCACCTGCAGTCTCCGGCTGGCGAGCGAGTGGTATCTATTTGGTTATTCACATGCAGGAACACGACCGTTAGGTATGATTTTGGCGCGCCGATGGAGATGAGAGGTCAAGACGGCGCCTATTTGTGACGGGTAAGGGAAGTTGACGCAATGAAGCGTTCGATATAGCCGCCAGACAACTGTATTCTGCAGATTTGATTGGTTCATCAGCTACGGTACCGTACGATTGTGGCTTTGGTGGGGTCCGCAAGGCGATTGGCTAAATGGCCCGGACGGCAGCGACCCACCTTCAAGGGACCTCAGGTATGCACGGAAGGTGTAGGTAGATAGTTCGTATCAATTCCCATCATGAGTTGAAAGGGCTCATAGCTATTATTACTTGTTCACCTTACTACGTGCCAATTATGTGTAGCTCAATCAGAGATACATCGAGTAAAGTGCATTGTGCTTCGTACGAACTCACTTTATAAGTGTAGTGTAGATACGTACCTGGCGCTGTCGTCTACCTAGCACTATCTCGGGACGCATTCGGTATAGGTACCTAGGCTACGGGCCGGACTCAACTAATTTGTACTGTGCACATGCTGTCATGCATTTGTATGCGGTGATAGGATCCACTCTCGTGCAGCACTCACAGCCGCCCGCTCGGATGCAATGTACTTTGTATTAGGTAAGGTAAACATCGTCATAATCTCCTACCTACCTATGGCTTCTGCTATGGCGAACGCATGCATCAATCTCGTATCTATAGGATTGCCTGAGAGTCCAGACTTCCTTTGAAGTGGAATTCTAACCTCATGACGAGGTGTTCCGAGGTAGATAGTCTACATAAGTGCCCCTGGCGCATGTATGGGCTTATCGACCACATTGTAACTGAGGCCCCCGTATGCTACCTTTACAATTCAAAGTTGCTACCTATAGCGCTTTTACAACTAAATTGCTCTCTTCTGATATATTTGTGTTACACATGTCTGTGTGGTGATGATGCCGCGGAGTATATACTGTCATTGCCAAAGTCAGAAGTAGTAAGAACAGCATTGCTATTGCTAGATGACTTAAACCCCCCTATCTATAGCTCGTCATGCTTAGACGACGTATCCGGCTGTGAATTAGGGGTTCGTATCTGTTCCATTAGAGACAACAGATGCTGACTCCATTCCGGAGCCTCATCTGCTTGACTCATCTTCCCAAGGTGGTAAACCCAACACTCATCTCCCAAAGACTGGGATCCGCCTTCTGCGCAGTTTTTGGCATCTGCCTGTTGCTGCTTTGGCCAGAGACCAAGAGTAGCGCCGAAGTCCTCGTCAAGAAAAGTGTCCGAGGTGATCTGAGCCACTTTCGCTTTCCCGGATTCCCATATGCTGCCATCTCTGAGCAGAATCTGCAGGAACTTCTGCATTCCGTTGTTCGCCAAGAACTCAGTCCTTATCTTCGAGCTCTTCATAAGGCCGCTCATAATGCTAAGATAGAGACGGATTGCGTTCACTTCTTGGGACTCTAGTTTAGTGCCTGGCTCGCTTGTGGGTGCAAGTCGATGGAACAGCTCGTGCCTTATCGAATGCATCTCCGATTTGCACTGTTTCCCTGCAATATCATCCCAAGATTCCTCGATAGCGGCAAGGGCTCGTCCGTTGTTTCTAATGGATGCAGATAGGACAGAAGATGCTAGGAAGTCAACCTTCTCCGCAAATTGCCGGGCCTCATTTCCTCCAAATAGAAGACAAAACAGGGACTGTACGGCCCCCGCGTCCTCGGCAATCTGTAGGCCATAGTACACATCGTGGGACAAATCCTCAAGGATTTCTAAAGCTCCATTGAGGGCGTTCGTCTCGATTGCTTCTTGGCCGGCACTTTTCTTAATCGTCTGGAGAGCTAGGGGAAATTCCTCGTTTTTCTCTCGCGGCGGTTTGACCACCCCGATAGGTTCGTAGGCTGGCGCATTGGCCGGGATCTTGGGCCCGTTGTCTTGTGACGGTTCATGATCTACCACTATTACATCCTGGCTTACTGGTAAGCCGGCAAGTGCTGGGTTTTCTTCTTCGTCTGGATTGTAGAGTTTGGCTTGCTTGCGTCCCGTTTGAACATCGAGCTGCACATGCAACCCTGGCGGTAAGTCCTGGTCGTCATGTACGATCTGAAATTCGTCTGTGGCTGAAAACACTTTTGGATAGCACTCGGCAGGATTGTCCGTGTGACATATAAGTTCGATTTCAGCGGCGGGCGACGTCTCCGGATCAGATAGTGATGAGGTCAAGGACTCAGAGGCAAAGACCGAATGAACGACGCCAAGTGAGAAGAAAATGCGCACTAGGCTGCGAGAGTAGTGCGAAACCATTTTGAGCTATACAGACAGCGACGGGGGACCTGATGATGGAGGCTCCGTGAGAAATGGGTTTAACTAAACAATGAGGATATAGTACAGACTGTAATGGGTTGTGAGTAATAACGGCAGAGGAAGATACGGCAAAAAGAAAAGTGTAAAAGATGAAGAATAAGAGGAATATATGAAGAGTATTTGACCAAGAGGAACTGTTGAACTCTGGATGAGGTAGCGATAACAACCTGTTACCGATAAAAGGACAGTTTGCAAGACCAGCTTGTAGAGCGTCGGTAAAAAGACACGTAGAGACGAAGAAACTCATGGAATACTTGTGTATTTAATCACGAATTTGGTGATGCCTGAAATCCCAGGGGTCTTTCACTCCCACGATTCGAGATTAAGTCATACTTACATTGCACTGCTTGTGAGGTTATTTTGGAGATGGAAGACGATTTGAGAAGTCGACCTGTTGCAGATATTCGCGAATCGCCGTTGCTGCATTTTCCGGTAGAGAAGACAGTGTGGAGACTACAGTATCTGCGAGTATATACACTGTATCCCGCTCCGAAGCTGCTGTAAAATGGTGCTCGATGATTGGCTGAGTCAAAGTGCCGACCCACATCCGAGGCGGCGGCGGTGCGAGCAACTCTCTCCGTCAACATCCCGAGTCGAAGCTCCCGCCTGTCACTGATCGTCGACGCCGATTGGCACCGCACAACTCCTTTCGCGATGCAGGCCCTCCGAACGAGAGCCCTTGGCGTGGCGCGCCGTGCTCGCCCGACGACCCTTCGCTCATCCCGATCCTACGCTTCCGAAAGCCACGACCACCATTCCGCACCCAGTGCTGACGAAGGATTAGGCGTATGTCTCCCGACCGGCCCTTGATGCTCCCTCAGTTGTATAGCGATTTGCGAGGCATAATTAAGAATTGGAGGTGAAGCTGACATGACGACACTGTCACCCCACAGACCGCATTCTATGTATTCGCAGGTGCGCTGCCGGTCTCAATATTCGCCTACCAGATCTCGCGCCCCAGTGCGGACGGGGAGCCCACCCGATTCACCAAGTGGCTAAAGCAGTTCGAGTACTTCAACGATGACTGGGAGGCGCGCAACGTGAGGCGCATGCAGCTGTTGGAGCAGGCCGCCCACGACAAGCACCTGTTCATGAACGCCGGCAAGAGCACGCATTATGAGCACACGACCCCTGAGTACGTCGACCCGTCAATATACATCTCCTGCATTGCACCATTCTTGAAGTTCGCATCCCCAGCCTAAGGAGTGTCTGTGTGGATTAAAATGATTGGGGAAGAGAACTGGATCCATATCATATATTCATCACGGAGGGAATTACTGACACAACCACACGCGCAACAGGCTCTTGTACTCTGGGTCGCCCTATAATGTCCCCGCCGGCCATTCTGTCAATCTCGACCATGTCACGGAGCACTTCCGGAAAAAGGCCGCAGAAGAGGAGGAGCGGAAGGCGAAAAGGCTGGCCAACCGCTCATCATCAAGTTAACTCTCCTGTACCATCAAACATAACGTTCCAGAATAAATCCTTTCACGTACACACAATCGCGTCACCTACATTTACAATGGGCTGGGTTAGAGGCGAAGATACGAAACAAGAAGGCTTATTTTCGGCCACTCACTGAGAAAGCACCAATATAGAAATGAGACTATTACATTCCATTTGTCCGACACATCAGGGGCCCTAATGGACCTTTCCATAACAGGGGTGGCTATCTTCCTATTCAGTCTCTGGCCGTTGATCATGCCTTCCCATGGACGGCGTTGGAAAACGGCCTGCCGTCTAATTGACCCCATCTCACGTGCGAATCCACAAAAACATCAGTTTATCTTTACCCATAGGCAGAACAGAGGCGTGGCAAAACAATAGTAGCACGATAGTTATTGGTATGCATGTTGCCTGAAAGAAATGAAAAGCTCTAAACCTCATGAGCTCTATGGCCATTTACTCGTAGTACCCCGGTAAAATGGAATCGGGATACTTATCCTTGGCTACGATTCAGACGTAGTCACAGTTCCATCGCAAAAGCCTCTTCTCGTCCGTTTTCCCTTCAAGAACACTGACAACAAGCGAAAATGCACACGCAAAACAGGCGTTAATGGCGATTGTTCGTATTAGCTACTAGATGAAGCGATAGATGGAATAGACAGACCGTAAATGTGTGCTTGCCTCGAGGCAATCTAATGCGCTTTAAGGGGGGAGGAGGACAGGAACGCGGCCGACATAGACAACTCGGCGGTGTGAGCAGACACCACTGCGGGAGTTGCGAAGTCCGCCAAGATATCTAAGCAGTTTAATGACAGACGTTAACAGATCATGGCAAACGGCCGCCCCTCCCAGAAACATACAGCTTTTTCGTCGTCGTCGGTGCTCCGACAAGCACCCCGAACGCCACATAATCAGCATGAACCCACACCCGTCATCAATCAATGAGTTAAAGAACGGAACACAACCCGCATCCCACACTCCTTCCGCTCTTTCCCGAGCCCATGTGGAATGTAGCCGTGTCATTTGATTTACTTATAGATCTGCCGAGGTCTCTGGCCTTCAGCTAGTTTTTTCGCCTCCACCATTGCTCAAGTCAGTCTGCGCTCGTAGAGTCGCGATTTCAGTTGTTAGATATGTAATCTTTTCTTCTTGAGCTCGATCTGCTGCTTCCATCGCTTGCACGCGCTCACCCAATAGCCGCACTTGTTCCTCAAGGCTATGTATGTAAGCCCATACTCCGTGGTCTGTAGCAAATATGTTATTGCTAGTAGTGTCACCACTACTGCCATTCTGACCAGTGTCACCGGAGGTTGGCGCGTGTCCGGTTCCATGTTCAGACAGAATGTGTTGCTGGTTAGTGTTTCCAGATCCAGGCTGAGAAGCCGTGTCGTGTCCGCTACCAGCCGAAGCAGCTGAAGCAGCCGACGCAGCCGAAGCGGCGAATCTGGCGGCATCGGCAGCAGTGAAGGCTGATACTGGATCGATTTCAGCATGAAAGGTCGTCGGGTTGAACGCGTGACTATACGAACCTGGTGGCGTACGGCGGTCAGACCGGTTGCGACTGAAATGCTGTTGCTGGAACTGTGCTGTCAAGCTTGGCGAACGCTGCCTATTGGCATTCGTCGTATCCAGAGGCTGAAGCCCAGGGCTTAGAGGTTTAGGACTTTCTGTCATGCCAGCCTGAGCATACATTGAAGCACTGACACCACCTATTGGTAGGGATGAAATACTATTGCCAGGAGTGTGCGATGTGGAGCTAGCCGAGCCATGGTCAGGGTTTTGAGAGAACAATTGTCCTTGGTTGACGCCTAGAGCGAAAGTGGTTGGTGAGTGCGCTGTAAAAGGATCGGGTGTGATCAAAGTACCTTCAACGTGCTGAGCCCTGATGCTTGGCAGGCCGCTAAGGCGCCGCCTCTCCTCCTCTGTCATCTCGGTTTCGTTCATGCTCCCATCATAAACGACACCGGCCATTGCTGAGCTATCACCTTCCAAACGGCTGACACCGTCTGGGTCCTCTTCACCGAGATAGCCCCCCATGCTACTTCGACGACCGACGCATCCACCGGGCCCTTTACTATGCCGAGCTAGCGCATCGCCGCGTGCGAACTTCCGATCACACTTAGGACATATATGTGGCTTTTCTCCAGTGTGTAGCTTCGAATGCCGCTTCAGATCGTGTAGTCTGCGGAAGCGCATATGGCACGTCTGGCAGACGTAAGGCTTCTCTTGACTATGGGTTAATAAATGGCTCTTTAGGTTGTGGTGGCGTGTAAACTCGGTTTCGCAGAAGGGGCACTTGTGCTTCTTGGAATTCGGCGACCGAGGCGCTGCTAGCGCATTTGGCGTCACGGGCATGCTCAAACCGCGGATGAGAGGGGCTGGCATGTTTGCATTTTGGGGTAGAGTCTCGGAATATGACAGAGACTGTAAACCTTTCTCTTCCATCTGGGCAGGTGGTTGCGTACCAAATCCAGCCTGGTCGTTATGCGTGTCAATGTTCATGGACCCCGTGTCGACAGGTGTGCCAGCACGGCCCAAGCTTTCAATGGCCGCCGAATTTTCGTCAGCGGCAACATCATTTTTCGCCTCGGGATCATTCATGCCAGAAATCGGAATAGGGACAGGTTGGGAAGGATCAGACTGCTCCTCCAGAGGCAAATGGTTGTCTTGTGTGTCCTCCTGAGCCCGGCTCATAGCAAGAGCACTTGCCGACATCAATGCGGTTTGCGCCCTGTACGCTTGGTTTTCGCTTGGGCTAGGGTCGTGAAGTTTATATTCCTCATCTTCTCTTTGCCGCTCGTCTTCAAGAGATGCGGCGCCGGTTAGCGGCGCAGGGGAGTGCCTTGACGGCAGCCCAGACAGCCGCGCAGCCTTGCTCGGTGATGGGGGTAAGTCGGAACTGAATGTCGGCGGCAATACAGACGAAGGCGACGTAGGTGTGGCCTCTCGTTGCCGCTTCAGTGACGCGCGAGCCGCCTCAGCTATAGACTCAACAGAGACGGTAGCGGCAGCTTGAGGCGCGGTCGGAGCAGAGGGAGGGGCCTCCGTCGCGACTGGGCCTTTTTCGGACGCCATGACAGCGGGCGACGGTCAATGGATAACGCAATTGAGACGGCCTTCAGTGAATTGCTGAATCTGCACAAGGGAACAATAAACCGAAGCGGTCGCGCTCAGCAGCACATCGCCGAGTCTCGAGGTGATAGGACAAGATGTGTGGCTGGAGATGGTGGCTGTCAGCAATGGGTGCTGTGATGGAATTGCGGTGTCGCGTTGTTGAAAGGTCGGTCAATTTCTGTGTTTCGTTTTCGGGCAATTTCAAAACAAACTCATCCACTGGAAGAGCCAGCTAATTGTGCTGATTTTTCCTTGAGAAGAATGGCGAATTAACCAGTGTCATGGATGATCTGTATTGCACTCAAGCATCGTCAATAAGAGGCTGGTGTCGGTAAGATGACGAGGAGTAGTGACTGAGCCGCAGGAGGGAATAATCGGTTGTGGATGAGCAGAGGAAAAAGGTGCTTGGGGGGACGTCAGCTGTGGTGGTGCAAAAAAGGTGGGAACAGGAAAAGGATGGGGCGATGGGTGCGCATAACCATGTTACGTAATAATGCAAACCGTGGGAGACGTTCCAAGCCAAAATACTGTGGGCCGTGGCTGTGGATGGGCGGGGCTGAAAAGAAGCGCTAACGCTAAGCGGATCGAGTCACTGTGGATCTCCACCGCGTGACGTACACAGTGTACTTGACGGTATTAGCGTAGGGTCGCCTGGGTCGGCACGCTGGGTATACGGTCGGTCGGTCGGTAGGGCATTTCACTTCTCAGGCAACCGAAGTCTTCCTGGGAGTTACGATTACCTACAGGCTATATCTATCTTCCTTCGTAGTGCGTCTACATTCGTTGCCGTGCCTAAGACTTTAGATACGATGTTCTTCAACTACCCGGGAAGCGCAACTATAAGTGGTTATTCCCAACCGTTTGCTAGCTAACTAATAGGTATTACTACCTATCTTCCTATCCTTTATATAGGTAGCGATTGTTTAACCCACTGGACTTGTCAAAACTTAGCCAACTACTACTATCATCTATGTAGATAGTTAGTTACCAGTTGGCAGCAGACTATCTACCCACCCTACGGTCCCTGCCTACCTACCAACGAGTAGGTACCGTCTTGCTGCATGAAAAATACGGTGGCCGAGCAACAGGGCTAGGTAGGTAGTTATTCGTCACCGGTCCTAACTAGAGATACCAAGTCTTATTGTCGTGCGAAGGCTGACGACTTTCGAATCCGGACGGCTAAAAGGATATTTTAGATGCAGACGTGTTGGTTAGCTGCTTCGTACAGTAAAATCGCATTACATCCCCATAGCTTGTCCGGGGTCTTATTATTGAAGCCGTCAGCCTTCATACAGAAGTTACCTACCTCCCTACCTCCCTACTGTACATACAGACCAGACTACTAGTTACCCGTACGGTCCGGACCGTACGAGTGTCTGGTGCCTATCTACACTACCTGGGTAGTTGCCTATTACGCAAGGTAGTTAGATCTATTCGGAATTTGCTCTTCAACTTCGGTAGGTAGGCAAACGTCTAACTACACTATCTAGATACCTACTTCCATCACTTCCACGAAAGAAGGGGCTGAGGCCGCTGACCCACGGTAATACCGGCACGGCGGCACCCATAGGTACACGTAGCCGCGCATTTCTAGTTATTATTACGAGTACCTAGGTAGTTCAAGGGGCTCCAACTGGTGGCAGTACGACGTACGTCCGTAGTCCGTAAGTACATAACAAAAAGCGCAGGATATGGATCGGGCCAGAACGCTCCAACAGACAGAGCCGGTACTTCGAGACGTAACCAAATTAAAGTGATAGAGCAGGTATGGTAAGAGTTTGAATATAAGAACACACAGCCACATTACCATGGGTTGACTCCGGTTGCACCCCGTTGCGCTTCTATTATGCGCGTAATATCATGCACGGACGTAGGTAGGACCTGTTGAAGGTAGATGGACTTCTGTCAAAGCATTTTTAACGTCGTTACGTCCGTACTTGTTATCTTATACCTACCTACTTGACTGTTGGACCGACTACCTAGAAGGGTTTGCGGGCCTCCCTCCTGGGCCGAGCAATGCGGTAGGTAGACCGGCCAACGATATGTTACCGGTAGCACGGGATAGTTACTGAAGCGCGGTGTCTATGCGAATAATTTGAAGTTAGGTAGGTAGATGGGGCCGGGCAGGAGCCGGGTACGTTATGGAAGTTCCCGATCTTGGCCCGACGACCCACCAGAACAGACACCACATACCTAGGTAAGACATTTCGCGCCATCATTCCATCAATACCTAGTTATATTTTCCTCTACACTTCGGTACCCTGTGCGTAGTAATGGTAACAGTACCTATGTACGTCCGTATACTAAGAGAGCTGGAGATTGGTGGTGTACTGTAGTGTATAAGTAAAGAGCCTCAGGTACGGAATACAAACCGGTATCGAGAGCTGAGGTGACCTACACGTACCTAGCCCCTGCTAGCTAGGCCACCAACTCCGGCCGGCCACCCCACTCAATGGCACGATAGGCATGCAGGCATTTGCCAAATTCCATGTTGGTTGGCCGAGCAGACTTGGTGGCACGTTATCCTCGTACACAGTATCCATGCCTTGGCAGGCCCAGTGGCTCACACTAACCTGCAGACGGTGATTGAAGAAGTGAAGAAATACAGTTTCAGGGGTACTTACCGTATCTATCAGAACCCATAAGCGCTGCTCAAAACAAGAAATTGCTTGCCCAGTTAACTGGTAGTTATCGGTCGCCGCAGAAGGGGCCTTTATGTGCTTACGCTGTAATGAAACTTCAATATGAAGATATTGTGGTCGCTTGGCATATCTTGGCTTGCGCGGTACATTTCAATGGCGCCCCCGTACGGAAGTGGCAGTCTACGAGATCCACTTAGTGCCACGCTGCCCCTTTAGGCACCGTATGCTGGCTTTCTATTGGCCCGTGGCCGTGGATGCACTGTCCAAATTGGCAATGTCGCATTCGAGACCCACAGTCATTTCCTTTGTTCGTGAGAGCCCTGGAAGCCCCGTCAAGGACCCGCTCGCTGGCCGATCTCTTTCCCCTTGTTAGTCGACTCCCCTGGTGTCTTTTATCGAATTCACCTTCTTTTAACCCCCCTCCCTACCCACATTCATTCTTCTGTCTCTCCCTTCAACACGGTCGTTTTGTCGCTCCCTCTTCCACCCAACTGAGAGGTTCATGACTCTCAACCACATTCGTTTGGAACCGAAACACGTCTACAGCACACTGCGAGTGTAGCTCCCCGCGCATTTGCATATACAGTCTTAGAGCTGTTTAGACTCGATCATATCTTATCTCGGAATCATGAAGACGACAGTTTTGAATCTTGCCATCGCGGCATCTTTTGGTTCGGCGGCCGCCCAACCCCATCACCATGGCCATCACGTTCACAAAAAGCGCGATAACTCAGTCCCCGAGAAGCGCGACGTTTTGACAACCTATGTTTCCGCTACTGTGACTCAATACGTGTTGGGTGGTCAGGATGTCAGCCCTGGGGAGGCGCAGGCCGGCCTGGACAAGGGCCTATATGTCGTTGTCGGCGAAACCACACCCACCTTCACTCCTCCGCCTGCCCCAGTTGTTACTAGCACATCTTCTAAAGAAGATGCCGTCTTCCTTCAGAAGACGACGAGCTCTTCGTCTGTGCCGCCCACGACGAGCTCTTCGACCACCCCGACACCGTCTACCTCTTCGACCCCTGCGCCTAAGCCAACTACGTCGGCTGCCTCAACAAACTATGCTACGACGGGTATTGACGCCGATTTTCCTGATGGAGAACTTGATTGTTCTACTTTCCCCTCGGACTATGGTGCCCTTGCTCTGGATTACCTTGGAATGGGCGGTTGGTCTGGGCTTCAGTACACTCCCAACTTCAGTTTGACGGATCTAGTCGTTAGCTTCATCGAGACCGGTACTACCCAGCCATCTAGTCAGGTTGGATTTTACTCGTATGCTTGCCCAGTTGGCTACGTCAAATCACAGTGGCCTAAGGCTCAGGGTAACACGGGTCAATCAATCGGTGGTCTTTACTGCAACGCGAACGGCAAGCTGGAGCTGACCCGCGGCGACGTTAGCAAGACGTTGTGTGAAAAGGGTCTCCCAGGAATTACCATTAAGAACGAGATGAGCTCTGGTACATCCGTCTGCCGTACTGACTATCCAGGCACAGAAAACATGGTTGTGCCACTCGACGCCACTCCCGGCGGCTCATTCGATCTCGCCAACATTGCATCCGCTGACTACTATGTTTGGGAGGGCAAGCCGACGACTTTGCAATATTATGTCAACAAAAAGGGTGTGACCGCTGAACAGGGATGCCGCTGGACTTGCGCTGAAGATCCTCAAGGATGCGGTAACTGGGCACCCATCAACATCGGTGTTGGTCAGTCGTCCGACGGCACTACCTATCTGTCCGTCTTCCCCAACAGCCCTCAGTCCAGTGCTGTCCTGGACTTCAACATTGATATCTCCGGTGACAATTCCATCCCCTGCTACTACCACGTTGGCCAGGGCTTCGCCGGTGGTTCCAACGGCTGCACCGTAAGTCTCGTTAGCCCCTAGGCTCATGTGCGTAATATATTAAGCCGATTACTAATCATTTTGGCAGACTGGTATCCCCCAGGGCGGCTCGGTGACCATCACCTTCAGCGAATAAGCGGATTTATGTTGGGCCTTTTCACTCATGCCATGTTCTTGTCTTTCTACTGGATACCTCTTTGCCACATGTAGCCCCGCGAAGGTGATGCTTTGCGAACGCCACGATGATTGTGGTTGTGGTTATCAAATTTAATTGCTGTTGTGTACATTATATACTCCGGTTGTGTGAATAAGGTGGAACTCTGAGACAAAGTGCGAACTGCAAGGTTATCCATGTGAGAAGCTGCTTAGTTGCCCCCCTGCTAGGAGGATCCCATTGATGATCGTGTATCCGCATGGTCCCACATGGACTTGAGCACGGCATACTTGGATACCTATCCCGTCAGAATATCCCGTGTCTTGAGGTAACAACAACAGTTCGCCGGCTACATACCTAGAGTCCCAGACAGAGGGCGCCGACTCTGCGGGCCGATGAAGTAGTGTAGTGTACACATACCGGTACCCGTCAGGTTACGACTAATAAGTGGCACTACTACCCAGTGCTAGTCCAAGTCCCGTTCACTATCCCGTAACTCCAACTATCTACACGTGTACATAGTAAACTCCCCGCTGGGTGTTGGAGTCTTGGCATGCCGGTACGTACATAGTATTGCCGCATTGCCGCAGCCAAGACGGTTGTTTGCATGCTGCTTCCAGGGGCATGCCGGAAAGGTTTTCAGCTTCCACTGTTTCTGCACTGGAAAACGAAAAAGAGCGCTGGCTCTCTCTCCCTTCGCCTTTGCTATTGCGTGCTAGCAGCTCAGGTAGTCCAGCGATGGGTAGCACATCATTCTGCCGCCACCTGCAGTCGCTGGATCAATCGATCAATCACGCGACGTCGAGTTTCGTAATGCTTACGTAGGAAAAGTTTGTCTTTCGTCCGCCACAGAGCATAGGGGACTTGCTGGTGTTACTGTCGACGATGTACTCCTTCTGCGGTGTGGACGTGGAGTTGGTACCTGCTCGAGCCGGACTCGGTCGGAGTTTATGGGCTTCCATTGTTGTTTTGCATTTCTAACAGGCAACCAGGCCAGCAGCCGGCTACCTACCTACAGAGCACTTTGCACCTGGTCTTTTGTGCTCCAAACTGTGGTCAGTTTCTTCTGCTTGACATATATTAAGGTCGGGGTCTTGATATTGCGGGGTGTCTTTTGTATTGGACACCCAAGCTCCCACTTACTTACAGGTAAGTTCAGGCATTGAATTCCACCACCCGTCACGCCACTCAACACCAAGGCCATTTCTTATTCCTGCCTCTGCGTGCCTCGATGCATCGACGGTATGTTCCCATTGGCTCTGGCAGATGCTAGGCAGGTAAACTCTATTTTTCAAGGAGCGATCTGCAAATTCTGAGAACGACCGTCCTCTATACCTTCTCAACCGGCATCAACTTCATTCGAGCCTATCCGGGATCGTGGCAAATCTGGTGCTCACCACCATCTTCGGCGTTGCTTAACGAAACGAAAAAACGTAGTTGTTGGGGTTGATCGAGTACCTATAGCCAATGTCTCTCCCCCGAGTCGGCTCCCTCGAGACTTTCCTCGGTGCCAGCACCGAGGGCCAGAGATCTCGCGGAGGCTCCATTGCGTCCACAGCCCCCTCTACCAGGGCTCGCAGACTCAGCTTCAACCCTCTTCCCGAGTCGTGGAGCCCAATTGTCGCTAGAGATGTAGGGCACGGACACCCCGCGCAGACCATCGGGGCGTTCGAGGTCTCTCGGTGGAAGCGAATACGTGAGTCGCCCCCATCCGCCCGGTTCTTGCCCTCTCGCCCGGCATTCCAGCTAACAGCCGAGCAGTTCAGGTCGTGTGTGCCGTAATCTACTGCCTCCTCGCCGCTGGCGTTGTGTTTGGCTATGCCGCCCTGAAGCCTGTGCTTAAGAAGACCGGTGCGTACATGGATGCCTGTGACGGCAGCGACGTGTGCATTGAAATCCGCTTGAATCTCATGTTCACTGTCGCCGCCGTGGCCACCAATGTCGCTGCTCTCCCCGTCGGTGCTATTCTCGACCACTTCGGCCCACGGGTCTGTGGTATCCTCGGTGCTATATTCCTCGCCATGGGCGCCCTCTTAATGGCCTTCGCCGCGAGGACGCCGTTTGATGCACTCCTCCCGGGTTACCTGTTCCTGGCTCTCGGTGGCCCGTTCACTTATATCTCTTCGTTCCAGCTCTCGAATGCCTTCCCACAGCGTTCCGGGTTGATACTGGCGTTGCTCACCGGTGCGTTTGACGCCTCCAGCGCACTGTTTCTCCTGTACCGGATTATATTCCAAAAGACAGATGGCGCCATCGGCCTTCACACTTTTTTCCTGGCCTACCTTGTCGTACCTGTAGGCATTGTCATCATGCAATTAACCATCCTCCCTAAACAGTCGTATAAGACGGTGGGAGAGATGATCGTGGACTACGAGGCGCCGGATTCCGATGCTGACTCCAGTGCCATCGCGGATGACCAGGTCGACGAGGAGACGGCACTCCTACGGGAAACGCAGCGCCAGGAGCGGCAGGAACACAACCAGAACATCGCTCACGAAATTGAGGAGCTTCTTGGTACCGAGACGGCTGATAAGCAGGCCGAGCGGGAGCAGGCTACCAACAAACGGAGCGGTGTCTGGGGCGTGATGCACAACGAGCCCGCAGCCCGCCAGCTCCGCTCCCCCTGGTTCATTCTCATCTGCCTGTTCACCATCGTGCAGATGACGCGAATCAACTACTTCGTCGCGACGATCCGGTCGCAGTACAGCGTCATCCTCGGCTCGATGGAGAAGGCCGTCAAGATCAATGAGTTTTTCGACCTGGCCTTGCCGCTGGGCGGCATCATCTCGATTCCATTCATCGGCGTCATCCTCGACCACACCAGCACGGTCGTTGTGCTGATAACGCTCGTTACCGTCGCGACGACCATTGGTCTCCTGGGCATCCTACCGTACACATGGGCCGCGTACGCGAACGTCTGTCTCTTCGTCCTATACCGTCCGTTCTACTACACTGCGGTCAGCGACTACAGCGCCAAAGTATTCGGCTTCCGCACGTTCGGGACCGTGTACGGCACCATCATTTGCCTCGCGGGCTTGTTGAACTTCAGTCAGAGCGGGCTGGATTATCTGACTCAAGATACGTTCAACGGCGACCCCCTCCCCGTGAACGTGGCGCTGCTCATCCTGGGTCTACTCATCGGTCTTTACCTGGTCTTTTACGTCAGTTTGGCGATTAGGCCGCGGGGGTGGAAGAGATGAGGCTGGACGTGAGGGTGGTTTTACGGGGATTGAGCTGTGTTCCCCTCATGTTGCCGCCGTTCTGTAATTATCCGTCATTCGTTTGCCGATTCGTGGGAAAATTGCATTTCTGGTTTGCATCAACTGCGTCGGGTGTTGGTATGCGGGCGCGTTCCGGGTAATTGGTATGCATGGGTTGGGGTTCACGGGGTCTGGGCGAAGGTGTATGGGACTTCTACGTAGTTCAGGCGAGTATAAAAATAAAAATAGGGTTTTCTCCGAGATCGAGATCTGGATCTTGACTACGCGAACGAGTATATCTATAATCAAGTTCCGGGAATAAAAGGGAGCGTAACGGCGAGTTGTTTTGTATAGTACTATTGTAGTAAACTGCCTACCTAGATAGGAGGGTGCCGTCGGCACTTAAGAGCTGACGCGGGGCTGTAAGCGCCGGTTGGTTATCGTCGAGATGGCTTTTCCGTTGCTGGCTTGGGTTACGCCACAGAGATAACTATGTGTGTTTGCGTGGATGCGTGCATCCGTGATAGATACGATATCGTGGTACTACTGCTCTCGCTGCCGTACGACGCAACAATTCTTCTACCTATCTACTAACATTCGTAGTGAACGGTGTTCTCTCTTGGTCCCTGGCATGGGAGTGTCTGTTCGGGAATGAGTGGGATGAGGAGGTGTGGTCTTGGGCTATGGCATTTGTGCGGTATTACTTTCGGCCAAACAGCATGTGACATGCCGAATGTGGAATGCGGAACCCAGTGAATCTGTTGTCAAGACATCGCCTGTTTTTATTTACTCCGTGGATCTGGGTCATTGCATGATGTGGTGTAGCGAGGATTGGGTCAGCTACCTATCTGGTCGTTGCAATGCTTGCTCTATCTAGCATGGGCGGGAAAGCTGTCTAGATCAATGTTGCCAGCACCTATTGCCATGTCGTTTTCCTTGATTTGAAATGGGGTTGTAGTATGTACATACATACTGCGATGCGACATATTCACACATGAGACGAAGGATCCTCCGTCCCAAGAAACCGGCCATTAAAACTCCATACGATCACCGACAGCTTCTTCCCGTAGCTTGCGTCCTTGTTCGTCTCTCTCCTCGATTTCCTCCTTTATCCGCTGCTCCACCTCATCTCTGATGGCGCCCAAGTCGGGCGGGATGACGGAAAACTGTACACTCGGCGCCGCACCCACAAATCGCAACTGTTCCGTGACATGTTGGACGATTTCCGTCAGCTTCTTCTGCGTGTTTCGGTTCTGGCGAGGTTCACCCAAGATTTGCTGAATAGTCGGGAGGAGAGAATCTATCCTAAATCGGTCTCTCCACGGAGTATGTATTGGGATCTGAGTTGGTATATCCTTGTGATGGCCAATCGCAATTGCCGTCTCATAGGTCCACGCGCGCGCAACATTTTTAGGAGTGTAGCCCCCGCCGCCGAAAATGATGAGCGGCAGGTTCAGCTTTTTGCAAAACTCTACACACGAAGAGTGGCCTTCAACCAGGAGATTGAACTTACCCAATCTGTCACCGGCTAAGGAGTCTGCGCCGCACTGTAGAGCTATGGCCCCTGGTCTAAACTTCTCAATAACTCGCGTGATTATGCTCTCGAATAACCACTTATATTGTTCATCGTTAATGCCATCGTTAAGGGGGACATTGATGGCATGGTGGGCGCCAGGATTGTGTTCGCTTTTGGGACCGTTGTCCTCGAGCGCGCCGGTGCCGGGAAAGAAATTCAACGGGTCGTATTTGTGAAATGAGACAGTCATAACTCGGTCGGTAGAGAAGAATGCTTCTTCAACGCCATCACCGTGATGTACATCGATATCGATGTACAGAACCCGAGCATGAACCCGTAATAGTTGCAAGATACCGAGAACAATGTCGTTGACATAGCAGAACCCGGATGCCTCGGCTTTCTTCGCGTGGTGAAGCCCGCCTCCCCAAGCAATGGCAATATCGGATTGATTTGAGCAGAGCTTCCTTGCTGCATCGAGTGAAGCGCCGCCCGAAAGCGAACAGTAGTTGTAAAGACCTTCGAATAACGGACAATCACTTCCACCCAGATTGAACTTAAGATCGGGGTTGGGATTCTCCACGTCAAGGGGTTGGGGTTGGGGCGCCACTGTTGCCAGATGGTCGATATAATCACTGGCGTGGAACGCGGTCAACTCTTCGTATGTAGCTGCGCGCGCGGTGTAGTTATCCATTGCAAAGTTCATACCGTAGGCGGAAACTAAGCTCTTCGTGAGGGTTAAGCGCCAGGGCTTCATGGGATGGGTCATGCCGAAGTGGTGCTTTTCCATCTCTGGGTTGTAGTGGAACGACACATTATAGCCTTTGGGTTTCGTGATGCCATGTTCATGAGCAAAGCGTTTGATCTTGTTCAGATATACAGCGTTCTCAAATTCACTTGGGCGATCCAACGGCTTCAGATATTTTTCAACAATCGGTTGGTCATAGACCATATTGTGCGGGAGGTAACCTGGTTTAGGAAGCCGTACTGAGTACGAATGCTGCGTGTCCAACTCCATGACGAGCGACTGCTGGCCCCGGGGCCCGAGCAGTCGTACGGAGATGGTAATAGCCCGGCTGGGCACGAGACCACGTTATCACGATCCTCACTCTGATCAATGCTACAGCATCCGGAGGACGGTGAGTCAACAGCAGCTAGATGAAGATGGTGAGAGGGCTCCAAGCTGTCGTCTGGTAAGTTAGGTACTTATAATGTAAGCGAGCCTCAGGTGATGGGCACATCCGGAAGCATGATAGCCCAACCAACAGACTATTGAGACTTCCCGCCGACCGAGGGCTTCTAACAGGATTTGAGGCTGCAAAGATGGTGAATTGGTAGGTAGGTAGTGCTAGTGAGGCGAGGAACGAGAATTCAAGGTCGGCTTCGACTTTATGAGCGTAGTCCGTAAGGTTAATTAGCGTGACAACGTTAGCGTGCATGGCAACTAACTGAACCTACTGGGGACACCACAATTAGGCACCTCGTGCGCTAAAGTTATCTTGCTATAGCCAGTAATTATCTGTGTAGCTGCAGCATAATGTAGTGTATAAATAAGTACGCTAAACCAGATCAGGTTAAGGCCATGTCAGGTCGGTGATGGAGCCGAGGATCTGGGTTTAGTCTAGGCGTCTAACGAGCCGCTAAAGCAGAAAGTTAGCATTAAAAGGCGCTAAAGTGCGCGATTGTTTGCTGCCTGATTGGCTGGTTATTCGTTATTGCCGTAGCGAAGTGTTTGTGGATCCGCATTATGTAAGAGCGTGCCTTCTCCCGGCTTCCCACGGGTGGATCCTCCAACACCAACCAAACCGATGCCAACGCCGTTTCCTCTTGCTTGCCACCACTGGACAAATCTTGCCCTCATACAACACACAACACGGTACATGCTGTATACTGCCCAGCCGTGGTGATCAGTCTACCTTCTCAGGACTGGGCTTCCCTATCGTGGAGTCACAACTCGTATCATTGTGACCGAGGAAGGTGAGCCAGCATCGCTGTGTGATTTGATCCTTTGCGCTGCCTGCTCTGCGTTGCGTGCCATACACCATACATCAGCCTGCCATTTCAGCTCTGTCTGCATATCGTTCGCTCCACGGGCTCCTCGCTGCCGAGCATAAAGACTCAGAATAAGACTCAGAAAGGATACGCCGACCACCAGATCAGAAAAGAGAAACAACAAACTCACGCAGCAGTCAACAAGGAGTCAACCGTGGGTTGCGTTTGCGTGCATCTCAAGTTATCGTCGCTTGCATCGTTTTATGTCATTTGACCCTTCACCCCCATTCAACCTAGAAAGCGCACGCCTCGCATAGGAGGCCAGGTTAACACCATGCCCAGAGACGATCTCTCCATAGACTTCGTAAAGAAGATGGCGCCGTCCATCGAGGCGCAAGATCCCACCGCCATTCTCGAAGAGTTCATCCACCGCGTGGCCAACTTTCCGGAGGAGGTTCGCTTCATCCAAGACGAGATTGCCGACAAAGACCGCACTTATAACGAATGCATCAAGACGATCGATGAATGCGATAATAAGATTCAGCGCTGGATACGGTCGAACGGAAGCCATCAACACAACCCGCGTGAGGCGCAACTGCGCGGGACTATACGAGAGAACTATGTGCGCGCGGAGAAGCTCGCCGAAGAGAAGATAGCCCTATCGCAGAGGGCCCAGACGTTATACGACAAGCATTTGCGCCATCTTGACTTGCAAATAAAGCAGTTGAGCGACAGGGGGGAGCCTGGATTTACCGATCCCGACGAGATACCATCACTCATTCGACCCAGTGCCGCTAACATCTCTGTGAAAGTCTCGCCTATCACTACTATGACGCCACTAAATCCTATCCTCAACAATGCCATCCCCACCACTGTCAGATTATCGAACCCCCAGGCGCGCGCCGCACAATCACATGCCCACATATCCTCCTCCGCACCGGCTTCCCCTGCTGCAAGCATGATACTGAATCGAAACCAACGTGAGTCCTCCGCTGGACCAGGGAGTGGTGTTCCGAAGCGAGTGGCGCGGACAGCTTCTGGTATTGGGAACATCCCGGCAAACTCCAGCGGGCTAGCACGGCATTCGTCTCTCGGTCCAGGGACGCCGAAGGCCGGAACGCCGGGCGCTTCAAGTAGGTCGGGTAGCGCCGGCCCGAAAGGAGTGGCGAAGGCATCAAGCGCTGGCGCCGGACGGAAGGGGACGCCAGGAGTAATGGCACGTAAGAAGCCGCCCACTTCGAAATCGACGCTGTCTCGCGTGAAGCGTGCGGGACACTCAAAGGGATCACCGGCTTCGACCGCTGATAGCGAGCTCTCGGACGCGGAATCAGCACCTTCGTCTCATCGTGGCTCGCGTGCGGGAAGTGGCACGCCCGCTACTAGCCACAATAACGCACTTAATAAGAACAGAGGAAGCGGTGATGCAGATAGGGACGAGCATATGGCAGATCGCGATGAGGAGGATGTATCAGGCTCTGACGGCATATCAGGCATTGACGACGACGAGGACGAGGAGGGCAAGAGGTACTGTCTGTGCCAAGCCGTATCGTATGGCGATATGGTGGCGTGTGACAATCCCTCTTGCCCCTTCGAGTGGTTCCATTGGAGCTGCGTCGGGCTCAAGTCAGAACCCGAAGGCCGCTGGTACTGCCCTACCTGCAGTGCCGAACGTGCCGAGCGCGCAGAGACTCTAAAGAAAAAGAACAAATAATCACCGAGAAGGACGACCCAGAAACTGGAAGAACGCGATGGGGCCCATGAGATCACCACCTAAGTCAAGTATCACCTGGATCAAGCATGAAGGCGGGAGGCATCCGCAGTTTACTACCTACCTACTTGTAGATAAGATTCACTGGTGTAAGGTATGTTATTAGCCAGTGTCAAATCACCATCCGGAACCAGAACATGAAGAGCTGAAGGTGCTTTAACGGGGCCAGCTATTTGCCTTCGGTTGGCTACACGGGACTAGATCAGCTATCCGGCAAGACCTACAGCAATTCGGGCTTGTACTATGAGCATACCCTGTATCTAATGTCCGACGATAGGTAGATTAGGGCGGAGTAGCCTCTGTTGCAGATCACATAGCTGGGAATGTCCAAACACGCTTTGCATCACGAACTTCAACAACTACACGGTGACAAAACGTTGGCGCGATAATCACAATAGAAGGCAAAGCAAATGTCTCGTAGACGTGCTTAGTTATGAGGCATAAACTCAGATTAATTGGGTAAGGCAAACGCCTCGGAGCCTGCTTTCTATTACATTCCTAGCGACCGTGCTGGCCAATAGTCTCAACTCTTCTCATTACAAACGACAACCGCCTTTATTAGTATACCATTGAAGCACAAAATGCGAAGCTGCCCCCGAAATATGCTAGTTTTTTTTCATCGCAAAGATAGCCACGAGTCAAGTTGCGACGGAAAGACGCTTAATGTTCCAATAGACGTAGACTACCCTGGACGACCACGTTATCCAGGACCGATCCTGGAGGAATATCGATCGTGGAACCTTCGGTAGCGACGATAATCACTGTTCCCTTCAATGTGACGCCCCGCGCGAGGTTCACATTACCGGTGATGGTCAAATGGTCGAGTTCGATGATTTTAGGAATGGACGGGATTCGTTTCTGGAAATCCGATACCTTCTTGAAATCACTGCCAAGCTTGATAAGGGGGGCACCACCAAAACGGCTGGGGTTCATCTGTAACTGGCCGTGCTTAACGGCATAGAGATCAGACTTGACAAGCATCAAATCCGAGCATGTCTTGACCGGCAAGAATCGCCGACGGGGTACATTGACACCGTGGGCATTCTTAAAATGACGGATGGCGGCACCAACGGCAGTTTCGAGTTGGAGAATAGAAATATCCGATTCGCCCTTCTTATCGCCGGGAATAGATTTGCCGTTCGGGATGATCTCCATCTCCAACTCATTGTTCTCTACAACCCGCTTGATAGCCTTGACATTCATCCAAATGTTGTTGGTGTTGAAGTACTTGAACTTCTTAATCGACTTAAACTCGTTTACGTGTTCCTTGGGGACCTGGGCGATTTCAAGAAGACGAACAGAGCCCTCATAATCGATAATAGTACCACCCTTGACGTCAGCCTTAGTCTTGTTGGTCAGCTCCATAATGTACTCCGCGTCGGTTTTAACCATGTGCTGGAGAACACGCAGATCCACGACTGCGCCTAAGTTGTCAACGTTGGACAAGAAGATGATCTCAATGCCTCGTTCGATGAGCTGATCAAGGACGCCGGAGTTGTAAAGCGACTCGAATACGTCACCGTGTCCCGGAGGGTACCATTCAGAAATTGCAGAGTCAAAGCTTTTGGGGACCGGCAGAAGCGAGTCCTTGTATATTCTTGGGTATCTGGATTGGTTGAATGTCAAGATATCGACGTTGTGGCCTTCGTACTTCTTGATTATGGCGGCTGTGTCATCGTTTGTGTTGAACGAGTTCATCAAAATGAATGGGACATTAGTATTGTAAGTTCGGTTCAGGTATTCGACTTGGCGAACAGACATATCCAGAAACGACATGCCGTCACGGACTTCGATGACCGACTTGGGGCCGACGCAACCCATGGAAGTACCTAGGCCGCCATTCAACTTCAGGACGGCTAGCTTGTTGAGGAAGCCTACGGACTCTGAGTTGGCTAGGTCTTCATAGTCAACAACCTGGCCCTGAGCTGGAGGGGCAATGCGATCCCAGTCGCTGTCTTTCTCGTTAGTCATTATCGGGAATTTTGTAGGGTGGTTACGCACACAGCATTTCCCTTGGCCTTGTCGTTCAGGTATCGTCGGAAGAGGGAAAAGAAGTTGTCCATTTCTGTCTCGAACAGCTACCAAAAGATGTTAGACGCAAGCCCCGGAGGTGGTTTAGTGCAGGCAAGACAAATACCTTCTTCATTTCTGGATCCTTAACGGTTTCGGCAAGCTCAGTCAGGGCATTGCGCATCTGCGCGGCGGCCACGTTGGTCGAAGCATTCTCAAAGGCCTTTGTGGAATTAGTTAGCAGCTTGGACATGGTAGCATTCAAAGAGTGATGGCCGAGTATGGATGGTAGCCACAGCAAAAAACAGTGGTTCGCGGGGGTAGGTCTTTTGGGAGCTCAATCGGGGGTTTGATGGTTGAATAAACAAAGCCATGACATGACGCCAATATATTTACGTGACTAGCCACATCAAATGGCCCAGGAAATGAAGCAATGTTGGGTTAAAAGCGGCTGCGAGGTTGGGCTCGTGTCCAAGGTTGTTAGGGCTTCCTGGTCGGCAAAGGGGCAAAAAAGTACGCCGTCAGAAAGTGTGTTCGGGCGGCTGGATAGCACCGTTGCCCCTCGGGCGCTACAATCGAGGCCCATTGAAGACAGCAAAGCAACGAGGCGGCCTGGACACCTGTGTTGTTCCAAGCCGAAGCACGGCAAAGGGCGGGACAATGCAGGTGCCGGGAAGGGGACAATCAAAGGAATAGGCGGCAAAGCAGGAGTAGCACTCACCATATGCGAACGGGTCTTCCCATGGTGTCTCCCTGAGAATTCGTCATCCGAGCCTCCCCCAAGCTGCGGCTTGAGGTGCGAAGGCAACGCGCTCTTGATCGCCTGGGCCATTGTGATGGAAGGGAAACCGAGGTTGGGAGTGTCGTCAGAGTGCTGTCGAGGGAAGAATAGGTCGAGCTAAGATGCCCTCGGTGGTGTAGGGAATGGAAGAGGAGGAAAAGTTGGTGAGCAAGGAAGGTTTTAACGGGTACTTGGAGAAGTGGTGACGTGAAAAGCGGGAAGGGAATGAGATGGTGCAGGAGCTTGTATCTCCTATCTGGTTCATCCCTCTGGGTAATTCTGGGCCAACAGTTGTAGCGCAGTGGGGTCAGATGCTTGTGGGTGGGCACAGGTGCCCGCCGAGTGCCGCTAATGCGAGTGCCGCTACCCAAAACGGACTAGGCGTGTGCACTTCCAGGCACTTGTCGGTTCTCCCTGGGTGAAGACGCGGGCTAGACTCTGCTGGAGCCGGGGATTACTTGCCTTAGCATATGCTACCTAAGTTTAGCGTACACCATCTAATACTGTACATACGTAGCGCTGAGCACACGTGTGTGTACGGAGTGGCTACGCCCAAGAAAGCTAAAGAGGCAGCAGAGCTGAAGGTTCTTGGTAAGTTGGTATAAGCCTATAGGTAAGTGCCATGCTCCGTGCGTTTGTTATCCGCACGCTACCTAACCTGTATATCTAATGCATTGTGTATGGATTTTTCTACCCTCTTAACAGTTAAATATGGTGTGACGATTACGCATGAAAAGTCACGGTGGTTGGATCTGGAGATTTCACTGATCGCGTTTGCGCGCGCTGTGACTGCTCAACAAATTAGCTGCCTTAGCACGTATGCGCTTAAATCATGTACGTACCCACATCCTAATATTACACGACATATTAGTGCCACATTAGGTGGCGTAAGGCGCGGTATACAAGCTAGGTACGCTACTTAGTGCGAGTGCGAGGCGCGTTATGGACGCGTCAGAAAGTATATAGCATGTACCCCCTGTACGCGCGTTTGATAGGCAGGGGTAGGGGTAGGACCTAGGCGGATCAGCCGACAAAAACGGCCGGCGTCCCGGACCCCTATTTTCTCACTCTTGGACACAACTTCGAAAGACTTGCCCGTTGCTGTCGCCCTCGACATGAATGAATTCTCCAAACCCAGTTCTAGTCCTACCCTACAGTGCAATTCTTCTGAGAAACTCGGGAATGGAATGGAAAGCAAACGGAAGTCCATGGCGCTTCTATCTAGAACTTGGGATTGGCTAGGGAGACAAGTGAGGGGCAACGAAGCTCTGTGACAACCGTCACTGCTGGGCCCGCCTACACTAATACTGTAAATGCTGGGAAGATCAGCAACATAGGTACCTAGGGTACCCGTACCCCTCGAAGCCTGAGACAGACTTGCTACGAGATCGACACAGCAATCTGCCGAACAATTGGCTAGTCGTTGAATAAGGGGAAAGCCTGCCTGCCTCCCGGTACACTAGGTACATTACCTAGGAGGTTCCTATTTCAGTGCGGACATTTGCCTCTACGACCGTAATTAAGGCGAGTCTTTTACAGTCTGTAGCTCCGTACGGAATATGTACGGAATACACTGCACTACCCATTGTACTGCCTATGTACGCAATTAGTTCCGATATGCGCTCCGATGCTCCTTTCACTTCATGAGGGCATTCTAGCGTACCGGTAATTTCCCATTCGCCAGGAGTAGAACCCGATGAAGCACCAGGCTGCTTAGGTACGAAGTAGTCCGTTGCCGACGAGAGTTCCAGATCTTTATCGTCCAGGGTTCCAGAAACGGTCAGTTAGATCAGTGGCGTGTGTGGTGGCACCTCACCTGCCGAAAGTTTTGCATTTGTCGGTCCACGATAGGTACAGTCTTACCTACCGGTATCATTGCACGACCTGCTATCTCTAACTACATAGTGTACGGACGTACTTCGTAGTAGTTAAACAATTTGGAGGCAGATGTTAGATAACAAGGCAACGATTGTACGAAGTACGTCCGGAGGTATACGTATAACTCATTGGTATTCCAATCTCCAGACTTACCGGTACCGGTAGTATAGTAAACACGGCCGTCGTTTTAAACGTCAAGAATATACCAGTTCCACGTAGTTACTACAGATACAGTACTCGCGTTAAGTAAAGCCCCTTGTTAACGCTGCCTTATGCGTACGTACGTGTAATTAAGGTGATCAGGCAGTCGCCCCACATCCATAGGTATGTGCGATGTGAAAAGCCACTACGTCCGTACAACTACCTACACCACTGTCGCACTAGCCGTTAGACTGATACTGTAATTAGTGTGTATCACCTTGCTTAACCTCTGTTTGACGTATGAAGTACGAACATAGATACCGAAGTGCCCAAGGGCACTCGCCTGTTGATCGGCCTACCAGGTTGCTCGGCCATCTGGGAGTTCCACTCGCCTATAACAGGTAGCCACCTGTCCGTTTGTTCGAGTTGGTTAGGCCAACACAACGCGATACCAGCTGAAAATAACGGTGCTGCGAGGTATATTACACAACCGTAACTACAGACGGTACAGACTGTATGGACAGCAAAAGCCCCTTTATCCATCGCGACGTTCAATGTTCGCATGTGATAACGAATTTAATTTCTACAGCAGATAGTGCACTTCGCAATAAAAAGTTGTCTTCCCCTGACAGTTACTAGGCAGGTCTAGGTACCTAAGTGTTTTAGAGCTTACATTAGGTAGGTAGTAGTGTATGTTTAGTGAGTGTGGCACTGTTAAAGTTGCCGCTTGGGGTAATAACTACCGTATTGTTCGGCCACCCAGGATGACGCCCCTATTACTGCCATTGACCCCACTCCTTTTTTGACAGCGAACCCCTCCGGTCTGCGAAATGTCCACTTCAGCCTCTACACTAGTCGGCAGCTCCCCTCTCAACGTTACATTGTGACAGTACTTCGTCCCTCGAGTCGATATGAAACAATTGACGGGTCCAGTGGCAGGGTTGCTGTGGGCCACGTGGGATAGAGAGATGTGAATTTCAAATCTTGCGCCCGTGAACGGAAACGGTGAAGCAACATCAACTCTCAGCTCATTCCTCCTCATGAAGACGTACCTGGTTGGAGACGACAAGCGGTGAACATTGCGCAGGTAAATACCTACTCCCTCACCTACGAACTATGGAATGTATCTACCCATTATTGATTCACAAGCTTACCAGGAGAGGACGTCGGCGATAACTCCCTACACTAGTTCGATTGAGGAACTTAAGGTACAGTCCCGATTCTCCATAGGTACATAATAACGTGCCGAATGCTATCCACGCAAAGTCCTTACACTATTTCTTCGAATACCGAGCGGCGGCAGCATGACCCGAGCATCACGATACCTACCTACTTAGTGAACCCCTGATTTCATACTTGAATCAGATCACCCTTCCCGAAAACACTACATAGTATTCCTGCCTACCATATTCTAGCCCTTGAATCCAGCCGCTATCCGTATGAATACATGGTGCAGACGTACGGACTGTACACAACCACAATCTCACCATGGGAAGTCTCAGCGCGGCGTTGCCGTACTGGCAGGTCAACGTGCCAGAAGACGACCGGACAGAAGAATGTCCCGAATTCTTGCGTACAATCAGTGCTAAAGACAGGCGTATCATCAGCACGCCAGACTCGGACTACAGCCTCAGCACCTGGCCCGAGGTCCAGAGGATGGTTTCGGACAACCGCCTTGATCTTTTCCAGCGCGTGCCCTCTGACCTGCGGAAATACCTGGAGCACACCTGGAACTGGAAGCGAAACTACGGCAGCGTTATGAATTTCATCTTGACACAGAGGCTTTGCTGGGACACTCCGATAACGCCCAGGGCCAAACGGTTCGAATGTGACGACGATATCAAAATTCTGTGGAATGATTGGCCATACGGTCTCGACAAGAAGATAGTCCATCTTGTTGTCTGGACGAAGTTTGACCTAGAAGATGATCCTGCAACGGACGACCTTACGGATAAAGCCCGTACCGAGATCGATGCGTTTGTTATGAGGGTTTTCGGCTCAAGGGTAGCGCGTGACCATGTAAGGGGTCATACGTCTTGTCTGCCAAACCTTTATTGCTCACCTTAAGTCATGCAGTATATCTGGTTCAAGAACTGGCGGTCCCTTAAATCTATTCATGCCGTTGAGCATTTCCATGTCATGTTATACGATCCGGATCCCGCTTTCATCGACGAAGTTACCAACGGCGATGTTCCTCTCAGTCGAAAAGTTTAGATCGCCCGAGCGTTACGTGCTGAGCAGCGTCGTGGTACAGAC
Organism: Xylariaceae sp. X802; assembly: GCA_028637635.1. NCBI lineage: Eukaryota > Fungi > Ascomycota > Sordariomycetes > Xylariales > Xylariaceae > Xylariaceae sp. X802. The sequence goes on along the minus strand of JAJFDH010000011.1, from coordinate 325,643 downwards.
GTAGACACATAGAGGCTAATCCTACATCAGATGTTTTCGACATTTCAGGCTTCCTTCCGTTCGCCATCTCCATCAGTGCACAGCAACTCGATCCCGGACCCTAAACAACCCGTCTTACTTTACCCGTCTCAACCTCATACACCCAGCCACTAATCGGCACATTCTCTGGAACTGTAGCCAACCTCTTGAGGAATTCTACATCGCTCTTGACTGCGCTATCGAGCTCGGAGAAGGGCAAAAAGTCCAGCGCGCCGAGTTCGGCCGCAGCCGCAGAGCCGAGGTTTTCCTTGACGAGGGCGTGTGCATCGTCATTGGTGAATGTTAACATGCCGCACCCCGTGTGCTTGACCAATACGACTTGAAAATGCCTAGCATTAGCCAACTGTAATGGAAATCCCGTCAACTCATAGGACAAGGAAGTGACTCGAACGAGGACTTTTGTATTTTGATTTGTTCCCCTCGACTGCTCGACGGTACCGAGAACGACGAAAACAAGCTTTCCCTGGATATTACTCACTTTCATTCGTGCCTAACAGTTGCTCCGAGATTACGATGGACCGCTGCGCCTCCTTTGCGCTGCCCCCTGCATTTCGTATAACGTGGGCGTCGCCTAGCGAAATGCCAAAGGCGGCGGCAGGGTCGATACGGGCGTCCATGCACGTCACTCAGATATTATTAGTACAACGTCGTTGTCTGCCCGCTCCCCTCCTTCGCTTATCCATACGTTCGCTACCCGATCTCTAGAAGCGATGGGAAGGGACAGAGGAAGAGTAAGAGCTCGTACCGACGAGATATTTCTTGGCTGGTGGTAGGGCGAGATGGCCCTTGTCAAACGTGCTAGCATACTCTGCGTTCTTCTCGACGAGGTTTTTCTGGATTTCGGATGCCATGATCGTGCCGACTATCACCTTATCCCGTCGGCGCCCCGATTTATGTATGGGTATTTATTTTCGTAGATAACCGGATTGTGATATACGTCGATAGATTCGTTCCAGCGGCGGAAATCGTAAATAGGAACTGAAGCTTGATTGACCGCAATCACTACCGTTGACACCGCTATCTCTCCTTTATACACACCACTTCCCCCTCCCAAGGTAATGAATGGTAGAGGTGGTGGAATGTGGGGTTCGCTGCTCGTCATTGGGGATGGCGTTCTTAGCCCGTAGCACGTCACTCCTGCGCATATGATATGATACGTTGTCTCAATCGATCTGCTTAAACTTCTGTATACCCCCAGGTCTCAACACAGGAGTTGTTGACTGGTAGAGTAAAATAGGCATCGAAATTTCAGCAAAAGGATGTGGCGAGAGTACGTAGCGAAATACGAATGGCAAGGTATTATAAGCACCAACATGACTGTAGGGATATTTATCCCACATCGTGTCTGTAGACTGCTGCCTCGTAAGAGCTCCCTTCCCATGTCGAACTCCACCAATACACAGAATGTATCTAGAAATATATATATTCTTTGAGTGGATGGCTTAGACGAGATTGTCCTCTTCTCTGCACAGGGACAGCATGGGGATGTACACATGAGTTTCAGCTTAGATCCGTGATAAGACGCACACAATACACTATGAAGAGGTTTCATGAATGGGGTAGTAAAGCTTAGAGCAATAGTACCTATAAGATCTGGGGCCAATCGGACTAACACCGCTTCCCAAGCCATCTAATTTTCTCCGCCGCGGCGTTCTTGGGCTGTTACTGATGTCTCGATTTTGAAGACGAAAAACTATGAAAAAATTGTATGGCCTCTTGCTATAAATGCGGTTGGAAAGCTACCTAGTGTTTCCGCGCAACTGGAAGGCGATGATGAATGCCGGATTCGACGCCATCCCCCCCTTTCTCTATTTCTTCGTGACCCATAACCCGCCCGGGCTCTCGGGCATAGACAGGCAGTCGCATTCTAAGAAAAACTTATGATTCGCGAAGATCTCGCTCGCGGGATGATGTATCGTACGGGCCGCGGCGTTACCAAAGGCATACCTATATGCGGACGCATTATCGCGCGCAATTCAAGAAGACGACGCGTGTTCCTTGTTCCATTCTACCACTTGCTGGCACATGCCCTCCAAAGTAGTGTTGACATGCGTGAAGCCAAGCCCGCCCTTCTCAACGCTCCGCTGCGCAGCGGCGTCCGTCGACACGAAATTCAAGGCCGCGTTGAAGACGCCCGGCTGGATAATGGCTAGCATCCCCTTGGGCGCGGGCACGATCCACTTCAAAACGGGGGTTCTACTCCCGATGGCGAACAGCTCGACGATGTAAGAGAGGAGGAAGAAGGGTACGGGCGGGAGGTAGGTTAGTTTTATTGGCGTCTCGGCTGTCAGCTTACATAAATGGTACAGGTCGCCGTACGTGGGTGGCGGCCCGTCGTCGCTGATGATATAGGGCCTCCCGGCGCACTTGGGCATCTCCTTGCGTAGCAGCGCTGCCTCGAATAGCAGGTGGCCTAGCGAGACGTGGGCTCCGTGGACGAAATTCTGGACTATGTTCGGCATCCAACTTTGGGTCCCTCCAGAGCGCAACACCGTACCTGTGAATATTGAGCGTGAGTTAAAGTTCTTTCCCTGGCTAGTCTCGGTAAAGACTCGTGTCGCAGGGGGGAAATTCGCATGAATATCATGATTCTGGAATAAAACTTACCCACTACTTGGTCGGCGTGGCTGTTTCCGTAAATTGCGTTCGATGGTCGGATGGTACCAGTTCGGAAACTTGGGCTGTTCGCCTGGCAAACAAGTCTCTCGGCAACAGCCTTGGAGTGTGCGTAATTACCAAAGAATCGGGAGTGCGGGCGCAGCGGCTTGTCGAAATCCGACTCATCGATTAGCTGGAAGAAATTCGTAGGCCAGCGCCGGAATGGGCCGGTCCAGTAGTCTGCAGGCTGGTGCGCAATGGAAGCGGAAGACGTGGCGACGAAGATTGTCGCGCCCGCGGCCTTTGCTGCGTTTATGACGTTCTGCGTGCCGTCGATATTGACCCGCTTGACGCGCTCGTATGTTCCCATCAGGCGCTCATTGGGTATGATGACCGCGGCGGTGTGGAACACGGTCAGAGGCAGCTTGGCCACGCTTGACGGCCATGGCTTGTCGAACGCGGCTTGTGTGTCACTTGGAGACGTGATATCAGCCTGTGCAAAGTCTACCCGCGCCGCGTCTCCGGTCTTCATGTCGCTTCGTTCCACTTTCCTGAAGTCGAGGATCCGTATGCTCTCGGGCGCCTCGCCGCGCGCGAGGAGGTGTAAAATGATCTGGCCCCCGACGCCGCCGGAACCGCCGGTAACGACATAGCGCCGACCAGCCTTCGGGGGAATATGTTTGACCCAGTCAATCGGCTTCGCCTTGACGCGCTCATATGTCTCTCTGATCTCATGGTCGGCCCAGCGGTACGGGGACGCATAGATGGCCTCCGGCGGCGTTTGGCTCATCAACCAGTTAAGGCGCCAGAAGTAGGCGACGGTGAAGAGAACCAGCGCCGCGGCGGCCCACCTGGCATTTTCTGCCAATACATTGTGTATGAGGCCGTCCATTTTTGGGTGTTTGTGTCGATGAGAGCTTCACCAGTCGGCGCTGCCTCCACTCGGGCACAGCAAGTTAAAAGGCTCGGAGCTATGCTTATTCCGAGCTTGTGGGACTGCCCAGCCCCCAGCCCAATCTTGATGCGACCTACGAAGTACCTTTCTTGAGTACCGGTAATGCGCATTCCAAATAAGCGGCATCGCCGTTCGTACGGAATACCTCCATCATCGCCCGACGCAACGAGTCGTGTCGGCTTGCAATTGCACCGCTAAATGGCTAAAGCAGCAAGCAATTGGCTATTTAATTGGATAAGCATCGGGCTGGAGGTCTTGTACTGGATTCGCAATGATTGTTATGGGTGCACTACCCGCCCCCGATCCGCTTGTGTTTATGTATATAAGTCGTCGCTATTCACGATATCTTTGCCTATGGCTATCTACAACAACATAGCTGGCTACCGTGTGTTAGTGACTAATCGCTGTTAGTAATCCGTAAAAGGTCTACGAGGTGATGAACGTCTTCCGACAATTTGAAATTTTGACTTTTTCGGTGCACGGAGTAATCCCGAACGAGCAGCGAGCTGTGAACGACCCATCTGACCTCTAAGTAGAGTCGCATCGGACAAATCTGCGGTTGGAATTCTTTTGTCGGTTATGATCCATCGTGCGCATTTCCACGGACCACTGATGTGATGATTGCTACCTATGTACAGACGCAATACGGTTTAACCAGGAATACAACATGGCTAGGAAAAGACACAATCATGAGAGCAAACGTGATGCCAAATGTGACAATGCGGCACCGCTAATAACGGCCTCCCGTGCCCGAAATGCCTTTTTGTATCGTGACGGCGGCGCGGCGCGTTTGCTTCCCGTCCCCTAATCCGTTGCGGTACCGACATATGGAGAAATGAACAGCGTTGCAATGTTTGGTATTTCTGGATTGCTCGACGTAACATTCCAAGACGGACCGGGGCACGGATTCTAGGGAAAGGCCGTTCAGTGACATGGAAATCCTCCAGTTATGTGACATCGCCCGTCATAAGGATTTGACAGGAACGGTATGCCAAATCCTAGGACAAGACGTCCCATAGGCTCATGGCTAACAGTCCAAGAGAATCGAGACCACGACTGATCACAGCAGGACCTCCAGGCTCCTATCAAAATATACTCCAGAAATTGGTGAGCCAGTGAGCGCGACGGGCACCAAGGCACGCGGCCTTGTCCATATCATCCCCCCAACACTCTACCCAGCGCCCCATAGTCTTGAAAACCACTGGATAGCCATATAATTCTCGTTAGTGCTCCCAACCAAATGGCAAATGAAAACGACAGTCGAGAATAATCGGTCAACCAAAGTATTGCGGCCTAGGTACCGGCATGCGCCGTCCCCCAAGGGTACCATTTGCCCATCTTCAGTTCTGTCTCCTAGGATCTTCAGCGTGCCCACCCGTGGGTAACATCAATGTCTCAGCCGCGAATGACGAATTGCTGTAGGTCCTATTGGAGGATTGCAACTCATCGAGTCCACCTTCGACGTAATACTATCTACGAGGTACTAGCGGATCAAACTTGAGGCCTTATCGGTCGCTATGTTCCTGACAGTAGCTGGTCCATGGGATCGCCAGCGTATTCATGTTTGCCATACAACGGAGAAACACAGGTAAGGGTATGGTGGCGGTCCCAGTGTGTCGTGCTTGAGAATAGGTAGATGAGATTGCTCGTGGATGCCGTTAGCCCTTGAGAAGTTCCATAACTGAACATGGTAATGAACGGTATACACTACTCTCATTGATATGGATATTTATCTCTTTGGCTGCCCGAAGACACCAACTCGGTCACTTGCTTTACATTACCACTCCGTCAGTTACCGAGTTGGTGTCTTCGGGCAGCCAAAGAGATGTAAAATTATCTCGGTTCTCTCGTCAGTTACCTACGGTGGATGATGTCGTACCTAATATAGTATCGTAGACCACACGCTCTTGTTTTGAGGTTTTAGGTCGATCTGGTATGACTTTTACCGAAGCTTTCGCAGCCGCCACAAACTGCGGGGAAAATGAGAAAATATCTTGGTTTCTTTTGCTATTCATGATTTGTCTTAGTAATAGACTTATTATTGAGCGCCATCTCAAAGCTGGCAATTGAATCATATGTCCATCCATTTACCACTAGACGGAGTATGAGGCATCATCCTAAAATGCGAGATATTCTATGCCGACACCAGGTGTTCGGGTCAACCACAGGCTCACGCGGACGTTTTTCACACGACGTTACCAGTTTGTCCTTGTGGTTTTTAGACAGTCTGGAGCTCGTTTTGGCCTAGGCAATGTTAGTTTCGAAGTCAAAAGAATCAGGGAGTTTGCTAAGTGCTGGGTGAGGTGATTACACATCAGACTGTGTAACGGAACCTCAGATGTACTGGTTATAACAGAGCGAATAGATTCCTATTATCTCTATCTTGCTGAGAGCTCTTAAATCGAGGACAATAGGACCTCGGAACCTATTGGAAGCCCCTGGAGACGAGGTCGTGATCGCTAGACTTGATGGCGAATCGTTCGCATAACCAACAACAGATGCTCCTGTCTCTGCTTAGGTACAACTTTGTCCGGGCTGTGCGATTTTTGGCTCGGATGAACTCGTAATAAGTGATCCAAACGCGCCATTAGGCAGAGAGATCGGCGGCGAACTGCAGTGTTTGAGGAGTCACAGTTGCGAGTACTGTCCTTAGGACCGACTGTACCCCATCTTGCTTCATAGCTCCTTAGATATGTACCTACTTAGTTTGAAGTAGGTATGAAGAATCACGTCGGCGCGAAGATAGAGATGGAAAGGGATTCTCTGTTGATGATCCGCTCCCGCAGAACTTGCAGAACGAGCTCCGCCGCATGGATGACCTCAATGCCGAATAGCCCCACTTTGAGTTAAGGAGAAATCCAAATAAAGTGGGGTGATTGAACTCATTAGTTGCATAATGTACGAAATACGAAACGCCCCTTTATTTCACCTTCAATTTGAGCATCTCGAACTGGGAGACATTCTCAGTTTTCCAAACGTCAAAGCAACTTTATGTACCTACTTGAGTTATCAAAATCGCGATTTCGGTATGGGAAGATGCAGTCACGTCCATGGATGACGTTTAATTATCACCATAAGCGCAACGCCGTTATAATCAAACATAGGGAAATACCCAACGATCACGACCTTTAAGATCCGCCTCTTCTAAGTCGGCTTTCGGATGCAGAAAACATGCGTGCTTAATTTAATATAGCAAACTGTATAATGTACAAGACGGAGCATATGTAATACCAACGGCAGGGCAACCAGGGCCATTTCCATGGAGTTCAACTAGGGACGTTGTGACCGTACAGTCTGTAGGTTTCGCTGTCGCGTCGCGTTCCCAGGCAAACCTGCTGAATTCGTATGAAAAGATAAAAGTGGCCCCGTCCGCCGTTCTGCGACGCCTCTGGGCCTATCAGACGGCTCGCCTTGGGTGGAGTCTACCTAGGTACTTCCTTATATAAGCCATAATATATCGCCCGCAGGCGATGGACATTGTGCTAACATGTTTCCCGAGCGTCGCTTGTAAACATCAAGATCGCATTTTCTTCGCGCTGTAACTTGACCTTTACGCCTTCCCTTTTTTTCCGTCTGCTTCCTTATCGTTCTCGGCACTAGACTGAAAACATCAGCCATCGCGGTTTGGAACTCACCTACGCAAGTAAGCGCCCAACGGCATCTTGAGTTCGGCGGGTAATAAGTGGCGGATTCTCGGAAGGTTCCAGTACAAACTGGTCGCTCCCGTCCTGTTTGGGTTTGCAGTAATTGATCGATTCAAAAGACTCAGTTTCACCTGTATCGCTATCAACCCTGTTTGTAGCCCTCGGGCAACAACCCATCAGACTCAGGTAGAACGCGGTCATAATGCCATCAACTGTCAATAGCGATGAATGGGATTTGCCGCGACTGAGGGCCTCCATAGGCTTTGAGGTAAGAGGAACACCGTCGTCTTTTTCAACATTCAGATGGTATGTTGGATTACCTGCTGACTGATCATCCATTGGCTTCTTAGGATGATTTTCAGTACTTATCATCAGACGATCAAGATACAGGTAGAGAGTTGTGTGGTTTTTTTTGAGCTAGACGTGCTGACCGCGACGACAGAATTCTTTGATGTGAAATTTTACCCATACGCAGATGACACCCATGACCCAGTGTTTGCCGCAGTTAGTAAGAAACACGTTCGTCTATAAACATGCCTTAGCGATAGTTCGATGTTAACACGCGTTTAGGTCGTCATATATCGACTCTCAAACAAGATAAACCCCCCGTACGAGCTTGTTCAGCTCTTTAGAGATGATGATGTAGGTCACACGACCATCCATTCGCTCTAGACAATAATTTAAGTAACTATTGGCAGCGAGACGCGTTGAATTGCAGCTGTACTTGGTCAAAAGACCCGGAGACAGAAACACCATGGCTGTGCGTTGCCGGCCGGGATTCGAAAATAAAAGTCTATGATGTTATAAAAGGCACTTTGGTGAAGGTAAACTACGCACCCGGCCACATCGGCATGCTCGACGCTGACGGAAGATGCAATCATGTCTAGGTGCTTGTCGGCCACGGGGGGGTGAGTTTGCGAGATCTACAAAGTTGAATCTGGCTCACTGGAAATCAGGAAATAAATGACCTCGCCACCTGTCCTACAGATAGTCTCTTGATTGCATCGGCATCTGATGACACCACCGTTCGCATATGGAGTCTCGATCCCGCATGGGCGAAGCAGCCATGCGTATGCCTTCTCGCAGGAGAGGGCCATTCAGCGCATCTTTTGACAGTAGTAAGTTTTATATATGCTTGGGTCCGTGTCTACTTTGACAGCTTGGTTGTAACTGACAATTTGAAGGCTTTTCATAGTACCGGTAGATACGTTCTCTCTGCCGGTCATGACAACGTCGTCTGTTTGGTATGTATGGCTCCAAGCGGTGACTTATGACATTCACATTGACTGGCTATAGTGGACATTGCCTGATTTGCCGCCGGAGAAGAGCGGCAAGAATCCGCCCCAGCCTGTTGTCATTCATTACCCACATTTCTTTACATCCGAGGTGCACAGTGGCATTGTGGACTGGTATGTATGCGATCACGGGTCTTATGGTCATATCACTAACACTTCCCGAGCGTGGCTTTCTTCGGTGACCTTGTTTTATCTCGGGCTTGCCATGAAGATATAATCGTGCTTTGGCGTATCGAGGGCTTCTCATCCCGAGACCCGCCACCCTCCATGACTGAAGCTCCGACGACGAGTGACCCAGAGCGACTAACTCGCTCTGCATTCGCACCAGCCTCGGCTTCATCATTCCCACCACAATATACCCGATTACTACAATTTTACACACCCAACTGTGGTCATCAATTTTATCTCCGTTTCAAGCTCTACCAGAATAAGGCAAGGCACCCCGTTCTTGCTTTTGGCAACGCCCATTCGACCATATTCTTCTGGGATCTCGCACGTCTATTGGGTTACCACGACTTTGTAAATGATGTAAAAGATCCGGCTCGGGATATTTTACAACCTATCCATCGTCCGGGATGGCTGATGCCAATTCAACACAGACAGAAAGGAGAAGCTGTTGCCAAGCTCAAAGATGCCGCAAGTGACAGGGACTCGGAGTTCTCCGGCCGGACTTGTAGCGTAGACGCCGAAACACACCTTGATATCAATGTTGATTATGGACAAGAAACGCTCGAGTCGTGGGAAGCAAAGTATGACTTAACTCGCGTCGAAGAAGCGATCAAAGCCCACGCGTCGAGCAATATTACTGTTAAGGACTTTGTTGGGCGTCAAGTTGCTTGGAGTGCCCACGGTGACTGGTGCGTGGTGGTAGGGAGCAAGAACCTCGCTATTGTCTTACAGCGTTGGAATAAGAAGGTCATAACTGACGCTCAATAACCGACTATGACGAGGGAATTGCTCCAGCCGTCTAATCCCCAAAAAGAACAGAGTTTGACGCATTTTACTCTACATGCCTGAAGGCAAGGACCCATAGGTACTCGCTGATTCAAGGCCTCTGGCTGCCAATATCTAATGACAAATCCGCACTTATTGCTCGAGGTTATTTTCACTGGCGATGACGACGGCCATGCTGTTATCAATTCGGTTTTTGCGAGCTGCGGCTCGGCAGTTTTCGGCCTCCACGACAACCCAAGATACTGGTGTTTGTGGGTTATAACTCTTATGACCGCAGTCTTACTGCCATCTCCTGTCACCGAGTGCCCCTAGTCACAAAATCCATCGTGACCTGGTTGTCAAGTCATTTCATAATTCGCTGCCAGTTACTACACTATAATCTATATTCAGCTTTTGGAGCGCCGTTTTTCATGAGCATAACTTAAGAGGCCATTTTAGCAAGGGGTGACAACTTGCAAGGGGCTATCGTTACTTGTAAGCCTTACGTACTCGGGCACCAGCCGGCTCGCTACGTAGGTTGGATGGGCCAATGAGATGATGCTTCCCCGTATTTCCACCGCCCGGATATGAATCTGGGGATGGATCGCTTATTTTAGTATCCCACACGTATCTTACGCCATTCTTGACTTTACGAGCCATATTCGTCCTCTAACTTGGTGAATACTATCAAACGGGACTCGACTCTGCCACATTCAGGCAAGCCGGACGTCAGGGAACGAACGATCCAGAACTTGGAGGGCGAAGCAGCCCTCTTCGCCCGGAAATGACCTAGAAATTAGACCACGTCATAGTTACGGAGTTGGGAGAAAACGCCAATGGGAAGTCTTCATTTATGGTCATAATTAGAGAAGTGTGAGAGATGCCAATGAAATAGTCTCGAGGTAAAAGAGAGACGGTGCCTTCTCCTGGACAAGGGGGACTCGATCTTCACCCAAAGCCATTCCGATCAAGACTAGGACATGCGTACCCGGCCATCCGGGCGACCCTCCCTTACTCTGCCTACAAAGACGGTAGACGCACGCGACCCTACAGAAAGGGTTGGAGTTCGTATTGGTATTGCCGACTAGGTCGAATAGCACGAATTTCACGACGCTAATGGACGGCTTATGGGACGGCTTGTGGGAAGTTGGAAGCCAGGAAGTCTTGATTCCTAAACAACACGTCGATCTCTAGAGGCCGGGCGGAATATGGTCTTAAAGCCGTTGCACTATTGAGTGCTACTGAGTAATCTGGATCATTCTGCGTCTGCTCTCATGGCTCAACGCTATTCCTCGGCCTTGGGCCTTTGGTGTTTCGGTAGAACGACAGTTGTCGTGTCCATGGAGTATAAAGGGTTGGATTGTCCCTGAACGATGGTGGCATCTCTTGACCTCATCACAGGACAGCCCTCAGCCAACTCTTGAAGGTTCTCTTGCGGTATACTCGCAACCGGCACAATGAAGTTCCTTGCTGTCGCCACCGCCCTGGCCACTGTGGCCTCTGCCGCCAGCTCCTCGGCGTCACTTTCCGCTGAGACATCTGTCGTCCTCTCGGCTGTGTCTGACCACGGCAACCCTCATAAACCGTCGCCTACATCGTCGCCAGCGTCTACCCAGACTGTTCCGGAATTTCGTGCGCCGCCATCGCCGCCAGCGGTGACTGTTCCAGAGTTCCGTGGGCCGCCATCGCCACCAGCTTCTAGTCAGACCGTTCCGGAGTTTCGTGCGCCGCCATCGCCGCCAGCGGTGACTGTTCCGGAGTTTCGTGGGCCGCCATCGCCACCAGCTTCTACCCAGACTGTTCCGGAGTTTCGTGCACCGCCATCGCCACCGGTGTTCACCGAGGGCGGCCGCCCGCCTTATCACTCACCGCCGCCTCATCCCTCGCACCCTCACTCGCCGCCTTATCATTACTCGCCGCCTTATTACTCGCCGCCTTATTACTCGCCACCACCACCACCACCTTATCACTCGCAGCCCCCTTCATCGCCATCCCAGAGTTGCACGCCGCCCGAGTATGCCTGCACCTCCGATCTGTCTGGCTGGCTTGTGTGCACCGTCGAGAACACCTTCGAGGTTCGTTATCCTGCCTGAATATCATCCTTTCAACCCATAGCCTAACCTCCCCTTCCCTCACTTGAACATGCCCTCAGTATCGGAAAGCTACTCGTCGTGGAACTAACATCGTTTTTCGCGTTTACAGTTTGCCGGAAGTTGCAACCAGGGCACCAAGTGCCAGACCATCAACAACCTGCCCTACTGTATCTAAGGCTCTCGTCTCAAGGGACTTGTTGCCATTCGGGCGTTTCAATGGGATATGGCAGGGGATTATGGCCCCCCTTTTACATTATAGACTCTCCTTGAATGCTGTTTGATAATCAACTATTTGAGAAAGAAAGAAGAACGAGAAACAGCTGGTAATCGGCTTGTATTTACCTTGCCAATTACCTGTTCAGTCGATCTCTTATTTGGCCAAATAGACACTCCTTTACTATCTAGTCTCTCTTCCCGCTCCATTGTGCCTTTTGATGTGCTTGTCTCTGCTTGTATATTTGTAAGTATGAAATTATAGCTTTGTAACATTGAGAAGCACCATAGTGTTTAAGCATATCTCGTACATAGTAACAGGCGGCACGAGAGGGGAGCAGCACTGCGGGAGATATTTTCATGTCATGTCATGTCATGAGATGCAATCCTCTTTGCTTTTCTTCCTTTTGCCCTACGTCCACGCGTTCTTTACCTACCTAGGTAGTCAATCACCTCTGCGTTCGACAAGTTCTGCCCTTTTCGCAAAATCCCTCGGCGCGATTTCCCGCGAGTCATCTTGACTCCCCTCGAAACCCCTGAACGGAACTGGAGATGTCGGATACGATCTCGTACCTTGCGCTAGGGAATTCCTACAACGCGGCAGGGCCCCGCGTCCTGACATGACATAGGTACTGGCTCCACTTCACCATGCAGAGGTCGAAGCCATACCGGGATCATCCAGCTGTTCTGGACAGGCGAGCCCTGTGTGAGACTCAAGCAAAGGGGCTTGGCGGAGTCAGTCCTGTAGTCCGCCGTACTTCGTATGAATCCGGTCAGAAGTCCGGTTTGACTTGATAGGAGCCAATGTCTAGGTAAGTCTTGTCTACTAACCCAGGTAGGTTGCCAAGGCGCTGAATTGAAGTTGGTGGTCTGATGACGTAGTGTGCACCGTACCCTTCGGTAATAACATGATTCCATCTCCTTATATAGCAGGTTGTTGTCCAGCACCGTGCAAGCATGAGGCTGACTGCGGTATGAGGCACGCCTTGCCACATACATGGTTGGAGGTTGAGTCGTGACAAACTCGTATCTATATCGGGCGACGCCGATATCGATCACGGTCACTCGTTTAGGTTTTAGTGGCTGCTAAAGCCTAAAGGTGTGCCTGACCCACTGTCCCCCGGCCTAATAACGCTCACTCGCACACTGCCGCTGCGGCAACGTGATGATGCATTGTCCGGCCGTCGTTTCTCTCAATAAGGAATGGCCGAGCAATAGGAGCGGTCGACCATGAGAGCACACCCATTACGTCATGGTTGGTTGTGGTACCACACCCCGGTCTTTGTATAGGTAGTCTATTTATGCATAAATGCTTATCTCCATACGGGTTACCTAGGTAGCAAATGACATCGGGCGTCAATTTGGCCGATTCTAGTTGCACAAACCGGTAAAATGCATATCGATTTTGGTGGACGAGCAGCATGCAGATACGGGGGTAGATACACGTCCACCTGATAGTTTGGGCCATCATCTAATAATGTCCCTACCCATCAAAGACGTTCGGAAATTGAGGGATGGTAAACAGCTTGAGTGCCGGTTTTCTCAGTCTTAACAAACGACTAGCGACACGTTGGAAAACACCTTATATTTTACAGAATTCTGGTATGCCTGTACACTGCATAGTTGAGTCGCGATACAGAATGTAACGCGATAAGGGAGATAAGGAGGTCTAGGCAGAGTGGGCACTGACGGACGCCTCGGGTTGCTCAACTGACCCAGCGCAACGTCAACGCCAACGCCGTATTAGCGTCGCCAACCCATAACAAGTCAGCCTACCGACACTCCAAGTACATGTCAGGGTGAATATCTTTGATATTCGTTCCTTGGGATTGGAAAACTGGCTATCGAGTGCAGTGTGGGCCGCACATTGTCGTTACGATACGATTTACAAACATGGTTGGGCGCAATGCGACACGATGGCAGTATCTAGATCGGATACGAAGCAATCCTGGTCCCTTCAACCAAGATTCAGATGTCTCTGAAGAGACTTTAGAAGCACTGGGCCAGGCAAATATCTTGGTGATTGGGGCCGGTGGGCTAGGTTGCGAAATACTCAAGGATTTGGCACTTTCAGGCTTCAAGAACATTCACGTTATTGATATGGGTATGTCGGGGCACTTGATACCTTCAATCTAGTTTACCCGCTCACATTTATATAGACACCATCGATATTTCCAACCTTAATCGACAGTTCCTCTTTCGCCAAAGTGATGTGGGAAAATACAAGGCCGAGGTCGCCGCGGCGTTTGTCGAGAAGAGGGTCAAAGGAGTAAAGATCACACCCCATAGCTGTCGCATACAAGACTTGGACGAGGATTTCTACATGCAATTTCAAATCGTCGTCTGTGGACTGGACAGTATAGAAGCGAGGCGTTGGATCAACGCAACGTTGGTCAATATGGTCGATATGGAAAATCAAGATTCTCTGAAACCGTTGATTGACGGCGGTACCGAAGGTAGGCACTATGATTTACTGTTCTCGGTGATCACAATTCTCTGTGCTGACAGGCATCAGGTTTCAAGGGTCAAACTCGCGTCATCTTTCCAACCTTGACACCGTGTATTGAGTGCCAACTGGATCTCTACACGCCGAGGGCGGCCGTCCCTCTATGCACTTTAGCCACAATCCCTCGGCAGCCAGAGCACTGCATAGAATGGGCCCATATCATTGCGTGGGACCAAGAAAAGCCGTTTCCTGAGTTGGATAAAGATGATCCGGAGCATATCACCTGGTTATACCAGAAAGCGTCGGCTCGAGCTCAAGAGTTTGGCATCACCGGAGTCACTTACTCCCTCACCCAGGGTGTCGTTAAAAACATCATTCCTGCCATTGCTTCGACTAATGCCATTATAGCTGCCAGCTGCTGTAATGAAGCTTTGAAGATTGCTACTACTGCGGCACCCTCGCTTGGCTTCGAGGAGAGTTATATGATGTACTCGGGAGATGACAGCATCTACACATCGACATTCAAGTACGACAAAAAGCCAGACTGTGCAGTCTGCGGTGAAGTCGCAAAGCCTCTGCAGGTGGATCCCGGCATGACGTTGCGAGAGCTTCTAGATTCGTTTGCGTTGAAACCAGATTTACAACTCAAGAAACCCTCGATACGAGCCGAGGGCAAGACCCTTTACATGCAATTCCCCCCGAGCATTGAGGAGCAAACCCGACGAAACTTGGACAAAAAACTCAAAGAAGATTTGGGACTTGATGTTGGGCACGAAATTGCGGTGACGGATCCTGCGTTTCCAGCTCTTACTTTCAGATTCATCCTAAACTTTAGTTCAGCCACCCCATAAGACCAATCAATTGATCAGTTGTAAAGGCGTAGCATTTCTGCCTGGACGCTCAAAGCCCCTTGACGGAGGCTATCTATCTGTTATTGTCGCCGTCCAATCATTGCAAGCAACTAGAACGACGGCTATTGACGTAGAACACCCTTTTTGCAACAGGCTGCTATTCATGCCTGGGCACGTTCGTCACATATTCTGTAGAGGCATTCCCTCGCCGTAAGAAAGTATCCCAGAGAGCCTATCGATATCTTGGGTATGCGACCTCACTAGCATCCTTAGTCAATTTTCAATATGACCAACTTAATCAACCGTACCTATGTAGGTAGAAGAACTTGAAGCATTCTCGCCGAACGGACCAGACCTAGGTACTTATCTCTACGTCCTCAGGGCACTCCATGCAAGTAGATGTGTGTGGTATAGCGGCAATTAGGTACCTACGCAAGGTAGTAATTCAAGTACATAGGAGGTACCTACCTAGACATGCTGCCGTATCACGTGCAAGACGCGTCGACACGCCTCACAGACCGACAACGACGTAGTGCTCGTCACCGGTAGGTATACTCGGTCTATCTAGGTAAAGCACGGCAGGTACGGGTCCATGACACTTATGCGCCCTGTAGACTGTTGGAAGTAGGCAATGGATCTATGAGCAGGTCCTTACCTGTCCGCTATGCCGAAGGCGCGTCGTACCTACTTCAAGTAGTATGCATGGAAAGTAGGAAGGCACGCACGCATCATACCCTCAGATAGTAGCTTCCTGAAGTATACGTTTTTACAGCTGTTCAGGGCAGGTGCAGCAGACAATTACGGCCCCGAGTAAAGAGGAAAGAACGACCCATCCCCCCCTTTACGGTGCCCACCTCCCACCTCCCACCTGCTCTCTCCCACCTCCCTCTCCTAATCTCTTTCTCTCCCTCCACCTCTACCTCTACCTGGAAATACGGTAGCGGCCTCAGCCTTCACTTTCTCTACAATCACATCGTTGGAACAGGTTGTCCACGATCCGCGCCTCGTCACTCTTTTTCAACCCTTCTAAGTTGTTTTTCTCAAGTTGCCCTGTCGGACCTGTTTTGGGTCTTTCTACGATAATCGCGTTGCAGAGCACGCATCTCAGCTCACTCTGGTATGTAAAAATTTCAGGAACTAATGAGCGTTGTCATCTGCCGAAAATCACCAGCCACCGACTTCTCTGCCTACCTCCAGTCCAGTTGGCCCTACCTTGCACACTTCGTTTTCATGACCTACATCTACCCCGACGAGAGATGGGCATTCTACCTTACCTTACTAACCTACCATGAAATCTCACCTCGCGCAGTTGCGTTCTTCACTTGTGGCCTTTCAGCTCCGTCACAACTACTCGCAGGCTCTCTACCGGCCGCGAGTAACAAGTCTTATCTCCTCGTTTTTCTAGCCTGAAATACCCCCCTACAAACCCCCACCATCCCTTAGCAAAAATCCTGTTCCCTCTCTTTCCATTTCCTATCTCCGTTCGCGGATCGAGTTCTAAGGTCCTGGAAGTCTCCCGGGGACTCCTCAGATGCATGTAATCCCCTTCCGATTGATTGCTGAAGGAATTCCCCATATCGAATATTGTACCGACTAACCGAAGTACAGCCATTCATCATAGGGATTAATAAGAACGTCTACCCCTCTACAAGAGTGTTGGTTGACGCAAGCTTCGTTGTATATATTCTGATACACAGAACTTTGATTCCAACCGTCACGGTCATCGTTACCGCTCTTCTCAGATCTCCCAATCACTGGAGCACTCTCGACTGCCTGGGAAGCGCAACTGTTCAGTCAACCTCGAAGCCTGGGATTTGAACCTTGCAACGGTGTTACTATGGTCCATATCCTCGAAAACGCCACCAAACCTATCAATACCGGATTCTGAGTTGAGACCCGACACCATTGAGGTCTACCATTTTGTCTACCATTCTATTCACCCACACTACTGAATACTGAGTCTCGCGTCTCTCGTCTTACTCAAGTTCAAGAAGATCGAGACGCGGCTACAGGACTCCTATGCGCTCTAATCACAAACATATAACTTGTTCCTTGAGTAATACAGCCATGGCCACTACGAGCTCAGGATACCAGCCACAAGGCACCGCTGGGGGCCCTGAGGACCGGTATACCCCTTCCAATTCAAACACGGCGATTCCACTCGTTTGTTTGATATGCCCAAAAAACTCGAATTTCTCGGACCTCTCGCACCTGCTGACCCACATCAGTTCCAAGGGGCATCTCCACAACGTATTTCAAATGCATCTTACCCGTGACGTTGACCCGAAGGCTAAATCAGCACTCGACGAATTCGATGCTTGGTACAAACAGAACGACATCAGTGCCCTGCTCCGAGCTCGAAAGACGGCTAGGGAGCAGAGAGACAGTCAACAACGGCAAAGCCAACCCTCATCACGTCATGGAGCGGACGGTGCTGCAACCCCACAACAAAGTAATCGGGGTGGTCGGTCTGGTCGACGAGGTCGAGGCAGCCTCGTAAGTCCAGCCAGAAACGTCTCGCTTAGAAACATCGTTGCTTCATCTTTTATCTTTCCTAACGTGATCTCAAAATACAGAAACCAGACAACCGGAATCGACTTGGAGTAGATATTAACGATGATAACAACATGAAGATCGAACCAGACGAAAATGATGATTCTCAACGCAGTAGACCTGACTATCGATCTGTCAACCATAACACATACATCTGGCACCCTGGCTCTATCTACCCAAATGACCCAAACCAGTACCCAAATAGCCGCGGTGGCCAATTCCAGGACTACCTGGAAGATGAAGATGATTCGTCTAAATACGACGCATCGGAGCTATATAGCCCTTTCCCACCTGAAGGCACGCCTGAGACTGTGGAAGATGATGCCGGGGGCCTCATTCTCAAAGGCGCTGTCTATCCGGGAATGGGTGGTTTCGACTCGGCTACAGAGAGAGATAGGCGCATGAGAAACCAGAAGAAAGACCCCACGGTTCTCTTGAAACTGGAGACGAACTCCCAGCTAGTGACCAGAGTCGAAGATGTTCTGGACCTCAATCTTAATTTCCAACGAGCGCGAGACGTATACGATGAGCCCTCGATCTACGGGAGTGAGGTGAGCTGAACTTCTGATCGTCCTCTATTAGCACGCGAGACTGACAGATTTGTAGGACGACGAGGACTTTGATGTTGACCAGCCTCGAATCAAGCGCCGAAACAATCAGGCGAAGTCCTCCTATGCATCAACCAAAGGTCGTGCTAATGGTAGATCTCGCCAGCAGACTCGGCCCACGGGAAAAACGCGCGCTACTCGGTCCTCGATTCGAAAAAGCCGCGGCTCTTCACGTTCGACTACCGTACAGCCGAGTGCGACAACGACGAGAATCACGCGCTCCTCGTCCTGTCGACAGGAGCAACTGCCTCTTCATAATCATGGCGTTCACCCTGAAGTGAGCACACTCCACGGCTGCGGCGATGAAATCGACGATGTTGAAGGTTCGAAAGTTCACCGTGGAATTATTGGACAGTGTCTTATTTCTCCATGGCAGATTTTCGAGCGCGTGTTCTTACTCCAATCGGAACAAACGCCAACGTCCTCAGAACCAACGCTCTCTCCAGAAACTTGCGCCGACAGCAGTGAGTCTAGTTGGTCAGATACAATAACTGACGGGCTGACCGATAGCTCGTAGACACGAGCAACTTCAGGGCCTCGCGCTACGACCAGGCAATCCCAACGCAACGTTCGCCTCGCCGACACTTAGCTTTAAAAAGTCGCCGCCACATTTTTCGGGCAAGGAGAACAATCACCTCCTTATCAAATCACCTTCCTCTTCATTCAATCCATACCTTCACCCATCGGGCGATTCCATAGAAACCGGCAGTTACAACCCTCTATGCCCGCAACCCGGAGATGGATTTGGTTACCGCCTCTACTCTCCATACGATGAAGAGCCCAAATCATCAACCTCTTCCGGCTTCAACCCGATTAACAGCAATTCAGCTTACGATTCATCTCACGTAACTGGCGCGGCGGATAATTCATACCACCACAACCAACCTGGCGGTGATGATTACCCATTGTGAAGCAACAATCTCTCCGGCAACTTCGAAGCCTCTTATTGCAAACTTTGCCGGTTTTCTTTAATATTCTCTTTATTTTCCGAATGACCCACCTGGGGCCCATATGTTATTGGGAGCCATGAACAAACCAAACAATATCCTTTCGTGATTCCAACTACGATAGAGTTACGGTTGCAACGGTCCGGATCTCGTCTGTCGATGCGGATTTTCGGTTACACTGTTATTCAGTCGCGTACATTCTAAGGTACACGAAGTTCATTGCTTACCGATGAATTCTCCGCTACTCCTATGCGCTAAGCAGAAGCAGATTGAGATTCCCATCCACTCAGACGACGCAGCAACATCACGTATCGTAACTTACCATGCGTCTTGAGTCTGCATATCTTGGTCTTGGTATCGATTTTGAAGAATGGTCTTGGTACTTTCCTAATGGTAATCGAAAATTCGAAGAGAATAACCTTCAACTGACAGCCATACAATCCAACGGAGATAAAATTCACAGCTCGTGGATCTTATTGCATTCGGTACCAATTTCCGGAGGGACGTTATCTTAGTACAAACCCTTACGCTGACATTGAACGTCGGCAGATTGCCCGTTGCCCAGACGATCATCACGGCCCGTTGCGTCACAGGGCAATGATTCCGACACTGGTCCGCAATTCATTAAGACTATCTTGGCCCCTCGGTAACCCTATGATGTTGGACGTTTCTCGAATGGTGTACGGTCCAGGGTCGACCTGCCCCCACAATTGGCGGATCGCGGAGAGCCTCTCGTTTTCGTCCCAAGATGAGCAAAAGGTGCTACCGTACCTACTTCTCGACATGAGTCACAGGGTTGAACCGGCTAATGTCTTTCCTCTCACGTCCATTCTTCATTCAATCCGATAATGCCGGGCCGGGCCAGGTCTTATAATCAGGAGGAATTATCATCTTAGGCATTTTCACACATGATAAGGCTACCTGATCTTGTGGAATCCTTAATTTCTGGCATGTATACTAGATAACATCGAGCTTACAATTAAAGCTTAAGCAATTTTTCTATAAAATTTGGTCGTTGCGTGAATGGCATATGAGACTGAAAAGGTAAGAAAGCACCCAGTCACATGGTAGTATATTACAACTGCTCAATGCTTGATACAAGATGGTCAAGCTGGTCTGCACTGCTGTTACGCAAAACGTCCGCCAAAAGCCCTGCAGCACCGCCTAATCTACGTTTACGTGTCTCGTCTTCCAGCCGCTGTGACTGTTTGGCTGCTACATCAAGGACTCTGCGCGGGATGCGTGCCAACCGCGCAACATTGAGACCGTAAGACCTGTGCGCTACACCCTCACCAACCTCATACAGGAATGTGATCTCCTCGTCACCGTCATGGGAATCTTGGGTATCCGTCCCTCCAATGATATTATCGGGCTGTGCCTCGACGGCTTTATTATTGGCATTGGCATCGCTGTTACTGCCCTTCTTCGTGGCGGTGAAACGCATGTGCACATTCGTGCATTTCCCGGCGAGCCCCTCGGCGACACGGGCGAGGCTCTGGTAATGCGTGATGAACAGCGTCAAGCACCGCGTGTCCTCGACAACGTGCTGCAGGACGGCCTGCGCTATGGCGGCTCCGTCGTGGGTGCTGGTCCCGCGGCCTAGCTCGTCGAGTATGACGAGGGACCGCGGGGTTGCGGAACGCAGGATCCGCGCTGTCTCTGAGACTTCTACCATGAAGGTGCTTTCGCCTCGGAATAGGTTGTCGCTGGCGCCCATGCGTGTGTGGATTGCGTCTATTAATGTTAGTGTGAAGGAGTCGGCTGGGACGAAAGAGCCGATTTGGGCGAGTAGGACTAGGAGAGCTACGGCGCGGACGAAGGAGGATTTGCCACCCATGTTGGGGCCGGTTATTAGGTGTGCTATAGGGGCGGGGGATGCTAGGGTTGCGCTGAAGGGGATGTATGAGGTTGTCAGTGTTTGTTCGGCGATGGGATGCCGGCCGGCTGTGATGGAGATAGTGGGTGGCGTGTCAGAGGGTAGGAATACAGGCTTGACGTAGCCTGGGAGAGCGGCGATTTTGGAGAGGGAGAGGAGGCAGTCGAGGGCTGCGAGAGATGATACGGCGTCACGAAGAGGTTGGTAATCTGAGGCTATAGACTGGAGCAGCGATGAGAATGCCACGTCGCAGGCTGCGGAGAGGGCCTCTTTATGTTGATCCCGTTCTGATATGAGGCGCACGACTTCAGGGGTATGGAAGCGAGAGAGTTTCTTGGTGCCGCTGATCTTCATCCATGATGGTGGGACATGTTTCAAGTCGGAGTTGGGCACTTC
The DNA here is from genome assembly GCA_028637635.1 of Xylariaceae sp. X802. Lineage (NCBI taxonomy): Eukaryota > Fungi > Ascomycota > Sordariomycetes > Xylariales > Xylariaceae > Xylariaceae sp. X802. The sequence continues at coordinate 304,196 of JAJFDH010000011.1, read as the reverse complement.
GATGAGATACTCGATCCCGGCTACTGTCACGTAGGAAACTGGTGATTTCTTGTTGAGCTTCGACGCCGCGACTTTTCGGTGGGCGTCCAGTTCTTGCTCTACCGAGGCAATCCCCAACTTGTGGTCGGTAATGTCCTCGGTTTCCTCGGCCTCTCGGAAGAACGCGTACTTGTCATTCGCTCGCGCAGCCTCTACGTTAATGCGTTCGAGGTGGGAGAGAACGATCGGAAGTATAAGAGGTAAGGATACAATGGCATTACTAATGACTATGGACTTGAAGCCAGTATCAGACGAATCATTAACACGAGCAAATTCGGAAGCAATTTTTTGTAGAGTCTGGAGAACTGCCAATAGCTCTGGGCGCGTGCATTTGCCATAGTAAATCCGAATCAGACTGCGTTCGAGGTCGGCCCTGATGTTCTTAAGGAGATGTTCTAGCTGGTCGACCTTGGCAGTTGAACTTTGATTGAAAAGCTCCTCAACGGCAGCCACACGCTCTTCGAGGCGGTCTTTGTCCAGCAACGGGCGACCAATCCACTTGCGAAGAAGTCGCTGACCAAAGCGAGTGAGGGTCTTGTCGAGGGCCCAGAAAAGACTGCCTTTTTGAGTGTGGTCCGTCTGATTGCGATATACCTCTAAACTCTCTAGTGTAGTACCGTTGATAAGCATGTGCTGCCGAGCGCTGAACGACTGGAAGTATTTGGTTAGATCGAAGATGTGCTCAAGGCCGTATTCTTTCAAATGATTGATCATTGAAGAAAGGCAGATAGTGACAGCCTCTGGTAGCTTCAACACCTTGTCCAAGAGAGCGGTGGCTTGCTGGTTGCCGTCGTTTTCTTTCAATTTGCCGGAATAGAATTGGGTAACATGAGAATACGCCTCGGCTGCTATGGTTTTAGACTTTCCGATGCGCTCGACTCGGCTCCTGTCACCGAAGACATTTGTTGAGCTGCCGGATAAGTGCTGAATGAGCTTTTCCGTTGCCTTAGAGAGGTCGCCCACTATGAGGAACTCGCAAGGCGATATATGCAACAGCCTAGTCTCGATCTCGCTCCTCATGAAGCCATCTTCGAAGTTGTCGTATATAATATCACCGGTGGCGGGCTGGACGGCGATGATGCCGACGTCGACCTTCTCGTCAGTACCCCACCCCTTTGCTTTGGCCTCCGTAATACAGAGAAGGTAGCCACCGGCGGGCGCACTCGTGTCCGGCTGCTGGTCAAGCTCTCCAATCTCATCAATATATGTGCCCTTTGTATAGACATTCGTGAGCTTCCTTGTGAAGGGGGCATTCCTGTTGTCTCCCACTTTCTTCAGCGCGGCGGTCTCGATCTGACGTACAACCCCGACTTTGTGACCGGCGGCAACCAACCGTTTCGCGTGGACAGGAAGTCGGTGGACGGGGATGCTTGCAGACGCAAATCGGTCGAGATGGGCTTCCGACGGGTGCTCGTCGTAGCGGAACTTGCCGGGTATGCAGACTATGCTCAGCTCTTTTGCGGCGATGCGAGCATCTTCGCCAAAGAACTTGAATTTGTATCCAACTTCGACAATGAGGAGGGTATCCATATGCTTTCTCTTAATGTCGAGGAATTGGATCTCCATCGGGGTGAGCTTGCTGGTCTTGGCTCCCTTCTTTCTGGCCTTGGAAGGCTGGGGTATTTCCTCTTCTTCGTCATCTTGAGCATCTTCGGCGTTAGGGGACTGGGCCTCATCGTTGATCTGGTGATCGCGCCGCCTCATCAGCGCCATGCTATCGGGTCGGCCGAGCTTCTGCACGAACTTGCGATGCAGTTCTTGTTTTCTCTTCTCCATCGCGTCATCCTGCTGCTCCTCCACTGAGACTGCAGGTTGGCTGTTGCCAGAACTCGACCCAGAATAGAGGTAGCGTTCCGTGCGGACATCCGGCCGGCCGAGGCTTGCAGTTGCAGTAGGGGTTTTTGGTGGAGCCGCGCTTTGCTCTTCCGCAACGGCGGTCTTGGTCTTTTTTCTTTTGGACGTAGTGTTGCCACTACCGGAGTCGTCTTCGAGTGGTCGCTTTCGCAAGGCATCGGCAGAGCTGGGAGTGGCATGTGCACCGGATGCAGCTTGGCTCTGGGCCTGGCTGGAAGAGCTGCGAGCAGTTCCATTCACAGTCTTTGGGGTGAAGAAACTAGTCAGTGACTGTTGTTTCTTCTCCTTGATCGGGCCAGCCATCGTCGGGGAATTGTAGAAATGCCAAAACCTCCCTTCTGCTATGTCGTTGCCTTGGTTGGGATACTTATTTCACATTGTAAGCATCCAGATGAGTGCTGGTCGACGTGCCCCGGAAAGGTTGTGCCGGTGATCTCATGATGGAGTTCGCACCTGGGATGCTACATTAGCGACACAGCTGCTGCGCCTGCTTCGCGAAACGCGTCCATTTATAGGGGCGCGTTAACAGACTGGTACCATAATGCACTGCCATTACGGTGCGTGTTCAATTACTGAGACTGTATTTCTTAGAGATCCCTCTGTCCTTCCCAGTGACCGTTCAAGCTGGCAGACCTGCTAAACCATCATTTTGGCATACTGTGGCCGTGGCTGGGTTCTTGTGGCGCTGTAGTTGTATGGCATATTGCATATGCTCCAATCCCGGCTTCCCACCAAATCGCCTCAATTTAATGTTGTTCATGTTTAATGGCGCTCTTCGAGCGTTCGGCAGCTGAAGGCTCGAAAGATACCTATCGCGTGCTGACGGAAATGCTTCCCCAAGTCCTTAGGGCCATCTGCGTGAAGTAAAGTTTGATTAACATTGTACGGCCTCTGTCGTGACAATATATATCGCGCGTCCAGAACGGCCATCATACTCGCGGTCTTCATATCCTTGAAACAGTGATCCCACACATGCCCGGAATATTGGCCGACCGCGGGCATTGCCAAATTGCTCGAATCCGTCTTTCGGAAGTCGTGAAAACTGATAGCGATTCGAACACCAGGTTTTAGGACATTCGTAGGGCCTCCCTGCGTGTACGCATCACACTTGTTTAAGCTTCGGACGTGGCATGGCTCTCCTTCCTGGGGGATTACTGAAAGCTACTCCTTTAGCTTCGATTAGCTATAGATCGTGAACCAATCTCTCATGGAGTCGAAAACCTGGCGGCCACAGGATATGGTGGGCATTCGAGAGCTAATTGATCCCATCGCTTTTCCTGGCTGGCCTAGGTATACCTCCTATCATCTCGCTGGTACATAACATGGAAAGGCTGCGATACAAGGCTTCTGGTTCAGCAGTTCGCAATCCTGCCCACGGCGTCTAGTGATGGGAGACTAGGTATTCCCTCGACCCGGAAGCGAGATTCGCCAATGATGCCGTGGAACATCCAAGTACCCCTAATCTCCCGGTTTGCTCAGGACTCGAGGAATGTGTCTATTTCTCCGAGTCATCGTCGTCCCTGAAGGACCGTGAACGTACCACAAAATGCCGCAACGAGTAAGGATGCAAGATCCTCATATTTCCTTATAGCACCCGTCATTGAAGAAGGAGCTTTCACATAGCTCACACGTTGTTCCTACTGTTTTGATTTTCTGACATTCTAGTTACACGTGGGTCGGCCCAGCTCCCTCGTGTGAGAGGTCTTCACGTTGCTACTTATACATGATGTATAAGCACATGATGTACGGCAGCCATATTCAGTCTGCTTGGCAGCTTAGCCATGATGTAGCAGCAACGAAGCAAGTGAAATCGAGGGGATTGATCAAGTATGCAGACTAAAGAGGGGAGATAGAGAGAAAGGACGAGCAAGGAAACCAAGCGGCAATTCGAGAGAAAACAACACCGGCCTGAGCTGTGACCTTTCGGGTAGCATCCGATTCTCAATCTTGGGTGTACAGGGTGGATCAGGTACAGTAAGTCTGGCCATTTCAAAAAATCACCAGGTTGCTGTGATGAATAACGTGGTGACTCCTAGGAATGCAGCAAACACCCACAGTTCACCAAATGGCGATGCACAAATTGCATGATAAGCCAGAGGTGGCCCAAAAACCAGCTGTGAATTTCACAACAAACTCATCTCCATGTGTCAATGGCCCCTTGTTGAAACACTTAAAACACCGCTTCTGCCTTCGAGGTTGGAAGGAGATGTATACCAGTTCGAAACCCCAAAATCTACCATCAACATCTCACTAACTTTATAGGACGATTTGGGTGGACAAGATGAAATCTCCCTTCCTACTAGCACTTGCCACCCTGATCGCAGGGGCCCTAGCCGCAGCGCCTCTCTTCCGCGCGGCTGACGCTGATAGAATTCCTGACAACTATATTGTGGTCTTGAAGAAAGGTCTCCATGCTGCGGCTGTCCAGGACCATTTTGATTCAGTTCGAGCTGCGTCTCTGAACATCGCTGGGGGGAAGAAAGGTTTTGTGCGAAGCTACAAGATCGAAGGCTTCCACGCTTACCACATGGAATGTGATGAAGCAACGCTTGATGATCTTCGAAATGACGAGCTCGTGAGGCTGTTAACCCGCAGATGAAGGAAGTCAAGTTTTCTAAGAATATACAGGTCGATTACGTCTCTCACGATGGTGTTGTGAGATTGCAAACCTCTGTCTCTCCGAATCCAGCAGGACAATTGGCGCCTCAAGCCCATGCCGATCTATGGGGTCTTGGTAGGATTTCCCACCGATTAGCGAATATCACGACGTATTCAAGCGTCGGGCTTCCTCCAGGCAGTAAGCCAAGCATTGCTTATGTGCTAGATTCGGGCATCAGGACCACCCACCACGTAGGTGTCCGGGAATTTCTACCTTGCAAGCTATGACCTCGAGACTCACCGCATTAGGAATTTGGGGGCCGGGCTAGCTGGGGGAAAACATTCGTCGCCAACACTCAAGTAAGATGATCTGCTTTATCAATGCGCCAGAGAAGTGCTAACAAAGATAGGACGATGATGAGGATGGCCACGGGACCCATGTTGCCGGTATAATCATGGGCGGCACTACGGGTGTTGATAACACTACCCTAGCCATCGCAGTAAAGGTTTTGAACGGCGGTCAAGGCCCAGTCAGCACAATAATGGCCGGTCTTGACTGGGGTAAGTATCAAGTGGTTGTAATAACACTATAGGATGGGCCAGTTACTGACTTTAACCAGTTGTGCAGCATGCTCGGAATGGCAGCCATGTTGCCCGTTCCGTAATCAACATGTCAATAGGAGGCAGCTACTGTCAGGTATTCAACGACGCAATTGAAGCAACCGTGGCTGCTGGTATAACTGTCGTCGTCGCGGCGGGTAACGCCGGAGTTGATGCATGTACGACATCGCCCGCGTCTACACCCAAAGCCAGTGAGTACCTAATCTTCTATCCTGATGCGAATACCTTCGTTCCCGATGTCCTTCCTTGATATCTCGTTTATCACCTTGCAGCTTTTAAATTTATGTTGAATCTTCACTTGACAGGCGAGTAATAACATCTGTTGTTGAAAGTCACTGCTGGAGCTATAGATTCGCATGATAACCGCATGTTCAACTACGGCCACTGCGTGGACATTTTCGCCCCTGGAATCGACATTCGGAGCACGTTCAATCGCAATGACCAGGACTATGCGGTCCGTTCTGGTACGAGCATGGCTTCGCCGCACGTTGCCGGCTTGGCGGCATATCTTATAGCGAGGAAGAACCTGACGACTCCCCGGGGCGTATGGGATTGCATTAGAGGGTTAGCGACGCCAGATCAAGTGAAGAATGCGATGGTGGGCAGCCCGAATCGGATTGCTTTCAATGGTTATCCGTCAGCATTGGGTAAGTGAAGACTGCTGGGCCGAGTGTGGGCGCGCGTGGCTGTCAAGATGACGCTAGATGAGGGCTGGTGATTTGGTGTGATTATAACATGTACGCTGCCGGTGTAATGGTCGCATTGCTGCGAAGAATTCGAATAAATAGGAAATGACTGAGAGTCAAAGTTTGCTTCGGGCAGCGAGAAGCTAGTCCGGATGATCGCCTGTAGTGTGAATCCTTCGGAGATAGCTCGCTACCTTTCGTTACTTTCGCAATTTTCCCAGGGGGTGTAAATACCCCGTAATGATGTAAGACGATACATAGGTATCCTCACTCTATAGAGTAGAACGCAGGGATCACCTGAAGTGGGAATGGTAGATGAAAACATTCATCACGGTTGAAGTTGTGAGGTGATCAAATGCTCTCTTATAACTACGTCTGTACTTGTACAGCGACTCGACCGGGTGGCCGCCGCCGACTGGGTTCACTTACTAAGGCGGACCCACAGGTAACTTGGCGTAGGTACGCAATGATACGCGTCAGGGATGTTGTAAGGACAACACTACGCTGCGGATGCAGGATGTCTGTGATAACTGTGAATTCATCATCATCCTCCAAGAGGCTAAAGCTAGCTAAGCAGGTGAGGCTAGATATCTATGGATGCTAGTCTGTGCGCCAGCTGGTGGCAGCTAGTGCAAGTGGGGCTGGTGCGCTGCAGGTGCCAGCGGATGGCTGCAGGTGCGTGTGCCTATAGATGTCCTGACAACCTGCTACCTCTCGAAAATGCCTCGTCCCGGGCATCAGAATATATACCATAGTTCTAGCTTAATCCACACTCGTGCACCTGATGTGTGATATCTATCTCTGGGTTGGAGTCCGCATTCGTGCAGAGGTGATTCCAAGGATGTCTTTAGTTAGATGAGGATGAGAAGAAGCCAAAGCTGCGAGGGATAGGACGTGTTGGCGTCTCGGGCTCTGTGTCTGCAGAGAAGAATCCGTGACTGCGAGGAATCACAAGTGTGACCGGGTCAAGTACTTCAGGGACGTCGTCCGGATCCTTTTGCTGGGTCTCCATGTCATCGTTCTGGGGTCCTGTGTCTTCGTCTGTGTCCTTGAGTTCAAGGGCTTCGCCAACCAGTTTGTCGGTGGCTGTCGCTTCCTTATCTTCCAGTAGTGCCATGCGTGCCTCGAACGCAGTGAGTTTGCTTTTGACGTCCTGAAGGTCTCTGGTGAGGTCTGTGACAGTGGCTTGTACTGCGTTGAGTTCAGTTTGCAATGCTTGCGTGACTTGGCTTGTGATAGTTGTCACGGTGTCCTCGAGGTGTGCTTGGCTGTGTAGTCCTGCGTTGGACAGGGCCTCGTGGACAATCTGCCGAATCTTTCCTTCGATAGGCCCGTTGAAGGTCGCCTCCTTGAGAATGTAGCGGATGTCTTTCATGATGTTGTTTCCTAGGACGTCAAGGGCGTTCTGGATGGGCTTCTGGTCTTGCAATTTGTAGTCTTCGTAGACCGGCTCATTGACGTCTTGTAGGTCCTTGAGAGACTCGGCCGCGTTGGGGTTGTGGACGACGAAGGGGGCATTGACGTCTTCAATACGTACGTGCTTCTTGGGCAGTTTGTCGGACGAGAGATGCTTGCGTTTCGAGACTGCGGTGACTGGGGAGCTTGTGAACATCACCAGATCGTTCGGGACGCGGCTGCTGATTGCCATCGTTGGGTTTATCTCAGCGAATTTGATGCCTTTGGTCTCTACAAGCTTCTTCCAGCAGCGTGGGATTTTGCGCTCGGTCGGATCAACGAGAAGCCAGCACATTCCCGCAGATGTCATTTTCGTCTTCAGGTTGATGGGAAACGTGCCAAAGCCGAAAGTTGCATCGCCTAAGATTTGAAGTGCCTCCCAGAGGGGCTCATCGATGTGGATGTCGAGGTCTAGGTCATCTGCCCAGTTGTTCTCGTGGCCGTGCTTGGTCAGTGCCACAAGCCAGTTGTTCGCAGTCTTCCATGGTTTTGTGTTCGACTGTTTCTCCATTGGCTTGGCTGTGGCGAGGTGCTTCAAGACGGCAGTCTTGTCTGCCCAAGCGCGGGGGGGAACAGCTTGAGAACGTTCATCCAGTAGTCTTTGATGTCCTTGTAGCTGCTGAGTGAGGTCTCGTTGACGTGTAGACGATTGCTGAGGTAGAGGTGACGTCTCTTGTCTCTGGTGGGGGCCTGGGGGTCCCAGACTGACATGCTACGCACGTCGGCAGCGATGTCGGAAGCATCCTGCTGGAGTAGGGCGTTCTCTTCACTGGTGATGTCGCCGGAACCTCCGAAGTCGAACAGCGGGTTTGGGAACGAGGTCACCTCGTTGGGCGCCATGGCTGCTATTGATATCGTTTGAATTGGCTGGTGATGATATCGGTGGTCGAGGTGTAGGAGGGAGGTGGGGAGAGCGTGCTGTAAGGGGCCGGTCAGGTATGTAGCAAGGTGATGGACTAGACTCCAAGAAGTAGTATATTGGTGGTGAACTTCTAGCTGAAGAAGGAAGGGAAAAAGGAAGGTGTGGTTACGTGGCAGGTCCGCATTATATAGCGAGATTGCTGCTTAGTAAGCGCCCCTGGCTAGTGCCTGGTTTGGCCAGCGCCCGGTCTGGCTAGCCCTTTACACTATTCCCCCCTTTCAAGACTGCGAGTCCCTAGCAGTCGATATCCTTGATCAACAGCCCGATCACTGGAAGTTCTTGCATAGCACATAGACCTATAGGGCCATTGTTCTAGCCGTACGTCTCCCCTTCTCGTTTGCAGCTGTTATTACCGTCTTTCGATTTCCCACTGAATACCCTCATTATTTCGACCAGACAATGTCGTTCCGACTGAATAACTTGTGCTAACTGAATAACTCGCACCGATGCCAACTGAACCTTTGCGCTGGTGCTGACTGAATACTCGTCACCTAGACTGAATAACTCCTTCGTTTCCGGCCGAAGAACAGTTTCAATAACTTGTACTGGCCAAATCCTTATGCCGACTGGATCCTCGTGCCGATGGGATTTTCATCGCTCAGACCAGATTCCTAGGGCATTCGAATCCCTGGCGACTTGTCCATTTGAATCCTCGCAGCCGTCTGAATCCTCGTAACTGCCTGCCCGAATAACTCACGAACCGTTCATTCGAATCTTTGTTGTCCGCCCGAGTAACTCGCGCTGACTGAATAAATCGAGTCTTGCTATTGCAACCGCCTAAGTGCGTGCCGGCTAAATAACTCGAACCTAGCATCGCAATCGCCTGGATATCTTGAATTCGGCGTGCGACTACCTGAATAACTCGCACCCACCGAATAACTCGAATCCGACATCGTGACCTCCTGAATAATTCGAATCTGACGTCGCGCCCGCCCGTATAACTCGAATCCGACGCCGGGACTGCCTGAATAACTCGCGTCGACGTCGCGACAGCCTGAACAACCCGAATCCGACGTCGCGACCGCTTGAATAACTCGCGTCGACGTCGCGACAGCCTGAACAACCCGAATCCGACGTCGCGACCGCTCGAATAACTCGCGTTAACGTCGTGGCAGCCTGAATAACTTGAATCCGATATCGCGACTACCTGAATATCTTGAGTTCGACGTCGCAACCGCTTGAATAACTTGAATCCGACACCGGCGCCGTGACCGCCCAAACAACTCGAGTCCGACACCTTCGGCGCCGCGACCGCCCAAACAACCCGAGTCGACGCCTCCCGATACCGCGGCCTCCTGAATAACTCGAATCCAGCGCCGCGACTGCCTGACCGCCTGAATAACTTAGAATTCAACACCGCGACCGTCTTGAATAACTCGTGGCCGCCTAAATAACTTCAGCGTCTCAGCCAAATAACAGCTCGCATGCCGGCCGAATAACTTGCGCCGGCTGTGGCCTTTTGTCCTTGCCTACTTTGATCCTCGCGCCGACCAAATAACTTCGCTGTATTGGCCGAATAACTCATCGGCCGGTTGAATACTTGTCGCGCCGACCAAATACTTGCGCCGGCTATAGCCTTGGTCCATGCTGGCCTTGGTCTTCGTGCCAGCCTAGCTTTTCGTTGGTCGTCTCGCTAGTCTGCTTGTCACACTGTCCGTAACTTTATTTGTTCACTTGTTCTTCATCAAGCGTTCTTTGCCATGGGCTTCACTCTCGCCATAGGCTTCACTTTCGCCATGGGCTTCGATCTTGACATCTTTAATCTTCATGTCTTCGATCTTGCTTCTTTGATCTCGCATCTTTTCTCAACCATGCGTCTTCAATCTTATGTCTTTGGTCTCGCGTTGGTCTTGCGTCTTCGATCTCGCGTCTTCGATCTCGCATCTTCGATCTCGCCAGGCTCTTCACTACCAGGCTCTTCATCGCCGGGCTCTTCATCACCGGGCTCTTCATCGACCGGGCTCTTCATTGACCGGGCTCTTCATTGACCGGGCTCTTCATCGACCTTGGTCTTGTGTTCTCTATCACGAGGCCTTTTATTTCTTTATCGTGAAGGTTTCCATTCATCAGTCTTGACCTCTCATCGTCCTGACCTCTCGTCGGTCCTGACCTCTCGTCGGTCTTGACCTCTCGTCAGTCCTGACCTCTCGTCGGTCCTGATCTCTTGTTGGTCTTGACCTCTCGTCGGTCTTCGGTACCTCTCTTGATCTTCGGTACTTCTCTGATCTCTTTCAATCTTCGGTGTAACTTTGATTGTTCGCTCGCTCACTCGCTCACTAGGGCCTCTATTCCCCCCTTTCAAGAGCTCGGTCCCCGAGCTCGAACTTGTATGGTATAAGTCGTAGGGTAGCTATAGGGTAGGGGAAAAAAAAATCGCTTTTGCAATTCTCATCAAGGGCTTTTTCATGCCTTGTCGCAGAGGTTTTTGCCTAGTGCCTCGTCGCAGAGGGCTTCTTTTGTGTCTTGCCGCTAAGAGCTCCTTCATGCCTCGACGCTAAGGTGAGGGCTTTCCTATTTGCCTCGATTAACTGAGGGCTTCCGTATGTGCCTCGACGCTGGGGGTGAGGGCTTCCAAGTGCCTCGTATTGAGGGCTTTTTCCTTATGCCTCGACGCTGATGGGGAGGGCTTTTCCTTGTGTCTCGACACTAACAGTGAAGGCTTCCGAGTGCCTCGTATTGAGGGTTTTCCTAGTGCCTCGTCGCAGAGGGCTTTCATGGTGCCTAATCGTGAAGGGCTTTTCTCGGTACATCCTTTGGAGTCTCTTATCGCAAAGGGCTTTTTCTCGTTACTCTTCTTGGTGCCTCGACGCTATAGGTAAGGGCTTTTCGTTTCTTGCCACTAGGGCTCCTTAGTGCCTCGACGCTGTGGGTGAGGGCTTTTCTCGTATGCCTTATTGCAAAGGGCTTTTCCTTGTGCCTCAATTACTGAGGGCTTCCGCTTGCCTTGATCATTTCCAAGGACTTCAGAGTCAGGCTTCTTGCCGTACTTTGCCGTGGTCTTGTCGCGCCAGTTGCCTTGTCGATTCCAAGGACTTCAGAGTTGGGCTTTTTGCTCCACACTCCCACATTAGTTCTCCCAATTGCCTTGTCAATTCCAAGGGCTTCAGAGTCAGGCTTCCGCTCCGTACTCTTCATTGTCGCGTGATCTCATCACTCAAGGTGCCTTGTCTTGTTTCAAGGGCTTCAAAGCTAGGTGTCATAGCACTCTTAGCCATCCCTCTAATCATCTGGTACTCTCCCAGACACCAGCCTCGCAACAGTCTTTGTTAATTCACAAGGTCTCGCCGTTGGCTGCAGTCCTAAGGCAAGTTTATGAGGTAACGTAGATCAGCCGCTCCAGGTAGCTGTTTCGCTTGTATGGGTTCCTACATACTCGCGTGAGGCATCTTGTCCATGAAACAATATCCTCAGCACCAAGTCCATGGTGCGGTAGTGCCTTCGTCTGCCTGTTTGGCTCCGCCTGGTCACTGTCACTACGTGGGCTCACATAGCCACTTGTAGCCAAGAGTTGGATAGCTCCGATAGGTAGTATCCTCACTCCCATCCCCTAGGAACATCTGCCTCGCAGTAGGGGTACCCATACCTCTGATGGACGTCGCTCAATTCTCAAGCCACCTTATGCCTCGCATAAGGACTTGGATCTACCTGTGGTCTAACATAGTAGTATCTTTTCTTTTCATGTACTACACTCGTTTCGCTGAGCCAAGCGGCCTCGACAGAGGACTTCACACACATGTACGCCTAAGTCACCCTTATTTATATTGGGCTAACGCTTGGGGGTACTCGGCACTTATGGGTGCAAGGAGCTTTCTCGGTCGGTGTGTACTGACTAACACTCTCAATAGATGCGTCCTAACTGACTGATGCTCTGGTTTGCTCTTGGTTGACGCGTGCTAACTGACGCTCTCGCTCTCGGTAGGTGCATGCTGACTGGTGTTTTCTCGCTCCTGGTAGATGCGTGCACTTTTACTGTTTCTTATCAACGTATCTCACTGCTACTTCGCGATGCACTGCCTCAGGTAATAGGATTGACGCGTCAAGCAGTAATTGATGGCCAACTGGATCACTCACAAAATACCTGCTACTTCTCAGTCTAGCCAACGCGTCGCTAGCCAAGGTGTAGAGCTAGAAGAGTGTAAGGGGCCGGTCAGGTATGTAGCAAGGTGATGGACTAGACTCCAAGAAGTAGTATATTGGTGGTGAACTTCTAGCTGAAGAAGGAAGGGAAAAAGGAAGGTGTGGTTACGTGGCAGGTCCGCATTATATAGCGAGATTGCTGCTTAGTAAGCGCCCCTGGCTAGTGCCTGGTTTGGCCAGCGCCCGGTCTGGCTAGCCCTTTACACGTGCGTTGGTGTGTGGGTGAGTTGGTGGGGTAAGCGCGTTGGCGTGACGCGTTGGTCGTGTGAGGTGTCCGTACGCGTTAACGCGTCCTGGACGCGTGTTGTTGTGGACTGCGGTGGTTGCGTTTAAGGACATCCCAGGTCGCTATAAGGGTGAGTTTTACGACGTCCCAGGTCGTTAGGGGTTGAGTTTAATGACTTCCCAGGTCGCTAGTGGATGAGTTTAGGGACGTCCCAAGTCGCTAGGGGTTGAGTTTATTGACTTCCCAGGTCAGTAGAAGCCCTTACGGCCTAGTGAATTACATCACCAAATGCATCACCAAAAAAGCTTAGTCAGCAAGGATTCGGCTACTCCAACGCTAAAAACGAAGCTATTCACACCACCCAATTCCTACCAAACTGCAACTATTCAAGGATTGAGTCCTCCAGTATGTCTTCAACTGCCGTTTCTGCTGTTTTTTTCCCTTTTTTCTGCCGTTTTTCCAGCCGCCGTTGCGCCTGCTGTTCGGCCTCTATACGGGCCTCCTCTATATCTTCAACTGCGTAAAAGGCCTCTTGAGGGTCCTTTTTTACGGCTACCCTTCCTACCACACGCTTAGATTCAACTTCTGCCTTAGCCGTGTCAATCTGGCGTTCCTGGCTAACCGTTTTCATCGTCAACAGGTCAATGGATTTGCCCGCCTTCCTAAGCAACATACGTTGTTCACGAGTAAGAGATATTTCCAGGTCGCGGAATTGGGATATGAGGTCTGACGAGGACTTCGGTGTGTAGAGAGACCCCTGGAGACCTGGACTGGGACTGGGGGTCGATTTCTTGGCTGGTGTTGAAGGACCTGGAGAGACCTCTACCAGGTCTACGGTATAACCGACTATTTGTTCGTTTTCCAGTGGTTTCCGGCGATTGACGGGCCAGATCCCTGATTTCCTCCAAGCTGCGGTAATAACTTCGGGTCTGATACCTTTCTTTCGGGCCTCTTGGTAGCAGGAAAGAAACCGTTGTTTATATATCGCCGCTGACCCTGGTAGATGTGCGTACTCCACCATTTCTTGGCGAAAATACGACTTTATCACAGAAAAGAGACCCAAATCGCAAGGCTGGATAACGTGGCTACCGTGTGCAGGTAGGAAGAGTAATTCGACCTTGTTGTGCTTGGCGTGCCACATGAATTCACCGTCAGTATGGGTCTTGTGGCCGTCAATTATCAGGAGACGCCACTGGTTGCCTTCAGGCTTCGTTTCGGGTAAATATACCTCTCTTAACCAGTGATTTGCTATGTGGTAGGAAGTCCAACCCTTCTTGTTGCAGGCGAACTTCCATAGAGGCACGTCGGCGAACCACTGGCCCTGGAGGTTATCCCCTTGGAATATAACGACTGGAGTCAACGCCTGGCCGTCAGCCGTTATACACTCCAGTATAGTCACCCAACGGGTGGCATCGGAGTGTTGGCGAGGGCCACGCTTGGTGGCAGTTGCCCCTACCACCTTGCCGTGTGAAGATTCGCCTTCCTGAAGTCCATGTTCATCCATATTGGCTATGTGGCACGGCTGGAAGTTGTGCTTCTTGCGGAGGGCTTCGTAACGCTCAAAAAACAGTTGAATGCGGTCAGGAAGGTCTAGGGCTGCACGGCTCTTCTCAAGGGATGCTTGAGGCTTCGTTCGCACTTCAGGATTCCGCTGAATGAACCGATCGACCCAGTGTTTCCCAAGTTGGTGTGATTTGCCTTGGGCACGCAACATACAGGCAGCGTACTGTTCAATTTCCCAGCGGTGGAGAGACCTGCCAAGGGCTTCGAATTCTAGCAGGTGGTTGACCAACTCCTTCTCCATATCCCTGCTGAATAAGAGGTTAACTTCCTGGCCTTCTGAACGTGTGAGGCCACCGCGTAGCCTTCTGGATAGGGTAGCCTGGGAGACGCCGTATAACTTAGCTGCGGCCCTTTGTGAACTACCTCCTTCAACAGCAGCTATCGCAGCCAAAAGCCTGTCTTCTGAGCTCTCCATCGTGGTATTTCTTGAAGGGTGGTTGTTGTTGTAGAAGGGAAGAAAGTGAAGAAATTGGGTGGTGAGCGGGGTAATCGGGTGATTCATTTGCTTATGTAATTCACTTGGCGGGGGGGGCTTCTAATAGTTGAGTTTATTGACTTCCCAGGTCAGTGATAGTTGAGTTTATTGACATCCCAGGTCTGTAGACGTCTTAGGAAGGGACTGGGTGCTGCTGTCTCCATCGGTCGATCAGGATGATGTCTTTTGCCAATTGTTCCGTCGTGAGCCATTCATCGTATTCATGACCTAGGCCATCGTACTTTGTCAGGAACTGTGGTTTTCCCCGGACGACTCTTTCCGCGATAATCCTGTCGCGAGGGTGGTCTGCGGCTCGGATTGGACCTATTGGAGGTAATGATCGGCCGTACTTGTCAAAGATAGTGGGCTCTAGGTGGTTTATGGATATGACGTCGTGTATATGTCTGTTGAACTGTGAGAGGTCCAATCTGTAGGCTAGGGAACCGATCCGTTCGGTGATTGTAAACGGTCCTGCGTAGCGTTGTGACATCTTTGGTCCGAGCGCTGCGGTCGAGGGGATGTTGTATTCTTTGTGTAGACGAAGTAGGACCTTGTCACCGATGTTGAAATATCGGGGTAAGTGGCGTCGGTCGTAGTAGTGTTTCATAGTCATGGAGGACAACGCTATTGCGTCTGACGCCTTGATCCTGATCGCTGGCAGTAGCGTCAGTCGTTCGGCATTGGAGATCTGTGGCATTGTTTTGATGAAGAGTTCGGTAAGGCCGGCAGGCTTGAATCCTATTGTGATGTCATGAGGGGTGCGTCCTGTAGTCGCGTTGGTTGTGTTGTTGTGTTCAAACTGAAGTCGAGGGATGACATCTGGCCATTTCGTGGGGTCTTCCATTGAATGGATGTAGTAGCGGAGCGCGGATTGGATGATCTGCACGGTGATTTCTGACTGTCCATCGGTCTGTGGATGGTAGGCGGTTGTGTATATTAGTTTCGTCTTTAGTTTGGTCCAGATCGCTTTCCATACGGCGGCCAAGAATTTTCTGTCTCGGTCCGACAGGGCGACGTGATAGGGTTGGCTGGAGACTGCTATATGGTTTGTGACGTCTTGGCTGGAGGATTTGGCACTCTGGACAGCCGTCAATGTACTCTTTCAAGCGCCGTAGTCCCTTATGTATACAGAACTGCGCTATGACGTGTGTGAGTTTCCCGTAACTGACGTGGTTGGGTCCGTGGATGACTTCCCAGAAGTCAGGTAGACAGGATCGGGGAATGCACAACCGTTCTGGCTTATCCCGTGGTACATTCCATAGTACTCCGTCGCGAATGGCGAATGGGATCCGCGTCCTATCCTCGGGACGTCAGTGTGATTCATGCTCGATGATGTCCAGGGTTCGTCTGAAATGGGGGTCTTCACGGTATCCTTGTTGTAATCGGGCCTTAAAATCAGGGCTGATTTGAGATAGTGATATGCTAGGGACGGACTGTGGGCCTATGGAGATGTCCTCAGTTGTTATCGGCTCGGGGCGGGGAATGATCGGGGGTAGTTGTGTAAGGGGGTTGGTCTGAGTGACGAAGTAAGGTGATGCAGAGTAATAGGTTTGTATTGCTAAGTGAACTAAAGCTTAGGGAACTAGGAGTCTGTGTACGGTCGCAGGGCGACCGTACGGACTATATAGGAAAACTCTGCATCGGCCGATCGAGTCGCGACCGAAGTCCGACAAGGACTTCGGGTGCGACAGTTGGGATCGGCCGAGTAAGGCGGTGAGGCTCCAGCCGAAACGCCGATTAGAGTCACGATCCCGTTTCTGGTCTGGCGCATATCGATCGGAGACCGTAGACCTATGTAACGTAGCGGCACCGTTACACTGCTCCCCCCTTTTGAGATGCTGGTCTCCAGCATCGATTTGACTGTAGACTGCCCGGCCGACCTGCCGGCGCAGACCGTAGACCTCCGGTAGCCTGCTCGGTCCCGGGGCTTGGTTGCGGCTTCGTTCGGTGCCGGGTCGCCGCGCTGTGATAGGTCACCCGTCTGTTGTTTGTTGTTGTTGTGATAAATCCAACGCGGTTCGGTGTGTGTTGCCGGGCCAGCGCACCAGTCGCGTCGACGCGTCTCGTCCCCCACCATTGCCACCGGCTTTGCTTTCTGTTGCCTACCTCTGGCTTATTGCCGGGCGCCCCTCCGTTTCCTTCCGTCCCTCGTTCTTCCTTCTGACCTGTGTGTGCACCCGCAACGGCCATCCGTTTCCTGCTGCAACCCTACCATTATTGTCACAACACGTTCCCGTCGTCATACCTTGTCTGCCTTTGGCACTTATCTCCCTTCCCTCGCCGGTTGATCACCGCCACGCTTATTGTATCCCCCTCCTATTCCTCTTTCCTATCGCCGGCTGGTCACCGCCGTGCAACTTTATCGCCAATATGGCAAGCGAACTGCAGCCCGCTTCGCGGATTGAGCTGGCGGAGCAGTACCTCTTTCGAGAGGATTTGGGATGGAGCTCGTGTGACCGGGAGTATGTTCTAAAGAATCGAAGCTATCATGTCGAAGCCACCGTGCCCTGCGCCAATTGCGTTACCAAGCGGCATGTCGATGCCCGCTCGCGTTGTATCTGTCTGAACGAGGGCCAGCTCCAGTGCCTTCAATGTGTTCATGACAAGCAGGCTTGTGTTGCTGTGCGCTTTTCCCCCTCCGCTCGGTCTCCGTTAGCTAACCGGTTTCAGATCCCTCCTATCTTTGTAGGTGTCGCCCAGCGGATTTCCGAATACGCCATGGCCACCGGTGTCTACATTGATCGAGTTGTCGACGATATTGCCGAAAATGCTCTCGACGAGGAGGAGTATGAGCCCCCTGTGGCGTTAGTTGCTCCCGCTGGTCGCTCGATCTACCTTTTGCACGAGGCGGAAATGAGTCTCCGCCATGCCATCGACCAGGAACATGGGTACACCGGTCCTCACCCGCCCCCTCCTCGTGAAGAAATTGCCCATGTCCGCTCGGAGCGCGCTGCCCTTCGTCGTTTGGTCATTCATGGCCTCGACATGTTTGAAGTAAGTCCCCGTCCCCCGGGCGCCGTTCTGTGAGCTCACAATCGTTAGCGTACAATGACTTTTCAAGAAGCTCCCTCCCCCGAGTGGTTTCGGCGCATGCGGTCCTACGCCGGATTGCCGTACGAGGACGCGAATCCTATCATTGGTGCCCTGAGCCGGTCTTTGGTGGATCTCTTGCAGGATGTCAATCGTCCACTCCGCAAGGGAGAAGAGCCCTGGATGAAGCGTTTCCGTATCAACAACGCCGACTTCCTATCTGTCGGCAAGTCGTACTGGAACCCTAATGGAGCATGCGGGCGCTACCTGAGCTCCGATGCTAATGCGCCTCCTTTCATGATGCCACGGGGCGCTCGTGCCGCTCGTCGTGTCGCCGGTCCGACAGCGCCGGGCACGTCTGCCGCCCGTTCTCGCACCAAACGTCACCGTGATGACCAAGCTTCTGTCTCGGGTGGCGGGGACGGGTCGGCGGACGATGTCAGTTCAGCCTCGTCCGTTGTTCCTCCGCTTGAAGATCTTCAGCTTGAAGACGAGGAGGTCGACATCCTTGAGGATGTCGACTCCCCAGGTTATGAGCCCGATGTAGAGGAGGAGGTCACTGAGGGTAGTCAGAGTGGCCAAGGTAGTCGTGCGGAGACTGAAGAGCGCGAGGATAACCAGGGCCAAGGGGATGAGATGGATGTCGATGTTGCAGAGCCTGAGGTTCCGAAGCAGACCGCCACGAAGACTCCCTTGCCTCGAACCCGTCCCGTTGCCAAGAAGACCTTCGTGATCGCGCTTCCCAGTACCGCTGACTCATCGCAAGCCGACGCCGCGCCGCCCGTTCTGCCTGCGCCACCTGCTCTGGAGCCCAAGAAGCCTGAGGCTAGCGCTCCCCGTGCTGCGACTGTTGTTCGCCTCTCCGGTTCTGGCCAGACCGCTCCGGTGGAAGCTGTCTCTTCGGCGCCCGGTAACCTCCCGACTCCTCAGAAGTCTGTTGCTGCTCCGACACCCAAGAAGCAAGGTGTCGCTGGGTCCACCCGTTCCGCCAGTACGCTGCCCCGGGTCTCCGTTCCGCCTCAGACGCCCTCCAAGGTTCGTCAGGCCCAGCCACCAGCAGCTACTCCGAAGGCGGCGGGCAAAGGCAAACTGCCCACCGGCAGGGTCCCAGACCCCCCGGTCACCCCTAAGGGGGCTAAGAACGCCGGCGTTTCTCCCGGCGGTAAACGGCCTACGAGCCAGAAGAAGAAGCACAAGCTTCGCGGTCCCCCTCGTACGGGGACCCCTAAGGCGGGCAAACGATAATCGGTCCCTGACCTTCAGCCTGCTGGCCTATACAGCACGGCATAGTTTATCAGGCGGGTGAGCGCCCACCAGCCCCCGACCTACAACCAGAGTTGCTGGAGAGCTTGGCTCTCGTTATTGTAGTTGTTTTTGTTTTCCTGGAGTTCTAAAAGGTTGATACCCGACTCGAGTCCTTAGGACCAGTCTTTGTCTTTATGAGAATACCACCCGGTTTCGGGACCTTGGGACAGGTTCTCCGTAGTCTAAATACTAGCTGCGCATTGCAATGCTTTTGATTCTTCACTTGTGATCTGACGCTTCACTTCTCGTCCGGCTAACTATCCGTAGCGCGGCCCTCGCCCTCCTGCGAATGTGCGTCTTCGCGATAATTGGCGGTAACTCGTCCGACTGGCCCTCGGCGCAGCTCGGTCCTCGCCCTTCTGCGGACATACGGTCTCGCATTTCATCTTGGCGGCAACTCGTCCGGCTGGCACTTTGGCGCAGCTCGGTCCTCGCCCTTCTGCAGACACACGGTCTTCGCATTTCATCTTGGCGGTATCACTACTCTCGGCGCACTACGGGCGCTCTTCGATCGGCTTATCACAAGCACCGACTTGGCTTCACAGATGGGAACTTCTGAGGGAAACGATTGGGGTTACTTATCTATCTAGCTATTTGGGCGCCGGTATGTCGTCCCACTTCGAGTGCGTTCGAACTGTCTTCGTCTCGTATCTTGCGAGCAGCTTCTTGGAGCCGTCTAGGTGGCTTTTGGGTTCCCAGGTGTTGTATTCTACCGGCCATCCTGCCCACTTAACCAGATATTCTCGTTCCCCGCGGTCGTCCCGATGCCGCACAATATCCTCCACCTCCCATTCTTCCTGCTCGTCTTCCAGGTCCGGGAGCTCCGATGGGTCTCCGTCCCGAGGACGTCCTGTCCATGGCTCCAAGGAGGAGACGGGGAAAACGTCGTGTATGTTCGCATACTTGTCAGGCAGCTCGATGCGATAGGCCAGGGGCCCTACTTTTTCCACTATTCTGACCTTGATATATGTCGGCGCCAGCTTCTTCCCCTCTTTGAACCGGAAATGGGCCGTCGACAGGCCTACTGTTTCCCCAGCTTCGAACTGTCTTGGGGTGTGCCGTTGGTCGTAATGCTTCTTCATGGATTCCGCGGCCTTGGCCCAATGTGCGGTCAGGGCTCGGCGTACCGCCGCAATCTTCTGGAGTCTTTCCCGGACTCCCTGGACGTCGTCCTGCATGCGTTCGGGGACGTATTCGACGGATCGAGGGTGGTAGCCGTACAGGGCCATGAACGGCGAGCAACCGATGGTGGCATGCGTGCTGTTGTTATAAGAGAACTCTGCTTCTGGTAGGACACGGGCCCACGCGTAGGGGTGCTCGACGGCGTAGGATCGGAGATACTTTTCCAAGGACTGGTGGACTCGTTCCGTCTGTCCATCCGTCTGAGGGTGCCAGGCTGTTGACAGTCGCCGCTTGATTTCGCGTACCCGGCAGTATTCCGCCCAGAACCTGCTGGTGATTAACTTGTCTCGGTCACTGACTATACCTTCCGGAGTGCCGTAACGACATTCCACGTTGTTGTACAGGAGCGCCGCTAGGCCTGCGGCGTTGAGGTTCTTCGTTGTCGGAATGAACATGGCTACCTTCGTAAAGCGGTCGACGATGACTAAGATCGCATCGTAGGTTACTCCGTCGCTCCTGGTGCAAGGCGGTAGGCCGGTGATGAAGTCGAGGCTGATCTCTTGGAACGGGCTGCTAGGTAGGGGGAGAGATTGGAGTTCCCCGTAGGGCTTGTGTCGCGGGCGTCGAGTGCCGTTACAGACTTCGCATTCGGCGACGTATTCCCGCACGCTTTCCTCCAAGCCTTCCCAATGGAACTTCCTGCGGAGCAGTTCGGCCGTCTTGTTCTTACCTACGTGGCCTGCCCTAGGGTCATCGTGGTGCTGGAAAAGGAGCTGTCGCACCAGGGTCGCCTGGTTAGGGATAACGAGTCGGTCTTTGAACAGGAGTATACCTTTGCTATCCAGGTGATAGCCTCCTCTTGTGCCTGGTCGCCGGAGCGCGATTTCCTTCAGGTCTCTAATGTTCAGGTCCTTTTCTTGCAACTTGCTGACCGCCTCGTAGAACGCTGCTGACGCTTGGGGTTGGAACATCTTCTCGTCCTTTGTCAGTTCTTTGGCGGCCCGCCTGGAGAGATACTGTTTCGGGATCGGTGGGCCGTCATTCTCCTCCTCCCCCCGCGGGGACCGGGCGGCGTCACGCTTTCGTTTTCGGGCCCGGGTGACTGCTTGGATTATAAGGGGATCGGAAAGGCTTTCTTCCAGCCGCAGCTTCTTGGTAAGAGTCGGGATGACGTCCCCGTACTGGATCTCACCTGCCATGTAGTCCGGTCTCCGCGACAATCCGTCGGCGGGGTTAGAGACGCCCGACCTGTGCTGTACCTCAAAGTCGAAATGGGAGAGACGGTATACCCACCTTGCCAGTCGCCCTCTGAGGTCGCGCGCCGGTGAGTTGACAACACCTTTGAGGGCCATGTGGTCGGTGAGGACCGTGAATGGCTTGTCGGTCCCTTCAAGGTATTGCCGCCAGTGCTCGCAACTTTCTACGATGGCGAGGAGTTCCTGCTGCCCGGTGGCCCAACGTGTCTCTGTGTCTGTCAGTTTTCGCGACCAGTAGGCCACCGGTCGCCACGCCTCGCCATGCCGCTGGGATAAAATTCCTGATACTGCCCTGGTTGATGCGTCGGTTTCGACCCGGGTGTCTAGCGTGTTGTTCCAGTGGCGGAGCACGGTCGCCGTCGTGAAAGCTGTCTTTACTTCTCGGAAGGCGGCGTCGGCTTCCTTCGTCCACTTGAATCCGTCCCGGGGTCCATCCTTCGTCTTCAGCAGGGCCGTGATCGGCGCCACAATACGCGAGTAGCCGGATATGAACTTACGGTAGAAGTTGGCGAAGCCGAGGAACACCTGGATGTCGTGGACCGACTGCGGCGCAGCCCATTCCTTCACGGCAGTCACGCGGCGGGGGTCCATCTTAATGCCTTCGGTATTTACGACGAACCCGAGGAACTCGACCTCCGTCTTGAAGAACTCACATTTTGACAATTTGGCGTAGAGGTCGTATTGTTCCAGTCGTTCGTGGACCAGTTGGAGATGCTTCTCATGTTCCTCCCTTGTTTGAGAGTAGATCACGATGTCGTCTAGGTACACGACGCAGATGTGGTCGACGAGTCCTGCCAGGGCTTTGTTCATGTAGGCTTGAAACGTTGCAGGGGCGTTAGTTAATCCGAAAGGCATGATCGTATACTCGAAGTGGCCGTAGCGCGTGCGGAAGGCGGACTTCCACTGGTCACTCTTCTTAATGCGAATGCGGGTGTAGGCCTCGCGGAGATCGAGCTTCGAGAATATCTTCGCGGACCCCAGTTGGTCCATGATGTCTGATATTAGCGGCAGCGGGTATCTGTTCTTGATTGTTACCTTATTCAGTCCTCGGTAGTCGACGCATAGCCGTAGGGTGCCATCTTTTTTGGGCACGAACAGGATGGGCGCCCCCGCGTCGGCTTTCGAGTAGCGGATGCGACCGCTGCGGAGGTTCTCCTTGATATATTCTTCCAGCATTTCTCGCTCTTTGTCGGTGATCTGATATAGGGGTCCGAACGGGATGCGCGCGCCAGGTATGGTGTCGATAGGGTGTTCTGCTTCGGGAAGGACTGGTAGTTGTTGCGCGAGCTTTTCCGAATATACCTTGCGGAACTTTTGGAGGCACTCGGGTAGGTCTATCGTCGGAACTTGGTCGTCGTCTCCGTCGATAGCTGGGAAAGGGAGGTCGCTTCCGAGCATCATGGTCGTGAGGTTGGCGATGTATGCGGTTTCGCCGTTGAGCACCATGGATGCGAATTCTTCCGGGTCGACTTCTTGGTGCTTGCCGAAGTACCACCGGTCCGAGGCCGTATCGAGGAGGATGCCTTGGTGCCCCATCCCAGGTCGAGATAGCAGGAGCTTAGGCACGTCGGCGTCCCGTCGGATGGCGAAGAAGATCTGGGTGAATTCGCGGGTGATGCCGGCGGCGTCGGTCATGCGGAGATCGGCCTCATACGCACCGTGGCAGGTCAGGAGGTTCCCCGTTACTCCGGCCATGATTGGGAGGGGAACATCGTGGAGGCGTCGGAGATTCTTCCTCGCAAAGTCCTTGCAGACGGTGTTGACTTGGGCGCCTGAGTCGAGGTCGATAGCGATGTCCCGCGCTATCCGGTCGCCGCCCCGCAACACCGTTGCGGACCCACGGAAAGGGTCGTTGATTCCGTACGCCTTAAAGGCTTCGGCCAGAGTTGCTTGGACGTACTCTTTTACTCTGGCACGTCTTTTAAATCTTCGGCGACGTGGTCCCATTCGGCAGTGAGGGCTTGGACGGTTTCCTTTCGGCTTGGACCGTCGGCAGGCCATTCAGGGCGTGACATGGTCTTGCCTTGCTGTTTCTCCCTGGGCGGCGCCCGGTCTGCTTGCCGTCGTTTCTTGGCTTGGGCTTCCTTGCAGAATCTGGCGATGTGGCCCAGTTCCTTACAGTTGTAACATTTGAAGTTCGCGTAGTTCCTTGTGGGCCCCGTCCTTTCATCTTCCGTGGCCGTGATGGCGTTGACATTCGCAGTGTCGTCTGGTCGTGGTCGCTTAAGGGCTGGCGGCCTGGCGTCGGGATTCCTCACGGTCCAATACCTTTCAGCCACTAGGGAGATCTTGGTGGCGTCGTCGATGGGCACGGCTTGGTAGACGAGGGTTTCTTTGAGCCAAGGTAGGAGTCGTGTCCAATAGTGGAAGGCGTACTTATAGTCGTCTTGGATTGTGGACGGGTTGCGCTCAACCCGGTAAGCCAACATCTGCCAGCGGGCGTAGAATGCCGATGGAGACTCGTCAGGTTGCTGTCGAATCCTGTCAAAGTGTTCTTGGAAGGCCCTCAAGCGGAGGCTGGGGTCCGAGTTTTCCTTCCGGACGAACTTCCAGAAGTCCTCGAGCGTGGCGTCCAGGGCCGGGTTGTCGTATTTGAGGGTGGCCCGGTAGGAGCGCCATTCGTCGCCGATGGACAGGTAAGCCTGCGTCATTGCCCACGAGATTTGGATGTGGTCGGGTCTCCCAGGCTTCTGCAGGTTGCCTTCGAGGATGCCGGCTATCCATTGCTCGACTTCTACAGGCGAGGCCCCCTGTCGGAGACGGCGGACCGTGTAGGCGGGGACTTTGGTGTTGTCGCCCCCATGGGAGTGATCCTTGCCTTCCGACAGCTTGTCGAGGACGGCTCGGAGGTCAGCCCGACTAGATTGCTGTACCTGGACGAGAGCCTCCGTCAGTCGGGCTATCAGGTCTGCCGGGTCCGTGCCGGGGCGGGGATTGCCCGGCGCTGGCTCATCTTCAGACCTGGGGGTATTCGGTTGGGTGGCTGACTCCTCGGACTGCGTGGACGGCGCTGGGGTGTCGATGGTGTTCTCCCTGGCGTCGTCCGGCGCATCGTCATTCCGGCCAGAACTAGTCTGTCCCTCCTGACCTTCGTTGTTCTCCTGCCGACCTTGATAAGGCTCAATAGTCAACTGGTGATCAACGGTGTGGTTGTCCTCGGGCGGAGCAGCCGGTCCCTGCGAAGCGGGTTGCTGGTTGTTCTGCGATCCATCTGCGGGCAGTTGGTGAGCCCGTGATCGGGTGATGCGTTCTCGTGCGTCTGACATCGCGTTACTTCCCCGGTTGGGTAGAAGCTTTAGAGTGTAAGGGGGTTGGTCTGAGTGACGAAGTAAGGTGATGCAGAGTAATAGGTTTGTATTGCTAAGTGAACTAAAGCTTAGGGAACTAGGAGTCTGTGTACGGTCGCAGGGCGACCGTACGGACTATATAGGAAAACTCTGCATCGGCCGATCGAGTCGCGACCGAAGTCCGACAAGGACTTCGGGTGCGACAGTTGGGATCGGCCGAGTAAGGCGGTGAGGCTCCAGCCGAAACGCCGATTAGAGTCACGATCCCGTTTCTGGTCTGGCGCATATCGATCGGAGACCGTAGACCTATGTAACGTAGCGGCACCGTTACAAGTTGGACGTCAGAGGGGTATGCATCGTGGCACAACTGGTTTGCCCAGTGCATGGTCCAGTGTTCGTCTCTGTCATCGGGGAGCTCGTCCAGGCCTCCCGGAGCGTCGGGTGGAGGATCTTGGGGGGATGATCTCCTCGGAAGTCTGCTGAGGGCGTCTGGTACCACGTGTGTACGTCCTGCTTTGTGGAGAAGCCGTATCTTGAATTGGCTAACATATTCCATGGCTCTGATTATGCGTCTGTTGCTGGTGCTTTGCGCTGTAGAATTTGCGATGTCCGCTGTGCGGTTGTGTAGGCCAATGAGGCCTTTGCAGTCTGTGAAGATGATCGGGGGAAGGACTTTGGTTGTATTGAGCCAGTGTCTGGCTTTTCGGAGTAGCTAAACGAAACCGCACGGCTCCATTTCAGTTGGCCAGTATCTCAACTCTGCCGACGTCAGGGGTCTGCTCAAGAAAGCGATTGGTTCGATCGCTGATCTCGGTGGATATCCTGTGATCAGTCCTTCGTCATTTTTCAGTTTCGCGAGGACGTCCTCTTTGACGTGGTAGATTTCTGCGCCGATTCCGTCCGCTGACGCATCAAAGTCGGCAAAGAGCTGTCTGTCTGGTGAACAGAAGGCGAGCTTGATGTTTTCTAGTAGTGAAGACTTGACCTTTTCGAAGCTGAGTATCTCTGCTTCGGTTGGAGTTGTGACTGCCACAGATGCTGTCCACTTCCTTCGATTGGTCTTGCTCTGTCCAGCCCGTGCCTGCTTTAGGAGCAGTGTCTTCCGATCCTGGAGTGGCTTGATCAATATCCCGTAGAGTGGACAGGATTTTTGTAGCCATGTTGTGAGTCCTATAAATGTCTCGAGGTCCTTTAGCATGTCGGGGAATTTCAATCTGCGGATTGCTTCGAGGCGTTCCGCAGTGGACGTCAGACCGAACGAGTCTACCAGATGTCCTAAGACTATGGCGCTGGGATAGGCGATATATGTCTTGGATGGGCCCATACTGACGTTCTTCTCGAGGAAGATGCCGAGGACTTGTCTAAGATCGTTCACGTGGTCGTTGAAGGTTGGGGATGGGATTACGATATCATCACAATAGGACCTCGCCACTGTGTCTTGGAGCATAATATCCATCTGGCGTTGAACATACGCGTTGCTGTTTTTGTAACCGAGGACGGCGCAGTTGAAAGTATATTGGCCTCGGTGTGTCGATATCGTGAACATCCATTGACACGAGGGGTGGACCCTCCACTGGTGATAAAAACTAACAGCGTCGAGGACGGTCTGGTATGGCTTGCCTGCGACGTGTTGAAGGATCTCGTCTTGTGTTCGGATCGGATAAGCATCCGGTAATACGAGACGGTTAAATGGACGTACGTCCAGTACCATACGGCCTTTAATTTCAGGCTCTGCGGCTTTCTTGGACGTCATAATCTGTTCGATTTTTGCTTGTACGACCTTCCAGACGACGAATACTGGGAATGAGAACGGTACTTGCTGTCGCGTCCGGTAGGCTTTTCCACGCTCTCTGAGGTCGTCAATCGATTTGTCGATTATTTGCTGTCCCTTGTAGTTTAATGGGTAATGTCTGCAGTGTTTGGGTAGGTCCTTCTGCCAGTCTGGCTTGAGCTTGACTTTGAGCCATTCTTCGACTGGGATGTCCACGAATCCTGTGTCTTTGAATACCGTCTCAAATTCGTCCAGCAGTCCGAAGAGAACATCGAGTTGTTCGGTGCGTTCGGGGTCATTATATACATTGACTCCTGTGCGCGGATGTTTGACGGAGTTGGTGATGAATGGGTTGATGGGTGGTTTGACGTCCGTGGAGGGGCGGGATATCGCAAACTCTGCGGCTGAGCGGGCGTGTTCTTCGCTGACTTGGTATGCCAGGCATTCTGGATCTATCGTCATGAGATGACCTAGGAATTGTCCCTTGGCGAGTGTGATGGGTCTGTCTGACTCATTTCTGACCAGGATGTCCGTGAGCTCTGCATTTGCAAGTAGTGTGAATGCGCTGATATGGTCAGACGCAGAATTGAACAGGAGATCTTGACCGTCGTGGGGGGCTTTGTGGTGGATAGGGACGGATGCGTATGACCGAGCTGGGATGACTTTGGCTTTTCGTGCCTTCACATTGATCCGGCGTGCTGGGCCGCGGGCCTGGGTGTCCATTCTGATCGAGATTCCACAGGATTGGATTATGGCCGCATTCTGTGACATCAATATGTCGAAACCCTCTGGTTGTAGTATATCTGTTCCGATAAGCATATGCGCTTTTAAGTTTTTGACAATGGAGACTTCCTTTACGAGGTGGGCCGTGGCTGGTTGACCTTTGTCATCTGTCCCTTGAAAGTAAAGGTCTAGGGTGACAAATTGGTCGCTTGTATGGATCGTGGTGCCTATGCCTCGAAGTCTAACCGGGACATCCCTCTTTGAGCGTTTGATGTGGGGGAATGTTTTGGAGATCCAGTCATCATCGCCGACTGTCTTTGAACACCCGGTATCTGCGCAGACGTCAGTTTCCATGGCTGGGTTCTTGGGGTCCGTCGTGATGTAGAACTTGAGATAGCTGTACGATCGGAATTTGTAGTCTGTGGGGGGTGCCGGGTGGACCTGTGGAACGTAGTCCAGGACGTGTTGTATCCAGGCCGGGGACGTCTTGGCAGATCGTGGCTTGGATTGGTTCTTTCTGGCCTTACTGTGATCGGTCTCGAGATGGGAATAGAGTTTGTTCTGGCTTGGAAAGGTGGATCCGCAGTCCCGACATTTGTGGGTCGGTACACTGTGTGACGAGTGGAATACCGTGCCAAAATTCGCGTCATCTTGGTCGTGGGTCTCGTCAGGGTGCTCATTGTCAGGGACATCCTGTGCGTCCTCGGTGATGTCCTGGGTATCCTGATCCTGGAACAGCGTGTTGTAATGGTCATCTTGGAGTTGCTGTTCTGGGTCAAAGTCGTCTTGATCCGGACCATTGTCGTCTTCATGGTACGCTGGTTTTGACTGACCGGACCACATGTTGTCCTTGAGGAAAGGTTTTTGATCCGCGGTGCGGGGTTGTTCGCCGGGACGTCCATAGTTAGGCTGTCCGTAGTTTGGTTGCCTCTCGAAGCGGCGGGGACCGAAACGATTCTGGGGATATGGTGGCCTGTCAGTACGGTTCGGACGGTCCTGCTGTGGCCGGGATGGTTGGTCCTGTCTATACGCAGGGGCATTCGGGGTCTATCGTTGAATCTTGGCTGTCCTTGTGGCCTCCATTGGGCCGGACGATTCTGGTAGCCCAATCTGTTTTGATAGGGGCTGAACTGACGACTCTGGCCTCCAGGTTGGGACGTCTGGAATGGGTTCTGAGGTGACAAGTTAGGTCTGTATTGGTAGGGACGGGGGATGATGCTGCCGTCGCGTTGAAGTTTGGTCGTGTGCTTCGGTGCGACTGGCTCTGATACGCACGTATAGATGGTGGTGTGTTCTTGGCGAGGTTCTTGATAATGCCGAGATGGGTGTGGATGCTTGCGATGAGATCGTCAAGCGATGTTTTGTCGGTCGGGATGTCGATCTCCGATTGTATTGTGGCATCTAGGGACTCGAACGCCATCCGAATCTGGTTCGCGGTATCCATGTTGCAGCCCTTTGCGTCCCGTATCACACGTTGGAGGTGGGCAAAGATATCATTGCCTTGATAGACATCATCCAAAGCGAACCTGTGGTATTGAAGTCGGGCCATCGAATCGCTCCACGAGGGCTTGAAGCGTTCTATCAACTTTCCGCAGACGGACGTCAGTGAGCCATCACGCAGCAGGTTACGGTCATTGTCCCTGAGAGCCTGGGTGTGCCAGAGGAGGGCGGGACCAAGTAGGCATTGCGTCCAGACTGATTTTACTGCTGCCTCGCCATGTTGAGATGCTAGGTGTTCGAGGCGCGTACAAAAGGCGTAGACATCTGTATACTTGCTTATTTTACCGTCGGTGACCATCCCAATGTATGCTGGGTCCCTGGCGGATGGATCAAAGTATCCGACGTCTGGTGCCCGTAGTGAGGATGCCTGTGGGGCGGGATGTGCATCTCCGTTCGCTTGGGTGCGAGCGGTGGCTAGGAGCTGTGCCATATCTCTCAGTTGCTGTTCTGATTGGGCGCGGAGGGCGTCATCGATCATCCGCCTTGCCGCCTCTGCAGTCAGGGGTTCTCCCATGGTTCGTGATGTCCTTGAGGATGGTCGTGGGCGGGAAGATGTGCCTGCACGCGAACTGGCTCGGCCACAGGATGGTCGTAGGTGAGTGCTGACGTCGTTGGTAAAGCGCTGTGGGTTGGTCTTGGAGTCCCGGGGCTCGGGTGGGTCACGTGATGTGGCTGGGGTGGGCTCAGGTGGTCCGGGCTCAGTTGTCGTCTGACTGGTGACGTCACCACTTGGGTTGTTCAGGCCCAGTTGTGAGAGCAAGGACGGAAGGAGCGCTGCGGACGTCGTAGACGTTGGGGCAGGCGCTGGAAGTGGGGGAGGAAGTATGGGATTGGGGAGGGGCCGACTCGTCTGGTCTGCTGGCGTTGGAGGATGCGGGTGGTTCTGGGACGGCCCTGCGACGTCTGAGGAATCCGCCTGATGGTAATTGTGGTCCTTGAAGGCGAGGTGGAGTTGCCGCCAGCGGGACAGAAAGTTCCGGAATACGGCTGAGGATTCAGCCCAACACAAGGGGAAGTCGTCCTCAAGGCTGTTGTCCTTGAAGGACTGGTCAGGGCTGAGGAAACAGGCGAGGACTAGGTCGTCCTCGGCAATATTTGCTGCTGTTGCAGATCCTGACGTCGAAAAGCGAAGTAATTGACGAGCTAATAGGTAGTCTTGCGTACAGGGGTGGGACATTAAGTGAGTGAGGAGGATGGGCGCCTCCTGGTGATGGGATGGGGTCCGCGGATGCGGTTATGGGGACGTCCAGAGGACGGGCTGGTGGAGGATGACCTCCTGGTTGTGCTGTCTGGTCTGGCAGAGGATCGATTGATGCGAAAACGCTAGCTACCAAGCTGTAAGGACAACACTACGCTGCGGATGCAGGATGTCTGTGATAACTGTGAATTCATCATCATCCTCCAAGGGGCTAAAGCTAGCTAAGCAGGTGAGGCTAGATATCTATGGATGCTAGTCTGTGCGCCAGCTGGTGGCAGCTGGTGCAAGTGGGGCTGGTGCGCTGCAGGTGCCAGCGGATGGCTGCAGGTGCGTGTGCCTATAGATGTCCTGACAGATGTGTGCCAGTGCCGGGTATCGTAAGCGGTGCGACGGTCGGCACTCGGCCAGGCCCCGGCCGGGAGTGGGACCGCCAAAAAACCACACACTTCGCGTGCTGCTCTCACCAAACCTGTGTGGCTTTTTGGCAGTGGACCCGCTAATTAGCCCGCTTGGTGCTACGGAACCCTGCCAGGGTTTGGATTACATAAGCGGGCGATGCACCGCACGGAAAAGAACGAATGCATATCTGCCCGACCCATTACGTCAATGATCAGCGGTGCGCTGTACATGCTGACAATCACCACAACCACGACTAGAACCGCAACCACATTCTGTGCGTCGCCTGTCGCCCGCCAAACCACAGCGCTTTTCTATTGTTCCTATACTCTGCCGATCACCTCCAAACACCTACGACCTCGCAGCCGTGCTTATACCTGTCTCATTCATGACTGCTTTTATTTATGACTACCTCAACAACCTAACACATGGTGGGCGACTCCTCCCGGCCATGATGCAGGAGGAGAATGAATGGTGCGGAGGCGAGACCGAAGCGGCCCTCTCTCCGGGGAGAAGAGATATCTTCGTTCAGTTGGTGATATCGTTTGCGCTGGGCCTATCCGCCTTCATTTCCTTTTGTGTAAGTCCTCTGCGCAGCCCCGCTAAGTTATATATATAGATCATGCTCACATTTGTGGTTTGATCCATCTAGATACTTCGTCCTCGATGGAAAACACTTTATGCGGCGAGAAATCTGCACCGTGACCATCAACGTATACTCCCAGTTCTCCCCGACAGCTTCCTCGGATGGATCCCTGCTTTATATAAAGTAACGGAGGAGCAGACCCTGGCCTCTGCTGGCCTGGATGCCTTCGTGGTGCGCATTTATATAACGCATGTAAAGAGAAGATGCTGACGACCATCCGCACAGTTTTTGTCCTTCTTCAAGATGGCAATACGCCTTTTTTCAATTATGCTGTTCTTTTCCGTCGTCGTATTGTGGCCTATCCACAGAGCTTTTGATAAGCCGGATCCAACGCAGCCGACGCCGCCCAAGAGCACCGCGCTTTATGTTCGCTCGGCTCTCGACCTTTCCCAAGATGAGCCCTATCTCTCCGTCCTAAAAGACAAGCAAGGCCATGATGACCAAAAAAGCTTGAGTTATCTCTGGTCGTACCTCGTCTTTACGTGGTTCTTCTCTTTCTTGACGGTCTATTTTGTTCATACCGAGACATTCAAATTGGTGAAGGTCAGGCAAGATTACCTAGGAACCCAGTCCACTGTCACCGATCGAACGTTCAGATTGACCGGGATCCCACGGGAATTAAGAACTGAAGAGAAGATAAAGAAGTTCGTGGAGAATCTAGAGATTGGACACGTACGGAATGTAAACCTCTGTCGGAACTGGGCAGAAATAGATGGTCTCATGGCTCAACGACAGCATACTCTTCACAAGCTCGAGGAGGCCTGGAGTTCTTACAAATCACAAAAAGCCGTGGCATCGCGGGCCGCTGCTAACGACAGCGCTCCAAACGGCGAAAACGAGCGGGGAAATGAACACGAAGAAAACGTAGACGAGCGTAATGGGCTCCTGTCTGGGAATGATCTTCATAATGGGACGGGCGAAATGGAACGACCGAAAATTAGTTTGCGCTTCGGTTTTCTTAAGATGCGAAATCGCAAGGTCGAGTATGATGCCCAATGTTCTATTCTTATTCGCGACAGATTTGAGGCTTCGTGAGCCAACATGAAGCTGTGCGTCACCTCTATTCATGTAGTCATCGCTGACCATGGAATTCCGATAGTGCGCTAGACTACCACGAGGAACAGCTACGTCGCCTGGACGAGAAAATCCAGGATGCAAGGAAGAAACACTATTCACCAACCGACACCGCGTTCGTAACCATGGATTCCATCGCGGCATGTCAAATGGCAATTCAGGCCGTGGTAGATCCTAGGCCTGGGGTTCTCCTGACAAAGCCAGCGCCGTCTCCATATGACGTGATATGGAGAAATACGTACGTTCCGCGGTATCGAAGGCAACTCCGGTCCGCCGTCGTCACAACTTTTATCACTTCCCTTACGATTCTCTGGTTCTTTCCCGTTGCCATCTTGGCGCAGCTGATCAGCGTCTGCAATATCAGCCGCGTTGCGCCAGGACTTGCTGATTTGCTCCAAGAACACCAGACTACGGCCGCATTGGTTCGGACTGGGTTTCCGACGCTGGTCGTCTCGTTACTCAACGTGTTGGTGCCTTACCTTTACGACTATCTTTCGAATCACCAGGGCATGATATCGCAGGGTGATGTCGAGTTATCCGTTATATCCAAGAACTTCTTCTTCGTGTTCTTCAATATTTTTGTTGTTTATGCGGTATCCGGTTCTGCTGCTCTCGCAGATTTCTGGAAAATCATAAGGGATTCGCTGAGCGACACGAGTACCATCGCGGAGAAAATTGCCCTATCTATCCAGAACCTCAGCAATTTCTACCTGAACTTCATCATGCTTCAAGGATTCGGGTTATTCCCATTCAAGCTCCTCCAGGTTGGCAGTGTTACGTTGTATCCATTTTATCGCATTGGGGCGAAAACCCCTCGCGACTACGCCGGACTGGTCAGACCGACCACCTTCTTCAATTACGGCTTCTATCTGCCTACAGCCTTGCTCATATTCATTCTCTGCCTCGTCTACAGCGTTCTTCCTGGGTCTGAGCTCGTGCTTCTCTTGGGAGTTTGCTACTTCGGCCTGGGGTATTTCGTCTACAAGTACCAGCTGCTCTACTCCATGGACCAACCGCAGCATGCCACAGGTGGCGCTTGGCCGATTATCTGTAGGCGTATCATTCTTGGCCTCATATCCTTTCAAGTTGTCATGCTTGCCATTCTAGTGTTGCGCAAGGCATTTTCTGGAGCTGCCCTGATCGCCCCATTAATGGCTTTCACGCTTTGGTACAATTACCGGTTCCACTATCAATTTATTCCTCTCATCAGGTTCATTGCTCTCCGAAGCATCAAACGCAATTTACAGCCTGGGCGGCAGAGCAGTCCGAGTCAAGACCAGGGAGAGCCGGTGAGGCTCATCGAACGGGTGAACACGGTTGACGAAGACAGAGAAAAAGGAATTCTCTTTATTAACCCTTCTCTGATTGTCCCGCTGGAGCAACCTTGGATTTACCAAGACCCGCCACCTCCTCCGTCTCCGGCAGAATTCGCCGGTTGCTATAACCGTGATGAGAACGATCATGTGGCAATGCCCGTAGATCCAAGCAGAATAGGGAGCACGGCGAGTTCGTTAAGTCTAGGAGATACGCACATATGGCGGGAGAACGGAGATAATAACGTCTAACCGGCCTACCATCATCGACTGATCCGTATATAGTCGTTTAGGATACCCTTCATGCCATTGAAATATAGCCAGTTCCTAAGCGATACGATTCACTTTAACTGAATCGTAGACTGTACCGTCATGTCTTTCCCTATTTCGCTTACTGACCGGGGTATCGTGAATTCGTACATGCGTAGATATACACATATAGGGAGACTGATGATGATACGCTCAACCGCTGGCTATGGCCACATGCCGTCGAACATGAACAGCCAGTCATCCCAGTATGAAGAATATTGTCCGACGAGCCAGCTTCGCCCGTCGCTAGATCCAACCTTCCATGGGCGGGTGTGCACGCCCTCCTTTCGAAGATGTCTCTTAAGCGCGACATTGATACTGAAACTGCTGGGGCTCACGCCTACAAAGTAGTCCGACTCCAAGAGCACGGCAAAATCGGCCAACGCCTGCTGGTCCCAGCTCAACGACATCAGCCCCTCCAATTCCCGGCCTTTTACCAAGTCGTACTTCGACTTCACATCCAAGTCCAGGTGCATGCGCGCATCATCACTGAATCTATGCGCCTCCGTCTCGCTTCCGGACGCTAGGTACGCCACGCCGCCCCTGAAGCCTTGCTTCTCTGCCTCGTGGAGGTATCCCTTGCTTTGATTGTCGTATGTCGGCCACGCCGACAACGCGTCCTCTTCCGTCCGGAGATGCACGCCTAGGAATGCGTCGGCGGGCCTAGTGTTGCTGGAGTCGACGCCTGCGGCAAGCGCCTTCATCGACGAGATTATGCCATCGGCGAGCGCGAGCACATCCTCGCGGATCCTCAGGAGACCGCCGAAGGTAGCCGTCAGCTCTGGCCCGTCGCGGATGACGGGCCAGTCCCAGAGCACGCCCCATGACAACCGCACGAGCATCGGGTTGGTCCAGCTCGTGCGGTTCACGGTGACTTCGTCCATCCACTTCCGGAACGCGGGCCCGAACCGGTCGGTATGGCGGTTCGGATCCCGCTCGTCGCAGCCTGCTCGCGTCCCGCCGAATTGCTTCGGCGTGATCCGCCGCACCAGGCGCTCCGGCGACAGGTTCTCGCGCGCGCTCTTGGCTGCTACGCCTGGGATGGCGTCTAGGCCGCCGCGGCTTCCGTCACCTGGGAACAGCGAGATATGCGGACAAGCCTCTCCCATCGCGTCGCGGAAGTGTGGTTCGGAGAACATGTAGCTGAAGGGCTCGTACCCTTTGAATAGATCCGCCATGTCGCTTGCTGAGCGTGTGCGGATCCGCGGCATTTGTAGCCCTGTTGCGCCTGCTTCGATGGCGTAGCGGAGACATGTTAGGATGTAGTTCCTTATGTTCCCTGGCCCGCCGCTGTTGTTGTCGCATATGAATACTAGGCCTGGCACTATTGAGCCTGACTCTACCTGCTCTGTGCATAGGCGCTGTAGCGGCCAGGCGATGAAGGGGGCGCGGGCTTTGGAGAGGTCTGTCGGTGCGGTGCTGGTTGGGGGTGAGACTTTGATGTGAGCGTTGGTGTTTATGCTCGGCTTGGTTATCTGCGGTAATAAGTGGAATTGCTGGGTATACCAGATTATGGCCAGGCTTGCCACGCATATCATTAGTGTCGCGAAACGGCGTAAGCTTGGGCGCTGGACCTTCATTGCGATGAGCTGCGACGATTAATATCGTGTCGCGCGCTTTGTTGGCTCTGGACTGAGGACTGAGGATCACGTCGAGATAATTGAATTCATTCCTCTTCTCGTGCTTCGTGCTGTATACATGTCAACTGCAATATCGCTGTGAGCTTCACTACTGGTTGAATAGTTGAGGGAAAGCATCGCATAGAATATTAGTATGTAACCCATTTGGACGCGGAATGAAGGTCCCGAGATGCTTGTTTGGGTATTGCCTCAGCGACGAACAGCGCCGGATTGTGGGCATTTGACTACGAAACTTGGTCGCTCTGCTTATACACTTATGAGTTAACATCAACGTTTAAAACAGAGGTCGACTCTCTGGAATACACGACCAAATTACTCAACAAGTTTGCAAGACCAGGTCTCAGCACCACTAGATGCAGAGTCTGAACTCAAACAACTTGATGGACGGATGCTTTTCTTTGAGGCAGAACCATGAGTGTCATTGCTCAAGAAGACCACTCCGATTGTTTCTTCAGGTTCCAATAAAACTGAAGGAAAACCGTAGGAAGCGGCCGGGGTGAGTTTCTTGAGTAGAGCTCATTCTTCTTGAAGCAGATAATCTGTCTGTCCCGCTGTTTTGAACCCAGACTCCAACTAATCAGTGGCGATGGGATGCTCTTGTGGTGTTGAGACCCGGCTTTATAGACCGCACATTAGGAGACACAACTGAGGATGAGAATTGAAGAGACGAAGCTGAAGGAGTCGGGCGGCACTCTTTTTGCTGCGAGACGCGCGGACCCACTTTATTGTATACACTACCGGTACAGAAGCCAATCGGGTGATGCGCGTCCTTATTGGCTCGTGTTGGTGTTTGTGGGTCTCCATAACCCCTATATTCCACGTACAGTAATAGTACACTCAAGTTCACACTGTCACACTGTCCTATCTGGAACTTGATCCTGCGAAGTCATCGCACGCCAAGTCTCACGATCGGGTGCTCACGATGGAATTCAAGGCCAGACAAAAGGCCTCCCAATCCCCCACCCAATCGTCTCAATTTAATTTTCCTGCAGTCAAACCCACGAAGCTACTTCATGCGCGCCCTTGTTGAGCATTTATGGTCATTCGAACGATGTCGGGTGCAAGCAACCAGCCGGCATAGCTCCGAAACCCGCAGTGTGGTCGGGTGACCGTCGCTCGAGGCCATCACTGGCACGTCTATGGGGACTGCCTTGGGCATGGAGAAGGGCACGCGCCCGTTCCGACATGGAGGGCAAAGAGCGAAAACTGCTGCCTCCATGAGATACGGATTATTAAAGTCTGGCGTCTATATCATTCTATCTGCGTGTTTAGTGATTACCTTGAACACTTTACTCGGCAATAATTTGCCCCCTACAGATGAAGCTGAGTGCGAAATCTTCCTTCCGGGCAATACGGCAGTATTGAAAATGTTAGAGACTCTCAAAATTGTGCTTTCCCTCCCACAGACCCTCTTCAGTCTTATTCCCTCAGCGATAACGCGGGCACTCCGTTTCATGCGCCAGCCCGATCTTGACTACGCTACCGCCGTCGCTGGCAACCCCTTTGTCGACGGATGGTACGCCGATCCAGATACTGAGTTCTATGAAGGGAAGCACTGGGTGTTCCCCACGTCATCTCGTTCTTACGATGAGCAGACATATCTCGATGCCTTCTCCAGCCGGGACTTGATACATTGGGAGAAGCATGCGAACATCCTCACAATTGAGAATGTCAAATGGGCGACTAGGGCCGTCTGGGCTCCTGCGCCGATATCAAGAAATGGGAAGTATTATCTTTACTTCGGCGCCAATGACATTCAGGAGGGCGAGCCGGAGAAGGGTGTTATTGGCGGCATCGGGGTTGCCGTGGCAGACAAGCCCGAGGGTCCATACTTAGATGCCATCGGCAAGCCGCTAATTGGCAAATATCATAACGGCGCGCAGCCCATCGATCAGGACGTGTTCATCGATGATGATGGCCAGGCTTATATCTTCTATGGGGGCCATTCCCACTGCAACTTGGCAAAACTGAACGACGACATGATCTCAATCGGACAGTTTGATGATGGAACTTCGTACAAAGAGATTACGCCTGAAGGTTACGTTGAAGGAGCCCAGATGATCAAGCGTAACGGGAAGTATTATTTGATGTGGTCTGAGGGTAACTGGACAGGGCCAGATTACAGCGTCTCGTACGCCATGTCCGACTCGGTCATGGGCCCATTCCCCAAACTGGCCAGTATCATACAGCAGGATCCTGCAGTTGCGAAGGGCAGCGGCCATAATGGTGTCATCAACATTCCCAACACGGATATCTGGTACATCGTCTATCACCGACGCCCACTTAGCGAGACGAATGGCAACCACCGAACGCTAGCATATGACCGCATGTATTTTAACGCAGACGGCACGATTGCCCCCGTCACAATGCTCGTTCAGGACGAGTTTTCTGACGGGAATGCCATTGGGTGGAAACAGTACGGTAGCAAATGGCCCGTTGCTGGTCAGCGACTGACAAGCTCTGGATCCGGCGTTGCAATGCTGGACACCAACTTCGGAGATCTAGTTTACGACGCCGTAGTATCGGTTCAGGACTCCCAGTCTCATGCGGGACTTGTGTTCCGCGCGTCCCACGCGTCGGATAACCTATCCCAGCTTGACGGCTACTACGCCAAGATATCAGTTTCAGGTGGCGTGACCCTCGAGAAGATCAATAAAGGAGTACCCTCCGTTCTGGGCCGCGGCAATACGACCACCAATATCACCACTGGAAAGGAATACCGTGTTAGAGTTCGGGCAGTGGGTTCTAATATCAGTGTTTTCGTTTCGGATATGGCGACCCCCGAGATCATGGTAGTTGACGACTCGTTCTCGACGGGACAAGATGGTGTGCGCGCTTCGGCGGCTGGGGCCAAGTTTGGATTTATTTCTGTGGCGAAACCGTAGCTGGTTTCTCTCTGATTATCATGGCATTCATTTGGCTCTTGCTCTTGTCGGACGCACGAAGGGAGTGATCATATACTAAAGGGCATTTGAACTGGGGAGCTGACGGTCATAATTGGGCACGATATTTGAACAATCTGGGAACCAGCTTAGTATATTGAGTCTGAGATCAATTACCCAGGTGCCCCAAATAATCCTGATGCAAATGGCTATGTCGATGTCGATGTGGACGGCAGAACAATGCGACTGCGGAAGACTGCCTGAACCATAATACTTTAGCCATATCGCGGCTTTGTTCAAAGCAATATTGATACAGCCCGAGTCTGTCTGATCGTGGAATCTTAAAGGGGTCAATATCTACACAGCCACCTGATGAAACCAATTGCTCTACAAGTCGTGGCTCCGACTATATCTCCCTGATATACTACTGCGATCCGATGTCTAGAGCCCCTGGATTGCTAGATTTACGTGATATTAAAGAATAATAGGCTCCTCCTGAGTTAGACAACGTTGTGGCCCCCATCGTCGACACCTCTGTTCCTGCGCATAATCGTCGCCCCTCGCATAACCATCGCCCCTCGCATAACCTCCTCCCTTCGCATAACCTTCTCCCCTCTGTCCCATGACCATTTCGCATCGCCATTAAGGTACAGTACCATAATTGCCTGTATCCTTCTTGCCTTGTGTCTTCTTTGCAAAGTACTGGTACCCTCTGTTACCTATCGTGAAGCATATGACGAGAAGTCCCTTCTACAAATCACAAAGTCTCTCTCTTCCACAACAACACCAAACGCAACTACTTAGTGTCCTGCCTTCATTGTTCTGGCATTCTCAAGAGTTCTCAATGCGGAATTCTGAACAGGTACCCGCAGAAATTACTGCTCCTGTCAAGTTGCGGCAGTTACCTCCCCTAACCCCCGTAACAAACCTATGGCAATGCGCATCCTCTTCCATAACCTGACCTCTGCCACTTCTGTTTCTCTTAACATCTTCTTCCCCCAAACACCTACCCTCAGAACCTGGTGGTCTTCTTACCTTCATCCACAACAAGTTCTCCATCCACTCTGGTTCTCTGAACACATCTTTTTCTTCTCACACTCGCAATCCTACCTCTCTTATTCTTTTCTAGCATTGTTCTCTACTTCCGGAAGAGGCATCGTAACTTCGTTTCGTTTCGTGGGGCATCGCCCTGGAAACTGTTTCTATTGTTCAATCGGTAAGCTTGCAATCTCTCGTCTTCTCGATCTCCCCCCAGAACTGCTCCATCTCTTCACCGTTTCCTCGTTCATCACCTCTCGGTCTTTCCTTGAAGGGTCTTCTACCTCTGCTCCCTTTCTTCGTTTGTTACCTTCTCTACTTTTCCTCGACTGCTACCCTCGCCTTTTCCCAACCGAGTTTCCACCTTTCCTGCCTTTCCTCGATCATTACCTTCTCGATCTCTCACTTGGTGTTATTCCACGGCCTCTACGTTCGTCCTTTTCTTCATTCATTACCCGCTCGATCCCTTCGCAAAAGCACTGCTACTTTGCTCCCGTCTTTTCGTTCGCTGCCTTCTCGACCTCTACCCCGGGATCTCCCACCTCCCCGCCGTTTCCTCCTTTGCCACTCTCGTTACATTTCCTGGTTCGTTACCCTCTCCGCAAAGGAGCCTCCATCTCTTCTACCTTTTTTCGTTCATTATCTTGTCTGTCTCTTCCCGAGAGAGCCTCCACTCCTTCTCTGTTCCCTCGTTGCCACTCTCTTTAAATTTCCTGATTCGTTACCCTCTCGGCCTCTACCCAAAGGAACCTCTACGTCTTCTACTTTTTTTCGTCCATTACCTTGTCGATCTCTTCCCGAGAGAGCCTCAAACTCTTCTTCCTTACCTCGTCCATCACCTCCTATGTCCGTCTGCCAACATACCCGCGCGTATCCTTGACATCGTCGACGCGCGGGGTGGCTCTATGGCACGTCATGTTACCCAAGTTCTTCTCTTAACTTCAAGTCACTTCACCCCATGCTGGCCTCACTGCAAGCTCTACCCAGTCTTCCCATCTAACCTCCGCGTCTATCTTAGGCAGTATAACTACTTCGACTTACCGGCTCAAGCTTCCGGCTACGGCCGTCCCGTCACAGCAATAGCCAATTTCATCGAGATTTATCTCTTTGACGGGTCAGCACCAAGTCGAGTGTTGACATTATATCACACAACATTCTATCCTCAACCTCATCTCGTCATCACCAACCCGATCTCATCCGCGTCGATCAGACCTGCATTCAGTTACTAACTTATCAACACCCTGACACTCTGTAAGTCAAGATTTGATCGTATACTCCACTGGGACATTCGAAGGTCACAACTAACACGAGTCCAGACAAACACCTGAACGCCGCGGGTTATCATTACATTCTCACAGCTGTCTCCCATCAGACAAAGGCTATTTTTATTTCTGTTTCTGTTTCATGATTCCCTACGCTTTGAACGTTTTGCTTCGAAAGCACACGCCGTCGAAGAAAGTCTACCCCCCATCGCCTCATACCTCGTTTCTGATCACACCATCACACCGTCACTATACGAACATCTCGAAGGAACTCTCTTCGAAGACTCGAGCTCGACTCTATTAGAGACTATTATCATATCTCCTTTCGCAATATCAGCAAGAGGAGATTCGGTTCGACCTCGACAACTTCATTGTTAAGACTTATCAAACATTCGAATCATCGACACAACACTATTCACAAGTCCTCCTAAGACAAAACGTCAAGATGGACAAACTTCGCGCTGCCATGAAGTCCGGGGCCCTCATGCCTCGCAAAGCGGCCTCTACCATCAATGCATCCGTCAATCGAGCGCTGACTGCCACCAGCAGCACTTTTGAGCGCGGAGTCGAGGCCGTGAAGCGCAAGGTAGAACTCAAGCTCGTGCGCGAGATCCTCCGTCTCAACAGAGAGTGTGAATTTCAAGCGCGGATGATCAAAGGCGCGCTGCTAGC
Organism: Xylariaceae sp. X802; assembly: GCA_028637635.1. NCBI lineage: Eukaryota > Fungi > Ascomycota > Sordariomycetes > Xylariales > Xylariaceae > Xylariaceae sp. X802. Next base: position 263,196 of record JAJFDH010000011.1, on the reverse strand, counting down.
AAATGGAATTTACAATGTGAATGACGTGGAGACTCAGGGATACGTCCAAACCGGCACCATGCCCACCCTAGAGGAAATCTGCTGGCTCAAGAAAGAGCAGAGAATCCAAGCCCAATTGCGCGAATACGTCGAGCTCCGCCAGACCATGGCTGTTCATTACGAACAGAAGTACTGGCAGTACAAGAACAGTACTGAGCGTCACTTGAGCTTCTGGAACAACATCGAGGGAGAGGCGCTCGCGGCCGGTATATGGGGAGCGGGAAACACCATGTCCGAGTGGCGCAACTGCGCCCGCATTCACAAATTAATGGAGGAAGAGGCCCGCCTTGAAGACGAGGCCCGCGCCGCGGCCGGCGATGTCGACAGTAGCGCTAGCGACAATGAGGATTACTGGTCGTACCGCCGAAAGATCAGAGAGGGCTTCGGTCGACTTGGCCAGAACGTCAAGCGCAAGATCGCTCAAATCCCGGACAAGTTCAAGAAGAAGGATCCGTTGGATCCTACCGGCCAGCCCTTCCATTGCCACGTCTGCTATGCGTGCAAACCTATCGACCGCAAGATGCAGATATCCCGTGCGTACGACGATATGTACGCGGGTTATCATAACATGACCCTCGTGGCCTTTGAACGGGCCCAAGCTGTTGCCGGCGAGTTACGCCTTCACTGGCAGCCTCCGGCCAGAGTCCCTGGCCGGGGCACCACACCCCGTGATCGCATGCTTGACGCTGCGGTTCTGTACATGTGGGCAGACCGTGAGGATTTCGCTTACTTCGGCTTGTAAAGTCGCCGTATGGTTTGGTCCTTGGCACAAGACGAACAAGCAGAATGTCCGAGGGTCTCAGGTAGGAACGGTAGGGGAACATCTTCCGGAGTTTGGGTGTATCAATGGAATTAATTAATAAATGCTTCAGCTGGTAGCATACATGCGACAAGGATTCGCGGCATTACGTTTTCTGGCATCCCTCAGGTACACTCTAGGCATGTATGCGATGAGCAAATTACAGCCGAATAGGTATACTAGGTAGATCACAGAATAAGGATTCATTCCTCTTCAGCAACCTCTCCATCACCCTCGTCATCCATTCGCAGAACAAATTCATTTTGCAGGCGCGTAAGATAACTTCCCATCGCCGCATCATCCATCCCGGACTGCCTCAACTGTGCTAGCATCGAGGATAGGTCAAGGATTAACTTCCGCTGGCGAAGTAGCCGTCTCGCTTCGGACGAGTTCTTCTTTCTTTCCGTGGACTCTGCCAGACTGTTTGAGACCTCTTGTGCCACTTGAATAAAATGTTCCGGGAAACCCATTGCTCTGGCTAGATTTATGCCGTAGTTTTTCTCCTGAATCGGGCCAGTCTTGATCTTGTACAGCATGGTCATTTTCGCTTGGTTCTCGGATAAAAGAGAAACATCCGTCTCGAGGTGGAGGTTCAGAACACCCGGCCGGGGACCAAGGACTTTGGCTGTTGGTTTCATTAATGCTAACTTCGAGACTAATCAAGGTAGTATTTCATACCTAACTCCTCAAAGTGAGTGGCAAACCAGACAAGAGACTTGCTTTGAATGAGTGCCTCGGATATAGCGAGAGCAATAGCTAGGCCATCTCTCGAGCTGGTTCCACGGCCCAGCTCGTCAATAATTGCAAGGCTCTTGTCGTTGATATTGCTATAGATAATTAGGTGAGATCAAACTAACCAAACTATAAGAAAACACCCCTACCTTAGAATGAAAGCCATTTCCCTCATCTCAAGTGAAAATGTTGACATGTTCGCTTCGATGCTGTCATCGGTAGACATTCGTACGAAGAGCTGTTGAATGATCGGAAAAGCAGCGTATTGCGCCGGAACGAAAGACCCAATCTGAGCCATGACTTGCATGAGTGCAATCATCCGGATATAAGTGCTTTTCCCACTCATATTACATCCAGTGATGATCTGGAACCGATGTTGCTCGTTTGCATAGACATCATTCGGAACGAAACGCTCGGGATTTACCTGATTTCATTTCAGCTGTGCAATAGAAGATAATGGATGTAGGCCGAGACACTTACACGTTCGCAAATTGGATGCCGCCCACCCTTCAAGGCCAGGGTATCGCTGATTTCAGGCCGAATGTAATCCCTGGTAGTAGCCGATTGCGCAAACGATGCTATCATATCCAGAAGGGCAATTCCTTCGCACACTCGAAAAAGATCGGGGACAAATTCGCGAATCCTGTCAAGAAGGCGCTGGATTACGTCGTCACTTAGCATTACTGCCTCATTGTGAGAATCGGTTATGCGGTTGTTGAGTTGAACTAATGTGAGCGTTTGGCACTCGATCCACCGATTCCTGACTATACTGTTGATGAATATGTCAGGTAGTTGCCGATCTTCGAAATCGCTCTGCGCCAGTCGTAACCAGAACTTGCGGCGATTATCAAACTTCACCTCAACTGGAATGCCGTTCTCTTCTGCGTTCTCTTTAGTAGAATAATCTGGTGTGAAATTAAGGTGATTTCTTACTGCTGAGTTCGTCGACATGCTGATAGACATCTTCAGTTGCTTCCTTATATGTTTGCCGAGCCACATCCAGAAGACCATGCACACCGGACTACAGGAATGTCAGAGTATTATTAGCAGCTTTGTACACTGGCGCTCACCTTTACAGCATATGTCCTTTGATTTCTCATGTCTATCGGTGATTTCATCGCAGTGACATCGTCATTGATCGTCTCAGCGATGATGTCCATTACCGACTGAGTCGCTTCCATTCGACATAACTCACAAACACGGCGCAACAGGTCAGATCGCCCGGCTCCCAGAGCCTCTCGCAACGGTGGGACGGCAATGGCAAATGCCTTAACCCTCAAAACCAAATCTATTGCGAACTCCGACGCATGGATCGACGACTGCTGAGGCACAATAACAAGCTTCTCAAGTCAATATATTTACAAACGAAGGGGTAAAGGATCATACGCTTGTCAAGAGCTTCTCAACGTCGCTGAAATCCTTAAGTGCTGAATCTAGTCAGCCTCCATCGTCAACGTGAGTCAATAGGCTGTACCTTTGCGAATCTCAAAGAACATGTCTTCCTTCATAGTGAGCTCTTCTAGTGCGTCGTAACGTGGCATCAGTGTATTTTCAACTTGGCTAGAGGGTTGAATTATGTTACTCCGTAACATCCGAGATCCCATTGGGGTTAAACACTCGTTCAGAAGACCGAAAAGACAGTCTTTAGACCTTGGCTCATGCAAATTCTGGATTAACTCCAGGGAGTGAATAGTCGAGAGATCGATCATCACCGAGTTTTCCGATGGCTCGTATCGAATTCGCAGAGAGTGCGCAGCAATTGACACGCGGCAGGACAGTTCTACATACTTGAGCGCCTAAAACTAGTGAGATACTTGAAAGCAGGCGAAGGATTGAGCGTCTCACAGCAGCAAAGGAACATGTGGCGTAAAAGTTGCCCCCGATCGCTACCTTTATTGCCTCGAGGTCATCTCGGAATGCCAAGCTCTGGATGAACTCTAGTCCAGCATGTTCAGACCAATACTTACGATCAAGCCCCTCGATTATAGTGCCGGGGAGCTCAGCTTCGATAATTGAAGAAAGGTTGGATTTCGGGTTTGGGGGCAGCGTGGTGTTCACCATTAGGATGGTTGATGGCTCATACATCTGTATCTTGTGAACGGTCCTGACGTAGAACTGCGTGTCACAGATTTGACTCAAGACGGCCTCATTGGTGGTGATGTTTATGAAAGCAAGACCGACGGAGGGAGATACGCCGCGCGCTTCCGCGACGGCACATATGACAACATGTGAGTCAGAGCCCCAAATAGACGAATGGGCCCGGGACTTTCTTCCTGAGGCAGTACTAGTACGGCGTCGATGTCCCGAGGGCCGGGATGACGCGGTTATGGAACGAGACCTACTATAGGAGTAGGTAGTAGATTGACTGACACTTGTCGAAGGTCTTGGCGGACCCATAAGAGGACCAGCGGAAAGCGATGAAATACTCGAGCGAGCGGCAGGAGATTCTGAAGAGCTATGAAAAGATGGAGGAGACATGGGTCCCCGGGGCATCGGGGATGGCAACATATTACGGATGGAGGACATCTCTAGTAGTTGAAAAGGGGGTCTTTCACAATTTTGCTTGTTGCACGCTGGATTCTGATATTAATGTACAAGTCGATGGTGAGAACTTCGGTTGATTCGGAGACTGAAGACGGTGTCTTCCAGGTTGTAAGAGATATCCATGCTGAGCCCGGCAAGAGAGATTGAGAGAAGCAGCGGCTTCGAGCCTTCGACGCTGACATTGAAGCACCTGCCGACAATTTCGCACTCGCAAGAAAAGAACGGATCGGCCGTCAGGGTCCCCAATCGATAGCACGATAAGGGAGGATAGCGTTACTGATAAGCATTTTTGCATCTTTATTGTCACCCCGCAAAAAAGATAAGACGCTTATAAGTATAACCTCAACACCATAATTGCGACCTACCTACCTAGCAGTTCAACGTCGACGCCAGATACTTCGGGAAGGCCTACACGGTTCGCTTTGATCCCAATATGGCCACAGTACTCCCTCCCCCCTCCAAGAGGCAAAAGCGCGAGGCCTTGGAACGCTCGCAAATCCAGCAAGATGTCACAACCACCACAGTTACTGGCTCTATCAGAGCGCGCTTCGTCGACAGCGAGGGCAAGGAGCTCGCCGAGACTGTTGAAATCCCACTTGCTGATGCCACTGAAAGAAACGTTTCTTCTTTGTTGAACACGCTACTCCAAAGAGTATGTCAGCAGAGACCTTGTGTCTGAGTTGTGCCCCTCGAAACGGGACAGAATCCTAACATCCCTTCACAACTTAGGATCGCGAAGATTTTACCCCGTATAGATTCCGTATACAGATTCCAAACTCAAATACCGTAATCGATTCTTATCCTGGCCCATCTGAGTTTCTTGAGGTGCTTCGAAAGCATGGCGTGGAAAATCCATTTGAAACGACCCTTTCTCTCACCGCGGAGCCGCAGTCCGTCTTCAAAGGTGAGCGCAAACCGCACTGGTAGAAGGAGAAATGTTATTGACTCAGGCGGTTTAGTCCAGGCGGCGACACGCATGGCTCACAGGTTAGTACAGCGCGCTATCATCATTACGATAACCATGGCAGTCATAGGCCTAGGACAACAGTTCGCGACTATGAAGCTGTGGCTAACTAGCTGGCTGAAAAGAATTCCCGGACATGGCCAACCCATCCTCACAGCCCAATTCTCCCCCAAGACCGGCTCAGTACTTGCCACTGGTTCTGGAGATTGCACAGCAAGGCGTATGTATCCACGGCAAATGGACGTGACCGGGACAAAAGTTCTAACAATTTCTCTTAGTCTGGAATACAGAAAGCGGCACTCCTAAATATACCTTACAGCATTCAGGCTGGGTTCTAGTATGTTCCTTCGACCCCTCTGGGACATATCTGGCAACTGGAAGTATGGACAAGGTTGGTCAACCCTCTCTTGTGCTGTTACAAACCATCTGACGTACCATGACAGATGGTTCGACTGTTCGACCCAGACACGGGGAAGCAAATAGGGAAACCTTTCACGTAAGCGAAACTTGCAAATACGCCAAGGGCAATGTCGATGGCCCCTTGGACAATTACATCTATTGGGAGAGATCTATGTCCCTGAACTAACAAAGTCTCAAAGTGGCCATAGCAAATGGATTACTAGCATTGCATGGCAACCATATCATTTGTGGCGAGAGGATGGCCCACGATTTGCAAGCGCCAGGTGAGTATTTTAGGTAATTGGCAGATGTGATATGTTGACTTTTCTTTATAGTAAGGATGCTACAATTCGGATACATATAATTTCTGGCGTAACGCACCACGTACTGTCGGGACACAAGGTATGTTTTTTACACCCGCAATGTTTGTAAAAGATTCTGACATACTTCAGTCTGCCGTAACTATGGTTCGGTGGGGAGGATTAGACCATATCTATTCCGCCAGTCAAGATCGGCAAATAAAAGTTTGGAATGCGTCAGATGGCACACTCCGACACTCGCTGAACTCCCATGCTCACTGGGTCAATCATAGTAAGTGTGCTTCTATATCTCTATACATCGTAGATTTCACGGTTGACATGCTACGGCAGTTGCGCTCTCGACCGACGCCGTCTTGAGAACCGCATTCTACGACCATACAAAAGATGTCCCGGCTTCCGTAGAAGAGAAAAAAGCAAAAGCCAAAGCTCGATTTGAAAAGGCGGCCACACATGGTGGCAAAATTGTCGAGAGGCTGGTATCTGCGAGTGACGATTGCACAGGTAAGTTCCTATAGCGCCTCTAAGACTGTATTGCGATGTTTCTGGGCTAGAATCCTCTCCTATTATATGCGCACATTTGCTGACATTGACACTCTGGTTAGTTTATATATGGGACCCGGAGTCGCAGGGTTCCAAACCTATAAACAGACTAATGGGACATTCGAAACAAGTCAATGCCGTAACTATCTCGCCAGATGGTAGACTAATTGCAACTGCGAGTTGGGACAACTCTGTGAAGATTTTCGATAGGTTAGTGGGCCATTCTCTCACGTGTGGTGAACCTTGCGTTACTAACCAAACTACAGAGATGGGAAGTTTCTCGCGACTCTCCGAGGCCATGTGAGTTGAAGTCGACGTCCTCTAGTTCTTGATTTCTGTCTCTCAGAGAAATGAGAGACATATCGGGCAAGAGGTTGTAGGTGCAACTTGATTATTGACGTCTTGCTAGGTCGCTCCCGTGTTTCAAATTGCATTCAGCGCAGATTCGGTACGTTGTCTTGCCAATTGTTGTACATTCTCTGCTTACTGACCGTGTGGCACAGCGACTACTAGTATCATGTGAGTATCATCCAACAACTATCTCTGCGGCACAGCCCGGTAGAATACGTGTCCGTCAGCCGGATCGCAATCACCCAAAAGCGATATCGTTTCTCGAGATATTAAATCACTGACTATGTCTCCTAACAGGCAGCCGAGACACCACGGTCAAAACCTGGGATATGCGGACTTTCAAGCTGAAGACCGATCTCCCCGGCCACGAAGATGAGGTATATGCCGTGGATTGGTCGGCTGATGGGACTTGTGTGGCCTCTGGCGGCAAGGATAAGGCGGTCAGGATATGGCGTCATTAAAACGGGATTCTCGGACGTAATTCTCATACCGACATCCCCAAGGGGCTTGTAAACTAAAAGTAATACTGCGACCGACGCCAATTCTTCAATGGCTGGTCTTTGCATGATACCCTTTTGAACTGCCCCTGTTTCTACAATCAGGCCAGGCCCCGTATCTAACAATTCGGCGCAGTCTTTCTATAGTCGTCGAGACCCGAGTCCATCTAGTGTAAATGCCAAGTGGAAAAAACCGCGAAACGGAAAAGGCCAGGGGGGAATCAACATGGTAGGAACCAGCGGTATTAACGATCCATCTGTCTAGATATATACTCGTCTACGTCGCCTCTTTTGTATTTTCTGTATGTACCCCAAACGGTCACACCCGCCGTCCTTTTACGTCACGGCAGTAGTTCCCCCTCACGCCGATCAACGCCCTGGATCAACCCTCCACCCGCCGGACTCAATCAGCCAAGCACTTAGCCCCGTCTTCCCGGGTGACGCGGAAACACCAGTTGAATTCGTCCTTGGCCTTTCCGAGCTGCACGGCCCTCAGCTGCGTCAACAGCCGCGTGCAGATGGCGCCGATGTCGTCGTCGGACCGCGAAGCCGGGGCGTAGGTGACTGTTTCCGAGTGTGCGTCGGATGATAACCTCGCGTGCTTTCCAATCGCGGAGGTGATGGAGTTGGGCGAGGTGGGGGCCTCGCGGCGGGTGATGGATCGAATGGGCACGAGCGCAGCCGCGGTACCGGCGGCCATGACCTCCGTGAACGACGGAAGCTCGGAAAATTTGACCTGGTTCCAATTAGCACGGGCCAACGAAACAACGGGCGTCGGTTAGACCGCAAAGCAGACACATACGGATCTCGATTCAATTTTCCAGCCGAAACTCTTTCCGAGCGCTTGTACACTCTCGACCGTGACGCTCTGGATAACGTTCTTGGAGTCGGGAAAGACGAGCGTCACGTCGTCGCCGTCGACCTTGGCGCCAATGAAGCCGCTCGTGCTGAACTCGTCGATCTCGGAGCGCGTGGCGCTGTCGAGATGCAGGGTGATGTCGTACCCATCCCGTCGCGCCTTGTCGCTCCACCGTAGCACGGGCGCATAGTTGCCGCCGATCTTGGCGCTTCCGGTGCCGTTCGGCGCGGAGCGGTCGAACTCGTCGAGAACGAGGCACTTGACGAGGTGGGTGCCGTGGTACACGCCAGTAGGCATGACGAAGACGCAAAACATGTACTCCTCAGGCGGGTTCAGGCCCAGCTGGGCGCTGGAGCCGTAGATCTGCGGGCGCACGTACATGGCGGCGCCGGTCTCGTGGGGTGGCACGAATTCGGCGTTGAGGGACACGGCGGCCTTGGTGGCGGCGATGAACAGGTCCTCGGGCACGGGCGGGCACGAGATGAACTCGGCGGAGCGCTGCATGCGGACGGCATTCCGGTCGGGGCGGAAGACGGTGATGTCGCCGTTGGCCATGCGGAAGGCCTTCATGCCCTCGTAGGCCTGCTGGCCGTAGTTCAGGGCGGGGGCCATGCCGTGAATACGGATGTAGGGGTCAGCGACGAACTTCGGGGCGGTCCATTTGCCCGTCTTGACCGAGTAGTGGCATTCGATGTGGCCATTGACTTCTTTGTGTTAACTCTCGCACACTGATGGATTGACCGAATCATGGGCTCTCACCTTCGCGCACTCGGAAGCCGAGATTTGACCAGTCAATGCCGGTGGTTGGTTGCGGGGGGAACTGAGCGGCCATGGTTGCTTCGGTGACTGCCTATGGATACAGGCAAAGTTCAATGGGTTGCGAGGGTTGCGAGGGTTGCGAGGGTTGGACTCGGGGAGGTAACAAGTCAAGTAATGGCTACCGTATTTACTACCGACCCAGTATAAGTAGGGGCTATAAACACGTAGGTATAATGAATGAATAACGGTCTGCCTATCCGAGCGCTTCTGATTCAGCTCCGATGGCGGAGCACTCGCTAACTCAGGACCGTCGAGGTTGGGAGGCGAAACTGTTGCAGACTTGCAGTCAAGTCGCCCGTCGTGTCCGCTTGCTGACTGCTGTAAAAACGGCCACGCCGTCCCCGCCGCTTTGTTTAGTTCTTTCGTCTGCATAGTGCCTAAGTAAGTAGGTCGGTAATAATGTACCGGTACGCACAGCTGGCGCGGAAGCGCATTCCTGCCAAAATCGGTTGGCGGCCGGGTTGTGTGCCCGGGATGTCTGTCGAAGGCTCGAAGGCTCGAAGCCAAAAGGAAGCTCGAGTCATTCGAAGCACGATCCCTGCTGAACTATCTAGCCGTCATCAACGTGGGTTCTGGCGTGCGCTCCAAATAGGTACCGAGTGAACACCTATCAGTGCTATCACAGCGCCCGTCACGGGCCTGTATTGCCTGTAGGGAGCTGCATTATGTCGCCACATACCTAACCTACCTACTGTTAATGTTATAGCCTACTATAACTAACTACCTACCTACCTGGTAAGCGAGCGGTTTCCGTCAATGGCCAAACAATGAGGAAAACCTCGACTACGGAATACCAAGACGTAATTGTCGCTGGAGCTGCTACGGAAGCCTCCACTAGTGTACTGAAACTCGCTAGTAGCCATCCCCGATTTCCACTAAAGTGCACTGTCAGGACTCTGGAGTCAGACTGGCAGGCGGGGTTGCTAACGAAAAGCTAGCGCCCTATAGAAATTTCTACGCAGTAAGACAAGCGATGGCGGTCGCATTGTCGCACGGCGTTCGTGATTTTGGCTGCAGCACTTCCGGTTTGTGGACGAGACATACGAAGTACCTACGGTAGGTAATTAACTGTATATAACTGTACCTACATTGTACGAAGTTACCTAGGTATTCCGTAAATTAGTGTAGTGTACAGCGCGTTACTGATGCCGGCAGCCACAGCCAGTGTGAGGCAACTCGTGGCTGGCTGGCTGGCAGCCATCACAGCCGTGCGTGACATGAGGCTACACACGGTGTCGCTAACACGCAACGGCCCATCAGGGTTGCTAACACGTGATGAGTGATCATACCTAGCGTGGCAGGAACCAGCCCGCCTGAGCTTTGAAGCAACTTCAGGTACTAAACAATTAACTATAGCGCAATCTGGGCTAGAATCTTTCGATGATCAGAATACCTACAATCTACTACCTACAACACGGCCAATGGCCGTGACGACGAATGTCGGCAAACGTCGGCCAATATCGGCCAACATCGGCCATAGAACTACACTACCTAGGGCGCCCTGACGAGACGACTTCATACCTAGTATCCTACAAACTCCTTCAGGATCTAGCTACCGACAACTTACCTGCCCACTACATATAGCGTCAAGTCGCGAACTAGGTATGGCCGGGACATCGGAATACCACTTTAGACCGACCGAGCGCGATCGCGTGGAGTTTCGGGCTTGCGTCGAAACGCGCCAAGCACATATCAGGTATTCTACGCACGGTCGGAGCAGCTTTCTTCCTACGAAAGGCTCGCGAGCTTCTGGAGGGTTACGAGGACGCCTGCATCATGTTAGCTTACTTGGAGAGAATGGAGACTCCACTTACTACCAGTACCCCCCGTTAGAGTTGTATTTGCTTCGGTGTTGCGGCTGCCCAGGGCTACCGTGACGGCTTCTTTGACGATACCATCCTCCTGCATCTTGTTGGCCCACCGGAATAACATCTCATCATCCCGCCCGCCGCCTACAGCCATGAGGAAGTCGGGCGGGCTATCGGGGCTGTCAGCCTTCAACTGACTATGAATGTGAATAGCCGCCGTGACCTTGGTGCAGTCCCATGACTCCACCACTACGCAGCCCTCCAGTTGAGTCGCGTGGACGCGCAGTTCCTCGCACGATTCGTTGATGTGCGCCGTCCAGTCGCTCGCCTGCCTTTCAGCCATGGCAAAGTCCTCGGCGTTCTTGAAGTGAAATATTAGAGAGCAATTCCGGTCCTCGATCTCAGACCCTGGCGTGCGCTCGAGGTAGTACTGAAGAATATTTCTGACAGACTGTTTCCATACTGCAACTGTCCTCCTATCTGCGAATTCATTCCAGACATTGTGACCGGGATACTTAACAAAGGCGCCGCTCTCGGCAACCAGGCCAACGTTTGGGACCAATTGAAAAAGACGATCGAGTTCATCGGGTCTTCGTGCCGACATGATGAAAACAATGTTCCGATTGTTATACACCAAATCATTGAGCACAGTCAGTGTACGCTTGGAACGGAATTAGCTGCGCGTGCCGTATAAGCCGGTGAGATGCCAATCAATGCTTGATACTTACATGTGGGTTGGCGGGAACGGCACTCTTCGTCGTTTCGTACGGAATGAGGGTGCCTTCGTAATCCAGAAGGAACAGCCGCCGTTCGCTCTGGCTGTACCATTTCGCCAACTGAGTTACGTTTAGGCGTGGAACCGAAACTTGGTCATGACGATGTTGAACCTCGTAACTTTGGTCCAGTTGCGATAGAAAACTATTGAACCAGTGGCTCCCAGTCTGACGGCTTACCACTTTGCGAAGCGATGACCAACGCGAGGCCCTCTCCTCGCTCGACATTTCTACTGCTTGCTTGATAGCGTCTGAGCACTCACGGTAACTCCACGGATTCACAGACAGCTGCTGACCACCGAAAAGCGACGAAGTACCAGTGAACTCGGAGAGAATGAGCGATCCGTGTTTTTGATCACAATATTCGCCGTCCTGGCATACTATAAACTCATGAGATGTCAAGTTCATCCCTTCTCGTTGGCTGGTGATCATAAGCGCATCTGCAATCGTTAGAAGGGCCAGGTACTGGCAATATGGTATATCCTGCTTCAAGTATACTACCGGCTGGTATGCGAGATTTGCCCAGGTTGAATTTATCCTTGCGACAATGTCCCCAACTGCGTCATCTAGATCGCTCTTCTCGCTTGTCGATAGGGCAACTTGGATCAGCACGATCTTGTCCCTCCAGAATGGATTCTTGTTCAAGAACAGTTCGAATGCGAGCAGTTTCTGCCGCACACCGCGAACAAGATCAAGCTTGTCCCGTGCGACGATGATCTTCTTATCCTTATATCGATCTCTCATAATATTAATCCACTTCATCACTTCTGGATCTTGGCGATGGAGATTGAGACGAACAGGATCGATGCCGATAGCGTTGCTCGTGACATTAACGAATCGATCTTCTAGTTGGATACCTTCATTCGTCGTCTCCACGGAGAGGAGCCTGCTGCACGTCTGAAAAAAATGCCGCGTATATTCAGCGATTTGGAAGCCAATCAGGTTCGCCCCCAACATGCCCTCGAGCAACTGCTTCCGTACGGCCAGACAGCGAAATACTTCGGAAGAAGGAAAGGGAACGTGCAAAAATAATCCGATTTTGGCGTCGGGGAGTTTCTGACGGATCATACTAGGAAGCAAGAGCAAGTGGTAATCGTGGATCCAGATGCTGTCGCCGCGCTTCCAGTTCTTCACAATCTTGTCCGCAAAAGACTGATTGAGGTTTACATAAAACTGCCAGGAATGGTCCTCGTAGGCCTTGCTCTTGGGATTATCGGGGATCTGGTAATGAAACACCGGCCACAGAATTTGCTTACAAAAATGCATGTAGTGCCCGTCAAAATCCCTGTCCGAACAGAACACGGTCAACATGTTGAACTCGGTCGCCAGTCGATCATAGATATCCTGCTTGGTCTGCGTGCCCTCGAGCGCGTCTGTAGGCATGCCGAGTGTCCCCACACGTATGAATTCGTTGTCGTGTCCATCTCTCGCAGCGGCTTCTGCAGCGTTCCGGAGACCACCATTGCCCTGATCCGCATTCACGACGCGCCAGTCCGCATCTGCGAAGACGCTATCATGGCTATTACTCCGCGAAGTTCGAGGCTGAGATACACCTCGTTCCCCAGGCTCCTTCGCGCCAGGGTGGGCCTTCTCACGCCCGAGAATTGAGGCGGGAGGGGCCAGTTTTGCTCGTGACTTGGGTTGGAAACTTCGTCCGCCCCAAGGGGAAGACTCCTTATCTATTGGGGACTTGAACTCCACGCCGTCCGAGCCGTGCACAGGTAGACCATCTTGAGTCAAAAACAGGTCGCCGTCGATCGCACTGCAGTCTTCCGAAGGACTGAGAGGAGGCGTGTTCGTGGGGTGAGGTATGAAGAGACTGGGACGAGAATTGAGACGAGGCGGCTTTGGTGCGCCGGGATTTCTGAATTGACGCGCCTTTCCACCATTTCTAGGGGATGCGTCTGGAAGGGTGAAGTAGATTGTTTTGGGCAGGAATCTGCGAGAACATACGTAAGTCTACTGAATGCCATTGGTTTTCGAAGACAATTGATTAAGAAATAGACATTGTTATTGGCTCGGAATTCACAGCCAGTTACGACAGACGGAATAGCCAATGCAGCAACATAACAGACGGGAGCAAAGCAACAGGTCCTTACAGAGAAGCCAAGAAGACCGTCATCATGGACAATTGGCACCATAGAGGAAGCGAAGAACGAGCGAGCGCGAGAGAAAGTAAAGACTTTGGTTTTGGGATTAAGAGCTTACTCCATGGAATTAATTAGGTACTACCTACGAACCGCGGCATGACGGTATGTAATAAGAAGGCTTGACGATAATACCCACTGCGAGGGGCGGGCCGGCGCATCGATCAGTCTGGAAGGGTCAAGAGGCATTTGCGGCGCGGAAGCAAAATTTCGTCAGGGTGATGTCACGAAGGATTCCTGCGAAATTTCTATTCTTGGGTCCTTTCTGTGACTGTAAGCCTTCAGGCTAGGATACCTACCCTGATAGGGCGCGGAGTTGAGTCTTGCTATAGCTAGTCTCCCTATACTTTCCGTGTATTACGTCGTTGGTCCTGGAACTTCCTACCTATACGGTACCTAGGTACACCTATGACGAGTCACGGTGGTTCCGCTGCTTTCTTTCTTTTTTTTCTAGTTGGTAATTAGGTTCCGGTCAGGTGTCTTTAGGGGTCTTTATGCTAACAAACTATGTTTTCTTAGTGCCAGCCTTTAGATCCACCGTTGTTCGTTACCTACCTCAGACCACCTGTAGGTACCCAAGTCGACTTAGTCTCCTGATTAAAGCAATGAAGGCATGATCGCTACCTACACTACCTACCTAGGTAGCTCCGGGGGATACCGTGGAATCTGGCCCGATCTCTCTGACCCCCCGGTAATACACGAGTGGTTGCCAGTTGGTACCTACGACGTACAAAGTGTAGATCATTTCACTACGAGGCATTCCGGACCAACCCGATCTGAACCCGGACCAGCCGACCATTCGAAAAGCTTGTGAAAATTTCCAATTTGCCTCTCCCAGTGCGTTTTGCAGGTCACCTGGTCGTGTCAACTTCTTTCCCGGTGCATTGAGACGATGTTAACGACGAAGGAAAGCAGAAACTGAGTGGCGAGCACCTTGTTCTCAAGCAAATGCGGCGCGTATCGGAGGCTACCTAGAATGGATGACGCCTTGAAGAGGGGGGATAAATCTCGCGACCGACTCTAGTGATGCGGGTATCTTGAGATTCAATGAGATAATGAGGATGTTGCGGAATTTTACGGTCTGGCTACTCTTGTCACGGGTACTGTATTACAGCATAGATCGCGAGGTAAGCCCCGACTTCTTACACCGAAGTCAAGTTGGGTTGTCTTTTACAAACGACAACCTTATTCCGGTCCGCAAGGCAATCTCCATGTGCTTGAATCACACACCAGATCATTAATTCCTGAGCGAGTGGGACGATGCCAATCGCTGATACGAACCTGAAATGAACGTTAATCCAAAGACTTATTAAGGCAGACGAATGTCCGAAAGTTGAAAAGCCAATCGGTAAATCAAGCAGTTAACACTCCAGAACATCATCGCATATCGAAACTGCAGCATCCCTCACAAAATCCAGCCCGCGTCCATAACGACATTAACACCGGTCATGCCTCGGCTGCGAGCAAAAGTGAGTACCTGGTTTGCGACGTCCTCGACGCTGACGACGCGTTTCAACTTCGTCTCGAGCCGGTGCTGTTCTTTCGCCTCGGGCGTGAACCGCTCTGCCCACTCGGTGAGCAGCAGACCCGGGGAAACGCTGTTCACCCGGATCTTAGGAGCCGCCATCTAGGATGCCCTGATTAGCCCGGGGTCTAGACGAAATGATAAAACAGCACAGAATAGTAACCGATGATTATTGACTGTGGTATTATAAAAGCCCGGCAAACCCCGCAACTTACAACAGCCAAGGCCTTAACGAGGTGAAGTTGTGCCGCTTTCGTGACTGAATACGCCTATATATTCCGCGTCAGCATGCCCGCCCTCATTTCACGGCAGACCTAGGCCATTACCAGCGAGCTACCGCTGTGACTGACGCCAGCCAAGGAAGCAGTAGTGATAAAAGTGCCCTCCGTCTCTTCGAGGTGCTTCTTCGCAGCATGCATGAGCCACAGATGTGACTTGACATTCATATTGAATGCTTGGTCCCACTCCGACTCGTAGCAGTTATCGTCGATGCTCACCAGACCCCTCACGCGGGTCCAGCCGCCATTCGAGAACAGGACACTAAAAGAGTGTAGAAACTATTGTCAGCAAAGCGACAAGTTGAACCAGTTTATGCCCCCCAAAGAACGTAAAGGGTTCGAGAATGAGTACTCAAGCCGGCCAAACTGCCTGATCGTTTCCTCAACCAGTCTGATGATCTCCTCACGACTACCCAAGTCCGCTTTAATAGTCGCGAAGTTGCCGCTTTCGTCTTTCGGCAGGGGTGACAGCCCCGGCAGTTCCTCGAGCAGCATGTTCGCGCGCTCGGTGTTATTGTTGTAGTTCACGGCCACGCGGTACCCGTTCTGCGCGAACAGCCGGGCTGCTGCTGCGCCGAGACCTGCGGATCCGGCCGTTACTAGAATGACGGGGGCAGATGCCATGATGTGAGAAGATTCGAATCGTTTATTGTTATACTTCCCTTTTTTCGCGTTTGCGCTGTATTGACTATCCTACTGGGCTTGTTCTAAGAAAAAGGGAGTCGCGAGATTCGAATGACAATGACTCGGAAAATTGGAGCACGAAAGAGGGGATTCTAATTCCGTGAACCCGTCTGCGTACCATACGTATCCCGTATTGTTGACTTACAGCACGGTGGGCGGTGGAACTGTTGTACCGGTATAACGCGTTACCCGGCCGGGGACAGACATTCATTTGCAGGTTTGCCCGGTTTCCGGCGGGTTACTTCGCCTGCTGTTGCTGGGATAGTCTACATGGATGATAGCTAGGCATAAGCAATGCTGCTACGGTAATACTGGGTGTGAACACAGGCGGGTAGGGATCCATAAGCACCATCTTGAATTCAATTGTAAGTACCTATCTACATGTAACGCCCCTCATGCGACATCTACCCGTTCAACAGCTAATGTCTTACTTCTTTAGCCATTCGGCGGTATAATTACGCCTTCATATTGCCAAATAAGCTATGTTTTGTCGGTTATTGTGTGTGTTTGGGTGGTTTAAAAGGTCGAATCACGCATTCGGTCGAACAAGTTAAAATCGATGTTGTTCGGCGGCCGAATATCGAATGGGTTGTCGACGTTACTCTCCAAACCAAAGCACCTACAGTCCGACGAATCCAGGCCTAACAGTAGTTCGCCTGGCGACAATAACAGAACATATAATCAGCTCCGCGTGACGATTATGCTCCGACTCCCCGGTGTAACAGACAGGAACTGAGACAGGATCCCGTCGTTGTCCCCCTTTACCCCTTATTACTAACATTTACTTTCCTCATTCTCTCCAGCTCGTCACTGAGTTGATCCTCTTCCCAACAGGAGTCAGACATATGCAGGTTTGCTATGTTCGGTTCAATACTCCCAGTAGAAACACGAGCACGCGGCATTGTGTCCTGTTTTCCATGGAAAATCCCGGTGTCTAGCTGCCAACCAGGAGGAGCATTGGTCTAGGCTATACACCATCTCCTCATCCCCTAACCCAGCGGCAATCAAGAAGACTTCTGCGCAGCGAGTAATCCACTACCAATACGAACCAAGTCCTCGTTATGCAAAGTATCCTTCTCAAACCCGTTGACAACCTGGTCAAGTAGCGCAGCAGATACCTCACGCAAGCCAACCTTAGGCAAGCCAGCGATTCTAGCCCCAATACTCCCGACATTGCTCAAGATCCCAGTCTTGTTCGGGTCCTCGATCAGCCCGGGCTTCGCGATACATGCTTCCACCGCGCCATTCGATTCCTGCGCGGATGCGAGAATGAGAGTTTCCGCCTCGCCCTGTTGCTTGTTAATTCTACCCGGTAAGAATACCATCTGGGTAGACTCACCCGCATAAGGCAGTAATCGCCCAAAAGAAGCGGTTTTCGAGCTGGATCGCGCTCTGCGGCCGACCCGCTGACATATACGAACTTGAATTTACCAGCCGCGCCGTCGCCTCGTAATCTAGGCATCGTCTTGATAGCAGTGACCGCGTAATCCCGAGAGATCTTACATGCCTCCTCCCAGGTCACCGACTTCAGTTTTCCAGGCGGAATAGCAATCGTCCTGCCAAATGAAAGAGTGTCAACAGAAACAAGACCATAATAGTATAAATGCCAAACCTGACTAGATCCGAAGCAACGAGATACTAAACCCAGAGCCCGTGGAAGAAAGACATACCAGATACAAGCATCCGCACCGACCATCTCCGCCCTCAAACTCTCAGGATAAGTATCGAAATCACGACAGACAATCGACGTAAGTTTAGCTAAAGAACCATCCGACTCCAAGCCCGAAGGCAAGGTAGCCTCACGCCGACCAAGAGCAACGATAGAGGCGATCTTAGAGTGCGCAAGGGCCTGGCGGACAAGCTCCACGCCAAGATAGCCGGTAGCGCCAGCGATGACGAGCTTCATAGTCGCCGATATAACCCAGAGAAACGGTAATCACATCTTAAGAGCCCCAGAAAAAAGGAGGGTCATCCGCAGCTTATATGGACAACCATAAACAGATGATCATCCGCGAAGGTTGGGTTGTAATAATGCATGTCAGATACAGTCCACAGCATCAACACAAAGGCCTCAACCCAGAATTATCGGTCAAGTAATCCTTTCCTGGGCGGTGGTAGAATCTGACGGCATACCGGCATGTAATACCGGTACGTGTAGTGCAGACACAGAATACGACGACGAAATGTGAATCCAATACGCAGACACATACCCGTGAGGCCACAGCAGGCCCATCCCAGCTCCGCATGGGCTTTAAATCCGTCTTCCGGTCCGGGCGCCGGATTTAAGAACATATCTTCCCATCTGCTGTTTTGACTACAAGGGCACGTCCAACGGAGGTACCCATTGAAAACCTTGTTTATGGTGAGCACCAGCTTGAACGAGTCCTGGAATCCAAACAAAGTGCGGCGTGCCATATATAATGCGATATGTGTACACACTTGACCTCGAGCACATTTTGGCTTGCGCATTCTTAAAGTCCGACTTCCTGCCTCCGTTCTTTACGAACATACCTAGGTGGTTACAGCGACAACGTCTAATACCATAACGTAAGCATGGCAAACTTCAATAGCATGGGTAGAGATCTCCAGGTCCTAACAAATGATAACTTAAACTTCGCTTTCATTCATTACCTCGTAGGCTAACACCTAGTCCTACACTATAAGCCCCATACTGCCTGGCATCAGTTGAGTGAGTTGACGATTTGTAAGACCTTGAAAATATACGAAACACAGCATCATGCCATTAGAGGGTACTACAGTTATCCTTCTGCCCTCGGGTAGACCGTCGTGGTCGTAGTATCTGTAGACTGTTCCAGCGTCTCCAAGTTCCAACCAGACCAGTCGGCTTGTCACCAAAGTCCGCGTAGCTCCCTGGGTTTTTAGAATCGCCCGTAGTATCGATATCGACATCCATAACGCCGTCCACATCCAGGCCTAGCACGTCGATGAAACCCGAGCGTACTGTTAGTAATCCGCAGGGGCTTGCTTTTGGAGGTCAGTTCCACTATCTTTCCACCGAACATTCTGTAGCAAGACTTCGCATGCGTGTTGGGTACTATCGGACGCAGTGAGACCCTCTTCGCACTTGCCTCCAGCAAGTCCAACGATGTGCGTCGCGGATTCTTCATGCTTTTTAAGCGTCTCTTCTTTCTCGTCCGTAGAGCGTTTATGTGCGAAAGCTTCGTCATATTGGTACCATTCATCCCACCGCTTTTTGCAGTCTTTGAATTCCTGGATGGTCTAACCAAGTAGCGCTTGTACCGCAGGGTCATCCGTATGCCAGGTACTCGGCGCCTTGGACAGAATAGAAGGAGTTTCCCATTTGAAGATGGATGATGAAGGCAGCCGTTCTCCTGGAATGCCCTATAGTCCCGAGTAGGTCCTCTCTCTAGGCGTCCCGGGCATGCAAAATCGGCGTGGCGGAGAATGGATGGCTAGGACCGGCGAGTTGACTGAGAGTACTCTGATATGGTCGAGACGATCAACGAAAGGTACCATGTGGCCTGCAGTTCGGTCCTCTTTGCCAAAAACTAAGGTCGGCTTCGGCTTCGCCAGCAAGTGTACCACGGGATGAGTCACTTACAAGCCGGAGAGTCATAACATCGCCGTGACCTGTGCAGGTAGACCGCCAGATACGTATCAGGGGCTTTTCGTGAAGTAGAAGATTAACCGTAGTACCCTCCATTAGTGCTACGCCATGCACCCCGACAAGAGATGACGGGTAGTCGAGTTATGTTAGGTAGTGGTGAAGGAAGATAGTGGTGTGTTGTGATCGAGAGGAAGAGGAAAAGGAGGGAAAAGGGAAAGTTGGGCGAAACTGGCTTTTTATAGAGAATGGGAAAGAGAGAGCGGGGGAAGGGTCACTCGGGCAGGTACTGATTGCGAGGAAGGCAAAGCACGTCCGTAATGGATCAAAGCCAATTCACTGCCATCAAATTGATGTCGTCATTGGTTAGACGGCCTATATAGTATATACTACCGAGGCAGGCACGGGCGGGACACGGCGGTTTCGGGGGACACGAGGCCGCATCGTCGAACTCACCATCCCGTATCCGGGCCGGCTAGGAATAGGTATAATGTAGGTACCTACACTACATACAATCACGACCTTAGTCTCTGAGTGTCCGACCTCTGCAGATATGTCCCATCGGCGTATGCATGATATCCTTGGTCTTCCGCCGAAGTGTCAGCCACTCCAGGAGGAACAACGCAGGGTTGTCCGCAAATTTTGTGGAAGCAGCTCCGTCTGCTGCCTCGGATGCCAAGCCCAAGTACTGCATTACAGAACTGCATTCGGCCGAGTCAACATATAGCCGGCCGGCCACGATGCCTATTTCAACGCGGAACCACTCGGGAAAGCTGTAGTCTGCCGGCAGCGCCGGGATAGTATAGTATCGGAAACTGTTAAACGACATCATAGCCCTGGTAACCGGCGCGGCATACGCGATCAAGTGAATTGGTGATTCATTATCAGAGACACCACGTAGCATGGGCAGCAACAACTCAGCCTCCTCGGGAATAATAACCAGTGCCGTGAGCGTCGATGGACTCCAGAGGACCCATTCCACGGGTCGCTGCAAAATAATATTAGCCGGCGTTGAAGAAGAGCTTTGGGAGGGCGACAGTGTAGTGTACTTACCAGGAAATTATCAATTATCTCATACCCGAGGTCCACAGTTTTCTCAAACTCTTTCGAAATAAAGAGCCTTGACCCTGTGCTATGTACGCCGTAATTTTTGCCGATGCGTGTCTTGGCCATGTAATCAAGCGCGTGCTCAAACGTGGCATGGCCACCGTCCGCCGCTGTATTCTCCAGGACCCCAGTACGGGCGAAGCTTTCAATACTTGGGTGCAAGCCCGGGAACTTAAGAGCATTGTACCGCGGGGGCTTCTGCACCTGACGTACCTGCTCGACCTGTTGTTGAACCTCGCGTTCTTGCTCCACCTCCTCGAGAGCCCCCGTCTGGTAACGATCACGCCTCCCCACGGACCGGCTTAGTTGGGTAGCAAATGTCCGTAGCTGCGGTGCAAAGATCCGGTCTATAGGGCCTGCCAGAGAAACTGTCGAGGATTCGCCATACAACTGCTCCAGCGTTTGATGTTCTGGTTGTCGCAGGGTTTTGAGAATTTGCGTGCGATGGCCCACGTCCTTAAGAAAGTCATCATAGCGCCATTCTGCATCAGTGCGCCGGCAGAAGTCGATGCCTTGCGCGATATATAGTCCCTGTAGATCCTCGTTGGTGCGACACGTTTGCTCGAGAAGCCAGGAAATAACATGCGGGGATTCCAGTCTTTCGTAAATACCAGGCCGGCAAAAGTCTCTGATGCTTTGATCAACTTCGGGCGGTGCAAAAAAAGTAACTCGTTGAGTTGTCTGGAGTTGCCGGAGACGCATTGCAGCTATGAACAATTAGAACCCGCTGTTCCGTTATACGAAAGAAATCAGAAAAAGGGAACAAAGAAAGGCGAGTGTAATAGTTACCTTGCATGGTATAATCTTTTGTCTGCTTCAGCGCCAACGTTAATGCACCGTGGGCATCTTCTGGAAGCTTCAAATCTATGCCACGGGTATGCGCTTCGTCAAGATAGACAACACACTCGCTTAGATCATCCGCGAAAGGCGTTGCCAAGAGTGGAACATCACCCTTCGTGTCGCCGCGATAGTGCACCCAGGCCCGATTGTCGTTGCCAAAGTATACGGCAGCCTTAGGTTCTTTGTCAATGCTTAGCCATGTCTTGGCCAGAGTCCTATTGTCCATTTCAAGAATATAAGCCCCTGCATCGATGAGTATACGGATCTTCGCGCGTTCTAGTTTTCTGAGGAGACCAGCTTCAGTCAAGCGCTTTCCTTGAAGATCTGAAGTAACCTCGTAGCCGCGATTACGCGACTGAAGGAGGTATGAGAGCACCTCAGCACCAGTCTGTCGCAAACTAGGGAGGTCGTCCTGCCTAATCGTCAGGGGCAGCATCGTGCGATTGTCGTTAGTCCCGCTGAAGCCTGTTGTTCTAGCACTTTGCTGCGCTGCCTTGGTATAATGCGGTATATCCCATGACGAGGTCTGTAGTTTAACCTCGAACTGTTTGGCATGCACGGGAAAGACAAAATGGTTCAGATAATGGTTCACCACGGTGCTGTCGAGCCGCAAATATTGCCATAGCTTCTCCACCTGGGCTGTATCATCAACATGGATTACGTTCCAGTGGCGAAGCGTGTCCGGCAGGCCGTTACAACCAGAAATCCATAATTCATATTGTGCAGCTGGATCATCCGAGTGCAAAATCTGCTGCAACCCCTGAGTGAATTGCTGGCATGTAAGACCACCGTAATAAAACGCCAGGCAGGTAAATAATATGGTAACATCAGGATGTCCGAACTCTGACAGTTCCGACGGTACTCCTTTTGCCTCGAACGGCACTGCGACCGGATGACGGTCTGGATGAAGCCCATATTGTACATTCCATCGCTTATTTAGGCAAAGGAAAAGTATCCGGTCCCTTAAAAGACCTCTCACAACGAGAAGGATCTTAAATGCCATCTTCGGGCTGACCAAACCTTTGGCAGCTTGCTTAAGAGAGACATCATCTGGCTTTTTGTCCAAGAGGACCCGTCGGATGTTCTCCTGCCAATTCGGGGATTCAACTTTGGCGGGACGGAGGAATATGCTTCGCCCAGCACAGACATCATCTAGCAAGAGATCATGAAGGGCATTTTCAACATCGGTTTTGAGAAATTGCACCATGGGGAATGATCCGGGCCGCTGCAATACTTTGATGCTAGTCGGAAACTGTTCCCGAAGTACTGGAATATGACTAACAGCCAACGCGAGGAGATCCTGTGCAACTTTCCATCGAAATGGATGCCCATCAACGGCCAGCTCACGCCCACTGGGGTAATTGAGCTGCGTTTTGACGGACAGTGTAAAATCGCACTCGTCGAGAACATCACGGCAATGTTTATCTATCCAACGCTGGAAGCCGATCATTTTGCCCGCCGCCTCGAATTTGCCGTCGGCAAGTGATTGCCAACCACCAAGCTTGTATGATAGAACATGCTCGTGACTTGTTAGAATTAAGCCTTTTGCAACGTATGCCTCCCGGTGAAGCTCCGCGTACAGCGCTAGCATTTCCGCTGTTGTGGACGTCCTTCGAGAAAAAGGCATATGGCGTACCGTACGGCCTACAAGACCACCCAATCGCGACTGCATCACCTGTGCCGTTTGCCTAAGGAGCGCTTTGGGAACAATAAGACGCACCAGGTTCTTCCCGTCGGCTAGGAAAGCTGCGACCATAGGCATAATGCAAGAGGTCTTACCTGTCTAAAGTCAGTGCCGAGCCGAATTGTCATATACTAGACGGAGAAGCACTTGCCTTTACCCATATTCATCTGTATAACGCTGTTTTGCTTAGACTTGGGCGCGATGATTGCCCATGCAACGTCGACTTGCTCCGGCCGAATAAGAAAGTCACCATCAATTTCCAGCAGGAGCCAGTCAGTTTGCTCGAGAGGTTGCCAGTTCTCATGGCCTGGGTTGCGGAGCTCCTCGGCGAGTGCTCGTCCATTGTCTTGCAATAAGGCGTAGTAAATACGGTAGAGGCGCTGTAAGTTTGTAATGCCGAGCGCATACCGTACTAGCGCCTCCTTCATTCCGGCGCCGAACTTGAGGGGTGTTTTAGACCTCAATATTTCAAGAAGCGAGGTTGGCGCTGTACAGGGCCACAAAGCACCCAGTTGCAGCCATGTGGAGCGACGGTCGTAAGCATCCAGAGCAGAAAAGATTTTCTGACGGCAAACTCTCATCGAGAGACGCATTTGTTCTATGGCATCGAGGGTAGCTTCGACTGTTGGGGCCGGAATTTCAGTGGCGAACTTTCGGGATTCCGATTTCAGTGCTGTCAGGCTCTGTAGAAGATCAAAGCCATATTGACGTCGTAATTCTTGGGCAGAGCCTCCGAAACGGTTTAAGATCCCTTCAAGCTCCCGGATTTCGCCTGGTACCTGATTCTTCGTGTCTTTGAATTTGGTATCCCATCTTTTCGCGTTTTCAGAACCGACCAGATCTTTGGGAGCGAACTTTTCTAAATCAGGACCATCTTTGTCTATCAATTCACCGGCCCAATTTGGCACGATTTGTAATTGTCTCTTGCCAACAAAGATTGGATCTTCATCTGTCCACTCAATCGAATCAAAATCATCCTGCGGGTGGCCCTTAAGCGAGTCTAGAATTGCTTGTACTTGTTTGATGTAACCCTCTAGTTCGCGGTTGTGTCTTCTGCGCTCCCACTCGGGCGAAATATTGTCTAACGCCACTGAAATGTCAATAATTTCAGTGTTTATGTTCTCTATCGAAATCTCATCCGCGGGCCGAGGCCACTGTCCTGCGAGGTAGTTGGCAAATTTCCACGCCTCTTCTTCACAGAGGTACTTATGTGCCTGAGCGGTTCGCCCGGCCTCGTCCCGCCATTCGTGTTTGCGAAACACTTTTTGTTCAAAGAGAGTACACGCAGGGCCTATCAGCTTTTCTAGTAGTTGGGCGGGAGGCTTTTCGCGTGACTTGAAATCTGGAAAATTTCTGCAGAGAGGCGGTTGCAAATCTCGAAGATCATCCGACACAAAAAAGGCTGCAAGTGTACGAATCATATCCATACTATGGCTGGAGTGAAAAGCTAGTAGCCCCAGGCGGAATAGAACAGGAGCTGCGTGGTCTGAAAAACGGCAGAAATCAACCAGCTGTCCCCATTGCTCGCCGATAGGCTCCTCAATTTGACTGATAAGCGGTGCGTTGCTGGGAAGCAGATCCACTTCAGATTGAAAACCGCCGATAATCTGGCAGGATTCAAGAATGGGCATTATGGTACCGTGCATGTGAAAGCCGGCGCAATCAGTCAACATTAGGCGGGCAATTTCGTAAACGTTCGCGGCTTTGCTCGTTGCTTTTCGATCACGAGTGACGTAGACCGTATCCGGTACCGTCTGACCAGCTGCGCCCATTGGACGTTCGTAAAGTAGGCGGCATATTTCCCCACGTTGGCGGAGATGGGTAGGCTCTTCCAAGGTAAGATGTTGCGCGTCGATAGCCGCAAACTTATCAAGCCTCCCAGATTTCTGTATGATATCCCGAATTAAGGCCACGTAACCATCATGCTGGATGGTCGTGGTCAAACTCTCCTGCCATGATACGCTCTGCAGGCGTTTGATTTGGGGCGGATAATACTGTCTCTGCGGGGATAGAGATGCCAGTTGCCCCAAGATCGGCTGTGTAGAACCACCCAGCGGAGTCCAAGGCTGAGCAAGGCCCGAGCGGAGGATAGTAAATGCTTCTTCCGTACCCGTACGACCTGTCAACGTGTCTTGAAGACAGAAGGACGTAGTAGCATGGCATAGAGCTTTGGTGTATATTAGGAGAGGCTCCGGTGGGCAGGAAAGGTGGCCCAAGACCTGATTAATCTTATATCTGCCGTACGTTTGGATAACACTGCTGGTATCCATACGAACTCCGACATGTATGCCCCGCCGCTGGTAGAGTACTTTCCCAAGAGGCACTATAACACTTCGCTCTGACGAGACTGTGTCGCGTAGCACGATCTTGCTGTCAAGACCGTACCATGTTCCCGCGTCCTGGTCCGGATCAATCTCTGCCCTAAGCTGTCGACACTCGAGTAAGTTCTTCCAATTAACAGCGAATGACAGCCCTAAATCACGCAGCTCTACCGCTAGAGGCCCTTTCTGTGGTTGATACACGGTTAGTTTTCTTGGCTCCTCGAAGTGTTGTAGAACCCCGGCAACTTGGGAAAATACGGCTGACTGCGGATCGACCAGTCTAACTTTGCCGCGGGAAGCAGTACGTCCTGGGATATCGATTTCCCAGTCACGCTGCCGCTTAATCCAGATTGTCGGAATTCGGCGAATTTCTAGGCATTTTGAGCTCAAGTTAAGCCAATGCGCACATTTATCAACCAATTCTGCGGGTAAGTCAAAATAGTTTGGGCCATCAAAGATATCCTTGGGCACATACTCCAGCATATCTCTCCCCGTCCAAGAACGAATGATAACTTCTGCATTGCGCATTCCGAAATGTATCTCCTGATGTTCCATTGGACCCACAAGTTGATGTGACATTCCGGGAAGAGAGGACGGGTAAGTCAGAAGATGCCTGTTCCCGAACAATTGCTTCACCATTGGATTATCGCGAATTTCTAATGGCAGCTTGCCCCGTGGTCTGCCGTTCACGAGCAAGTGTCCCTCGATGAAATTGCAATGAACGATTTGCTTGTACTTCATACCTTGCCAGCTCCAAGATATCTCGGCAACAATCCAACGGTCATGTGGCCGGGGGAGAAACTTCCAGACAGAAAACATTGAAGAACCATCATCGGTCGAATTGGACCAGCTTCTTCCAATTCCAGTGTTGACACTGGCAGGATGCGATACTACGGCATTCTCCAAAATAGGCCGTATGTAATATGCCATCTTTGTGTCGCGAATGAGCATACTTCTCAATTCTTGAGGCAATTTAGCAAAATCAGTCATTAGGTTCTCTTGCAGAGCCACTGATGCTTGGATCCAAATAGTGAGATCTTCAGCGCTCATCACCTGGCGGGACTCGACGTAGGTAGCCAGAGTCCGCCGACAAAGCAAAGCTGCCAGAAATCCATACCTCGTCGCACGCTGTGCTGCGTCGGCCTCGACGGCATTATTTACTTCATTTCGAAGATGCATCGTCCAGTCTAAGGTGGCATCCCGCATTGCTTTAAGAAGCAGACCAGCACGCAATTTCCAGGTATCAGAAGATAAAGAAAACAACCTTAAACTGAGGGTAATTATTAGTTCCATGCAGTTGTGCTCTCTCCAGTTCGTCCGGATGGAGTGAAAGCGTGTTTCGATCACTTCTATTAAACGTTCAAGAAAGGCAGGCTCCTTGAATATGATGTGAGCTGTTCGTAAGACTTCGTCGGGCAACCACGGGCCGGCCTGAATAGCAAGTTGGGATACTACACGCATTGTATCCTCGCTACTGAAATTCAAATTCGGCGAGTTCATCTCGACCAAAATGTTTGGCCAGCGTCGCACCTTGCCGGCGAGGAGTTTCTGGTATGCCGAGAATTCGTGGAGTGACATGTCCGGTGGACATTCACTCTGGTTGGCTTGAACCTCATATGATGAAGGCCCGTCGGTATTAATTGGCGGATGCTCTTGTAGTGACAGGATCTTGCCTTGAAGCGCTCGCGGGATATGAACACCACAAAGATGCTCAAACGTCAGAGGTTTTTGGAGGTCCTCAACCCAGAGCCCAGAAGCATTATCGTACAGCCTAAAGTTCGCCGCAAGGGGTAATAGCACGCGGTAAAGTGGTACCATGCCCTGGTTAAACTTATAATGCGTCTGAGAAAAGCATTTAATTGTCGAGCCTAGAGATATTCCCTGCGTATTGGCCGTCATATACTGTCGAAGCGGTTGACAATTACCCAGAAGAACCTCGGGTTTGGTAGGACCGACGCGGCAGCTTGGGTATGCCAACAATCTCAAGATCTTCCATGTAGTATTTCGATAAGCAGAGAGGTAAGCCGGAATTCCCAATTCGAATATCACGGAGGACCTAGCCGGATCGTTCTCCGGAAGGAATGCCTCGTGGACTTGGATTATCAAGCGATTCCGAGTACGGTAATGAAAACACCGTAAACATCCTCTAATATCACGCTCACCATTGACCCAGGAGCAGCGGCAAGTATCTTCCAATATTTTTTGGGTAAGTTCATCGTACTCATCACGCGTGGACTTCCACTCTAATTCTTTGGCATCACGAGATAGGTCGGATGCGTTCTGGATACGTATGCCGAGGGACTGCATAGCGGTTGAACTGGCTACATAGCGCACCGCTAGACAGCTCTTGTCTGTCTTATCCAAGATCGTGCCGTACCGGGATCCAGAACGACGCTGATCTAAATATTTTTGGATATCGTAAAGTCGGCACATTCCCGATACGGTAGGAAGCTGCAATACGTCGAGCAGCTCAGGGCTGAAGACGGGACGATGATCTTGTAAGATGGGGGCCGCCTTAATAGCACACTCATCGAGGCGTACCCATAGATTGAACAGAACGAGAATCAAGTTACTCATTTGCTCGGGGTCGGATTTGTACATTGAATCAACTTCTTCAAAGACTTGGTCTATCTGTGTCGCAAGTTCAAGACATCGAGTTTCATGACTGCACAAAACACTCATGCTGGGCCACTTTTCATCAGTCGCACGCGTTTCCATCGCTGCGAGACCGAAAACTTTGTCAGTGAATTCTTGGCACTGGCTGATAGCTTTATCAAGTGGTTGAGGAAGTTCCACCGATACATAGTCTACTTGTTGTGTAGGTTGACTGTTGAGTACGTTGTCGAGATACGCACCACTGTTGGGAAGCGAAAGATGTAACGTGTGGTCAGGAGCATATCGGAGAAGTCTTGGCACATGTCGCATTGTCTTTTCCTTGAAATTTTCCCATGCGTTCCGGACCTTAGCGTTTGCGTCCTCCACGATGGCTTCGACGATGGGACTGATACGCTCAAATAAGGGCTCGTATACACAAGCTTCAGTGTGTCTTATATCCGCTCTGTCTTTTTCCAACTTGGCCATGCGACGGCATAGCTTTGCGCGGAGGTTAATGACCAGCTCCGGGCTGAGATTCCCAGCGGAGTCCTTCAGAAGCCTTGCAAGTAGAAGGCACATCAAAAACTTGTAGCCGATGCGTCCCTGTTCGTTGCCGAGTCTCAGGCAAAGTTGCCGCTGAGCCGCAACACGCAAGACGAGCCAGAACGGAAGTCGACGCCAGGGGAGATCTGCGTTTTTGATGTTGACTTCGTCCCTTATTCTCTTCCGAAGCACAGGAGTCTGAAAGCGGCTGCCTAGAGCCTCCAGAAGTGGCATCAGCATTTGCGTAATCAAACCTGGGTCAGTCGTATCTCTGGTCTCAGTAACTGATACGTTAGCCTTGCGAGCAGTTGCTTGGAGAGTGTACAAGGATTCCACGCTGGCCTGTTCGAGAAAAGCAGCCAAACTTTCTTGGAATGGCCCATCAGCTAAGTCGTCAAGGCGTATTTGGGCTGAACGGCCGGGAAAATCCCACTGCAAGGTATGGCCTGCCGCGAGGACCTGCTCAGAAGTGGCGCATGTCTCGAAAGCTTCGAAAATAACATATTGCCCATCTTCCCTGTACACAGTAGTAAGCGGGAGTATCAGGACCAAAGTTTCAAAATCACACTGACCTATCTTCGCAACGGACAAGCAAGGCTGCATTTTGTTCAACCACATGCAAAATGAGCATATGATTCGGCTCCAGCTGACCGAAATGTTGTTGGATCATTGACTTCTCAAGATTACCCAAGTTGAGGGCACGGCAGGCTTCAAGAGACAACCGGAGAGACTGAAATACCTCGGACCAAGGCGGACCCACGAGAGGGACAAGAGCCTCACAGGCGCAGATGAAGCGTGCCAACACGTCCTGTGACACGGCTTCGATATTGGGATCCTGTTCCCCGGGTACCCGGGGTGGCAGCACGAGGTGGTTGAAGACCGCGTGGAGTAGATCCATGTCGGGGCCCAACTCTCTGACTGGTGACTTACAGTAACGATACAGCCTAGTTGACGAACTAAAGTTGCGTGACTGGATCGAGAAGTATTGTGTGAAGGCTAGGTAGAAGTACCAGAGTAGGTACCTTGCGAAGGTTAGAAGTAGGTAGGTACCAAAGTACCTTGCAAAGGCTGTAAGTACGAGTCCTGGAATCAGAGGTTGGGGGTTTTCAGAGATGGCACGGTTTAATATATAAACCCTAAAACCAATCTCTGAGACTGTTGACAACACGAATATATGGCGGTGTGCGGCTAGTCCCTGGGACTCCTCACTTGGGTATTGGAATGCCGCTCGCGAGTCTGGACGCACCAGGGTTTGGGCTCCATGTGGACGGCCGCATCATGCTATCCCATACATTACCGAGGAAAGAACGGATAGAACAAACGGACCAACGTAATGCTCCAATACGCCAGAACGGCCTATACCAGGACGACATTCCCCATCTTAACTATTTTCATTTGAGCTCTTTCATCTGTGAGTACCGCCTCGATGTTCGCTAACTTATGACAATTTAGCCATATCCCTACATGGGGTCTGCTTGTAAAAAACCGCTTGATGTTGCCGGGAGCTAGGTAGACAGAACCGCGCAAATTTGATAACCTGACGGCTCAAAAGATCCGCGTCGATCTGTCGATATGTAATTGTCGTTTAGTAATTCTCGGAACAAACGCTTTCCCGAGTGCCACGGATGATCGCAGGGCGCTATGCATCTCTGTTGTCATATGGACATTGCTATCCTCGACCATGGATCGCGGGGCTGCTAGAATACCTATGCATTCACGAAACACTCGACTCGGTTGGGGATCGCTGCTATAATAGCCTAAACTTTGCGAAACTTACTATGTAAACACATCGTCAGAATGGAGGTAAAGAACGGGCGCTATAACCACTGGTCGCTACAATACCAAGAATAGCTGCGATATGTTGATATAGGTAACGTAGAACGAGGAGAAGGCGATGGAGGATTCGAACTCATGAATACGTGGCTCTTTCTGTGGCCCAACAGGGGTCTCACGTCGCCTACCGGCAACATGTGCATGACCGCGAACTGCCACAACACCAGGCAGATTGTGTGGAGCTGATTTGTTTTGGCATGTGTCCATTTCGCGGGAATAGGTATGAAATCAGAAGGGATTGTGAGTTACGGCTGCAGGAAGATCGTTGGCATCAGTGGTCACATACGGAGCAGGTATGGATTCCGTAGACCAGATTAGGGCCATGCTAATAGTGTACCTAGTCAACGGAACCGGATTTTGTTTCCGCCATTTTCTACAGTAACAAGTCGCTCCTCGCACGGACTATTTGACGCAACGCGCCTGCCTTTTTTGGCGCCAAGATGTGGACAGCCGTTCGTCAAGTCCGTCCATGAAACTCCGGTGTTTCTTCGCAGGGTTTCCTTTTCCAGTTCTCATAGGCTCGTTCCGTCACAAGAGCCATGCGTTTGCAATGTCTTAGACACAGCCACGATGTCAAACGGATACCATCTAATGAGGTGTCGCTACCTATTTGTTCTGACAACTTCTGAGCCATGTCACTGAACTACTACTAGGTACCTATCACAGACCTGGTCGAACTGAGGAGAAACATCAAGGCGGAGAAGCCAGGCTTACACACACGGAAGAATTGTTTTATCCCGACGGCTTATGGGGGCAGAGCAGGTAAGATCCCGGAACCACACTTTGGGATTCTGCACCATGTACTGTACGGAATTGTACATGGAAAGCCTTCTCGATGATTGCCTACCTTACCAAGGTGGATATTCATGAAATGTAGACTTCAGGCTTCTTCAAAAGTCGTATACCGTTCCAGTCGATACTCCAGTCACCCTATCGATCGTGGCCGGAGACAACATCGCTGCAGTTCTTGTCAGAGGTTTTAGAACGTCGCATCTCGTCGAACGGTACATACTATCTAATGTATCATATCTCTTTACCTATCAGATCGCTCAGCCCTCTAGCAGCAACTACGAAGTACAGCAGAGTCAGACATCGTTCAGGCCTATGAAGAGCAAAGGACACTCGTACTCATTTCGGAAATTGGACGGGCTTCCCATTTCTTATGTGACGGTCTTGGGACACCAAGGGTGTAACCATCAGCCTGCTGTATGACGGGCAAACACTGGGCAATCCGAGCACCCATCAGTCTGACAGGTCATGGAAATGGTGCGTCAAACACCACCACCACTACCTAGTCTAGCTTACTGCCTGTTAAGACGGACTACGGATTGAATACATGAAGGTCTACCTATATCGTTATGGACGCAAATACTAGCACCGCTAACGATTGCAACTTACCTAAAATACAGAATCGAGGGCTCGGCTATGACTATTTGGTAACTCACGAACTCCTGCCACTGCCGGCAACGAGCCAAGAACGACTTCATTTGGGATAAAGCTCCGGTAGAAATGTTGTGCCGAGGAGGCCTCTTACAAACCTACCATAGTGAGGCTCTGAAGGTACCGTTCAGATCATAGCTGCCCAATACAAGGGCCTGAGCGTGAGTATCATGCATGATGACATGCATTGACAGAGCCAGCTAACCTTTTGCTCGGATATGGACGCTGGCAGCCTTCCGTTCCAGTGATGTGTCTGGCTTTTGAATCCTGACCGGAATGTACTGGAACGTTTTCATCTCTGACAGATCTATGGGGGAAAGCTTATGATAAAGCCTAGTCCAATCCCGACCATGTCTTTCGTAGAAAGCACGTTGTCACGGCCCTCACGGCCTCATGGTAGGCTCAGACTCCATACCACTGGGTTGCCGTGCCCGGCCCGCGCACCTTTCGCATAAGGGTCAGAATCTGAATGGTGGCAACCATTAAGATTAATGGAGTATTTTGACGAGCGTGTACCGTTTGTAGTGTTACATACATCCAGTGTACCCAACCGGCAGATTTTGCGAAACTAGAGGCGTACATCCGTAGTGGTAGCATCATATCCAGGACCGTCTCTGCCGGTTGAAAGTTCAAGAATCAAGACTGACTGCCTGAGCTACCTACATTACCATCTCAGTTTGCCGGTTCTGGCAGGGGCGCCGGCTTTCTGAGAAAACGACGCGCGTGGCGCCATATGTACCGACCCTAACCGTACGGGTGTGTCTTATATCCATGAATCCAAATCACTAGCTGTCACCATCCAGATTCCGAACCCTTTGCGAAAGGTGCCCGGTCCGGGCACAGTAGCTTAGTGTGGGGGTCTGAACAGGGTTGCCTCAGCCTGGAGGTCACCCGCGAGGGAAAAGATAGCTTTATATCCTATTCCATCACTAGAATGGCCAGCGGGTGTCCGCGTAGATGTCACTGAAAGATGTGCGATCCGATGTAAAAACTAAGAGGATTTTCCCTGTTCTTCTGCCAGTTAATGGGATAACTACCGCATGGCCTCTTCGTTCCAAGGCCATGACCATTTCGCAAAGCGCCTTGGAATCTTATACCATAGGCCACTAGTTCGACGTACTCATGCGAGACCTTCGATGGAACCAAGCAAGTCGCTGTGCCCCGTGCCCCGTATGTCCGGCTAACTCGCGGAAGAAGTCTTGCCCTGATACACAGACTAATCCCACCGTTTAGGCTGAGTGTGGTGGGCTTACACCTGAGTCCCTGGTCTCTTTATTCCTTCCATGTTCACTTCATTGTTCGTAATGGCCCTGTGTCTAGCCATACGGGATCCTGGCTTGCAGTCTATGTACCTAGCGAAAGTGCCAAAGCTCATTGCGAGGTCGTTAGGGCCTAATCCATTCTAAGGTTGAGTTGACATTTGTGAACGAACAAGTCGGCGCCCAACTGCCTGGTAGGGTCTAACCTCTGAGACCTAGCCTCCCGAGTTCGCCATTACCATGATATACCATGAACCGAGCCAGTTTATGATTGACTGACCACTGACAGCCACAGAGTATGGAATACTTCGTAACTTATGCGTAGTGTAGACCAGGAGGAGAGTGAAGTGAAACTGAACGTCTGCCCCGCACTGACCAGGCCTGACCAGGGACGACGCCTGATAGGAGTAAATTATGTATATGCACTACTACGTAATTGAGCTTTATGTAGTTTTATGCAAGTGAACACCGTTATCGTGTGATACGCACTGTACTTATCTGATATCCGCTTAAGGTTGTCTTCGTACCGGCTTACGTATCAATGCCGCCGGGCGCGACTACTGTAGCAAGATTGGTCTACTTCATAGTGGTACCTCTGCCTGTGTCACTGTTCATATTCTTGACCCGGCTTAAGCGCCTCGTCATTGGAGGTTCTTCACCTTTATCCCACGATGCGCTCATGTTGCTAAATACCGCCTGATCCTGCATCCCTGCGAATTCACGCGCCTGCGTGTCCAGTCACCGACGACGCCAACGACGGCGAAGAGAAACCAGGCAGCTCGACGCCAACATGCTGCCCAATGGGGGCCTGGCCGATGGCAACAACGCTACTCGTCAGCCAGATCTTCACCTAGTTGTGCGTAACCTTCACGCCTATCCATGCCTGGCCCGTTTATATCGTGCTAACAGTAAGACCGTCAGTCCGAGGAAGATGCTGTCTACGAACAAGATATCCTCCGAGACCTGGGCAACACGAAACCTTGGCTAGCATACATCCAGTTCAAGCTCCAGCATGGCACATTGCACGAGCAGGCCTTCGTCCTTGAGCGAGCCTGTAAGCAGCTCCCAAGGTCATATAAGCTCTGGAAAATGGTAATGTCGACGACAGTGCGTCCCCAGACTCTCCGCGCCCTCTACTTACACCCATGTAGTATTTGCGACTCCGCACGAAACACGTCTCCAAGCTTAATGCCGCCGTCTTTGTCGCTGAATATCGCAAGGTCAATGCTCTGTTCGAGCGAGCACTGATCCTCTTGAACAAGATGCCACACATATGGGAGATGTATCTCAAGTTCTTGCTGCAACAGCCACTTGTCACCCTAACGCGCCGAACTTTCGATCGAGCTTTACGCGCTCTCCCCATAACCCAGCACAACAGGATATGGGCCATATACCGTCCCTTTGCAAACTCTGCTGGGGGCGACACCGCCGTCAAGATTTGGAGACGGTATATGCAAGTTCACCCCGAGGACGCCGAAGATTTCGTCGAACTCCTGACCCAAGTGGGCTTATATACCGAGGCTGTCAAGAAATATATCGATATCTTGAACAATCCACGGTTCAACAGCAAACAAAGCAAAGGTCATTACGAATTATGGAGCGAAATGGTTGATTTACTCGTTGAGCATGCGACCGAAGTCGAGACAAGCCACGAAACCGGTATCGACGTCGAACGAATTATTCGAAGTGGAATCGATCGTTTTTCCGATCAGAGAGGAAAGCTCTGGTGCGGTCTAGCTACATACTGGGCAAGACGAGGAAGTTTTGAGCGCGCCAGGGATACATTCGAAGAGGGCATCACGACCGTCATGACTGTCCGCGACTTTACCCTCATTTTCGACACATATGCTGAGTTTGAGGAATCTATTATCGGCGCACTGATGGAAATGGCAGCAAAACGTACAGAAGAAGGGAAAGTAGACGAAGATGCTGATTTCGACCTTGATATTAGAATGATGCGTTTCGAACAGCTCATGGATCGACGACCTTTCCTTCTAAACGACGTTTTACTGCGGCAGAACCCCAACAATGTCGCCGAATGGGAGAAACGGGTGGCTTTATGGGGCGATAATAAAGCCGAGGTCGTTCAGACGTACACTGATGCGATTGCCGCTATTCAGCCAAAGAAAGCTGTGGGGCTCTTTCACCAACTATGGGCGAATTATGCCAAGTTCTACGAAAAAGGGGGCGACATTCGAAATGCCAGGGTTATCCTGGAGAAGGCTGTCAAAGTTCCGTTCAAGTCCGTTGCCGAGCTTGCCGACATGTGGATCGAATGGGCCGAGATGGAACTTCGTAACGAGAATTTTGACGACGCTGTCAAGATCATGGCAAAAGCTGTTCAAGCTCCGAAAAGGTCGACAGTGGATTATTTCGATGAGACCCTCTCACCACAACAAAGAGTACATAAGAGCTGGAAACTATGGAGTTTCTATGTTGACTTAGTAGAAAGTGTCAGCACTCTGGATGAGACCAAGAAAGTTTATGAGCGGATATTCGAACTTCGAATTGCCACACCGCAAACCGTTGTCAACTATGCCAACCTTATGGAAGAGCACAAGTACTACGAAGAGTCCTTCAAGATATTCGAGAGAGGTCTGGATCTTTTCAGTTATCCGGTAGCCTTCGAGCTTTGGAACCTCTACCTTACCAGGGCGGTCGATCGAAAGATTGGAATCGAACGATTACGAGACCTCTTTGAGCAAGCTGTGGAAGATTGTCCACCTAAATTCGCCAAGGTGCTGTACCTCATGTATGGCAACCTCGAAGAGGAGAGGGGCCTTGCTAGACATGCTATGCGGATTTACGAGAGAGCGACAAGGGCGGTGTCCGACGAGGACCGTGCCGACATGTTTAATCTGTACATTACCAAGTCCGCGTCGAATTTTGGACTTCCCTCCACCCGACCCATTTACGAGAGGGCTATTGCAGCCCTTCCCGACGAAGAGGCTCGGGACATGTGTCTAAAATTCGCAGATATGGAGAAACGCCTCGGCGAGATCGACCGCGCTCGCGCCATCTATGGCCATGCATCCCAGTTCTGTGATCCTCGAACGAATATGGCGTTCTGGACCAAATGGGAACAGTTCGAGGTGCAGCATGGTAACGAGGATACATACAAGGAGATGCTGCGCATCAAGCGTAGCGTCCAGGCGCAGTACAATACCGATGTCAACTTCATCGCGTCCCAAGCCATCGCTCGCAGTCAGCAAGCCCGCGCAGCAGAGACGAACGGAGGCGCCGAAGTCGCAGACGCCATGGAGCAGCTCGAGCGACAAGCCCGTGCACCAGCGGGTTTCGTGGCCGCGAGCACGGGAATCGCCGGAACGATACCAAAAGAGCAAGCGGTTGTGGCATCCAACCCGGACGCCATCGATGTAGATGACGACTGAAATGAACCGTGCCGATTTCCTTAAGTCGGTTCTATATCTTCTCCTTTTATTTCCCATTTGTACATCCGGCATACTGAAAAGGGGTCAGGACGGTTAAGGGGAAGGGGGACGGAGGCATTCGTAGTATCAACTCCTCGATTTTTTCTCTCACATCTCTCTCGTACGGCTACCGCTTGGCTCGCACGCACAGCAAAGCTCATGCATGAAATTCCCATCCATATTTCTGTCTGTCCACGGGACACGGCGCTGTATAAACCCCCTTTCGATACTCCAGCTATAGTAATACCCAGCCTAGTGCATGCAGGATAAGTCTCTCACGACAAACCATCTTTGTCACGGACAGGCCGTTGCTAGCGAGCAGCAACATTTGTAAATTTGCTATTAATCTCCTCCCACGCAGGTTTTAGGTAGCCTGTTCCCTCCTCTCTTCTCTTATTCCAGTTGGCTGTCTGTCACGCGGTTGCTCACGAAATGAACTTCGCAGTGCTTTAAGGAAGGGAATGATTCATTTTGTACCGGCCGTCGTTACAATCTTCTGCACCCTCGGCGTGAAGCAGCAGAACCAACCCCTCAACCAGGCCCCATCAGTTCCAGCAAGCAAAAGCAACCGTAGACCAGGAATCGTACAAGAAGTTAACGTCGGCTTCCCAGGCGACACGGGAGATGATGACATGTCCGTCACGGACTGTATACTCATTTAATTCTTAGAACCCTTTTCCTTTCCTTTTCGCTCCTGCCTCCTCCTGTAATGTTACTGGAATAAGTATGCATGTCCATATCCAGCTAAGCCGAGCTCCAACACCATCGCTCCCCTATTCTGATTCCCTCTTTAATTCTTCGTTTCGGGTATACTCATACACCCACACATACACGCCCACGTACACGCGCACGCACACATGCACACGCCATCTCCAGCCTGGTAGCTACTCTCCAGCAGAGTTTCCATGCTGGAATAAAAGGGGACTGGAACTAACTCTTGTTTTCATCGGAGCGCATCCGGCGGAAATCGCAATACGCCATCAACCCGGGCTAGGCATTGCCAGGACCGGCGGCGGCGGCGGTAGAGGACTTGCGTCTCTGCTGGTGGGTGGGCGACAGCGCGTCGGCGCCATTACTCTTGCTGCTACTGATAGACCAGCGCTTCGAGTGGGCCTTGTGAAATTCCTCAACAGCGTCGCGGTTGCGCTCCACGTGGCCGTCACGCGACGAGGGCGTGGCGTAGATGCTGCCCTTGCGCTTTTGGAAACGGGAGGGTGGCGTCTTTGAGGCGTCTTTTTGTGCAATGTTAGTTTTTTCGTCGATTTGTCTTTTAATTTAAATAAAAAGAAAAGCACAAGGATATTGTTGCTATTCGGTGTGGGGGGATGTGTCACAGATGCAGATCGTTTAGAATTGAGTAAGTGTTCATTCTCGTCGAGCGGATACTTTCGCTTCGAAGGGGGGAAAGGGCGGAGGAGGGGGGCGATGATTTCATTAGGTACGAGATACATGGAGAAAACAGGCCGGTTGCAGGGACGTGAACTCACCCCATTCGTCGGTGTGTGTGTAATCTCGCGAGCCGGTTCGTTCGCGCTCCGGGACTGGTGCGATGTGGTTGTTGGCTGGGGGCTGCCCGACGCTGGCCATTGTCGGCGTGGTTTTGGTGTTTCTATCGGGAGGATAACCCGCTACGTTAGCAAATGACCGGGTGTTGGGTTTGCCCGATTCGGGTGACTAACGACCAGTCTAGCAAGCGTCTGGAGAGCTTCATGTTGGGAATGAACAAAGCAACGTCCGGGTTTGGCGAGACTACTAGGTTCCCGTCTTGCTCTCACAAGAACTGGGAACGGAACAGGAGTTTCGAGGCAATTGTGGCTGCGAATGTTAAGTATATCGAGTTAGAAATGAAGTACTGGGCGATCTGTAGGTCTGAGTGTGTGGGATGACGTTAAGTCTTTTTTAAGTCTCAAGGGTCACTACCTATGAGTCGTGGCGGGGGACGAAAGATGATATGCGTCAGTCGGCTCTTGCAGGAACAAAGAAACAAAGAACCCGGAGAGACATCAACCTCGATGGCTCAGGTGGGCCATCCCTAGGCTTTTATACACGACGCGGCCAGCAGGACCAGCCCATCAGCAGAGGCAGGCGCAGCGGTCGCGGCGGTGGCAGCGTCGGCAACGTTGGCAACGTTGGCAACATCGGCAGCAGCAGCGGCAGCGGCAGCGGCAGTGATAGTAGCAGCAGAAGCAACAGACGGCGGCAGCAGCAGCCGCGACAAGATTATGCTATGACCTTGGCTACGTCGGCCATGGGCTCCCACGATGCTATTGGCTCATGATGCCACTGCAAGCGTCGATGGCCCAGAGGAGGCCAGGCGTTCCCTTTACGTACATAGTGTACTATAGGTACCACGCACTATTATCTCCTTTGCTGGCCTCTTCCAATCTTGCCGGACTATGTGGATAGCCTGACTCGTTTGTCCTCCCTTCATGCTTGGACCGCCACCCCCTCCTAGATTCCCAATTCGTTCGCTCTGTGCCAGGCATGCCGGCTGCCTCCCGTCGGCAACCCGTAGCTGATTGGCTCCCTGCGCTGGAGTAGGAACAGGAGGAGTCAGTGGAAGCACCTCTGTTGGTAGCAGTGGCGTGAGGCGGGTGACCTGTGACACCCGATGAAGAGAGGGAGTCCCCGGCCGGAAGCCTGGGTGGCATGAACGGGAAACCAAGATCTACAGATGGTGGTTGAGGTCTGAGCGCACGCATAGTGTGGACGTGCGTCGAGACATGTTCAACGTCCTGTCAGTCGTCTCAGTCAGTTGTCTCAGGAGTCAGGACAGCCTTGCTGGTGCTGCTGCTACGACATCAAGTCGTGCTGGTGGGTGACAGGTGAATACACGACTGCCGCATCGACGTCCATCCAGTTCAGTTGTGTGGAAATGCCTTGCAGACAAGGGCGCGGCAATCTGGTGAATTGGTCAATCGGAGTCAAAGGCAGGAGGAGACTGACAGAGACGAAGACAGCCAAGGTTTACATCCGGACTCGGTTCTAGACGTATATGCACATAGCAAGCAAGATACGCATGTAATTAGTTATCCAGTATTATTGATCTAGATAGGTAATATGCAGCCGGGCACTGCCCCGCCCCCGCCCTCAGCCGCTACGGCCCCTGTGCTACAGCACATTCATGGTCGATGTCAGGTAGCATTGTACACCTACTCCGGGATTATGAACCCTAGCGCGCTACTCTGCTGGGGTTGGCCAGGGCTACTAGGAGACGTATCAGTTTTTTTGAGCTTTGGCCTTGAGGAGGGATTGTACCAAAACACCCAACTTTATACTGGACGCTACAGCCGATTAGCGTTCCATAGAATCAATATTGGTGGCCTGCTGCCTTTGTAGCTCCCCTCACGTTTTTGGTGTGTGTTTACATATCTCGTCCGAGTTTTGCGCTAGGCTTCATGACCCCGGAATAGGTGTAGCGTGTGTTTGCATCTCCAGCTGGGTCTTAACGTCTTCCACCCCCCTCCGGGCCCCACCTACATTCGGGCCACCCAATTTCCCGCTTTTCTCCTTAACTTACCAACAACAACAACTCTTCTTCAACCACCTACCTACCTTGAAGAGCCGACAAACACTCTACAAACTATCGCTACCTACGAAATACGGAGTGCCTATGGACGTATACACCGACGAATTACCACCGCACCCAGCAAGTGGCCC
Source organism: Xylariaceae sp. X802 (assembly GCA_028637635.1). NCBI lineage: Eukaryota > Fungi > Ascomycota > Sordariomycetes > Xylariales > Xylariaceae > Xylariaceae sp. X802. The sequence continues at coordinate 222,819 of JAJFDH010000011.1, read as the reverse complement.
GCCGCCCACCGTGCCTAGGTAGCTACTTCCAACTGACCTTCTATCGCCAACCTGCCAATACCGATCTGCGAGCCCAAAACGCCCTATCCAAGCTGCCAGAAGCCCTCTAAAGGCTAATACAACTATATGCGCGAGATTGTCCTGGAATTCAGAGAGAAAACCAAGTTTATGCATGTATGCCATACCTAGCTGAATGGCTTATAAGCATAAGGCGGAATATCTATGCTGTCTTGAGGGGCAGATTTTTTTTCATTTCCATATTCGCAAATAAAATATCATTACAAACTTGATGCCAAAATTTGAACGCTTTAAGATGAATGCTGGTGAAGTTATGACTTTTCGAAAATCGCGGTTTTTGTATGGGAAAACGGACTGGCCCGAATGTAGGTGGGGCCCGGATGGGGGTGGAAGACGTTATAGCGAGAACCGGATGTACCCATGGTAGTTAGTGGCATGCCAGGCAGCGGTACACCCGGCATGCGTGTACCACCAGGCATTTCTGGGCAGGATTCCTTGGCTTCATGCCTCTGCATGTGCGCGTCTCTCGACTCCTGAGCCCCGAGCACGGACTATAAATCGACTTGGATACTACCTGGCTTACATGTTCTTCGGTAAGCATATGGCTCGTTGGGTAGAGGTTGGGGTGATAATGGACCTTGATCGGCCGACCCTTGATCGATGTCTCAAGACCAGTTATGTCATCACATGACAAGGCCGATGGGACTCTTATGTGACGTCAGTAGGTCGGGTATAGGTAACTGGACACCAGATACCTCAAATGCTACACTGTACCTACTGTATGTTATAGCCTGGTAATTACCTACTTGGTATGTACTTCTTTTGTCGCGTGGTCCGATCGATTTAAGTCGCAAAGTGTTGCCCGTCTGACTAAGTGAATAATGATGCGGTGATACGCTCCTTTGGGTTCACTTGCATTGATAAACGAACCAGCCCGTCTCTCCCTTGAATCCTTAACCTTTGGGCTTGCGTGATTTTCAGGACTGCTTGGGATTGTAGCGATCGCGCCCAACGTCGAATGTTGTTGAACAATAGTAGCAAGGTGTGTAACCCAATATATTCGTTGCAGCGCTACGGTCTTACTAATTACTGAGATCGCCGACCAAGTGCTGACACTTGACAGCACCGTGCAATGCACAGTATTATGCCTAACACTGGTACGTTTACATAATATACTTCGTACTGTAACAATCAACGGCACTCGAAACAACCACGATAGTATCGTTCGCGTCAAATATCCCGTAAAACTTCTAAGAAGTCATGATACCTAATATGCCTCCGAGCCGTTTCTTTGCCCATTTGTCTCACATATACGGACGTACAACTTGAAATTTGTGAGCTACCTACCAAGTAAGTACTTTAGCGAGGTATCGCTTGATTGCACCTCTTATCGCAGAATTCCCTACAGTGTCATAATCGTAAACAATTTACGGCGCACTGTATTTGACCCACCGGGTACTCCAGGTCGCGTCACTCTCTCCATGAAGTCCTTTTGTCGCCAGCCGTCGTACGCAGGCATGTCAGTCATGTCTCCCCCGATCTTATGCCGCTTCCAGCTGCTGTCATCACATGCTCCCGGGCAAGACCTTCGACTTTGCCCGTTTACTTGAAAACTCATTGCCTGTTATCCTTTATGTCCAAGAGGAAGTTGGATGTGTTTGGGGGTACATCGGGTATCCAGCGGCCGCACCGCGTAAGGAAAATGTCTACGCAGCCAGTGACAACCAAGATTGAACTCACTCCTAAGGAGGCCCAACTCAAAGCGCTACTCCTTGACACTGCAAACTATATCAACAGCTCCCAGCCAGAGGCTGAGGCTGTCGTCCTACGATGGGCCGGCGGCTGGGTCAGGGACAAGCTTCTTGGCATCGAGTCCCATGACATTGACACCGCCATCAACACCATGACCGGCGAGGCGTTCGTCTGGAAAATACATGAGCTCTGCGAACAGCCTGGGACAGCCGAGAAGCACAATCTGACGAGCACCGACGTAGGCAATCTGCATAAGATTCCCAAGAATCCAGACAAATCAAAGCACCTTGAGACTACGACTATCAAGCTATTCGGTTTTGATGTTGATTTCGTCAATCTTCGTAAAGAGACATACACCGAGGATAGCCGTAATCCACAGATGGAGTTTGGCGAGGCTGAAGAAGATGCGTTACGTAGAGACGCCACCGTCAATGCCCTGTTTTTAAACCTAAACACGGGCGAGGTCGAGGACTTCACAGGCGGACTCGCCGATATGAAGTCGAAACTGATCAGAACGCCTCTTGAACCTTTTCAGACATTCATGGATGATCCTTTGCGAATTCTGCGGCTTATCCGGTTTGCCAGCCGATTGGGATTCACCATCGATCCAGCAGCTGAGGACGTCATGAGCAATGCTCAGGTTGTCAATGCGCTCAAACTTAAAATCAGTCGTGAACGAATCGGAGTGGAAATTGAAAAAATGTTGAAGGGTATATCTTACCTTGGAAATCGCAATGTGCTCGCTGCTGACCATAGATAGGAAAGGATCCCCGGGCATCATTACAGTACATCGACAAAGTTGGCCTGTATCACACCGTATTCACGGATCCAACCAAACCAGGTGCTCCCCTACCGGATCTGTCTCGATGGCACCGCGCCTTCGAATGCCTTGACTATCTATTCAAAAACCGGACGCCTGGATCTATCTTGGATGTCTTAGTCCAAACTGACGAGGATTCGTACTACGCCTGGACACTGTCCGCCCTGGCTCCTTGGGGAGACGTCGACGAGCTCGTACATACCGGCAATAGCAAGCGCCCACCGCCACCTATTGTTCTGGCAGGGCGCGAGGGAATCAGAGCGACAAATAAATTTTGCGAGCTCGCTGCTGCGGCATACAAGAATCGAGCAGACATCATGGATCTAAAGACCGCAGTCGTTCAAAAGGACCCCACGATCAAGGAACGTGATCGGATTGGTATGAGTATACGCAATTGGGATGCGAAAGGAGGATTCTGGAAGCTTCAGGTCCTGTTTAGCCTCCTTGTCGAGGCAATGCAGCGTTGGGAAGTAGGAACTACAGGCTCTAGTCAGTATTCCATCGATCCTCCGCCGTGTACTCCATATCCTGACCTTACTACAGCGCCTAATGCCAATTTCCTGGGCGAGTGGCAGCTACTCTTAGACCATCTTCGAGATTTGGACGTCATGGAGGCTCCTTCACTCAAGAGAATCATTGATGGCACACAACTCGCTCGCGCTTTGGGTGTGCGACCAGGTAAATGGATGACGAAGGCAATAGATGTGTGTATTGCATGGCAGCTCCGTAACCCTGATGCGACAGACCCAGCCGGTGCTGTCAAAGAAGTCAGCAACAGAAAAGATGAATTGGGAATACCGTCTCGGTAGAGGTTAGCAACGCATTTTTGATCGACCTCTATTGACGCTACAGCTCAAGAGAGGATCCTGACAGGTGAGTACTTGCCTCACTCGCTCACCCCTGTTCATCCCTCTGCTTTTGCCTGATGGTTCCACTAATTATATTTAGCATTCCAGCGGATAGCCCGCAATGCCGTAGTAACTCTCACATATTTCTGCAGATAAAGATGCAAGTGCTCGGTTGTAGACTAGATGTGGGAGATATCTGTATTCCGGTCGCGCGCGCCGAATGTGGGACTCAACTCAGAACCAGGGGTCTCTCCATGGAGATCCTTGGCATCGAGATACCTGATACACAGGTAAAACCCCCGGTTCTTCGATTGGCCGAGGCGGACTAGAACAGGTGCATAGGTAGAAACCCAACTTGAGTTTGAAGTTATCCGCAAGTATGCCGAACCGACAATGAATGATTTGAAACTGACAGTCTATAAGTGACTCCGTCTCTGTTGGTCGCTGATGGCAGAAGCCGTCGCCATCCAATCAGCTTTGCATTTTACCGTCCAGTTTGAAAGAGGATGTCTGCCGTCCAATCAATCAGCCGCCGTCTACCCACAACCAATCGGGGTCCTTGTCTCCAGATCCCCAGCATTGATTCAAACAAACGAACCAACCCAACCGTCAATGTTTCTTATACGCTCTTTAGTCATCAGGGACAATAGTTGCGGCGCGCCAGACTAAGGGCGGACCAAGAACCGTTGGCTTGCAGAAGACAACTGTTAGACGCCTTTCGCGGTTTTTCTGAGACAGTCTTTGTAGCCATGATGTGACAATGCATTATTTTCCCGCTCACCTATTGTCATGGCATTACGAGATGTAGCCATGTCTGTATATAAAACAGGTCAAGGTGCCGCTCATCCTGTCTGCTTTTTCCTGCCTCATCGCCTTCGATCTAACTAACTCATTCCCATATTTAGATTTTCCTTATCGAGTCCGGTACTCGATTTGTCCTGTCGTTCTTATTACTTCGACCTTACAATCTTGAACATATTTATCTTTCTATTTCACACTGGACATCATGCAGACACGGACCCCAACCGTAGTAGCCGCCTTGATGGCCTTCGCCGCTGTCGCCAATGGCCACATCACGATGAAGAGCCCAGCGCCCTTCGGCTCTATAGGTCCTAATAAGAAAATCACCTCGTCACCTTTGACCAGCGCCAACTACCCATGTCAAGTGGGGTCCGACCCCAACTCTTTCTACAGCAAAGAGGGTTTAGACAACAAGATGCAGATCGGCCAGCCTCAGACGATATCTTTCGAGGGATCGGCTGTACATGGCGGCGGTTCTTGTCAGCTCGCGCTAACGAAAGATCCTCAACCATCGGTCTCGACTTCGTGGATGACGATCCTCTCGATAGAGGGAGGCTGTCCCTCGAAAACCGGTACCGGAACCGACGAATATCAGTTTACCATCCCAGATGGTATCTCCCCCGGCGACTATGTATTTGCTTGGACGTGGATCTCGAAGCTATCAGGGTAAGTATCAATCCCCCTCCCCCCTTCCCCCTCCCCCTCAAAAAGAAAATTTAACTAACTGTAAATTTTATAGTACTCAAGAGTTTTACATGAACTGCGCCCCGGTGACTATCACCGGCGGCAGCAAGCGAGATGTATCGCAGAACGAGACAATGGACCTTTTCCCCCGCGACGCCGCATTCCCGGAGCTCATGGTGGCTAATCTGGCTGGGATCAACGACTGCAAGTCCCAGCTGTCGACCGATCCCGTGTACCCCAACCCGGGCACCAGCGTCATGAAACCGGGCTCTTCGAATAGTTTTGCGCCTATCTCTGGCAGCAATTGTGTCCCCAAGGGTGCCAAGGATGTTACGCCCCCGTCGGGATCTGGATCCGGATCGGCTTCTGGATCGGCCTCTTCATCCGCACCGGCTGCGTCGTCAGCTCCGGCTGTTTCATCCGCGCCAGCCTCTTCAGCTGCGCTAACTTCGGTATCCGCGCCGGCCACAGTGCCTGCTTCATCTACGGGCTCTCTATCCTCTTTCTTGACACTCACCATCACGGCACCCTCAGGCTCGTCAGCAGTTTCTTCTTCCAGAATAACTTCCGCTTCTAGCATGCCGAACGCCACCGCAACGCCAACTCTCTCCCCTAGCAGTGCACCAGCTCCTGCTAGCAGCGCCCCTGCTTCCAGCGCCCCTTCTTCCAGTGCCCCCGCTTCCAGCGGCGAACCCACGCCCGGCTCTGGCGCGCAAGGTCTCACCGGTCCCTGCCAGCAAGAGGGCGTCTTCAACTGCATTGGCGGAACTTCGTACCAGCAGTGCGCCAGCGGGAGCTGGTCCGTCGTGATGGCGATGCCGCCCACCACGAAGTGCGCTATTGGGCAGACTACGACGCTCTGGGGCCGCAGCGAGGGTGTCAATGAGAGGAACTCTTTCCATGCTCGTCGCCGGGTCTAGGCCTGCCTCTGGCATTTAGTATATAACTGACTTGGGATGCATGGTACGGGGTATAAAAGTATTATAACGCACCGAGGCTCAGCGGGCCTGAGTGCTCTATTTTTGTAATTAATATATGCTTGCATAGATTTGGCGCGGAGTTTCTTAATGAAATGGTCTTTGATTTTGTATGTTTTGTTTATTTGTTTGTTGGTGTGTGATTACCTACCTAGCTGTAGATTCGTCTATATACACCGTTTCAGGTGACTTATTATTTTAATCAGCATGAACGATTCTAATGCAGGCCGATGTAAAGGGATACATCACAGCAACCCGGTAAGCGGCAATGCCGAGTTCTAAAGTAATTCCTAACCAAACACCGATGAAAGGCCAGTGAGCAGTACAAGGGGCCCGCAAGCAGAGGCATACCCAAAGCCGCCGGCTTTCAAGACCGGCACGCTCCTGCCGCGCCGGCCCTCCGCATCCGGGACGTTCACGGGGTGCGTGAGGATCAGCGCGATAGAAAGGTAGCTCGTGCCGAGCGCCACACAGGCATTGCGGAGTGGAAGTCGTAGGTCTCGAGCAACACGAGTGCGAGGAACAGCACGACGGCGCTGACTAGGTGTGTTCTCGCACCACAGCGTGATACCGTAGGCCACGGCGCGGTGGTTCTGCGCTGCTATCTCCGTGCTGAAGCACTTACCTACCTAGAGAGAGTGTTGTTGGGCTTCAGACGAATGCGCAGCCGAGTGCTGCGAGCACGCCTTGCGTGGCTAGACGACAGTACGAAGGCTGCGCTTGATAGGAGTGCGCCGGCTACGGCGACCATCTGTCGTTGGCGGCCCGCCGGTTTACCTGACCGTCGCAGTCTGTCCCGATCCCGGAGTCCCGGCGTGTCCGTCGAACCATGCGATTGGCCACGCGTCTGGATCTCCGCGATAGCCATTGCTTGATCGGATCCGATGTTGGTGACGAGCTCGTGCTCAAAGCCTCAACCCTCTTTTTTCACATATTCTCATGCTATTATCACGGTTTTCTACGCCGACAGTCACCGCGCCCTCATGGTAAACGCAGTCGCGTCTCCGGACTTCTGATCGGTGAAACTGGCATCAATGAGATTGCCTTTGCGAATTCGGGGCTTTGGGACATGACGCCGTAGTCGCCACGCCGAGGTAAATATGCGTTGGCTACACTAGATTGACGTGAGTGGGCCGCGAAGGCGTATGAACAGCGTAGCACGGCTTGTTCCGTGTTTAGCTCGGAGATCATCGCGTTTACCCAGGACCTCGGTTGGCCAGACTTGCTCTGCCATTTGACCCTACAACCCCCTGTCGAGTTGCTTGAACGGATCGGATGGCCGAGGAATGCGATGGACCGAGCAAAAGGGTAGACTAGGTAAACCCCCGTAGGTATAAAGCTCAGGTAGAATTTCCACATTATGTATTTGCGCGGCCTGCAACGCGTAAGGGTAGAGGACACGCCACTTCGACAGAGAGGGTTGCAGCGGTGGGCTACGGACTACAATAGCGCACATGAAAATAAGACAATAATTAGCCCGTAGAGAACTGCCAACCAAGCATGTAACCTCGTACCCACTGCTCGACGTATGTGGCCAAGCTTGCGAGTTCGAAGGAGACGTCAAAGGTCCGCGGCGCCGGTTAGTTGGCGGGTACTCCGGCTCGCAGCGAATGATGGAAAACCAGGCGATTTGTGGATGAGCCTATCTAATACCTAACCAGGTACTGTAGCTCCTCCCAAGAATCGAGATTGAGTGAATTCACGCCGCGTGTTGCTGAAGTGACACGTGATGGTGATGAAGTGGTGAACGAGATACGAATAAGCCGGTGAAAGTATCTTTGCCACGCTATAAATGTCGTTCACTTTTGCTCAACCAGTAACTTATTGAATAAGTTAGGGGTAGGTATCATTCTACGAACGTCCCGGGGGGGGATTTCGTCCACAGCCGCAGCAGACGACGCGAAATCCACGATCGCCGAGGCTTGCTTATACCACCCTGCACTACCGGCACATCATTCCACGTAAGTGCGCCGGCATCCTCAGCTATTTGCATATGCGCTGCAACCATAGGGTAGAAGAGGCCTTGCCGAGCTGAAAAGACAGCGTGGGAAGTCGGCTCTGGAGTGGGACTTCTGCTGTATGTAGGTAGGTAGTGTATTTCTGAAGCGAATGGGGAGCAGACCGCCAGTTTGGTCTGATATCGTGGCCATGCTCGGGCAGAAATATAATCGTAAGTAGGTAGCATTACTCAATGCTGGACTTTGCCCTGCTTGTCACTCCATCATCCGAATCGGAAACCTACCGGCCCCTCCTTTAAGTATGTACGTGTAGGTAACCCTGAGACCCAGTTGACCAGGGGCACACACATGTTCTAGTGTAGGTAGGGCGGACAGTTGATATGAGTTAGGTATATTCATGAATAAAGGACGCAAGTCTTTATGCCGTAAGAGGGAAGAAAAGCTAACCGCCAATGCTGTCTACGAGTGGTATATAATCTGCCAAGCAAGCCCTCTACCGTACGCCAAAAGCCCAATGCTGCCGGTTCCGAAGTCGTGATGCAAGAGTGTGCCAGATGCAAGTCGTGTGTCCGAGAAAAGGTGGGAAAAAATTAGCAGCCAACGAGAAAAAGAAGGCCCGAGAATGCCAAAATCATGCCGGAAACACCAGATATGCGCTGCATTCCCGCTTTGCTTGTTCCGCTCACATGGTGTCCTCCATTTGGCGACTTCGTACTTTCGTCCACTCGTCCTTCTCCTTTTTGCCTCCGTGGCTCTCCAGCCCCATGCCGCGTTCGACCCATTCCTTACTCGCCATCTCGCTTAGCCGAGACAGCGCACGGGCAAAGGCGAAGCGCTCCTCGTCGCCAGAGAACAGGCTCGAGTTCTTCAGTTGGTCGATATTGCTATCCATGTCTTCCATCATGTGTTGCATAGCATGGCTGACCGACTCGCCATCGTCGAGTTCTTTGCCTGAAGTGCCGTCTTTCTTCACTGATTCGTGGAGCTCGGCGGGCGAGATGAAAAGCTGAGTCAGCGGCACGGCTGTCGTGAGAACCAATTTGGCGTGCGATTCGTAGACCGCGTCGATGAAGGTGATAAACCGTCTTGCGAGATCGCGCTCACGGAACGTCATGCCCGGCACATCAGACACGATGAAGGCATCATAGCTTCGCATCAGCTCAAGGTAGTCGGCTGCCCCAGTTGCACGGCCGATAAGCTCCTGGAACGTGAACCAGGCACACCGCCCACTGACACGCGGCACATAAATCTCGCGCCCCCAGACCTTCTGAGTCTCGGGATGAGGTTCGGGACTGTCGGGATCGCCTAGGAAGCGTAGCCATTTTTCAACGTGCGAGGCAGCATGGCTATCCAGTGGGGTGTGATAGACACCAGAGGGCGGTCTGGGAATCTTCCGGTAATCTGTAGGTGAGTCGAGATTGATGACGTGAAGGCGCGCTTTCAAAAGGTTGATTGCAGGAATGAAGGATTCTCGTTGTATTCCATTCTTGTACAGTTCGTCGGGGTGCCGGTTTGAAGTCGTAACAAGAAGCACGCCATGGGACATGAGAGATTCGAGTAGCCTCCGTAGTATCATGGCATCGGCGACATCTGTGCATTGAAATTCGTCGAAGCACAGAACATTGGCTTGTTCGGCAATATCAGCGGCAATAAAGGGCACGGCGTCGATATCATTGCCGTGCTGCATCTTCATCCGGTGCAATCGCTTGTGCACGTCCTGCATGAAGTTATGGAAATGTATCCTCGTCTTCGCCTTGACAGCACTGGGTAGTGTATCGTAGAAGAGATCCATCAACATGGTCTTGCCGCTTCCTACATCGCCGTATAGATATAATCCCCGCGGCAGATTGCTGGGGATCTCCTGTATCGCATTGGCTTTGGTCTTGGGTCCAAACCACCCAAAGAGCGATTTGGTCGGCTTTAGCGACTCGAGATCGGGATGTACGACGGGCCGGGAACGGTACTGCACAAGCTCGTCGTGCAGATGCTGCAGATTTTGGATGATGCCGCGCTGATGTTGGTCCTCGCGCAGACGCCCTGCGGCTACTCGTCTGTCGTACTCTTGTATGGGACCAACGTCATCGGACGCCTGCTCTGCTTGCGCCAGTCGTAAGCAAAAGGGCCACAAATGCTGGACAATAACCTACTTGTCTCTACAGCACTCGACACGCCAGTCGCATACGGCCTTCTCCCGTAGCTGGGGGTTTGGGTACACAGTCCCCACCGATTGAAAGGCCTCGAGTGGATGTTGCGTGTTCTGGTCACATATTGCTGCCTCCTGCCGGCGCCAAGACGCTCGACTGTGCTCCTAAGTGGTTTGTTTGTCGTCGCATACGAGCGCGCGAGCGTAATAAGTCGAGCGCGGGGCGTTGGAGTCGAGAGCCGCATCCTCAAACGTGTTGTCGCAATGGGTGAGGGGAAAAAGAGTGTGCGATTTTAGGGTGAGGAAGAATCGGCTTGAAGAGGATTTGAATGCATCCTAAAAGAGAACGCGTATAGGAAGGTAACTTCGAGAACGGCGCGAGTAACCACGACAATCGAGCAGCGCAAAAACATACGTATGCTACGAATGATGGCTGTGAGAATGCGAAAGTAAACCCTCAAACTGCGCAAAAGTGACTGGAACTCGGCTGTACAAATGCGGCCGAGGGCAACGGATCGCCAGTTTACCACTCGGAATTAACGACGTAACGTACCAAGGTTATCAGGTAGTAGGTATCTACGCATGATAATCTAATAGGCGTGATACCTAGTTGGCGATGATAGTTTGTCAGCCGGACTAGTAGATAGGTAGTCCGTCTTTTAGGAAGTCGCACTTGCTCAGCACGTGTCAACTAGTCAACCAACACAATCTGTACCTGGCCGATCCTGAGCGCCACTACGAAGTACCTTATGGTGGTTAACTCCCTTCGATATAATTTTTTAGCTCGGGTAGCCGAATATGCTGTAGGCATATAGATATAGTGTGCCGAACACCAAGGTAACTGAAGACATGAGTTACTGGAATAATAGTCCTAACCAGCGCAGGTGCGAAGTAGGTGCATTCAATTGTTGCATGTAAAATCACGGATACTGTCAGAATAAATTTACAGTGCGCCAGACAGTGTGCTATGTGGTCCAGAAAAACGTTATACCTAATAGTAGGGGATGAGGCATAATGGTAGCCCTGTGGGTAAGCGGCAGGGCCCGGATCGATACCCATAGCGGCTTAAACGGCCAGGGAATACAGTTTCATCGGGTAGTTGGTGCACTGTACGGCATCATCTGTGATTTTGACCGCAACCGCGGAGTTACTCCATCCTACCTAACTATTCCGTATCCCAATGTGGCTATAGTTGAGTAGGTAAGTAACTCAAGTGTCTCAATTATGTTGTAGAAAGTCTTGCTCTCATGCCAGGAGATTCTACCGAGGTCGAGTGTTAGAGTAGATGGACGTTCTCGCAAGACTTCTTTCCTCGATTGCAATTGCCGGATCTCCCAAAAGTCCACAGCAGTTGTCACTTGTGACAACAAAGCAGCCTAACGGGATGATCTCGTAGGTACTATGTAGTGAGAATCTAATGTGCCGGTAGATCATTAGTAGTATAAAAACGTAACCTTGGTAATATGCTTAGCAACATGCTCATCCTGCTGTTATGGCAATGTTACTTGAGAGGCGGGGTCGTCGAGCAACACGGTGGGCCGTGTATGTAATAGGATGAACACGTTAACGACGAAACGTTATCTTCGCCATTGAAATCCCTTTCTTTGTTCTCGAAACAGACACTGCTTGACAATAGTAGGTATTGAGTTGAGCGAAAGCTTGTTGCTCTAGGAGAATTCGTTTCTCAACCAAAGCTGGTCAAATTTAGGGCGTCAAGTCTGTAGTATACTAGACCGAGTGAAAAGCGTCACAAGATTCCGTACTGGGGGCATCCCATGGCTTATGTAGAAAGAGAACCTGATGGTATACTCCATAGTACCCAGCTTATTTTGTGTGCTTCGTAGATCCCAGAGTCTCTCGTATGGTACCATAACCCTATTGCTATCTTGAGCTTAGGCCGTAGGCGACGGTACCTATCGAATGAGGCATTCCAAATCCCAGCCCTGCGCACTCGGTGTGATGCAGGTCACGGTGAATAGATGACGCCAAGGCCAATGCATCAGTCAAAGTGGTCAATTGCGTTGGGCGTGTGGTGCGTCTCACGCATGCTACCTACACGCACCACACGCATGCTACCTCGTAGATCAGCATTGCAGGAACAAATGAGTCCACGAACACCGCTGTCCCTTCCGAAAGTCCCGCGGGGTCTCCTCTTTGGGCCGGTTTGGACTGTGATAAGCCAGGGAAGACAATTCCCAAGGTACGTAACCCAGGTCATCAAGAGGCTGCATCAGAGTTCCGCATTAGGAACTACACTACTGCTTGTTGATCAGGGTCTAGTGTACCTATTCGTCCACGCATTTTACCTAGTGCGGTATGAACAGAGCTGATGGAAGACCAATCCCATACCCGATGGTGTGTTACCGGAGTGTATATAACATAACCCTGGTGCCTAAACCACATACTTGCCCGGTCGAGTACCTACTGGCACACCACATCGCTGCCGATTAAATATGAATCGGACGGAGGCGTGGATATTATAGGGAACATGGCGTTGGAGTTGATACTCACCTGGGCAGCAGTACCTAAGAAGTACACTAGTATGGAAGTGTACTTCGTAGATATAGGTAGGTAGAGCATGTTGGCAACTTGGCAGCCCGTGAGAGCACCCACGCAGCAACACATACACTAGTTATTTGTATCAACTAGGTAACGTAGACTGACATGAACCTCGGGAGGAGACGGGCGGGGGGCAATATGGCTAATACTAGGTATGTAAAAAGAAAGCAGTCGATTGATTGACTGTTTCGAAGCCAACCCGAAATCTGCAGTGTGTAAGTGCTGGACCTTTGAATTACGGTACCTACCTAGGTATGTACCTATTAGGTATTCAGTTGTGCTGTCAGGCCACTAGTAGTTTTTTTTTTCCCTTTCCTTGCTTTTCTCATTCGTCAGAAGATTGATTCTGACAGCACACTATGAGCGATGTCGCGCCATCGCGCCGGGGCGCCCGACTCCCCCGGCGAGTAGTGTAAAGCGCAGCGAAACGGAGGCGGGCGGAGTTGCTTTGTAATGCTTCTGCACGCTATTCTAGTCGTTTTGACACGCCATGACTCTTATAAGTTATAGGTAAGTACCTACACTGCACCAGTAGACCAACCCATACCGGTAGCAGCTATCTTTGCTCTTGACGGTAGTTGAAGCGCAAGTGTTGTGAAAAGTGAAGTCGTTAAGATACCTAGTGTACACCTAAGTAATTTACCTAATTACTCGTTTACTTACCTCTTGTCCACTCCGCCTCCGCTTTAGCCGCTGCTGCAGGACCTGCACAAAACACTATAAACGCCACACCATGTACACAATCATGCGGGATGTATAATGGACTCGACTCATCAGTTACGGACGTATGTAGTTAGTTAGTTACGAAGTGGTGCGCAAATAGCCCCCGGCCTGGTGCTGTATTACCGTGCACCAGATACCTACGGACGTACAATTTACACTATGCCCAGGTGGGAAATAGCCTATCTGCGCTACCTACAGCGCACAATCCGCTACGGGATAGGCAGGATCTGTAATCTGATTGCCCAGCAGCGAGCCCTTCTCCAACCGGCTGGCGCTTTATTACTTCCAGTACCGTAGATGGATTGTAGCGGAAGGCACCGCCATACCTAGGTAAGCATGTCATAGGTAACCGCAGCTGCTTTATTACTTTTCTGCCTCGTTTCTCCTTGCGCCGCAAAGCTTCAACCTTGATCAAGACAATCAAGACAATCATCGTCGTCGCCGTGAACGAGATTCCACTCGTGCAATCGCAAATTGTCAATTAACAATGTACCCGACACTACCGGTACATGTAGTGTACCTAGGTAAAGAAGAGTTGTTCAGCAATAGGTACACTACATATCGCGACTCCATTCGAGAATCAGTCGTTACCCGGCCTTATGCATCTCATTCTTCGGCTGTCGATGCGCATGTCCCGTCACCAATCACATTACCAGGCCCATATGAACCGGTATAGGTACGGTACTGTTCCTGTTACCAACTCCACCTCCTCTTCCGCCTCCTCCACCACCACTACTCCTAGCACTCCTACTAGAGTCCTACTATGTACTAACCGCTACCGCTACCGCCACCGCCGCCACCACCAGCTCCCCCATGGGTGGACAGCTAGATACCTACCTACGTGACTACGTCGACCACACAAGCACATTCCGGGTAGCTCGGGGGAGGGGCCAACTGGACCCCGGCTCGGCCCAATCTTCTTCTTCGCTGCCGTGTTTGCTGTGCGTTGGGTGTACCGGTAGGGTAGGCTACCGGTATGTGAACGCGTGCATGTGAAGTGCCATGCGAGGTTTTGTGGTACGACCTGCGGCGGCACACTCGCCACGCTGCCTTTCCCTTCTCTTTCCGCTCTCCCCCCACACTCGTCCTGGCTGGCGCGCTTGCTGGATCTTCCAGAACGAGTGATCAATCGCCTTGCCAGAAGACGAGCTGCGCTTTCTATTTCCTTCAAATCCCCCCATCCGCCAAATCCCTAGCATCCAGTGTGAAGACTCTATGATTCTTCTCGTCATTCTCTATCTCCACTAAACCCCGTAGCTCCTCTTGCTAGGCCCATCTCGGATTTGCTAGGCCGGAGGCTACGCCCTACACTGCTGCATACTGATCGTCGGCGTATGCTCTGGGTTTTCATTTCGTCAGCTTTGTTGACGGACACGGGAGCCATCAAATCCCGGCCCAGTCCCATCCTGAGCCCATCGCAACCTCCATACACATCCCGCATCCCGAGATCCACTGGCCACCATGGCCGACGCGGTCACTTCGTCTTCCAATTCCTCTGCCGGGCCCCTGAGGAAGAAGTTTTCTGTGCCTCCAGTCAAGATAGCCTGCCTGGCCTGGTACGTGAATCCGTCATACCTTGAGCTAGCATGAACACTATCTTGTCCACGCGCGGTGTTACCTCGTACCTTGTACTAACGACGAAACAAAAATTCAAGTCGGGCATCGAGGACGAGATGTAACGGCGAGAATCCGTGCCTCAGTGTATGCGTTCCCCACCGCCAACCCCTATTTTCAGTTTTCTCCGACGTCTCAATTTGCTCGAGTCTTTCCCATGGCGCGCGACCCAAAACTCCCACAAGAGCTCGAATCTAACCCATTCTAGTGTGTAACTAAAGGACGGGAATGTGTCTACAAGCCCAGCCGGAGAGGAGGTCCTCGCATCCGCAAAAAAGCGCGTCTTGGTTCCCTTTCTGATTACCAGGACCTTGCCACTTCTCTTGCCACTTCGCTATCACCCAAAATTGAGGAGCTTCCCCAGTCAAGTAAGAACCCACCCACCACCCCACGTTCTAAAACTCCGTACGGGAATTGATAAGCCATAGGACTCGTCGTGGAGGATTACATAGGCCCCGGAGCTGGGCTTAAACCCCTGGCTGATGTGTTCCAGGATAGCGATGCCATCTATGATCACCTCTTCCAAAGCGCCGTGAACGATGTAACTTTCAATGTACATGTGCCTATAGCACGCACCTACGGTAGTGACGACCAAGCCATGTGAGTAGCCCCGCGCCGCTTGATAGTCATTTCAGCCTAACATCATCAAGTTTGAACGCGTATTATATCTGGATACACCCATACTTTCCTATCCTTCCGCCGCCCGAGCAGGTACCAGCACCCGACCTGCCACTCGCCCTGGCGGAGCATCAGAGTGATGGTTTCAGCGAACCTTCATCTGCAGTCTCTCTTGCGATATCAGCGATACTCGCGCTCATCCCGTGTCCTCATGACCCCCAGCCATTAAGCCCGGAGTCCATCCGTTGGAGACGCACTTATGCTCAGTTTCTTGCGAAGGCGTCGTTGGAAAGCATCGAAAATGAGAGCGAGCGGCCCGATTCGCCTATCGACCTCTCGACAGCTCTCAGCGACTCTGGTGGTGAGGTCTCTCGTGAAAAATTTCACCCACGGGTCCCACTGGAAATCGAAAACATCATCGCCCTCGATATCCTGAGTGTTTACGAGTATGCTCAACGCGGTAACTTGAAAAAAATGAAGGCAAGAGCCGGTGCCGCATTAGTAGCAGCGATGTCCTTGTCTCTGCATACCAAGAGCAATGTCGAGGACGAGTATTCAGAGGCCCGCCGGCGAGTATGGTGGATGACATACATATGTATTTGTCAAGCTTCGATAGTCAGCAACACGGTAAAGACCCCAGAACATACCCCGACCAAACCCTACCTTCCTATTAACAAGATATAGGCTCCGACCTTCGAGATCTTCAGCTCTAGTTACACGGCTAATTATCCTACAATCAAAGCTGACTCTGGGGTATGAACGCATCAACTTGTCATTGATCGTACCAGCTAACCAGCCTCAAGGCCTGGCCGACTTTCGTTCGAGCACAGCAAGCCATCTTGGCAGCCACACAGTTTGTCATCGATTTCGAAAAAGTCAGAAAAGCCGGAACGGACGTGTCTCGGATCTTTCGCCGTATGAAAGACCTCGAGAGGTTACTAGAGCCGCTGATCATCCAGACCGATATGTGGCCCTCTAACTACTCCTTGACACAGCCAGTCGATCGTAACGAAGCTGTTTTGGCTCACAGCCTACGATGCATGTCGCGGATCAAATTGAATAGGTACCGTATCCGCCGCGGCACCGCGTATACAACAATGCGCTAACAAATTTGGTCGCAGTGCTCGAATTAAGGTACATCGCTATTGTGCCTTTTTTGACGTCGCGGTGTTCTCCAACAAGCACTGTGACTTAGCTAGCCTTCCTAAAAACGAGGTCGACGGTTCCGGCCCACAACTACTTCAAGCCTGCTGTGTCTCAGCATTGAATAGCTCTCCGTCGTCTTCCGGCCACTCTACAGATTCCTTGTCGCCTAGTTCATGCGATACACCATCGTCAGAAACGAGTGGCCAGCCACAGCCCTCTCTTCTCGAATTCCCATTTTCGAGCCATGAATCTTCAAGGGTATGCCTAAAGTCTGCTCTCAATATTGCCGCAGCTTTTGATGCTATGCCCTATCCTAATCCTTCCGGTCAACTATGCGAGGCACCGACGTTTCTGAATCCAGGCTCGACTTTTATCGCCCCCAGAACCATGCCTTCTTTTGCCTGTTGCGCCATGCAATGTAGCTATGCCTTGCTCATGATCAGGGAGCGTACTGAGTCTCTATATCCTAAATCAAACGGTGGAAATGGTATTCTCGTAGAAAATTTGCGTAACCGTCTGCAGCAGGGGCTATTTACCGTACTAGCGACACTCGAGAACTACGGTACAGCTTTCGAAGCATTGGGTGGTATGCGAGGTTAGTTCTCCCCTAAAACAGTTGTGTGAGTGCTTCCAAGTAGGTAACTAACGCTCAACAGATCAAGTTCGAGAAAAGGTTGATATTCCGTTCGACCTCGAAATCTAGGGCTTTATGAAACCAACGGGAAAGAATATGAGGTGAAAAATAGGCTAGATTTGCCATTTACGATCAATCTTGGGAGGTGAATGTCCCATTCAGCGAATTCTTTTGGTTGAAATGAATGATTCGCATACGTTTATGGGAATAGGTATCTTCAATTCTTCATCTATAGCCTGGCATGTCAACGACTAACTGTATACATATTCTAGTTAAGTGTATTTGCGTGCCGCCCTATATCTGGGGGCAAATCGCCTTCAGCTGCCCGTGTTCGTAACATTTGTGAAGAACATGTTAGCGAAAAATACAAATTCATGACATCCCAGCTCGCCCGACTCAAAGTTATACTATCGCTTAATAATTTTAGTGATCGATACCAACGTTTACAACGGCTTTCCAAACGTCTCAGGTCCATCACGTCCTTTCATTTTCAACACGTCGTAACGGAGCTGTTCCTTTCGATCGATCACGTTGTAATTAATAATTTATTCGATAAATACAAAACGCCCAGGAAGAGCGACCTGCGTCTTATCCCAGAATTTATAAGTCAAATCGACCCAGTGCATTGCCACTGATTCATTGTTTAGCATCCCGCTCAGTTATATACGATTTTTGGCGAAAGTGTTGCCACGCCATTCTACATAGGTAGGTCTGTCCGCTGCGGCCTCTCCCCCATAAAGTTGAATAACCACTTTCTGGAACAAGAGTCTCATACCCGGCTCTTATTTTCAACCAGGCTCATGAAGATCGATTTCGAGTGGATACGTTTCAAGACTCTTGCGAAAATTCTCAATACATCGAGCTTCTTGCGACATTAAAGCTATTTGATCTCCGCTGCCCCCTTCGTCGACGTACCGACTCTCGTGGTGATGGCCTCGCGTGACGAAACACGAACGTTATTCGTTGTCACATTTATGAACTATTGCGGCGCTCATTATATTTTTCAGCCTCGGATCTGGCAACGCCCCATCTCATGAGTCGTCACTAGATTTCACCTTTGTGTAATTCGAGTTTCGGACAAATCAAATTTTGGTCAAACTCATGTCATGCTGGGATTTCATGGCGCATTTACACAGCTTTGCGGAACAAAACGTCGCTTCCGGGGTCCGGAATTGCTAACATCCTTGTCGGATATACTAATACCCACGCGTGAAGCAAGTAACTAAATAACAAAGACGCGGCCAAATTCAGGGCCACCGATATCTCTCCCGTCTACTCTTAATCCACACGCCCACGAGTCATCGGGAAGGCCACGAATACGACGGATGGATGACCTATAAACGAAAGCACAATCCTCTCCCCTAGGCTAGAGGCACCAAAGCTGGTCTATCTTGTCGAGGCCGTACTCCTTCCTCTTGTCCGGTGGTGCCCACCATCCGGCAGTGGTACCAGCGCTGCACGTGTTCCAGATCTCGTTGATGGCTTCTAATATCCCGTTCATGTCGCAGACGTCGACGGTGTCCCAGACGCAAGCGAAGACTCTTGTTTTCCCCCAGACGTCGGTCTGAGGGGACGGTGCGGGTTAGTCACTGTTGGTGCTTCGGGCCGGGGCGGCTATCTTGGGAAATAGGCTGGTTTGAGAGGGCGGGATGTGGAATGGAGTTTTCTTTTTTTCACCCCTTTTTCATAGGGGGGAAGACGAGCTTGGAATTGGAATGGGCTGTGGGGGTTACTTACGCCGTACAAACGATCTCCCGGCTCCATTAGCCTGTTGCTGCACTTGGATGAAAGGTTCACTGCGAGGAGGTTAGCCGGGACCCCATTGCGGGACCGCTGGGCGCCGTTCTTGGCGAGTTCTACGGTTTACTCACGTGAGGCGTCTATTACGGTCAAGAGGTCTAGTGTCCTGTCCGTGTAGCATCCTACTAAGTTGGACACCCCGCTCTCGGTGTTATTCTGTACGTGACTGGTGGTGTTGGGGTTCGCGGCTAGCTCTGCTAGGCGGTCGACTAGTTGGTATGTTACTGGGTCGGTGATGTTTGCGCGGTGCAGGAGGTCTTTTGCTCTGGTTACGTCGGTGTAGTTGGAGTTTGTTGGCGAGGAGAATGCTGATCCGAGAAGGAATGCCAGGATGAATAGTAGGGGAAACATCGTTCCTGGAGATGATGATAGCGCTTTTTGGTATACTTCTTTCTTTTTGATGTTGATTTTGTTTTGTGCTGGTTAATTGTTAGATGGGCTGGGGAGGTTTTTGTGAACTTTGGGGGCGACTTGGAGGTATTATATTTATTGAGGAAGTATTCTGTTCTTTTGCTGTTCGCTTGGAATACTGAATCATTCCTCGCTTATTCACAGTTTACGTTGTCGATGGTTGCTTCTGATATTACGTGACTAAGGATTCTGGGACGGGGGATGATATAGGTTCTGGGTAAACAAACAAGGCCTCTTACCCATACTTCATGTCTTCCAGTTGAGTCTTGACGATATGATATCCATTGACGGGAGATGCTTAACTTTACAGGCTGGGATATAGTGTTTGACAATCCCTTGCGCGCGTCTGAGTCCTGGCATCTGCCTCAGTGATTGGCGCGTAACAGAACTTTGGAGGCTACTTGCTGAACATGCGGTTTCTCATCATCTCTCATATATCATGTGAATTGTAGGTAAGCAGGCAGATCTACAGTCTGTCACTATCACACCCAAGGTCACTAGGTCAGGACTCGGTCAGTGCGTACGGACGTCCAAGTGGTTGACTCTTAAGAGGGTCAGCCATACAGGTAAAGCGCAGCCCGGATGGCCGTCTACGACATATATAACCTTTTCTCTTTTTTACAAATGAAAAAAAAAGAGAAAAAAAACCATCTTTGGACGGGAAGGAAACGCCTAGTTTTCCTTATCGCTTTTTCGATTGCCCAAGTATTAATCAAGCGGTGGCAGGTAGCCTGTTGAAGGGCGCAAGTCAAGCTCGAGATAAACTCGCGTTCTTGAACGCCTCCGTAGCGAATCGAACCCTAGTCCGAGGGACGTCGGGAGTGGTTAAGGTAGTGTGCTTTGCGCTTTTACCACTACACCATGAAGCTTGTAGGAACGAGAGGGTGTTGGAAATTATAACCTTGATACCACTGCCCTGGGAAGGAGAGGCCTTGAACTTATGGACGCTTGGACCACCTGGTTTGGCTTACCCAACATCGAACCCCTCCGCCCCTTTCCCTGGACATGGAGCCAATCATGACATAGACGAGGATTTATAATGCTATTACTGATTGTCTTACTGATTGTCTTACGAAGCAATCTACCTAGTCATATCAGCTCGGAGTATTATTCCGTGCATTGATCGATGTCAGAAACGTGGTGAGTGTATTGGTTAAGATAGTCTTTGACTATGCCCAGATCGTGGGTACTGGGTAGCATGTGAGGCCTTGCCAGAGGACGAAGATAGGGCCGGCCAGATTCGGTCATACCGGTTCGAAATCACATCCATCAGGTAAACAAGTCGGCCTACTGCCAAGGCCGATGGGCCATGAACTGTCTGCATATTTAGCATCATTCCTCGGGCAAGGACGTTCCCGTCATTGGAAAGGGGGCTCGTCGGATAGGGCCGTTACGGATCATTTCTCGAGTAAATAGGTACATACCTACGAACGTCTAGCCAGCTACCTGCTTATGTGCCAACTCCACGATGGCTTCGGATAGATATCCCACAATGACCCCTTTCCGAGTTTCCTCCTGCACTCCGGCATCATCAACGTCGACGCCGTGAAGGCAAGTGGAAATGTCTCGGGCTAGCAATCACCCTATGATCCTCTTAGCACATGATGTCTTGCGGCAAGGCCCTTAAAGGCAAAACGCCGATGAACATGATATCTTCCCAAAAGCGACAATCCCGAACCACAACAAGCCAGCGGGCCACTCCTCATCGGCGCCGCCGTCTGGCTCCAGGTCACCGCCGTACACGGACACGGCAACATCGTCTCGGCCGACCCGGGGGACAAGATGGAGCTGGAGGCCCTGCACCCCGGCAACCAGGCTGAGCAGCGCTTCCTGCGGCAGAGCTGGGGCTGCGTGTGAAAGGAGCGCGTGGCGTCCGTCAGGAGCAGGAGTCCCGCGGACCAGCCGGCCGTCATGGTGCTGGACCAGTGCGGGACGGACCCGAGGTTCCAGCGCCGCGGAGTTGCGTCCGCGCTGGTGCAGTTGGGGCTCGACGAGGCACGCTGTCGCGGGATCCGGTACGCAGTGGCGGAGGCGTCGACCACGGGACGATCCGTATATGCACGTCCCGGCTTCCAGGCGCTGGGGGATGACGTCGTGTATGAGCTTGACGAGGAGTTTCAGGATCGCGAGACTACGCCGGCTGTTTTCATGATTGCTTCAGCCGGGGCTTGAATCACGCGGCGTGTATCGGGTTAGGATCGTCATGCCGGCAAAGCATGAGTCCTCTTGAGACACATCGGCCATGAGGGGGGGATAACGAGATGATGACATGCGGAGGCGTGGACAGTCTATGTTTAGCAATCGATCGCAAACAGTGGCGCCGCCAAAACAGTGTGTTTCAGAGTATTCTAGAACACGTAGTCAAATCCGTACCATTAAAACTTTTCTAAAAGGGAAAAAAAGGGGGGGGACGGGCGGTTGTTCAATCACGTGCGTAACCAGGCTTAGGCTTCAGGACCACGCTGTTGCTTTTCAGGTCTCTTGATCAGACAAGCATGGGACGATTGCAGAATAATCTCCTTCTGAGTAGTCTAGTACCTCACAAGGGCTCTACAATGGCGCAGAAACGCATTGCACATTGCTAAGAAAACGACTTCGTTCCGTCGAGGCACCGACAGCTATTCACAAGAGCACGCGTTGTTAATTGGTGATTATTTCATATTGGTAGAACCATCCTTCCGTCTATAGACACGCAGGAACCTTTTAAATGCCGCGCATGAGCAAATTCACTGCTTCTGCCTGTCGTTTAGTTGCTGTAGCCAAAGGGCTAAGCGAATGCGACAGACACCACTCTAGCATAGCTTGCTTGACATCGAGGAATGTGTTGATGAGAATGTTTAATGCATAGAAAGCCGCTTAGATTTGCTTGACCAGCAACGCTTCGATTTTCGGGGGAATGGCGCCCACAATCCTGTCGCTTAGCTCGCCGTTTTTGAAGAGAACGAAGGTGGGCATGGCGGTGATGCCGAGTTCCTGGCTGAGCTCGGGAAGGTCGTCAACGTCAATCTTGGCGAAGAAGACATCCTTGAACCTCTCCTCGTTGGAAAATCTTCGCACGGGGCGGTTAGCAAAAATACAATGCACAGCTACGCGACATATATATACGTGTGCGTACATATATGATGTATACACAATATATATAGAGAGTTGGGGGTGCCTACTTGGAAATTAGAGGGCTGATGGCCTTGCAAGGGCCGCACCAGGTGGCGTAGGCATCGACGAAGACAGTGGAGTGTGCCTTCACGGCCTCCTCGAAGGCGGCCTTACTGTTGCCAGTGCATGTCAGTTATGATCGGGTAAATTGTGAATGCAGCCCATAAGCAATTGGGCGCAAGCAGCGGCAGGCTCGGTAGAATGGGGCCGGCAGACTCACGTCGTGATGTCGTGCACAGTCATGTTGGACGGAGTGGTATGGAACGGGCGCAGAGCGGACAGTCGGTTGTAAGTGCGAAAGGCTGGTCTCCGTGGAATCCGGGTTGCTGCTCGGAAAGACATGGGGAAGAACACGGCGGCGAGTCGAGGGAGGGGCAGGCGTGTGGGTTTTATGGTGGCACGCTTGTTCCTGGCGAGTTTGGTTTAGAGGGGGAAGGTGAGGATCAGAGCTGGTGCAGGCCCTGCCCGCCCGCCGCCCGCAGCCCGCAGCCCGCCCGCCAGTGATGTCAGCTGCGACGTGATTTGTCAGGCCTGCCATGCCCGATGACGCGATCCACTTGCATGATGCACCCTCTTGCCTGGGCTGAGGGCGGCCACCGAGAGCCGCTCAGCCGCCCATCAACTACCCGAGGTACCTCCTACACTACCGGACCATACTACCGGTACATCCGTACGAAGTACTATGTACATACACAGAACTTTATGGACACGCCGGTCTCACGGTGCCTCGCGAGTCGCAACTTCGCAACTTCGCGGGTCTTCTAGATATCACCATGCACTGAATACATGAGCGCACCATCTTCAGAACCTACACACTCAATACTGTGTTCTGACCGATGTGAAGCACGGCATCGGTACCTTGCCACCGCAGTACGTACCTAACTACCTAGCAGAGATTATTCTCCCTGATTCAGCTGCTATTAGTAATCCGCCACAGATGGCGAAATACCTCCCTTGACGTTGGCCGCCTCAGCCTCGAATCTTCTCGTTGGAGACCAAGACGTTCTGCCTATTGCTGCCGAATCAAGTGTATTTGCTTTTTCGCCGTGACTTTCTATTTACCTCCTGAACGTCCTTCTATATGTCTACTGCTCCGGAAGCAGCAACATTCGAAAACAAATGCTTAATCCCACGGGGTATTGAATGTGCCAGTGACTAGATAGTTCCTACCAACTCCTACGGCCAGTCCGGCTAACACTCGTGTCATTGCATTTTGAATCCAGTCGTGGACGAGCCGGGGTGTGGTGTAGAAACCCTTTTTTTCCCAGCCAAATTAAAAAACCCTGAACTCCAAGCCGCGGGAGAAGAATGTCATTGGTATCAAATGAACCGCCGCACAGCAGTTCGCAGTATATCCGCGGTGGTGAGAAGAAAAAGCCCCGCCCATATCATCCAGTACATGGGGCTGGTATTACGGAAAGAGGTATCGTACATGAACCGCGATCTATGTATAAGTTTACCCGAGATGACCAAGATCTGGTTGGCCCGGAAAACGATGTCTGGTGAGATCCCTGGTTTCGGATGTTCGGATGCTTGGCTGTGAGATTTTAGTGACAACTGAGGTGAGGAATGGCCAATCATTTCCTCTGGTTTCTGCCTTTTTCCCTTCTGCTTTGTTTTGTTTTGTTTTGTTTTGTTTGATTTCTGTCCTTTTTCCCCCTTCTAGGCAGTCTACAATAAGGACTCAAGGAAAATGGAAACGAGTGAATCTGGTCGGTTTTGACACAAAGGAAAAGTTGAAGCCTGCATGAAGATGAGACTTCGAATAACTCGAATGGTGAAAAAAATGAATGACTTGTGGCCATCTCAATCTCAGTTGTGCACTTATGCATATCTCAAGTCGCCAAGCGTCTAGAACGCTAGTAACCACAAGGTCTTGAGCTCCCCGTTCCATCGCATTTCTCCTATATTCCCTGGTAGAAGCAGGCATTTGTCGCCTACGAGAACCCAACGGGATTCTGCTCGTCGCCGTCGTCACTATCATTGGCTTTTCCGAAATCCTTTTCATCCTCGAAGGATTGGATTATGCCTTGGCGGCTTCGCATAGTCTCGCTGTGTCGTACGACAGTTGGTACCTGCCCTACAGCACCCCATTTCAGCGAGGAGTTTTCGTCTTCGCTACTGGAACGTGCTTCGCCAGTTGAAAGCCCGCGCCCCCGGCCGTTAGTCACACTGTTCAAATCGTCATCGACGACCATGTCATCCTCCTCGATATGTTCGGACATCTGCCTTTCGGATCGACCGGATAGAGCAGATACTGTTCGAGGAGGACATTGAAGAGAAGTCCGCATACCGGACAAAGTACGTTTTCGACTTATTCGACCGGAAAGCCAAGACGCTTCGGAATCAATAGATGCGAGGGACATGGCGTGTAGAGCGGGAGAAGGTTGCACCTCCTCACGGTTTATTGAAATGGGACTAGCGCGCATCGCTTCATGATTGCGGTGACTTTCGACGGGCGTATCATAACGCATGGCTACATCGTCAGGTATCACCGGTAAGGGCTCGGTTTTAATGGAATCGTCTTCGGGAGATGCCACACGGGAGTCTGGGGGCGAGATAGGCAACTCCGGCAAGTCTTCCCGGAATCGCGACATGGTTCGCTTGGGTGCCCCATAGCTCGTTTTCCTGGTCGAAATACTGTTCATAGGAGGCGTCGGCTGGCTACCTTGCATGGAATCTCGCGACGTGTTTGAAAATGATGAAGGGCCCGATTCGCGTGGGGCTTTTCCCCACCGGAATAGCGATAGCCAATGTCGAGAAGACCTGCTATCGGAGGTCCGGCTTAGAGATTCTACATCGTCGAGCTTGATCGAAGCCGGTGGTGGTGAATGCGCTGTGGCATGTGTTGGTTGTTCAGACTGTGCTGGAGAGTTTGAGCGGGACTTTTTGGACCGCATGAAACTGAATAGTCCAGGACTTGAGAGAGCAGGGCTATCATCCGCGTGTACGACGGTAACAGCAGACTCAGCATCCTTTGTTGGGGAGGGAGATTCAGGTGATGGTATGCTATCCGTCCTATAGAAATCACTCAACGGCGAGCCTCTCTTGCTTCCTTCAAATTCCTCGGCTGTGCTCGACTCATTTCGCTTTTGGAAATCGCATGACGATCTCCGTCTCGAAGAAGTAATGACTGCTGAAGTTATATCACCACTAGAGTCCGGCATTTCTCGACCTAAAACGCCTCGCTCAAGATTTGCCGGTGGTGGCAAGCCGCTCTCGGCGGCGGCAGCTTCTTCTGCACGTTGTTTTTCTGCTCTACGAGCCAATCGTCTCTCAACACGTGCCCGATCTTCTTCTATTTTGCGTTGTTTACGTCTTCGGTCGCGCTCCAGGAGCTCCCGTAAATCCGACGCATCAAAATCGTCTACTAGATCATGTATTCTCCTGTGGGCGTGCAGCGTCGATTCAGGTATGGGCTCCGCTATCTTCTTCCGAGTCGACCGAGATCGCACCAGTCCTAGACCAGCTGTCGAGCTCACGAGTGAATTTGACGAGTATCGTAATGTTGGGCGAGGAGAAAGCGCATCAAACGCAGAGACCTTCCATGAAATCTGCTCAGAATCTGACGACATGGCCGAATTTATAGATTCGGGGAAAATGAGGGACATTTCAGACGATGGAGGGCCGGCAGCCGCGGCCGCACCCTTCCCCGGCTGCTTAACATCCTTCTTTATGGGCCGGCCTGCTGTCCAGCTATCTGTAGGGGGTCGAGTTGGCATGATGTAACTCATTGCCCTAATCTCAGCTTCACGGTCGTGATCCTCCTTCCGCCGCTTGCTTGACTTTTTGTGAAGTAATGGTTGACCACTTCTCTTGTTACTTGAATTGGCATGGTGTAAAGTTGGCGCCCGCTGTGCAATATCAGTGTTGGGTGGTGATTCAGTTCTCACTACATTTGACCTTTTCCGCAACTTTGTGGCACGGAGAGACTCTCGACGGTCTGGTGAAAAGCTATAAGTTCGGCCACGATTTTGCGTTATTTTAATACCATCGACAACATATGCTCCATTAGGTTTAACAGAGGCGGGCTCGGTTTGGATTCGTGCCGTCGTTTGATACTGCTTGCCGTCAATATCTGTGTCCAAGCGAGAATTTTTGGTTGGGACAGGTCGAGAACGCCGCCTCGAGCCCATGCGGCGAAAGGGCCACATGGCCATGATGGCCGATGGTTGGCAAACAAAGAACCAGAGATGGTATGGCTGGTCGTTCTGTTATTTTCGCCTTACAGCTATCGATCAATTCCGGGTGATGGATGGGGTAGAATCGTGGTCGCCATGTGCGCAGGTTCACCACGAAAAAAAAAAAAAAAAAAAAAAGGGCGGAACTGTCGAGACCGTCGAAATTGAGGAGCAGTTGGACGGGCCGATTAAAGATGTAGGAATGCTCGGATTCCAAGCCCTTGAGCTGGAATATAATTGCGTTTGCTGAATCCCTGATTAAGGGTACTGAGTAACCGTCGCATGAGTCCAGCCGGCTTCGATGAAGTTTTTGAGTCTCTGCCGGCATTCGTCTGCAAGTAGATGGTACCTATAGGTAAGGCATGTCGGCAACGGAGAGCAGAGCTTGGATATGGGTACGCGTCGACGAGAAGCGACTCATTCACAGTAACGCGAGTGGAAGAGAGAAGGAGAGAAGGAGAGGCCAAAGGGATAAAAATCGATAGGGTTGGAATGTGCAGAGATGACGTGGCGTAGGGAGATGCGCTTGTGTTGGAGACCTGCCTCAGCGTGGTTGTGGAAGCAGAGGCGAAGCGCAACGGCGGGCGGGAAGAAGTGCTGATGCGAGCAGGGGAAATTTACGGGCAGACGGGGGGCAAAGATGACTGGGACTGCGTTGTCGAGGTAGGTACCTGCCATCCCGGCGCCTAGGCAGGTGCATGCACAGTGGGTTGGGAGGTACGGACGTACTTCGTAGGTACCTACGTAATGCACCCACCACGGAGCACACTAACCCCAGTGGGAATCCGCATTTTCTGTCCGCACCTCAGGCTATTTTCGGGGTGCATCACGTAGTGTACACGCTACCCAGAGCCTAGAAGGGCAATTACAGTTCGTCTACGACAGTTGTTCCTACGCTATGAGGCTTGACGACGAAAGTTCCCGGCGCCGTGATTCTGGATCGTTGCCAGGCACTGCCAGACAGTATGTACAGTACACTTGACACTATAGAGGGAGTGCTTGGCCCATGCTTTTATGCAGTCACCGGTGCGCACGAGGCACGGGCCAACCGGCCGACAATGCCCTGGCAAAGTTTAGATACAGTCTGCACACTATGTATCTAGGTACGGCAGCGCACCAGTATTCTTAGATCGCAGTTACGGTTACAGAGTATGTAGGTAAATGAATCGCCCGCATCAGGAAGCATATACAGTTAACTACTACCTACATATAATAGCGAATGTGCCGATTCGCACTGAGCATTTGAATTATTTTGCGGGAGAAAAAGCGCAGAGGGCGTTACGCTTGCGTCCGGGCCGGAGTACTATGTACTTGGTAGCGAAGTAAGCGCGCTCGCCACGTTATTTTGATACTGTAGAATCAAAAGTCAGCAGCCGTCTAAATTTACAGCGGGCTCACAGTGTTTTATAGCGTATTTATGATTTTTTGCGGCTGTTGACTTTTAACGGCCTGAATTGCACGGCCACTACACTAGGGACCGTACAGTACGTCCATAGACCGTAATACACTACCTACCGTATAAGTAGCCACTGCTAGTAGGGATAAGCTGGGTACCGTAACTACACTAATAACAACCTGCTACCAACTTATCATTTGGGGACGTGCTATCCAGCGACCCGACTTACCCAGCAATCCAACGACCCTCGGCCCTCAGGCGGGTTAGGATTAGGGTTAGTGGTTAGGATTAGCGGTTAGAATTCGGGTTAGTGGTTAGGTTTTGGGTTAGTGGTTAGGTTGTATATGTGTTATGTGCATGTTTGGGACGCTGGATAGTATATCCCATAATTTGTAATGTAGGTAGGTAATTGTTCGTAACTCCGTACGGAATTGCCTTGAGTAGGCACATAAACTGTAAGCCCCGCATTATTACCTAGGTACCTAGGTAGGTAATGAAGAGGAAGAAGAGAGAAATACTTTCGCTCTAGCAGGCGGTGCCGGGTGGTTGCACTTGGCCCCTGCACGGATAGTGAATATTCATGCGTCAGCGCTCAAGGTCAGAGAATTTGTACTGATAATAGCCACCACATGAATAACATCACGTTCCAATCCAGCGTACGACGTACATGCCGACTCATGATCACCCGCCGAGATCACACGCAATGCCAGACCTATACATAGGGGCAGGGGATGGACTATAAGGTCCGGCTTGTTGCACAGCTATCCCACCCTCCCTTCCGTCCATGATGAGCAAAGGTTGCGCTGCCTGACATTGCAACTCATAAGCCTGCCTTGGAAGACGTCTGGGGTAAGACAATGACATTTCCTGGCGAAACTTTCCCAAGATCGAAGAGCCGAGGCGCGAGTTTGCGTTATAGAGTTGTTTGCCGATCGCAGAGACCCTGTGCATATTATCGCAGTATGCGTCAGTGGTGTTTACGACTTGCCTTTCCACATCGACCGATCTTTTCATGCTGAAGGATACGGCTTCAGATATCTGGGTTATTTTACTTGATTCATCAAGGGGGCGATGTTTCCATGTGCCTCCCGACCAGGAATCTATTGGCCTGACATGCCTGAAGATCGGTCTGCTGGAATCGTTGCACCATTACTCGGCCATGTGTTCCGTACCGATGCCTGCGATCCCTCATGTCTCGCATGAGGGTCAGACAGATTACAGCGTAGCAGTTCTGAGCTGGCATTGCCTAGTGATGCACAACAGGTCCGGATTGAGCATGCCAGTTGGCAATATATAGGAGCGAGCATTCCAACTACAAGCCCTGGATTATATATGTATGTCCATGCGCCTAGTGCTTGACGGGTCCTTTCCGAGCAACGGGCAGTGAGTGGCGATGAGATGGCATCTTGTTCATCATTCATTCCATCTTCGCTCATGTTTTTCTCACATAACCAGGGGATGTGTCAGTATACTAAACCACCAGGCTTAATTAAGGGGGTTTGTAGATGCATGATGATTACCGGCGTACGAGAGCATGCTGATTGCATACAGAGGTAGCAGCGAGGTTCTTCAACGGGTTAACGCCGCCGCCATCTGACGTGTTAGATTTCGACCACAGGCCGTGGAAGCTGGCGGATATGTAGCCCTGGACTGCGAGTGGCTCACAGGCATTCTACCTGCATGTGCTCAGGGTCATCGAAAGGTCTCCAAGACTGACACGTTGGACATCCCATACATGGTACAGGAGATATGTGCACTAAGAGGACAGGATTGTCCATGGGCCATGTCTCAATAGTATCGACTAACGCAGCCGAGGTGTGGCTGCGACGTTCGACCACAACCAGATCGTTGATCGTTATGCGCATCGTAATCGCCTAGTGGTCCATCGTTTTGAAGAGTGGTATTCGCACCCAACCGATATAACCATGTGATGGGCGTTCATGCGTCGCAAATTGGCGCGGGACACCCCCAAACCAGATGAGGAAGTTCACGTGCTGACAAGCCCGTTACGTCGAGCCGTTGGAGCAGAGTTCGTCAGAAGAATTGGCGGAGGCATATGTATTGAGCTCTATTTATTTACGCCACAATGTCGTGAAACGTCTTCGGATACACCTTCTGATCGTGACCCATGCGGACCTTACGCAAGTATCCCTAGGAAGATACTCGTGAAGTTATCTCCGGGTGAGATGAGCAAGTATTCCGTATCCCGTGCAGACTGCGTAGAATCACAATGTAGGTAGGTAGTAGTGGTATATGTATGCAAGTAGGTACCAGTTCCATTACTCCGCATTCTGCAGGGGATAAACCGATCTTTCTTTTTCGATTCGAAGAATTAATTCTTCTGGGTTTTCATCTTAACAGATATGCTCTACTTCGTACCTGCTTATAGACCAGGCTTGGGAGGAAGGCTTTTGACCTGTTGTAGGGGTAAACATACCCACTGGTAGGTATTACGGCGTAGTTCCAAGGTTATCGAGAAACGCCGTACCGCATGGGAATACCGGCACCTATGTGGTGGCCGGATTTGGTTGGTGGCCGGATATGCACGACTGACATTCCGTAGTGGAATCGGCCCACCTGAAATTGACAGGGAGACCCCGCTCAGAACCAGCTCTAGATAGGTACCTAGGTAGTTATCGATAACGTAATGACCATCGACCTATCGGAGATGAACGCTTGATTCAATGTTTACTTCCCTACAGCAGGTGTGCAGCGTACCTACCCAGCAACCGACATCAAAACAATGCACTGCTACCTCGGCCTGCAAAAAGACGACGAGTAACTTGATCCGAAAAGGCCAAATCTCTATCATAAGGGCATCGAGTAACTACTACTGACCTTGCTGGCATCCGCCATCTTCAACAATCATGGCGTACAATCCGCGAATGTCGATAATACCGGCGTCGCAAACGCAGTCACGCACGACGCGCAAGAAGGAAGAGGAGGCCGATGCCTTCATGCGGTTGCCAGACAAGGAGATTGTAGGATGTATAACGGACATCGGCATTCCCTTCACGGTAGCGGATCTGCAGAAGCCCAACCCATTGCAGGTGCAGATGATATTCGAATGGTTCGCTGAATTGCTCTTGAACGCGACCCGCGAGACTGTCGAACCCGCCATGCGCGCCGCCGCCGAGGATATTTGCGGCGAGTTTGCCGACATCATCCCCCCTGATACGCGCAATCTGATGGGTTTCTACGTGTCTTTGCGAAAGCTTCTGCTCGAATGCGGCATCACCGACTTCAATTTCTCCGACTTATACAAGCCCACCCATCCTCGCCTCGTCAAGATCTTCAGTTACCTGATCAACTTTGTACGGTTCCGCGAGTCGCAAACTAACGTTATCGACCTGCACTTCAACAAAGCCGAGCAGACCAAAGCGCGTATCGAGGCCCTATATAACGAGAACCAAGATGCGGAGAACCGACTCCACGACATGCGGCATAATCGCAAAGCGATGGAGGCGCAGGTCCGTGAGAAGGCAGAGCGGAACGAAGAGCTAAAGAAGGCACTGTTAGATCTGCGGCGGAACCAGGAAAAGGTAGCCGCCCGCTTGGAAGATGCCAAGGCAAAGAAGGGCGAGCTCGCGCAAACCCTAGAGCAGAAAACCACGGAAAAGATGCTGCTCAAGCAGGAAAGCGTTAAACTGCGACCATACACCCTGCAAAGTCCGCAGGCGTTGCAGACCAGTCTGACCGAGCTGACGAACACGCTAAGCGCAGACAAAGCGCATATCGATTCATTGGACCGCCGAGCCCGGGCACTACAAACCTCGACCGATTCTTTTGCAGTGGTATCGACCGATGTGGCATCTTGCATCAAACTCTTAGACGAGATCCTGGTCGAGTTAGCAAAGGAGGAAGAGGAGCACGCCAGAAATTCCAAGCAGCGGGATGCATTATCCGAGCGAGGGAATAACGTCCGGGAAGCGGAGCGCATGGAGGCGCTGTTGCAGAGACAGCTGAGTACGTGGAATAGCCGTACCGAAAGACTTCGCGAGCAGAGCCGCGAGAAGGCGCAGGAGGCTAAGGAGAAGATGGAGGAGCTCCGGGCTTTGCACAAAAAGCTCACGGAAGAGCGCGCGGCCAAGGGCACGGAGATAGAGAGGCGGCGAGTTCGCATTGAACAGACGGAGAAAAAGGTATTTGTTTATTTTGATCTACAGTCCTTTCTTTGTTCACTGGGATGGGGCTAACAATTAGACAGATGCTTGACCTTAAGGAGAATATCGAGAACGAGGTTCATAACGCCTACGATGAATATCTCAAGATGGAGTCGCACATCAAGCTGTACATCACTGAAATGGAGCAGGCTATTATTTGAAGCGGTGCCGGGGCTTATTTGCATCGTGGTTCTTTGTACAGGTCATGAGGTTATGAAGAGGGATAGGTAATGATACGGTCGTGGGCGTTGTGGTGTTTCAAGTAATGGAGCAAATCAAATACCTGGTCAAAGGCGTTTTCGTTCGGATCAACCTCATTTAGCTGAAAAAAGAAACAGAGGATTTTCAACCGAATTCATTACTGAACTAATGCCTACATCTAGTCCTGATTGTCCCACGGCGCTTTCTGGAACCGAAACCATCGACCCAAGACTCGGCCAACCTCAACGGTCCGCCCGGTCCAAGCTCCGTCCTCCGAATGCAGACCAAGCCTCCGTGCGCCGCCGCTCAAAATGGGCACTGCCTCCCGCAGCGCTTCTCTCAGCAGTGTGCTACGCGTGCTATGCCGGGGCTCAACGAGGATGGCTTTCCAGGAGAGGCGATGGGCTAGCTCCACTAGTGTCGAGGCCGTGTTGCTGAGTCCTTGGGCGCTCCACTCGCTCGTGTCCCGATGCAGCTCGAGGAAGCCGTATAGTATGATATGCGGCTTTTCGTCTCCCGCGGCCGTGAAAGTTGACGGCGGAGCCGGGACGCAAGACTCGTTTGGTGAGAACACGGATAGGTAAGCTCGTAGATGTGTGACTGTTGGTACGTAAATGACGCGAATGTGACGAGATTTTGCGACTTGGTAGAGAGGTGAAGATAGGAGTGCTTGGGATATATCCGTGCCTGTCACCTCGGGATCATGACGGTGGGGTTGTTCGCCTTCTTGTTGAGGTTTGTTTGGCGTATCTTGATTTGAGTGGCTCCGTGCTTCTTGGATGACCGAGGCCAGGAACTCGGATTTCGGAGAACATATGATTAATGTTGTGGGATGCACGTGATGGTTTAAGACGTAAGAGAGAAGGTCGGCCGGTAATGCTGCCGACAAAAAGGTATGGGCTGTCATTGATACCTAGGTGATCGATGAGATGCTTGAGAGTAATACTGAGCTTCAAAGGACGGTAATTTGTGGCCATTAGCTACTATGTATATAGAAAGTGTAGATCACATGCAGTGCTCACTGCTTATTCGGGCATTGATGAACCGGCGTTTGGCCCGGTGGCGGTTGGTTTGTAGGACCGGTGGTGGGTGCCGGGTCCGGTGAGTGCCGTAGGTAGGGCTGGCAAGGATATCCGGTGTACAGTTCAGGTACCTAAGTAACCGGGACTTTGTGGCAGCCCCGCCAAATGGTCCAAGGGTCTCCGAAGCAGGTACATTATGTACCCGTACATCGTTTGCAGGTACCCCATATTCTTACATAATGCGTGCTATCTGGTAGTTTAGCCGACGTCACTCTTCAGGCTCTCATCACTGTCTCTTCCCGCTATCCCACATCCTGCCATAGACATAATCCTACACCACCGACAGCGCTTTTCTTACGCTGCCAACACAGCAGCTTCACATGCCGCTGGCTGCGCATTTGCGTACGTCTGGACGCCATGGAATCAATCTCTCGAATCTCCGACCTGCTCGAGAGCGGTAAGCGCATGAACACCGACGGCGCCACCAATGTGTATCGGCTGACATGCTCCTCCCAGCCCGGGAGCTCACTCTCGATGCCGCCCAAGCTGCTCGGAGCACCCGTGTCACTACTACACGGTCTCTACCTCAAGCCCAACTCAAGAAGCTGCTCGACAGTAGAAATGATCGTGAGATCTTGGACGGGCTGCGGCGCGTCATCGCGGTAATATTCGCCTTGTTCACCTTTCTATCCAGCACCCTCTTGCAAGCGACCCATCTCTGCCTCTATGGCTAGCACGAATTATACTGACATGATGGGTGCTACGCTGTCAGATGATGTACCGCCAGCAGCGAACCCTGCCTTACTTCTCCTCCGTCGTCAAGAATGTCGTCTCGCCGAATATAGAAATCAAGAAGCTCGTGTATATATATCTAATACATCACGCTGAACTCGAGCCCGATCTGGCCCTATTATCTATCAACGCGATCCAGAAGTCCCTGTCCGACACGAATCCCCAAGTGCGCGCGTTGGCCTTACGAACCATGTCCGGTATTCGCGTTCCCGTCATCAGTCAGATCGTATCTTTGGCAATAAAAAAGGGCGTCGGGGATATGTCGCCACACGTGCGCAAGGCTGCGGCCCTCGCTATCCCGAAATGCTACCGTCTCGAACCCACTACCCTTCCGCAGCTGTTGGAATACCTAACCACGCTTCTCGGCGACAAGCAGTACTTCGTTGCCGGTGCTGCCGTTAGCGCCTTCATGGAAATATGTCCCGAACGTATCGATCTGATCCACAAGCACTTCAGAAGCCTTATTAAGAAAATTGTCGATATGGACGAGTGGAGCCAGCTGGCTACGTTGAGGATGATGACGTTGTACGCACGAATGTGTTTCCCACGTCGGACGAGAAGGGCAGAGCCCAAAGACCCTGCAACCGAGCTTCAGAATTTCTATGGGGAAGATGGAACGACGGGTGTGACAGAAGTCGAGGGGGAGAAAGTTGTCGTTCTCGACCCGGACCTAATTCTTCTCCTGAAGGGGATCAAGCCCCTGTTACAAAGTCGCAATTCCGGAGTTGTGGTTGCCGTGGCTCGCTGCTATGCGGATATCGGCACGACAGAATATACCCAGGCGGCAGTTGGCCCCCTCGTTGCGCTGTTACGAGGGGCGCATGATATCGAACAAGTTGCGCTTTATAATATTGTATCTGTGTGCCTGGCGCACCCGACCCCCTTCGTCAAGTACGCATCTCACTTCCTTGTGCGTGCTACTGACACCGCTCCCGTGTGCGAGCTCAAACTCGAGGTCCTCACTTTGATATTTCCTCATAGCCCACCTCAAACGAAAAGCCTGATTCTCAATGAGCTAGAACACTTCTCCCGGGGCAGCAATAAGACATTGGTCCGTGAGGCTGTTCGTGCCATTGGTCGTTGCGCACAGGGAGACCCGGCAACAGCTCCGCGTTGCATGCGGTTACTCTTGGGGCAGATAACAAGTCTCGACGGTACCCTTGCCGCCGAATCGCTGACTGTCATTCGCCACCTCATCCAACTAGACCCTCAAGCACACATGGGCACAGTGGTAAGATTAGCAAAGAATCTAGATTCCGCGACTGACCCCCAGGCCCGTGCAACCATCATCTGGCTGGTTGGGGAGTTCTCTGGGATAAATGGCGAGGACAATATCGCAGCAGACGTTCTGCGAATACTGCTCAAGGATTTCACAGGTGAATCGGAGGTTGCTAAGCGGCAGATTGTGTTGCTTGGTGCGAAGGTATATCTTCATCACATAAATCGAGAGGCCGAGAAGCAGACGCAGTCAGAATCCCAGCTGGAAGGAGATGGCTTAGCCCCCGCTCAAACTGGTTTCGTTCCATCAGCAGATCATCCGGTAGCCAGGCTCTGGGACTACGTCTTACTGCTGGTCCGCTACGATACTTCATATGATCTACGTGACCGTACCAGGCTTTACAAGGCTCTCCTCGCAGTTCCCCAGCTTGCCAGTTTGATGCTCCTAGCGCCGAAGCCCGCACCCCAGGCACCTAGCCCCTCTGAAGAGCGTAAGGGATTCAGGTTGGGGTCATCCGCGCTTGTTCTTGCTGGTGGCGGCACCATCCACGGCCTTCGAGGCTACGAGCCCTTGCCGGACTGGGTTCAGGAAGGCCATGAGCCGGACTCGAAGCTACGGACGCCGGATGCTACTATCGGTGACTACAGTGTGGAAGGACGCAGAGCAATCCCTGCCATTGAGACGTTAGGAGATCCCAGTGTTAAAGGGAAAAGCAATGGTTTTGTTGGTGCAGCGGCGGGGCTTGGGGCTATGACGTTGGATGAATTCCTCGCGGATGACGATGATGCGGAGGAGGGAGAGGAAGAATCCGATGAGGAAGAGGAGGAGGATGACGAGGTGGAAGTAGAAGAGGATGAAAGTGAGGAGGAGGATGAAGAGGATGAAGACTCGGAGCATGAGGAGAATAACGAAAAAGCCGAGCTCGAAGGATTCTTGGATTCTTGAATACCTAGGTTCCTTTACTTTACCTTACCGAGATTACCTAGCAGACAGTACCTTATATACCTGCGACAAACGCGGGCCGAAAAGACGAAATAATTTTTATATTGGTATTGGCACTTTGGACTTGGCTCATACATACTCGGGTGGCGCCATGGCATAAAAAGTCGTGACTGAAATTGTGACACGAATCCATTTGTTTTCTTCCAGTGAAGCATCCTCGTGTGTCGTCCCGTACCTCCCAGAATCAATCCAAGCCCCCTTTTTCCTACCCCTCTTGCCGGTGACTCTACTTCGCTCAGCGCTAGAATCGTCACGAACCCTCCTGGACGTCCGATTCTACGCCCGGGGAGGATGGCGCCCGTCTGGAATTGTCCGATTTGGTGTGAGGGCGGGCGCTAGAATCTTCCAGAACCGTCCAGGAGGCCCGAATTCACGGCCTCGGAGGATGGCGCCCGTGTTGAAATTGTCCGATTTGGCGTGAGGGCGGGCGCTAGAATCCTCCGGAGCCGTCCGGGAGGCCCGACTTCACGGCCTCGGAGGATGGCGCCCGTGTTGAAATTGTCCGATTTGGCGTGAGGGCGGGCGCTAGAATCGTCAGGAACCGTCCTGGACGTCCGATTCTACGCCCGGGGAGGATGGCGCCGGTCTGGAATTGTGCGATTTGGCGTGAGGGCGGGCGCTAGAATATTCCGGAACCGTCCAGGAGGCCCGACTTCACGGCCTCGGAGGATGGCGCCCGTGTTGAAATTGTCCGATTTGGCGTGAAGGCGGGCGCTAGAATCTTCCAGAACCGTCCAGCAGGTCCGAATTCACGGTCTCGGAGGATGGCGCCACTCTCGAAATTGGGATCGGAATTAACATTAGGACGGGCTCTCGAATCCTCCGGGGCCGTCCAGGAGGTCCGGATCCACGGCCACGAGGATAAGTCTGTCTTGGTGCCTCGCGACCCTCGGGAAGCCTCCCGTGCCGTCGACCACGCCCAAGCCTGCTGCCTCGGGGTGCGGCATTTTGGTTCGGCAGCGGGCAGTCCTAGAGGGCTCTGGCGACGTCCAGTGGACCCGAAGTTGCTGACCCGGAGGGTACAGCCCAACTTTATGCCTCGCGTCCGTCGAGAAGCGTCCTGCGCCGTCGGGAAACAAGATGCATCTTCATCTGAGTTGGCAGTCCTAGATGCTTCCGTGCTGCCGAGAGGCCCCAAACTCCTTCCGGAAGATACGGCCTGTTCAGGTGCCCGACGGCAATCGAGAAGCCTACGGTGCTGCCAGGGAGGGCCCGAGCTGCTGCCTCCTGAAAGATCCAGTTGGGAGTACTGAAAGCCTCCGGTGGGACCCTTCTTTCAGGAAGGCTCCAGCGCCGTCGGAAAACACAACCCATTCTCAATCCTTGGCAGTCTGGAAGCGTTCGGCGCATTTGAGAAGGCGAATATGAACCCCGATCTTTGCGTTCTGGGCCATTCTAGCCCGCGAAGTCTTTGAGGTAAGGGTGGGACATACAGTTCGGATAAGACCTAATAAAGCACCAATGCTTTTGCCTCACGTCCATATCCTGCCATTTAAGTATCCCATCCTTCCAGCCTTAGCAGACTGGTAACAGCTACGGCACGAGATCAGCATCCAGTTACCCAATCTGGCAGTCAACATGTTGCCATGCAGCCAGGGATCGTCTCGAAACAGCCAAATGCTGGCCGGCGAATGGAGCCAAACGCAAGGTACCGACCTCGACGGAGCGACGGAGTCCACTGCCGAGACGCAGGCTGGCGCAGGGAGCCAACCCCAAGATACTGACCTCGACGGAGCGACGGAGTCCACTGCCGGGACGCAGGCTCGCGCAGGGAGCCAACCCCAAGATACCGACCTCGACGACGCGACCAAGTCCGCGACCGAAACGCAGGTCGGCGCATGGAGCCAACCCCACGACATTGACTCGTTCGGCGCGACAGGGTTCATTACTAGAACCCATGGCCTCGGCCAGCCCAACGCACGTAACGGGTCCGCACCTGCTGCACTGTCTCGAGGTGGCGACGGAGACGCGAGGCCCTCGCCGGAATATTTCAGCCTACGGAAGTTCAAATACATAACCGAGTGTACCTGTGGACGAGAGATCCCGCAAACTCTCA
Organism: Xylariaceae sp. X802; assembly: GCA_028637635.1. Classification (NCBI taxonomy): domain Eukaryota; kingdom Fungi; phylum Ascomycota; class Sordariomycetes; order Xylariales; family Xylariaceae; species Xylariaceae sp. X802. The sequence goes on along the minus strand of JAJFDH010000011.1, from coordinate 184,128 downwards.
AATCGGGTCTCGACGAGATGTGGTCTACCTGCGAGTATGCGGATATCGAAGACATCTTGCCCGAGGTCTACCGATACGGCGACAAGCTATGTCCTCGTCATTGCCAGATTCTGCTTGTCAAGGTCCTGGGTCGGAGGCATCTCGTACACAAGACCGACCGCCAATCCTTGCAGGACGAGACAAGGCAGCTGATCCCCAAGCTGCAGCATTGTTTTCAGAATAACCTGGTGAAGATGAACTTCACCATGTACAAGAGGGGATTCTGGTTTTGTTGGGACCTCATCGACGAAGTCATCGTCCCTGGCAAAGACCGCGAGCGGATTAGCGAGCGCAGCGCCTCGGATGGAGGCAAACCCAAGAGGAAGCGGGTGAGATGACGGGGCGGAGAAGTGGTGCGACTTGGTAAGCTATCGTGAATGGCTACGATGAGCTCAGCAGGATAGGTAGTGTTATGTGCGGGCCGTACTTGGGGCCATTAGTCGATCCGCAGCAGCAATACAACAGATTTTGCTACCGTGCCAAAATGCCTAGTAGACTCGTTGGGGCGACCGTAGCTTTCGCAGTCGCGACCTGATGACAACATCTAGTGGCGCCAGACTCGATCCCGACCGCGCCGTTGTTGCGGCGGCAACAACGGCGACTATGTGCTAGTGGTGAAATCACCGGGATGTGGCCGCGCAAGTTAGGCTTGGCCAACCGCCTTCTTCATTGATTGGCTTCGCTGACTGCAGGTCCGCCGGGTCTTTTGTAGTCTGTGCCTCTCGTTGGACCGGTCCGTTGGCATGATCTTAGCTGGCCGATTGATCTCCATATCTCTGTCCATTGCTGCAATATACGAGGTGCATACGCGTACCATCTGTAGGACTAGGTGGGAACTGCGGAATCGAGGCCGGAAGGCTATAGGTATACTGACTGAGCCTTGGAGGACCAAGGTTCGTAGCCGTAGCGTCGGACAGGGTCGGTCGGATCAAGGCGGCCGTGCGCTATACCGACGTAGTTACGGCCGTGCACAAGAATAGCTGACGGATCCTTTTCAGGCTAGCCCAGCTACCTAGTGCACGTGACATGACAACTACCTACGCAGTGCCTTGCCTGGCGAGATCCTCGCGCAATCGAGGATGGCCCAGATTCCTGGCTACGTATGGCCTCCATTTGGCACGCAGCTTCGCATTCTCTGGCAAGCATTTGCTCTACAATTGGTATACGCTCTTCGATCGTCACTCTTCAGCCACTGCTCTCCGACCAGTGCTCATTCAATATGCGTCTCATTACGGAACCTTCACGATACTAGTAAGCTACCTGCTACACTGCCACACCGCCGGATGCCATCGGGGGTATCTACCGAGTATTAGGTCACTGCGGCCTTCCATTCCTCTTATTTGGTATTATGCCTCGGACGTCATCTTTTCGTCGGACCCTTCCTCATTACTCCTCCTGATCGGGCCGCTCCTCCTGATCAGGCCGCTCCTCCTGATCGGGCCGCTCCTCCTGATCAGGCCGCTCCTCCTGATCAGGCCGCTCCTCCTGATCAGGCCGCTCCTCCTGATTGGGCCGCCCCTCGTCATCAGTCCATTCGTCGTCAGACGACTCCTCCTCGTCGGACCCCTCCTCCTCGTCGGACCCCTCCTCCTCGTCGAACCACTCCTCCTCGTCGAACCACTCCTCGTCGGACCCCTCCTCCGGGTCAAACCACTCCTCGTCGGGCCCTTCCTCGTCGGCATCGACAACTTCACTGGCTGCAGCAATGGCTGCGGTAGCAGCGTCCATGTCAGCCTCCGTCAAAGGTCTCCGGTGCGGTTCCAATGCCTCCCTGTACGTGCGATCGGTGGCGACGTGCTCCTCGCATAGGGGAATATACGCAGCTACGTAGTGGTCTGGAAGCACAGACGTACAGTCGATACGACGACAAAGCCGATCTCCATTGGCATTAACTTTGCTGGACGTTACCCAACCGGCAAGCCGCGTATGCAGACGATGACAGGTCCAGCATAGCCCTACACGTAGAAATTTACCATTGGACAGAACGCCATAGGACGTTCTCCAGCTCACGATCGACGCGTAGGGGCAGGGGAAGTTTCCATGAGCCCAGGTCGCGCCAGGGCACGCCTCAACCTGGCCGGATTCGGCCCAGAGTGTTTTGCCTACGCGTTCCGCGGCCCATAGATTGCGCGCGTAAATGAAGCATTCAATAAGGTGCTGGGCTGCTAATTCGACTTCGTCCATTGAGTATCCATTTCTCTCCGTCTGTGAAACGTCAGCATATGTGCCGGTTCGTGAAGTGAATGAGAAAGTCACCTCGGCATTCATTTGGTCAATAGCGCGACCCAGCGCCTGTCCCGCCGCCGAACGTCGATACTTTGTGTAGAGGACCACAAGGTCCGAAACCTTGCTGGGCAAAGGCATGGCCGGAAAGGGCTTCTGTGGGCCAAAGGCCGCCTCGCGACAAGCTTCTGCAGCTTCCGAATCCTCCCAAGGGTAGCAGCCTCCTAGGGGCAGCTTGAACGCCTCGCAAAATTGTAAGTAGGTACCTGCAGCGGTGTCCGGCACGTATCCGTCCATCAGAAATATCCAGGGCGTGGCCTTCACCTCAGGACAAAGCGCCAAGTGCCTCGTGAACGCGGCCCTCCTATAAAAGCTGGTGTGGCATGTCTCACACAGGTGTTGGTGGTATCCCCTGAGTTTGGGGGCCGCCTCGGTGCATGTCGCTACATGTGTACTGTAGTGCCCGATCGACGAGAAGATTCCCTGGCCGCACGAGGGACATTGCTTGCCGCTGGGGGTGCAAAGTGCGTAATGACAGCATACATCATCGTCGCTGAAGCCTTCGTCTCCGCACTTCGGGCATCGGAGCCAACCGCTATAAGGATCACGCGCAAAAAAGACATCCTCGCCCTTTTTCCGGGGACAAATTAGGTCATGGTGATGGTGCGAGATCCGACCTGCGTTCAGCAAAACCCCGCATCGATAACGACATTGGCGGGACGGACGCAGAGCCGTCGCAGGGGGTTTGCCGGAACATCTCTCCCGGTGTCGGATGGAGGCTGGTAGTCGTAGCAGACAACGCTGGCATCGCTGGTGTCCCAAGCGAGCGTACAGGCGTCCGTATTTGCGGCGCATGGTGAGCTGAGTATGGAAAGATGGACAGGTGTCGGGGAAGTACGTCAGAACATGGGGTCACCGGTGTCACCCGGACAGCGCCCGCGTGTTTATATAAAGCAGGTGATGCAAAGGCACCAGATGCTCCGGGGCAGGCAGCGCTTCACTGCTTCCTTCCAGAAACTACCGATCTAGGGTCCTGCCCGTGCACGTGGCAAGACAAAGATGATGCCCGGATCAGCCGACCGCGTCCATCCGCCTCTGTAGTGGCTGTCCAGTTTCACATGCGGGCTATAGGTAAATAGTTACCTGCCGCTCCCAGAACTAGTGTGGAAGAATCCAAGCTTCATGCGATTTGCGAGACCGCGTCCTCGGAATGTAGCGACCTCCCGTCTACACTCTTCGGGGGCCTTCCTGTCCGCGGTGGGAAAGTGAGGTGATGAAAGGAATCCTTGAATGCGAAACACCGCTTTAACCTGATGTGTTGTCTGAGCCCCGTTGCCCGGTACGTACGAATAGGGACCCCCGATACAAAAGGGCATTTGATAAAGGGCACCTGAACAAGGGCCCCTACCGCCAAAGTTGACGGACCCGGTCTGGCATCATCGCATAAATACCTACCCGGGTACTCGATGCACGGAGTAGCGTGGGCATCCTCCCCCCATCCCACGCACGGAATAGAAACGACCTCGCATACGCCATCACTGGTTGCCATACGTCGCCATGAGCCGACTAAAACTCGAGCATTTCACCGTAAGTCAGCGTCCAACTTGCCCTGTGTCCCGTATACTCCGTACACGTCATTTCACGAATAGCGACAGGACCAACTCGTACGACAGTGTGAATCATGTCCGGGCAGGTGCAGCCTGAGAGGCAATCTCTCGGTATCTCGCAACCGGCACCTATGCGAGCTCGATGACGTGTATGCGCCCAAAACAGCATGCTTCCCCATCTTCGACCTAGGAGGAAAATTGCATCTCATACGCCTGAACGATGCGGTGATGACCACCATAATCCTGCCGAAAACGCAACGTCGTAGAACAATCTTCCAGTGCCTCGAGTATGAGGCCACGCCTGGTCATCCCGCCAATGCCCGCGGCTGGCTTGATCTATACCGTGACGACGGCGTCGAGTTCAGACTGGCCGACAACATCCATTGCCTCGAAGGAACTCTATCCCAGTATTACAGGCTGGAGCGGAACAGAGCCAGCCCGGCAGAAGAGATTAAGCTGGCCGTGTCGCGCGAGCTCATCGGTACGCAGGGCGGCCAAAAACGCCTGTATCGATATCATCACCTCGTTCGCGAGATTCATAAATACAACGCCATCCGCGGGCCAACCTGGTATGATGGGGACTGGAACCACGCTTTCTCCAGGATGAAGCAAGCCACCGGTAACCTCATCGCACTGCATATGGCGGACGACATCCCTGCGCACACCGGCCATCACTGGGGCCTGGAAGAGCAACGCGCGATCATGGCGCGTTTCATGGCACACCCGGGAGGGCGGCTCGCAGACGCTCTCCAAGAGATCGCCGAGCAGCATCGGCAAGCGTCTCCGTATGAGGACACTCCTGTATGGGCCGTATTTGAGTACTTTCTCCAGACAACCGAGTCTCAGATGCCTCTCGCGGTCGAGGAGCCGCTCACCAACCACCTATGGTCGCTGGAGGAGGAGCCGCACCGCATGAGGGCGTTTTCGCATGTCGCAAGCAGGTTTCCCGGCTGCCGATCAACCGGAAAGGTCGGTTCGGCTTCACAGTTCTTGAATATGCTCGTCTACCGCGTCTATAGTTTGAGCCGGCCGAAGCCAATGAGCTGGGCCGTATGGAACCGTGAGGCACTCCCAGAGCTGGAGCCGTTTGCTCCCGGAATTCGTTTTACAGACCATTCCGTTAAGCGACCGAGAGACGTCCGGATAAAAACGTACTTTTCCCCCCGCGATGTCCTGATCGTACACCAGCACCCCGACGCAACTGCGCCAACGTCGCCTCTAGTCCAATGGCTGTCTCGAAATGGGCTGGACCAGCCAGCGGCCTCGCTATTTGGAGAGAAAGTCTGGCGGGACGGAGATGATGCGGATGGCAGCCCCACGGCGGCGAAGGAACAGGCGCAAGCTCTTATGCTACGCAGGGTATCCCGGAGAAGGGAGGCTCAATTACTATCATTGCACCTGCTGCGATGTCGAACCCAAGGACGCCGCCGCTCGTTGCTCGCTCTAGATCCGCGGTGGGTCGTGGTAAGGGAGAAGCTCAGACGCACGCCTCATGCCTCGGACCACCCAAACGTGTACTTTGTCGACGTGGAGGCGACGCGGCTAACGGGCGTCCGGGGGGCTTACCGACTCTTCTCGGCGTCTTTTCTGGCGGCCAACGCGGAGAGGGTGGACGTCCGATCACGAATCACGTACGATAACCCCGAGCTAACCAACGGCCCCGACCGGCTCGACTTTACAGTGGATCACGGAACCAGTATCCAGGAGGCATTGTCGCAAACTCCGATCTCAGGTTCGTGGAGCGGCCTCAGATGGGTCGCGAGGCAGTATGGCTCCCCGGCAAACGGAGCTACTTGGGGTCTGAAAAAGGCCGAGGTTGCTCAGAATCTCGGGCAGATAGGTCTTACGAGAGCCTCCCGCGACCGGGACATCATGATCGCACGGACGGAAACTGATTACGACCGTGCTGTCTTGGCTGAGCTGCCAAACTGCGACGATATACTCCCAGCTTCCATAGACCCCAGCAGGCTCCTGACGGGGTTAGGGTGGAAAAGCAATACGTCTCTGGAGGCAGCTTTCCTAGCTGTGACGATGGGTGACGAGGAGAATCGAGAGTATCACCGGGCGCTCGATAAGATTCATCACCTGCCCTGGATCGATAACGAGATGGCGAGGATAGTTGTGCGTGAGCTATTAGAGTATTACGAATGAGGGACGGCGTTGTCCAGGACACGGTTCTGTATGCAGATCTTGCCCATATGGGATTACAGGTAGACGGCTATGAAAACTGCCGCCCGGACATGACTCTTCCGCGCCGTGAATCGACCTTAAAACCCGAATCCATTAAGCCCCGGACGGCGCCGCCGTTAGGCAAATTGACATGCTAGCCATCTTCCCAGCACCCACGTAGACGCGATGCCGCGGCGTTACAGACATGCCCGCGTAGCTGTGACATTTTTTGATCCGAAGCCGCCCAGGGGTAGCGCGGCCGAGTCGGCATAGCTAGATCCCGGCCCGCTCCTAGCCAGGATATTTCCGATGAATACGCGCGTCGGCGACCATGGAGTGTGTCACGACGCATGCGAGGTTAGAGGCAGCCACGATGTTGGCAGAGTAACGCTAGCTAGCGGGTTATAGCAGAACGGAAGGCCGAGTTGATCTTATGCTAGAATGAAGCGGCTGCGATCAAGAATACTATGGCAACTACCTCATAAGGCTAGAGACTCGTCGTGCTATTAGGCGAGCTCGCGAGCACGCCGGGGTTCCGGACGCCAGTCCTGGTCAAACCATCCCACCCCGTCCCATAAGGGAGCCCGTAAATAGGCCGCAGCCACCCCCGGACAGATGAACGCAGTCGCCGCGCCAGCATCGTTGACGGCTCGCTCCGGCATACCCAGCTCGTCCCAATCATCGCCGGTATTGTCGGCACGCATCCTGGTACTGCTGCAACTCGCTGGAGGTGTCGCCGAAGTACTCCTTGAGCTTGTCGACCCAATAGGCCTGTACCTCTTCCGCCGTCATCCTTTGCTTCTCTTTCTCGATGAATTCCGGCGCCCCGGGTGCGTAGGTGATGTGCGAAAGGCCCCTTGTTTTCATGCCTGTGCCATGGGAGTGAGCAATGAACGGCTGGCCGTCCGCATCGGAGAGAAAGGACGCCCTCGTCACGAATTGACATACCTCCTACGGTCCCCGCGCCACCTGCTCCCGCGTGCTGGGTTTTCTCTCGACCCATCTCGGCTCGTCGTGAGGGCTCCGCGTGGTCTGCGTTTGCGAGGTGATGTTAGCAGGGTCTGGTATCCAACACGAGCTCGCCGTACCTGGAGATATCGCTCCGGCGCTGTCGGCTTCATCAGCCTCCTCCGAGGGAGGGTTTTCCGCGGAGGCCGTGCCCGCTGCAGCGCCGCGCGTGCGCGTCTTCTTACGCGGTCGCGAGACCGGCAACCCGTCCGACGACTGCGAACCACGCTTGCGCCGGCGGTCGTGCGGCAGAGCTGCGAGGTGCGCAGCTCCATCAGATCCTCGCAGGCTGGCAACCTCCCTCTGACATGCGTGAGAATGCGTGGCCCTCGGTTTCTGATGAGGTAGAGCTTGGGCTTACATCCATGTAGATCGTTGCAAGTTGTGCTGACTGGTGGTTCGCGGTGGGACTGACGCCGGCCTTTCGTCGCTTGGACCTCATGGGTATTCCCGGATCGAGAATGGAGACTAATGTTTTGAACATTTCCGCGTGCTGCTTGGGATCAAGGCCGTAGCAGTAATGCATCGTCAGGTATGCGTTCCTTTCCGGCGCGGTTCGTATGTCGGGATGCCCGCACGTTGGCTGGTCCCGCCTCAGGCGGGTGTACAAGCACGCGGCCAAGCCGTTGTTGCCGTAGAATGCCTTGGCCGGGGCGACCTTGACCTGTTGACGATCGGCACCGCCGACAACCGCATCGACAGAGCTAGACATCGCTACGGTAAAGTGGCTGGGTGATGAACGATGACCTTTGCTGAGCTTCTATCGGTGACATGCAGGGAATGTTGGGGGGGAGTGTGGAAGGTGGAGGCAGCTGCGGGTTTTATCCCTGGCCGGAAGATCAAAGGATTACCATGCAGGCAGCCGTTGATTCACGGCCGGCTGGAAGAGCAAAGCCTACCGTCTAGGCGGCCGTGGACTCATGGGCAGATGGAAGGACTCCGTCTGGGCAGCGATGGTTCGTGGCTGGCCGGGAGCAGAGGCCCACGATCTAGGCAGCGTCCTGCGTGGTTCCGGCCTGGAAGGCTTCGAGGTCAACTGCGCGACAGCAACTGCCAGAAGATACGGCGACGATACTGGAGCAAGGCATGCAAGGGTTCTGGGGGCGCACCTCGGGGGTTGGTTACCGACGCTTCCTAGGATGGACAGTGGGCGGAACGGGAAATCGCACCAGACGAGGAGGCTACAGAATAGAGGAGGTTGAATCCGAGCCAAACGAGTGTCGCGAAAGAGCGTAGTTGTTGCCGTTGCCGTCTTTGAGAATCCCCGCGACGAGCGAGCGAACGTGCCAGAATGCGCCGTTGCGGTAGGCAGGGCGATCCCCACCGCAGGTATCCTTTCTTTTGGTACGCTGCCCCTTCCCCGAAGAGTCCAGGCGTGTTCCGAACCCCACGACGAACGTTCCAGGTTCCGGTCCACCCGGCACGCCAGTAATACCATACGGCTCGTCGCGGAACGAAGGCCAGGCTGAACGCCAGGCACGGGCGGCGGCATGTGGTATATAAAGGGGCGAACCGGACCTCGCCCATATCGACACTCCTCTCGGGCAACAGACAGAATCGGTTCCGGGATCGCCAGCCGTTAGAACCACGAGCACAGACGGGCTCGATCGACGCCTTGGAGGCTGTCCTCCGCGGGCGGCTGATCGACCTGCCTCGTCGGCTCCAATATACGCGACAGTTCTCGCCGGTCGCTCCCACCTCGCCCATATCTCGTCCGAGCGTATGTTGTGGCGCCCGGTCCTGACGACGCGCCCGCCCCTCGCAGCGACGACAACCCGCCCGCCCCGTACACAAGCCTGCAACTTTCCTACTCGGACCAGCCCGAGCTCAGACCAGATACTCCGCCAGCCCGGGAGATTTCATAATCGGACCCGCCGGGATGGCTAGTCTGGTTCTGCCTCGGAGCTCCCGATCTGTAGGAGGCAGGGTGTTGTGTCCCGGTGTAGCGTAGGTCCTGGGTCGTCGGAAACGCGCGAGCGCAGGGTTACGTCGTGACCAGGTGAGCAAGGCCTTCACTACGTGCGCCCGATCGACGAGATATGCCGGACGTAAGCTGAGAGCTTCCCACCCGCGTGTCGCCATATATTCCACCAAGACAGGGCCAGGACGCATATCAGAGCCTTCAGAGACCTCGCAACCGACCTAATTGAATCACCAGAAATTCCACCAAGACGGGGCCTCGCATATCAGAGCCGTCGGGGACCTCGTAACTGATCTAGTTTAGCCACGCCGTGTCAGGGGCGGTAGGTGGCTTGATATACAGATAATGCGGCCAGCCGTATTTTTTGTCCAAAAACAAACACGAAGACGCGCGTTTGTAAAGGACCTATTTGCAAGCAAGCCGGACTTCGCTCAAGCCGCTTCGCCCGAACACGCACATCAGACAGGGGCGAGAGGGCAGTGTCGCCGTGACGTCGTCTTACGAAGGACCTATCCACAAGCACGCCGCAACAGAGGAACGCCAAGCAAACGCAGCTTCGCTCGCATACCAAGTTCCGCACCCACACCGCGCCTAGTCATCCAACAGCATGTGTCCAATCAACACGGATAAGGCTCGTAGAATCACGGCGGGGGAAGGGCCGCGTGCCTGGCTAACCTCTCTGCCTGCCTAGGTCGTCTGCGGCTACGATATTTCCGACCCACGCGTCGAAGTAAGGATCTGCGCGTGGTCGATCATGAAGATGCTGCAACACCTAATCGCGGAAGACATCAACCCGGACAATACCGACCTGGTGCTCGGGGAGATGGCTACATGGAACGCCATCCTGGAAAAGGCCAAATTCCTCGACGCCGTGGTGTACGAGGCCAGGCGTATAATCGACCCGGATAGCCGGCGCTTCAACAACATGCTGGCAGACGAGGTGTACTCCCAGCTCAGCTGGGCCCAAACCAACCCCGTACGCAAACCGCTGCTAACCCGAAGCGCCACGGGCCGCTGGAAGTGGGATCCTTCCGCGCGGGATATCAGTTACCTCTTTCACGTCGCCATCAACTCGAAGTTCGTACCGCTAGGAGACACGCCGCAGACGTCAGACCAGCCGAAGGGCGCCAGAGACCGCTCCGAGGCATCGCTCCGGAGGGACGGCGATGCAGCCACCGCGCACTCGCCTCTCGCCATATCAAAATCCGGGAGAGTCTCGCCACCAGCCGAGGATCACATCGGCGGCATGGCAGATGCGCTCCACCGCGGTGCGGACCTGGACGCGGCCGCAGAAGGGGGAGACGCAGGTGCGGACGCGGACTTCGACGAATGTCTCGCAGAAATCGAGCAGCACAGACAAGTAGTACGGGCGACCATCCGGGGTTGGAAACGCCCGTGAGCCGACCAAGAATACGCCATCGCCAGCAGCGGGTCGTGGTCACGTGCGGTTCCCAAGAGATAGCGAAATGCGCCGGCCGCTTCAAATGCCATCCCGGGCCATAGGATGCCGTCCCGTCCCAGGGAAGGCAGACTTGATGGTATTCCTCGGTAGCCGCCGGCCGCAGGTGTTCTCCACGCTTTGCCGACGGGTATGACAAGTGTATGTAGTATGGGCGGTTGGCTCAGAAGACCAATCCATATGTGTTGGAGCCTCAGTTGTTAGTATAATGCTTGTCCCACGGTGACCCGTAGTTGTGTATCCAGAGTAAGCCTGTAACATGTTGACGGTCCTAGTAGGCCACCCGATTTGCCGGACGTGATCAGGACGGCAACGCAGGACGTAGCATAGTCAGATTCCTCCGTAGATCCTTCCTCCAGAATATACTCGATGGAGCCACATCGTGTGAATAGTACTGATCACACTAGTTGCACTGGCCAGTCACATGCTCATCCACTGTATGACTCCGCACAGCCATTCAGTGTAAGTACGAAGCAGATACATCTCCTGGATGTCTAAAGGGCTATTTCTCCTGGAGGACTACATGAATTCTAGTCTTCAGAGATCTTCACAATAGGACTCTTCAATATACTCGTCTCTATCTGCCCCTGCGGTGCCCTTCTCCGGCAATTCTTCCAGTTCAATCTGCATTACTCAAGACCTCCGTCGGATGGTGCAAAATGATGCCGACGTTAGCGGGGAGTTACCAGCGCCGGGACCACACCGTAGACCAGTGTCTACCTAGTCACTTCAACTGCATAGACCTCGTACGTGCCGTAAATGCGAGCTAATAACGGCCCACAGTCTTAGCGGGAGGGACCCGGCCCTCTCCCGCCAAGACTGTGTCGCTATTAGACCGGGCGAGTGCTTCGTACAAAACCTGGTGATATCTTTGGCGATCGGCTGACCTTGGCAGCACGTCTGATTCACCTCTTGGGTCCGGAACTATCGGTGTTTCGCTGACTACCTGTGCTATGTATTAATACTTGATCTCCCCAATGGTTTGACGAATATCAGCCGTGGCTCCGAACTTCGTCTTGGAACCACACGAATCACCCTCACATTAACCAAGTTGCCGCATCGCATACACCGGGCTTCTCCCCCGCGCGCGAAATCCTGGCAGCGGACAAAAACCCAGAGCCGGGCACCTCATTCAGGGTAAATACGTATCAGTTATTCGTCTATCTCAAAGCGCCATATCCCCAAACTCCTGACAGTGGAAGAAATCAGATCGTCTAGTCCCAAAGCATTCATATCCAGCCCGAGCCCTTGCGGGCATGACGGATCCGCCGCCCACGCAACTGCTGCCACCGCAGCCACCTGATCCGCCCTAGCAGCGCCTCCGTATGCATTCCTATCGTCGCCCCCGTCTCGATGTGCTCAAGACTCCAGCAAATCGTCACTGTCGCTGACGTCGCGGCGACTGCGACGTTGCACCAGCTGGTGATGCAGGACGGCGCCGCCCAGGGCAATGGCGCCAAAGTCTCTCAAGGTGATATCCAAGAACGAGTGGCAGTACTCCCTCCATGCTCTGTAGATGCATCCGGCAGGGTTTTTGCGCACGGATTCCTCGTCTAGGGCTCCGATGTCCATGCCGACAAGGTCGCGGACCAATTCTTCTCTTTCCTCGCGGCCGTGGTCTACTCCATGGTCGGGGTGCGGGTCGTCGTCCACGGAGTCCACATGGCATCTCTCGGACCACTGCAGCTTACGGAAGGCATCGGTGACCTCTTCATGGCGTCCCGAGGTGACAATGGATAGTAACAGGTCGGGAAAGTCGGGCCCCGAGAAGTATGGCCGCTTGTAGAAGTCGCGTATATGCGAGGAAACCGCTTCCTGCAGTCTGGTCATATGCTCCTGGAGGGGAAGCGTGTGATCGTGGGTTGGGAGGTAATCCAGTAGGGCGGCCTCCAGCACGGTCGCGTCATCGTCGTCGATCGACGTGTGGCCGATTGCTAGGGACAGGTAAGCTGCGGTGCCCATCCCGATGGGCTGAGCCGACATCCCCACTTACCCGCGGAAAAGAGAAAGACACTGGAGGCGTCGCCCAGCGTCCTGCGTACAACGTTGAGCCGCCATTTCACTACGCTCAGAGGGTGGCCGGGTCCGTATGATATCTCGTGCCAAGCTCCACTCGTGTCCTGCACACTCAGGGTTGTCGCGTCCGGGACGCTTCGCATGAACTTGAAAAAGGGGCTCAGTAGGTGCAAGTTGTCGGCCCATCGGAATTGTGGTTGGACCTCACCCGGCGCGACTGCCACGCGGCGCTGCGGCGCCGGCCGCGAACCGAGCATTCTGCGAAGGAACTCTCTTCGCCAACGTCGAACATCCGCCGTAGGGTGCTGGCCAATGAACCTGATAACGTGTTCCGTCCCTTCGACGTCCAAGAGCGAGAACTGCATCGTGGGCTCGACGCGACAAACTCGCGGGATATGATCGTTGTCCTCCCATCGGAAGACGCTCTTGCACGCAGGGGCCGCGGGATTCCCGGATTTACCGCAGACTGAGCACTAAGCAGAGGCCGTCAGCATCCCTATCTCTTCCACAGGCACTTTGGGTTATGACCTCAATTGGGATAGATCCACGGTTGCGCACTGGTGCGGACGCCATCATCCTTCTGGTGACTGTTGCTGATTAGATCTTGGCGGGTCGTGTCCTCTGCCGATGCCCCGATACCAGCGCGCGGGAACCACCTTATATAGGGCATGCGCCCGGGTGCCACCACGCATATGGTGCCGGCCACAGCAACGTCTAGAATGCTCTCTCCTGGCCGGGCTGAGCATGAGCTCCCTCACCCGTCACCTGCATGCAGGTAGGCGCTCGGAAGCATTTGTTGCGCGTCTCAGGCCCCTCCCGGCTCCAGTCGCGAGAGATGCGCTCCCGTCCCACGCCGCAACGGCCGGTTAGGTAGGCGAGGCGACGGTAATGAGGCTCCCTAAGACTCAAGTGAGCAGGCACCCGGATCACGAGTGTTTGTTCCGCGGATGCTCGTTTGCCGTCTGGGCCACGACGTTTGCGCGTGGTGCGCCGGGCTGCTGAAGTAGAATGGTCTCGCCGAGCTAGCAGCACCCACCGCATTCCGTTCGTCGTCTGAAACATCCTGCTGCGCATTCTAGGCAGCAGTGCATGAGCCGGACGCGCCATTCGGGGCCTAGCGGTGAACCGTTCCGGGGTCAGGTGCCCGTATGACAGCACGGGTCACAGACTGCTCGGTGCGATTTGCGGGAACGGCTGCAGCTGAACACATCGACGGTACGAATCTGCGGTACGTAGGCAAAGTGGAAAGGCGGTAGGCGAAGATCCAGAATGGAGAAACCGAAACCGAAAGTCGAATCGTCGGACCTGTCCCGATGGGCCTCCACACATGGATCCGCTACGATAGGAGGGAACAAAGGAGGACGAAAGAAGAAGCAGGGTAGAAGCGAGAAACAGACGAGCAAATCAGAACCCCCAATCCTTGATTGCGCGATTCACGCTTTGTGAAGCACAGACCCACGGAAGGAGCGCGCACCGAGGCGCTCAGAAGACATCGTCCCACCAACCCCGGTCGGCCGTCTGCCTAATCATGGCCACCAGGAGCGTCGCGGACATTCGCTGGAGTTCGGCCGGAGCTGCCGCCGGGCAGACGTGGCGCGTTGGTGGGATCATAGACGGCGGCTCGCTCATCGCAACCGTGTAGTGGCCGCACGGTCCCTTGACGTGCTGCAGGACACAGATGGAACACCGATGCGCCGTCTCACCGTCCCCGCCCATTCGGCGGGAGGCGTGCCGAACCAAGAAGAAACGTCCTCGCGGCCGGGCTACCAGGGTACTTGGGGGCCACGGATGATGTATAAATGCCAAGCCCCCCTAGATCCCGCGACCGGTCACAGGTTCTCGCACCAAGAAGGCACGGGAACACATACTCGAGGATACACAGCTGACAGAATGGACGTGACCGGTAAGGATGCTGTGGCCGACGAAGGCTCCGCGACGGGGCTAGACACGCGGCCGTCGATCTACAATCACAGAATCGTGTAAGTCGGGTCGGGAAAGCACGTCACGTGCCGGGATAGATGCTTGCGGAGCTGACGATGCCTGACCTTCAGACCGCCGGCAAGGCCGGCCTCGCTGGCTCGGTCCGAAGCCAGCACCGCGCTGTCGTCGGTGCTCGACGTGGGGCAGAAACGGAAGTACGAGCTGCGGACGAACAAGGCTATGCGGTTGGCCATGGCAAGGATGACGCAGCAGGAAGAGGACATGGCACTCCTGACGAGGGAGCGAGACGACCTGCGAGCCACGGTAGAGAGGGTCGAGCGGGAGATGAGCAACGCCCTGGAGCGGGAGAAGGCGTCGGACGAGGCCCGAGCAGAGCTCGTGGTGCTGCTGGAGAAGGCCTACGAATCGAGCAGCGCGCTGCAGAACCAGATGAAGGAAGCCCGACGGAAGATCCGAGTGCTCGAGACCGAGGAGGCCAACGAGATCCGCAGGCTCAAGGCGGACAACAAGGTCTTGCAGGACGGGGTGGCACGGGCTCAGCGGTGGAGAGACGACAGCGCGAAGGTATCCGCCAACCTCCGCGCCGACATCAGACGGCTCGAGTCCGAGCGCAACCGTCTTCAAGAGCAACTCGCCCAGCCTTCCGCGGGCGGAGAGGACGTCGTCGCCGGCTTGAGAGAGGAGCTCGACAGGGAGAAGCTCGCAGCCGGGAAGCTGAAACGCCAGATGGCCGAGCTCAAGGCGCACATGAACAGGGAAAGCACCGAGCATTCGGATGCCATATCCAGGCTCGAGTTCGGAGCGGCCGAGCGCCGGGACCGCGCGATGGAAATGCAAACGCGAAACGGCCGGCTGCTGGCGCAGCTCCACGACTACCGGACGAAGCAGGGCGCGCTCGAGGAGGAGGTGTCGACGCTGGGAGCAGCGCTCAAGGAGGCCCAGGATGACGCAGACTTTTCGCGCAAGATGCACGAGCAGCTGGAAACCCGGTGCCGCGACCTGGAGGAGAATCACCGAGCGGAGATGCAGAAGGCCCAGGAGGAGGCCAGAGGCCTCCGGGAGACGAACGCCGCGCTACAGGAACAGCTAGGCTCCGTGGCGGAGATGCTAGAGCAGCCGGCCGAGTCGGAAAGCATCCTGCACGAGCTCGAGCGGACCATCCGCTGCAGGGACACCGGGGCGAAGGCGGTCGCGGAGACGAGGGAGCAGTGGCGCGTGAACGACGAGCTGGCGGCGGAGAACTCGGCCCTCAGGCAAGCGCTCTCCAACCGGAGCGCTCTCGATCGCTCCACCGCGGGGCACGCCGGCCGGGACCGCATCAGGATCCTCGCGCGGATCCTGCCGGGAGCGTCCGCCGGCGTATACGAGATCGACGGAGACATCCTGCGGATACGTGGGACGGGACAGGGAGGGAGCGCCGCCGGCCAAGGACACGCATTCGTCCTGGACCGCATCGTCCACGGCGACGGCGGCATCGGTGACGTGTGGATGGAGGCCTCGCAGCTGCTGGAATCGGCCCGCCGCGGGTCTCGAGTCGCGCTGCTATTCTACGAGGCAGCCGGGCAGGCCATGAGCGGCGACATGGGAAAATTCGCAGGCCGGATGGGCGGCTGGCTGTTCGGCGACGGCCGACCGGAGGCGCCGCCGCGCGTGTCGTGCGGCGCTCTGCGAGGTCAAGATATATGGGACCTGCTGGCGGATAATCAAGAGCTCCCGCTCACGCCGCCGCCACCCGGCCTGATCGACCTCTCCAGCATAGACGTGGCGAGCAGACCCGTTTCGAGCGCGGCGGACCTCGAGGACGCGATCGCGGCGGCCACCGGCGGCGCTCCCGGCCACATCGTCATGCGGCTGGAGGTGCAGCACGGCTCGGTCACGTTGTTCGGCCTTGAGACGGGTGCAGGGAAGGCCCGCCAGCCGGGTCTGGATTCAGTGGCCGAGTCCATTGTGAGGCTCCGAGGACGGAAGAGCCGTGCGGGCGTCAGCGACTCGGGCATCGGGGACGAAGGTACCTGGGGCGACCACGTCCTCGCGCGCATCATAGGCGGGTCCATAGGCACGGCACCCGAGGGAGCAGGGCCGGATCTCATGATATCCGCCTCGGTCGACCTTCGGGATGCGCAGGCCGCGCAGATCTCGACCCAGACCTTGAAGTTTGCCGAGGCGGAGACGCCCGAAGTCCGTCAACTGCCAGCCCAGTGAAGCAATAAGAGGATCGATTAGGATTCCGGGTACGAGGCTGTAGAGAGGTAGATGGCTGGGCACGCAGATACATGGCGTGTACCTCGGGACGGCTATATGGATTAACTGATAGATAGACACACATGCTGGCGTAATGTGCTAGAGACTGCAATTTATCCCTTCTACAACCGACCGGCTCGCTCCGCACCATGACCGCCCATTGTAGGATACCTGACGGTAGGCCTGCGTAGGATGACGATCTAGATCTCGGGTACTTCCGTCGGTTCTGCACCATTCCGGGGTGCAGGGCGCACTACGGCACGCGGGGCCGTCTCCGCCGCAACTTCGAGTGAATCCCTTGTCCCCAGCGGGGCACCCACCGCAGAAGTCGGTGCTCGGACAGTCCATGGACGGATGCTTCGTCAGGAGCCGCTCGGGCATCGGTCACGCGCCGCCGAATCCCTACGGCAGCGCTACGACATCCCGGCGAGTCCAGGAAGGTAAGGCGGAGGGCCAGAAGGGCACGGGCGCAGGTCGCAGCCATCAGGAACATCCCCGAGGAGAATAGCGGACTTCCGGTGGAGGACGTAGTCGCCCGGTACCAGCCATACGCACCACCACCTGCCCTTACAGCCAATTATGCAGCAGCGCACCTACGAGACCGAGCCCTGATCCCTCCGGTCGCAACAGAGATACTGTCACGGACAGATATATACGTGTTATAGCCGTACGGTCAATAACGACGTGCGTTGCTTTTGCCGTCGCAGATACATAATGTACATGTGCCTCAATTGTAGACGAACGGGCGCTACGCAAGCAACTGCCCAGCGGCCAAAGTCAGCCGAGATATCAGTGCCCGGCCGCCCCGCAGCAGCGAGAGACGTCCTACCGGTACACTGCGGCGTCTCCCCGGCCAGGGCGACATCCAAACAACCTGTCGTCGATGGGACGGAGACACTCGGCCAGAACGAACGTGCATGTTCCGCCGCGGAGGCCGCAGCCATCTCCAGGCCAGGTGTGCCGCACCGCAGGCGAAGTGGCCGTTGCGTGAGGAATTGGAGACACAAGGGCATTCTGCAGACATTACTATCGTACATTCTCGAGAACCTGGACGGATCCCCGATCCCCGGCGAGCATCACATAGACGCGCTGAAGGTATTTGCTCCCGGGACTGGGTATATCCGTCCCGCACGGTATGGTCCGTTCCATCGGAATATCAGACGTGGCGGACCCGGGCGCCGATCGCCGTATGGGATGAGGTTAAACTGCAATGGAGGAGCGTCCGTCGCTCATGATGCCCGGAGAGCGGGACACTCTCCTGCTTTTCCCCGACGGATACACGTCTGCCGCTAAACATAAGTCTCTTCTCATACCAGACCTATCCTCCCCGAAGCAAGTGGGGTCGCATCACGCCACAAGAACATAAGTCTTTCCCCCGTCCGTAGGTCATCCTATGGTCCCTGAAGAAATAGGGGACGGATCCGACCATCCGACCACCTAGGTACCGCAAAGACATGAGCCTCTCTCCTAGGCAAAACACAAGTCTCTCACATATCCACCTACGCGCCGAAGAAATAGGGGAGTGGACCCACCCTCTCTCCGTACCTTCCCTCTTGTGACCGCAGAATGATAAGCCTTTTCCGCACCTTCCTCCACACGTCCGCAAGACTACAACTCTTTCCGTGACGTGCCTTCCCTCGGAGAAATGAGCGAGACCCACTTCTCTCCGTAACTGCTGTGCCTATTCTGGGTGTCTCCGGCCTCCGCGACCTCTCCCTCTCTTCTCCTTTACGCACGGTTGACTGCTATCGGCCACCCCTCGTTCTGTTCCTCGTTCACTCCCTGATCGATCAGCCCGTCCTCATCCTACAATCGCGCGTCTCATCGTCGTCACCATCATCACCCGCCTGCGCTGGCCCGACCTTCACTGCCGGCCATGGAGACGCAGTTGGAGGCCCACGGGGCGTCGACGGGAGGAGTGACGCCCAGAGAAGACACGGCCCCAGAAACGGTCACCCAGATAGACGAGTTCACCCCCCCGTTCCCTCAAGCCGCAGAATACGGTGACCCGGAGGAGGTCACGTCCGCAGAAAACCTGCAACTCATCACGCGGATGATAGCTGGGTCGGAGAGCTGGACGCTCCCGGACGCGTGGGCACCTTACACCACGCGCGGGTACCGTAAGCTGTTGCGAGATAACCGACTGAAGCAGTCCGAGATCCATCTGAGACAACCCATGCACCCGGAGGAGTTCTGGATCGCCGTCATGAAGATAGCCCCTCCCAAGGCATGGGCAGATCCGAACCGAGTGCTCCAGTACATCGCGCGTACGAAACCTATGGAAAAGCCTTCAAACAGCGCGCTCTGGTCGAAGGTTCGAGATTGGTTGGATGACGTGACCGCGCTGGGATCTACATACAAGTGGCATGACGATATGGAAATGGAGGTGATCAAGACGCCCTGCGAGGTGTGGGATCCCAATTTCTGGGAGGCGATGAGAATCATAGGCGACGCCTGCGATGGGTTCGGGACGTATCCGCGCGTGTTGCGGGAGAGACTGGCGTCTGCAGGTTTGTCATGGTTGTCGCGTCCCGCGGAGGCCCGAGTCGTCCCGCGCTGTTGGCGTTTGTGGGCGCTATCCCACAAGATAGAACATCACTCCATTCATCAGATGTCGCATGGTCCGGCATCCGCACCGGCAACGACGCCCACCACGCGGGCAGGATCGACCGGTCCGAAATCTGTCCCTCCACGCTCCACTGCACCCGCGATGCCTTCGGTCGCCACACCCCACGTCCTGCGCATGACAGGTGGCTCCTATGCGAATATCCCATTGCCAATCACGCCTCTCGGCCCGCCCTCTCTCGCGGCTGCATCCTCGTCCGCACCCGTGGTCGTCGCCCCCGCCCCCCCTGACATCCCGGCGAACGTCTCGTCTCTGGCCACCCAGCCTACCCTGGCGGATTCCACAGGTCGCCCCATACACGCAAAAGCAGCTGCCGCATCCGTCCCCCGCACGTCTGACGGACGGAAGAGGCCTCGGGATCCCCTGGAGCCACGCACACCGCTCAGCCGACCGCGCAAGGCCCTCAAGCTGTTGCGGGACAGCACCATCCATGATGAGAAGGACGAAGCCGCCGAAGAAGACCCGGCAGCCGACCCGCTTGACAGGATCGTGAGAGATGTTCAAGCTTACGTATTCAGGTCGTTAAAGAAGGCCATAGTCGGAGGACCCATAGAAGGCCTCGTGGAGGAGATGCTGGATGAGAGGATTACCGCCCTCAGAGACGAGCTGTTTAATGCCGAGAAGTTGAGGGGTCAGCGCGTCGCCAAGGTCGAAGAACGCACCGCGTCGGCGGAACGCCGACTGAAGTATCTGATGAGCATAGACAAGGGCACGACGAAGGCCGCAAGTACCCAGACCGATCCCGGCTTATACGCCAGCGTTGCCACCCAGACAGAGCCACGTAACGCGACCGGAGACGCCATCCCAACGTCGACCGCGGGCCGGCACAGCCTAGGGCCGCAGGAGGAACTCACCCCCTCCGAGCGTTTGGTGCTGACCGCCATCGAGGGAACCGGATCAGTCCCAGTCGCGACGTCACCTGGCCCGATCGCCGCTCGCCTAGGGTCTGGACGACACGCTCGTCATCTGCAGTTCGGGGCGCTGCCCTGGGAAGATGGAGAGGACGAAGCCTCTGATTGAAGGACGACTGTCTGCTTCGCCTCTTGAGGAAGCGCCGCCTTGCAATTATAAACTGCCGTCACTTTGTGTATACAGATACGTCCGGCGAACCGTATCCCTAGTATCGGTGCGACCGGCCATCTTCCCGAAGAAAATAGGGAAGCTTCTCGTCTTGCTCACCCCGAAGAAAATAGGGGAAGCGTCACGTACCCTATACTCCTTCCATCCCGCACCAGTCTGCGACCTCCGACTACGCCCGCTTATAGTATCTGCCTGGATTCACATATATTGATGGCGCTGTATTTGCTCCCGGACTTGCTGGCTCATCGTTGGAGCTATACTTGGCAGGGTCATAGGACCGGATGGCTCCACTTCATTAGTATGACATGACTCCATAGCTTCTATAGTCAGACGTAACCCAATACACTTTTGCAGAGTCACCTGGCCTTCGTAGCTATTGTGCAAGCGTGACATACTGGTCAACGTCCGCGGGGGTGGCAAAAGGAGCCCTCCGCAGTATCAACACGGAGATCGCACCAATCCTACGGCTTCCGTTGCGTAATACGTACATATGACAATTGGTCCGAAATCAGCCTTCCCCCAATCGGGTTGAAGGTTGTGCCCAGTGTGAGAACAGATGCGTCGGACGCGTAAAGACGCGAACCTGACGCGAGCTTCCGATCTCCTACGCAATCGCACCTTCCTAGGCAATCGCACCTTCCTACGCAATCGCACCTTCCTACGCAATCGCACCTTCCTACCAACCCTCGTCCCCCACCATAACTATGGCTGAGTCGCGACCACCCACCACCATTGCCTCGACCCCGCCTCGGCTCACTCCGTTCCACCACAACCACGCCACCCAGATCATCGCGCGACCATCTGTTTCTACAATAATTCATCCATCCCCCGTCAGCTTATACAGTAGTCGATACGCACCCTGTCAGCTTCTACTCCCTCGCACAAGCCCTCCGCAGACGCGCGCGCGCCCACAGCGCACCCTGCCCCAGCATGACCCCCAAGAAGAGAACCGCGCTCCCCTCGCCGACGAAAGGGACGGACGCAGATGCCGGCCCCAGCTCCACCGCCCGCGTGCCCAGAACGACGACCCAGGGCCCCCACGTGACCTATACGCCATTCCCTCTCTCGAACCCCGACTATGGCGGCAGGCCGGAGATAACCGGAGACGAGAACGATGCCCTGGTCAGAGACGCGATCCCCGACGATGTCGTAGAGCAGGAAACCTGGCAAGAATTCGCACCCGCCAACAAGCAGAGGCGGCTCAAAAGAACGAATGGTATGAGCCAGCACGAAAGCCATCTGGCCGAAATCGCGGACCCGGTCGAATGGTGGTCGGCCGTGCTCAAGATCGCCCCCCCGCGTCCGTACCTCGACAAGACCAAGATCGTCGCCTTCCTGTCGCTCACGAAGCCGATGGAAAAGCCCGCCAACACGAGACTCTGGACCATGGCCACGCCATGGCTCGAAAGAGCCATATCCATCGGCGGCAAAAACGGATGGTCGGACCATACGGATATGGATCTCGACGACGCGTGCCCGGAGTTCTGGGAAGCCATCCGCATAATCGGGGATGCGAACATAGGTTTCGGATCCTTCCCGACAGCCGTCAGGGACAAGTTGTACGAGGCTGGCTTCGCCTGGATCCTGGTGGAGCCGCATAAGCGACACGTTCCCGGATGCTGGACCTCGTGGGCCAAGAAGTACAAGCTCGAGTACAAGTCGTCCTTCTCGGTGAATCCTGCGGCGCCGCCGTCCCGGACTGCTGGTGAACGTAAACGGACCGATCCTCCCACACCCGCGCCAGATATGCCGACCCCTCTGTCGACCAAGGATGACATCAGCGTGCCTTGGTCGGAGCTCGTCCTGCCCAACCCGCGCACGGAGAAGGCGTTCGAGGCGCTCAAGAACAAGACCTTCGAAGCGCCATCCGCAGATCCGGCCGAATTCCGCATCCAACGACCATCGGCCTCCCACGCCCCGGAAGCGTGGGAGCTGATCGAAACCAATCTTTCGGCGCTGAGCCAGCACGTCCTAGAGTCGCAGAACGAATCCAAGCGCGAAGTCCAGGACTTCATCAGCCAGATGCTGAAGGTCACCGTGCTGGGGCCCATCGATGGCCAGATCCGACAGGTTCTGCGGGAGTCGTTTGCGAAGTTCAAGGAAGTCTACTCGGCCATCCACCAGGACCAGGAGACCAGAATCGGCGCGCTTCTCCGAAAGACCGGGACCATGGCGTCGGACCACGACAGCATGGTCGGAACCGTGGGGCGCCTCGAGAAGAGAATAGAAGCCCTGGAGAGCGAGAACAAGGCGTGCCGGGACCTGATTGCCTCGATGTTTGAAGAAAGGCTAGCCAAGTTGGAAGCCGAAGCTGGCATATCCACGAGGGACAATGACCCCCCCGACGCATCGGCGAGACCCGAGAACACTGCAGACCACATCGACGACTCATCCGGGGATTCAGGCGAGATGCCACGCACGCAACCGGACCCGTCCGCCGAGCAAGACAAGGAACCAGAAAAGACCGAGGCCGCGGAGATCACCTCTAGCAAGGACGCCGAGCCCAGCGACTCGAACAAGAAGCGATCCAGAGACGATGAACCTGACGACCCACGACCTCCCGCCAAGAAATTCTCCTTCGATGCCAGCAGTATCTGGTCCTTCCAGTAGCCATATCCGTCCGCAATGACGAAAAACTACCAGTCCGAGAAGACTATAAACTATAGCAGTCCGAGAAGACTATAAACTATAGCAGTCCGAGAAGACTATAAACTATAGCAGTCCGAGAAGACTATAAACTATAGCGTCCGAGACGACAATAAACTATAGCGTCCGAGATGACAATAAACTATAGCGTCCGAGACGACAGTAAACTATAGCGTCCGAGACGACAATAAACTATAGCGTCCGAGATGACTGTAAACTATAGCGTCCGAGACGACAATAAACTATGGGGTCCGAGAAGACTGTAAACTATAGCAGTCCGCGAAACTGCCAGCCTGCGACGAGTATAGGTCTGAAGAATCATCCCTTGTCGAAGTATATCCACGTGGACCTGTCACCACATATCGGCTCGAGAACCGCCTCAGAATCCACCAGGACACACGGAGCTGCACTCGCTTCCAATTTCACGGCTCACACCTTGCGCAGACCACCATTCGGTTAAAAGTTTACGGCACCGCCGGTTTCGTGTCGGATTCAAGACGAGTTTTCCTCGGGAGGGGCATGTAGGGATATGAAATGTGCGCAGACCAGGTAGGACAGGTCGTGTAGGACCTCGTGTAGCCTCCATAGCCCCCTCTCGCGATCATTCATTTAGCTTAGCTCGCGGCACCCAATATACTTGCATTCTGCCTCCATCTTCGTGGCCCCAGACGTGCGTAGGATCCTACGAGTGAGCCATCAGGCGAAGCAGGTAAAGCGTACGGATGCTCATGCGAAGCGGACGGGACATTCGCGCTACGACAACGGAAGCAATGACAGCGTGGCCAGCCCATGTCCGGGTAGGCGTTTGCGTCAGTAATCTCGCGATCCTAGTACGGCGCAGCAATCGGCCATCCGTCCGCCTTTGGGCCCGGTGGTAGGTGCGTACGCACGCGTTGCCTCAACTTCCTCTTGTGCCAAGGGCACTGCTCGCTCAGATGCTTTTCCTCCCCGTCGTTGGGGTTGCGTCCCCGGTGCCGTACGACGAAAGCAAAGCCAAGGTCCACCTGCGCACCGGAGAGGTGGGCGACACAGCACGGCCGAACAGCTGCCTCCCAGGTACGTTGTTGAAGCCCAGGGGCATACTCGCGAGGTATAGAATAGGTCCGGGAACGGCTGGTAAGTCCGGGAGGACGTCGTCTTGCCGATCATCGAGCCGTTGCTCCTAACCAGACGCGACCGAGCTGGATACACGCACGGGGAGATGGGCAATATAAGAGCAAGGGAGGGGGTGGGAGAGCAGGACGGGAATTAGGCGACGACGCTACCAGGTCGCTGTATGATATGCTTTGTAATATACCTGACTATGTGCTAGGGCTACCTGACTAGAAGAACTTATTTGGACGCCGCGTCTCGTCATGGGAGTCCTGCGCGGCGACGGGTGTGCCGTGCCACCAACCGCTATACCCCTAGGATGCGTAGCGCCCAATGGACGCATATCAGGCAGGCGCAGATGGGGCCGCACGAGGCGGCCGTCCGGGCGTCGCTCGCGGCGACGCCTAGCTCTCTCTCGAGCTGGTCGAGGACGTCGGGAACGCTCCCGCGTGGGAACTGGCCGGCGCACAGCGAGAGAGCGGATGCTGGCTGCCGCCGTCCCCCCTTGCACGCCCGCCACTCGTCCAGTCCGGCTTCGGCTACGGTGCATAGCCCCAGGGCCAGCTCGACGGCACGGCGCTCCGGAGGGGGCGCGGGGTCCCGCCTGTGCACCTGGTACGCGTGCTCCTGGGAGATGGGCTGGCAGAAGCCGTCGACGGCGCTGTCGAGTGCCGCCAGCGCCACGGCGACGTCGTTCGAGATGGAGTGGTGGGCTCGCTGCGCCTCGGCGCGTGCCGCGGCGAGGGTGCCGGAGAGCGCCCACAGAGGCCCGGCCTGTCGCCAGCGCCGCCAGGGGGCGAACGCTCGCGTGCTCTTCTCGACGATCCGACGACGGCGCTCGAGCTCCTGGGTGGCTTCGTCACGACGCCGCGACATGTCCCGGACGGTGACGTACACGCGATCCTCCAGAGCCGAGAGGTGGCTCAGCCGCTTAGCTATATCATCAAGCTCTGGCTTGGATACCGGCCAGCGCTCGCCGACCTCGCGGGAACCGATGTGATCTTCCAGGTTGGCGTGCTGGCATAGCAGCCCCGTGGTGTTGAGGTTGGGCAGGACGCGGAACTCGTCCCGAGCGAGATGCCCACGCCTGCCGTCGTGTGTGGCGTGCCCATGCGTCGCGACGAGCACGGCGCACAGACCGAGCACGACAGCTGCGATCGCTGCCAGTATCCATGGGTGGGTGAGATCCCGTCCGGCCGGCAGCCAGCGCGGGACCAGGTTGGCGAGCTCCCGACCTGCTGGGCTCCGCCTGCACGGACGACGGGCCGGGACTCTCGGGCGGGGTCCGTCTAGGAGTGGGAGCTCCGGGTACCCCTGGTCCGACCGATCGCAGGATTCGTCTTGGACGGGGAGCTTCGGGTACCCCGGGTCTGACGGGTGGCAGTGTTCGTCTTGGGGTGGGAGCACCGGGTACCCCGGGTCTGACGGGTGGCAGTGTTCGTCTTGGGGTGGGAGCACCGGGTACCCCGGGTCTGACGGGTGGCAGTGTTCTTCTTGGGGTGGGAGCACCGGGTACCCCGGGCCCGGCGGGCGGGTAGGCACCCTCTGCCCAGGCACCCGTTGTGCCGTCTTGCGCTGGAGCCAGCGATAGAAGTCGTGTTCACGGGGGGTTGTTGGGACTGTCCGCCTGGACCTACGTTGCTCCAGCTCGCTCTCGAAGCCGACGAATACGTCCTCTCCACCGGGCACCATCGTCGCTGGTCTGGATGATGGCGACGGCCGTTACGATGTCGACGAGGCATGCGATGTGGAAGAGTCAGGACGGGATTATGGCCGTCTGCGGGAAAAGGCGGAGGTGCGCGCCTTTTGAAATGCAAGACAAGGACAAAGGGGGCCTGAGGACGGGCGCCTGACAAAGACGTATCTGCGGCTTATCTGCGGCAGCCGGGACCCTTCTCGCTCGATCTTCCAACGACAGCGTCGATCGGGCACCTCCTCGCCACTACCACTCGGACCGCGCTACCCAGACTCAAGATTCGCGATGGCGGCCTCGTCCGATGCGCGCGGCAAGCGCAGATCCAACGCCCGGGCGGGCGACAAGCAGCGGGGAAGCGGCAAACGCGACGGTGTCGCCGAGACCCACGGCGCGGTCAAGATAGCCAAGACGGCGCGCAACCGGAAGAAACGCGAGAAGGCCAAGGCCAAGGTGAAGCAGCTCAAGGCTGCGGCTCGCCGTGAAGCGGAGCGAGCTCGGGAACGCGGCCTCGTAAGTGACGGGTGTACGTATTTGGGTGGCAAGGCCCGCTGACCTCATCTGCAGCCACCGCCGAGGCCATGCCACCTGTGCCAAAAGGCCAACCATTGGTCGCAGGACTGCGACAAGTACGCGGATTGGAAGAAAAAGATGGACCAGAAGCGACGGGCGTGCCTGGGTACGGGCTGACGGACGCAAACGAAGTGCGACGGGGTTGGGGATCACGAGCTACACAGGATACACCCAAAACGCGGGGCTCTCTTTTCTCAGACTCGGTACGAGATGCATCCTCCCGAGACGAGAGCGTGGAGATATCGGCATCCCAACGGCAGGAACCTTGGAACCCACGCTACAATCCCAGATGGTGGCATGAACGCAAACTGATGCCTGTCTGCATCCCGTACCGCACCGTCGACGGGTATCGAGGTGCTTGGTTTTCTAGCTTCGATCGTTGTAATTTTAAATAGAGTACTTCGCGCGAGATGACGAATACTATCGACGGAGCACAGAGCCTTCGTACGTGCTCCAGATGTAGCGGTCTGACCGAATTGTTTCCGTGTCGTGAAGATGGATGTCGCCCGATTGCACGTTGCCGATCCCGTCCATTTCGCGAGGCGCGGCCATGGAGGGCTATTGGTACGAACCCCGACAAACAACTTTCAGTTTCAAATTCTGCTTTCCAGACCGTGGCCTTTCCGTTTTCCATGCGGGTCCATTTCCGTTGCTATGCCGTGATGCTCCAGCTCGCTTGTTGCGATGATTATGAACTTGACTCTTGAGGACCTAGCCTGGTCACACCGTCTAGGTATTGCTCAGGCATTCAATCCTCTCTAAGTAGCCACCGGCTGCCGACATAGGTACGGAGTACCTAGGAAGTTTTGTTTGTTGCGCTAATAGCCCTTGTCTCGGAGGCGTCATAGCCAGGCGCCATGATGCATATGCGGGAGACGTGGCTCTCGCCCGCAGCGCGTCGCACCACACCTCATAGATAAACAGGACGCCTGCCATCGTTCGCCGCTCGGTGGCGGCCCCAGCTCCGCACCGCCAACCACGCTCGCCTGCGGTGCCATGCCACGCAAACGTGCTCGGGATCGGGACCCAAGCCCCCAGGTCGAGTCGCGGGCTAGCGGCCGCGGCGTGGTGATCAACTACATCAACGGATACATTCCCAACCGCGGGCGGCGAGAGCACACCACCCGGGCCAAATCACCGCTGCGGGGACGTCGGGATCGAAGCCCATCCGAGAGCGATTCTAGCGGCGGCGGCGCATCTACGAGAAGCCATCGGAGTAAAAGCGCCTCGAGGCGGAGAAGCCATCGGAGCAAAGGCACCTCGAGGCGGAGAAGCCATCGGAGGAATAGCCCCTCGAGGCGGAGAAGCCATCGGAGGAATAGCCCCTCGAGACGGAGAAGCCATCGGAGCAAAAGCGCCTCTAGACGGAGAAGCCATCGGAGGAATAGCCCCTCGGGGCGGAGAAGCCATCGGAGGAATAGCGCCTCGAGGCAGAGAAGCCATCGGAGCAAAAGCGCCTCTAGACGGAGAAGTTATCAGAGGGAAAGTCCCTCGAGACGGGCGCGGCTTCGCTCCAGCGATAGCGACACTTGCGGGGACGAAGCCGGCGACGGCGGCCGCGGCGCCCGCACGGATAGTCGCCGCCGAGCGCGTAGCCCGAGACGGGCGTCCCAGCCACGGGATCGGTCAAGACGGGGCCGCCGCGGTAAGCGGAAGAGGCGTACCAGGAGGCAACGCGAGACCGAACGCTTTGACAGGGCAGGCGCCTTGCTCCCCCCACCCAGCGGCCCCCGCCGCCGGGCGAGCAGACCTGCGACTACCGGAGGGCAGGACCCCAGCTATGACGCTGCGCTACGAGACCTCCAGGCCATTCTGGACAACGTGCCGAGCAGAAGTGCCGACGACGAAGGCTTCGGCATCCACGAGCTGATCGACGCCTTCAGCATCGTCGCCCGCTCCATCACAGCAGGGGATTTCGGCACGATCCACGCCCGCGCCTGGAACGACATGCTGCACA
Source organism: Xylariaceae sp. X802 (assembly GCA_028637635.1). Taxonomy (NCBI): domain Eukaryota; kingdom Fungi; phylum Ascomycota; class Sordariomycetes; order Xylariales; family Xylariaceae; species Xylariaceae sp. X802. Next base: position 155,837 of record JAJFDH010000011.1, on the reverse strand, counting down.
ACTCGCTGAGCGAGGAGTCCACTCGCTTTTCCTGCCGGCAGAAGAGATTGGTCAGGAAGCTTGTGCTCTGACCGGACGCGGAGTCAGGCTCGAAGAGACGAAGCAGGCTCGGGACCGGCTTCGAGTCCATCCACCGGGTACGAGAATATTGATAGTGCGGACACCGCGCAGTCGAGCGCAGCGGGACGGAATGATGCAGGGAGACGGTTCGACTACGGAAAGACGGCAGGGGCGAGGAGATCAGGACGTCGCGAGATCCCAGGGACACCAGATGATCGGATAGGCCGCTAACAAGCTGCCCGAGAAAGCGGCACACCGTGGCGGAGAGATACGGAGGACGGGTCGTTACCTATGGGCAGGCACGCTCCATGCGTACGTCTGTGGATAGGATCGTCTCGTGTGTAGGGTGTGTCTGGTGGATAATATGCACAGCGGCTAGGACGCGACCGGATAGGAGGCATCCAAAGGACATCTAAAGGAAAGGCATCTAGTACGCCGGTACCCGCAAACACGCCAAGATTTGCCTGGAAGGCAAGTACTTCGTCGCATGGATCTGCGCACATACGCAGAGCACGACGCCAGATTATTTCAATCCTTGGAGGGCTTGGGATCGCGTGGGGAGTCAAGCTCGCAATTTACCCTTCAAGGCCGCTGAACTTTGAGTGTGGCTCGTATAAGCCGTGTACGCCGCCGTTCGGCGGTCAATGAGAAGAATGAGGAAGAATCCGGCGCTGGATGTGGTAAAGACCGCTCCCGACTGTTGGGAAAGACTTTCGTTTTCGGGGTGCCGGATATGCCATGCAGAGGTTGACTGACAATCGCACTCTGTAGGACGAGCTTGCAGTGCATCTGTAGATCCTGCGAAACAGAATGAGGTATGCGAAAATCCAGCAACCGGGGCGTCGGAAGTCAAAGGCCAAAGATCGAATCTCGGATCTTGTCGGGCTTGCCCCAGCGGGCCTCCATAGACGATGCTGGAGGTTAGACGATGACGCTGGCGGAAGATGCTGGATGCGCGCGGCCCCGGGCGGAAGGGCGATCCAGGCGTTCTGTCAGCCTGGCCGATAAAGCCCGCCGCGACACCGCCATGGTCATCGAAGCTTTCACATCGCTCTTCCGTACAGAGTCCCTCACCTCAGTGAACTCCAATTCCACAGACCCAAAACCCGATGCAGCCCGTAGAGAACCCGTCGAAGCGCTCCCCCCATGGACGCAACCTTTTCGGCCAGAAGCCGGGTTGGCAGATGGCCCGTGTTCTTCTTGTGGCATTCGCGGCTCTCTCCTGCGGCCTGGCCTTGAAGGACCCGGCTCGTGCGGCAGCCAGCCAGCCAAGCGTCCCGAGAGCATCGCTCGCCCCAAGCCCGGGCGGCGGCCTGTTTGCGGAGACGGAGCGGCCCATCGTGGCTGATATTTGCGACATGCACGCTTCGGTAAGCGAGATGACCAGAAAGCAGGCGGGATTGGTCAACCTCTTCGACTTCGTGGACATGGAGATCGGCTACTTCAACAAGCGTCACGGCGCCGCGCATATCTGCGAGACCTGCAGGTTCCCTACGGAGGCGCCACTCGACCCGGGATATCTCTTGTATAACCGCGTGGTCAGCTTCCTTAGCCATTCGGAAACCCGCAACATCTACATGCGCGTCTTTTCATTCGGCGGACCCAGCCGTTCGGAGAGCCCTGTGGAGAGGCAGGAGAGGTACGCCAGGATCTGCAGGAGCGCAATATCGGGCCGCGCGTAGACAGCATCGGGGAGGACGGAGATATGGAGTGTGACGGTGCACGGACCACGCCGAACCCGGCCTGGATCCTGGCCAGATGTACCCTAGCCTATTTTAGATAGCGTGCCCATCGCAGACACAATACAGTCTACCTCTGAGATCGCGTCCGCGGTGATATGAGACCTTCCCCTTGGGTCGTCGAATGTGCGCATCCGAGCTCCTTCGAGCGCTCCGCGTCGCGGCCACGAGAGCAGTGCAGGCTCATCAGCATGGCAATCGATGGGAGGTATTATTTTCCACCCCTATACGGACCGTAGGCTCCAGAAAATACGTCCAAACCAGTGACAGAGGCATCAGAAGGAGATCCGATCTCCTATCGCGGGAAATACAGCTGCGAGGCATATTTGGCCGATACCTGTTAGTAGTACTCGTATCGCCATGCTCGACGGACGATGCGCGCAGGGGGAGGAAATGCAAGGTGCGTTGACGATCATGTGCGTGCCAATAGCCTGTATCAATTGCCCTTCGAAGCTAACTAGGTGGCAGTCTATCTAGGTCTCGTACATCCCCAACCAAGGTCGGACCAGTCCTCATCGCCGCTACCCTCCAGGGCCTTGGCCGTGCGTACTACATGGCGCGCCGCCGGCATCGATGCTATCCGAAAATCTCGACTAGCCAACCCCACTTCCAGAGGTGCGGGAGGCTTTGGATGAGGCTCATCAAGGCAGCAGTGTAGAAGTGGCGGCGGTAATTGGCCACCTCCATCTCGGCGATGCGTCGAATTGCTTCCTTCGCGATCCCAACTCTCATGTGCTTGGTCCTTTTGGTCGACCATTTCTTCTGGGTACCGATAAGCGTCCTGAGAAGGCCGGGGTCTGCCGGCAGACCCCATACGGAAGACGTGGGGAGGCCCTTCTCCACCATATTCTCTACCAATTTGACCATCTGACGCGCCAGGTCAATGCTGACATCCCCCGGGCAGTGCTCCAGGGGGATGAAGCCCGCGCCGTTTTCGGACGCGGCGATCTCGTCGTCACTCTTCTTCATGGCCGCCGCTGCGGCGGCGCCTTGGACCAGCTTCAGGCTGTTCAGGCGCCGGATGTTCCTCACGAAGGCGTCAGGGCGCCTGGCCGGGTGCCTTCGCGTGGGCATGGTGTTTCTTGTAATGTTCCGGGGTAGGCTCAGTACGTTGACGATCGATTTGTCTGCGGATCTGGTGGATGTTCCGAGCCCGAGGTGAAATGCGTGATCGATGCGAGGTGATGGCGGAAGGTGTGCGGCGGCGTCGGTATTTATTGCGCGGACCTCGCACCGTTCAGGCCTCACCGACGACAGCCTGCTAGAATCGCGTCGATTGGGTCCGACCATTCCTTTCCGATCCGAGACAGGGTGCTACAGGTCGCGTTCCTCCGCCAACGTTCTGGAAGGCTCTTCGGCCCGGACACGGCGTCGTACGCTTCAGCTAATGGAGGCGCAGGAAATTCACTGCTCTGTAAGCTCTCGCTTCCGTGTCGATTCCTCATGCCTTATCAGTCCCCATATACCATAACCGTTTAGGTAAACGGCCTACGGCCACACCGGTGTTGTCTTACCGCCACATCGGATTGAGCCGGTCCAGGATAAGAATCTGATGTGATGCTTACGTTCGTAGTTCTAGTCTTTAATACCATAACCGCGTTGGGATATCGACCCCGACGAAGTCTAAAAGTCTGTATTGCTAGGTATTTCAAATCACAGTCCGCACCATCTGCGACGAGTGAATAAGGGATCGCTCCCGCAGCATCCCCTGGCCCGAGCCTGATCGCACCGCTTCATCCCATCCTCTAACTGCTACCAACTACCTACCTACCTACGGACATACAATGGAGTCGTTTTACGTTTCCGACCTTTGATATGGCTGCGACTCTATGCTTAGACAGGGACCCGCTGACAGAAACTCGAACGAAGACTAGATGCAACAGGTACCTCGAGAACGAGAAGGTTTGGCGCTTAGCCGAGCCTAGGTACGGACGTACCCTAGGAAGCGCAAGGGGTCGTCTAAGAGTTCGGGGACCTGTCCTAGGTAGCTAAAATAGGGGCCAGCCGTTGAACCAAATCAACTGACTGTTGGATGCGACTCTAACCATACTCAATCAAAGACCGGAACTAGCTATGTACTGAATGCGACTGTAGCAAGAGGCTGCGTTGGCCACGGAAAAAGACTGAAAAGAGGTCAGATTATAAGACCAGGCCCGCCAGCGATGCTGGGGAAGCGGTCCCTAGTACGGAACTTATATTCTTAGAATCCGCCACTGAAAGTTACTCAATCGATATCAGTTACGAGATTGCTCGGTGCTGTCTTTGGCCGTGTCTGCGTTTGGGAAGGGGGAGTTGGTCTTTTTGCGACAATCTGCTTGAGACAACCAGTATGCTTGCGTCGGTAGACCCGGCTACCTACAAATCCCGAAACATTCCTACTCACGTTCCATTCAGCGCTCGCGCTCGCGCGGCACGCCACCTCTATGATGCTGTCGCCGAGAAGCGTAGCCGCCGTGCTCGTGATCTATCCCGTCAATTGCCCACGAATGACGCCGTCGCGGAGAGCGTACCACCTGAAGGCCCGCAGTGCAAGGTCCAAGAACGCGTTGCAGTACGTTCTCCACGCCCTGTATAGGCACCTAGCAACCCACCCGGTCGTCTGCCCTTCGTTTGCAATCTCCCGGGAGATGAGCTCACGGACCCATTCTCTACGAGCTTGTTGGCTAAAGTGGTGGGAGATCTTCTCGGCCCACCGCAGCCCAAGGAACGCCTCCTGGATGCTGGGATACCTGCCCGAAGTGACGATGCTGAGCATGTAGTCGCAAAAGTTGGGTCCGCTGATGTTTGAACGTAGCGAGAAGTGGCGCACCCCCGAGGAAACGTCTTGCTGAAGCTTGTCCATGTGCTCTTGGAGGGGGAGTGCGGGATCATGGGTTCGCTGGTAGGCCAGGATGGCAGCCTCGATCACGTCCGCGTCTCCGTCCTCGAGCGCAAAGCCTTTTCCTCCTGAACACAGGTAAGCAGCCGATCCCCACAACCCGAGCCGTCCTTCCTGCTTACCAAAGACCGTATTGAACCCGGCCATGTTGAACAGGATTGCAGTACGCCGCCAGGCCTGCACCCGCTGCTTCCTTTGCACGCCGTCGCCGTACGATAACTGGTGCCATACTCCGCTCACGTCCCGCATCCTCAAGTGTGTGCTCGGATGTTCAAATAAATAATCCAAGTCGCCGGTAATAAGGTGGAAGTTATCGGCCCATCGGAATCGTGGTCGGCTCGCTCCTGCATCGATCGCCACCATAGCCTGCGCCCTCGGCCGCTTACCGATGAGCTTGGTAAGGAAATTCCCCCGCCGCTTTCGAGTCCCTGCCTTGTCGCGCCATTCCTCACCGGCGGCGGCATCGAATACGTGCTTCTCCCCATTGACGTCGAAGAGGATGAAGGGAAACAAATCATCATCGCGCACCGCGCGGGTGATCTCGACATGGCAGTTGTCGTGCCACCGGAATGTGCCCCGGCACACGTCCGGGCCCGGTCCGGCGGAATGGCAGGTTGTGCACTAGGAAACCGTCAGCGTCTGTCTCTCATGGGCTCGGCACATGGCTACGACCAGAATCGTGAGCAGTCTGCCCCTTTTTGCAGGCTTCGCGCCATCCTCCTGTGCGTCGTCTCGTGCGCCCTCTTGTGCATCTTCTTGAGCTTCCTCTGCGTCCTCTCCCGCCTCCTCCTCCGCCTCCTCCTCCGCCTCCTCCTGTGCGTCGTCTCGTGCACCCTCTTGTGCGTCTTCTTGAGCGTCCTCTGCGTCCCCCCCCGCGTCCCCCTCTGCGTCCTCCTCTGCGTCCCCCCCCGCGTCCTCCTCTGCGTCCTCCTCTGTGTCCTCCTCCGTGTCCTCCGCTGCGTCCTCTGTGTCCTCCTCTGCGTCCCCCCCGTGTCCTCCTCTGCGTCCTCCTCTGTGTCCTCCTCTGTGTCCTCTGTGTCCTCCACTGCGTCCTCCTCTGTGTCCTCCTCTGTGTCCTCTGTGTCCTCCTCTGTGTCCTCCTCTGTGTCCTCCTCTGTGTCCTCCTGTGTGCCCCCCTGCGCGACATCCTTCAGTGCGTCATCCATGCTGCTTGCAATCTTCGGATGTCTTAGCTGATATTGCGCGGCCAGATTCTGAGTCGTCTGGTTTGCTTGCAATCTTCGGAGGTCTTTGCTGGTGTTGCGGGGCCACATTCTGAGTTCTCTGGTCTGTTGCTGTGAAGCCTCGAAGGAGCCTGCAAACCCGGGGCGGATGGGAAGCCCAATATATAGGGAGCCGGTCGGCTGTAGATTGGACAGAGCGAGGTCAAGACCCTTCGACGTACTTCTCGCGCGATCTGGCGGTGGACCTGGTGAGTGAGACCGGCCTTTATCTCGCACGTTCGAGACTACCCCGGCCGCAAGTCCTACCGGATCGCTGCCTGATGGCATCCTCCTATTGGGGCTTCTAGAACACGACCGCGCGGTCTCGAATGCACATCGCTGCACCGTTCGCCATCGTCAGCTGTGGAATGATGGCGGACGGCCAACGCCCATGGTCGGGCCCCTTTATTAAGTCCCGATATCTCGATTCCCGGATGGACCTGCCAACCCATGCGCTGCCGATCAATGCGAACCACCGATTGCGCTGCCCACTTCATATCCACTGGCTACGGCATGGATCACGTCGAGCGGCAATTGATACCGGCGCATGATGCGCCCGTGACGTCAGCATCTCACAATGTCACGGCTTATCTCCCATTCGGCATGCACTTCGACACCGTGAGACCGCTGCCGGCCATCTCCCAGTTCCACTTCAGCGTCTTCAACCACGAGGGCCTGGCCCGCTGCTGCAAGTGTCTCTGCCTGAATGATCGACCCCGCGCCCACCAGCGCCAATGCCCGGGGCCACCCGTGCGTGACAGATTCGCCTGTGCTGCCGGGTGCGGGCGCCAATTTGCCAACCCAGGCTACGCCCGGGGGCACACCACGAAGTGCGACGGGACCAAGATCCTGAGGGATAGATACGGGACCTTCATCTGTCCGAAATGCGAGATGGCGGGCTTCCCTGACAGGGCCATACAGGGACACATGAACCGTTGTAACGGGGATCGGGCCAAGACATTGCAGTCCTACAGCGATGGGAAAAGCCCCGTGTACTGCGAGGGATGCGGCGGATGCTTCTTGCCCGGCGCCCTGCGCAGTCACACATGTCACGTCGTGGGGGACCCGATCTGGCTAGGTCGTCAGGACAGCCCTCCAGACCTAAGCATCAGCTACATCCGCTGGTGCCGCCAGAACGCCTTGACCCTGGGTGGCGTGCCCGGCGATATGCCGGATGTCATTCCTGACAGCACGGTTTCCGAGCCGCTCACAGCCTCGCGTGTAGGACTTGCCGAAGGCTGCGGCAAGGACTGGGATGGGGATGGATGGGATGGGGACGATGATAAGTTGGACGGCCATGAGGGCGACGAAGTCGACGACGATGACGAGGGCGACGACGACGAGGAGGGCGACGACGACGAGGAGGGCGATGACGACGAGGAGGGCGATGACGACGGACGGAACACGTCTGATCATGTATGGGTGCCGGTTCCCAATGGCAGGCACCGCGGGGACGCATCGAGTTGCGAGCCGGAGTCGGATAACCGGCGCCATTATGAGCAAGGCAGCCCGGCTGCCCACCGCGAGCGGATGGCGAGAAAGCTTAGACACGCTGGCATCACGTTCCAGAACTTCGAGGAGATACCGTGCGAGGGCTTGTTCTGGAAACACGGCCTCTTCCCGTGCCCCTTCCGAAACACCATCACGGCGGAGACAGCATATTATGGGAGATTCAGCCGCCGCCGAGGCCGCATGCGTGTCCATCTGCTGCCGTGGTGCTACAAGTGCGCCTACCTACGGCGGGCGATCGACCGCTGGATCCGGGAGTCCAAGTATACCGTGGACGGCGTCCACCTGTGCCGCCGGGGAGGCTGTCGCGAGCCCATCGTGGCGCTGTGGCACTGCAGGCGCCACGCAGACGATGTATCGGCCTGGAACGTCAAGGGCGGCCTCAAGCTGAGCTCTGCCCGGGTCTCCTCGTCGCGAACTATCGAGTCGCTAGCCGCGGGCCCGCCATGGCGGTCCCTCGTCTGCCCGCTCTGGACGGTCGTCAAGGAGTCGCTGCTACGACCTCGCGCGACGGATCGCGCGGTGTTCTTCGTAGATACCGAGTCTTTCTACGACACCCAGCAGAGATGCTTTCTGGTGTGCGAGATAGCCGTGCGTTCATCCTCCAACGAAGTACTCCTGGACACGCTCGTCGACCACGGCCTGACCTATGGCGAGCTCACTCGGCGCGTACGGCCCGATATGTTCGCCAAGATCTCGCACATGTACAGCTTCCGCGGAGCGGACAGCCGGACCCACGGCCTGACGCCCCGCGAGGTGACCCAGGCGCTGGTCGGCGTGGGCTTCTGTCCCTCGGCCATAGTGGTCGAGTGGTCGGTGCATGGCTTCGACCTGAACGCGATGAAGCAGACGTTTGATCCCACGATATTCCCATCCCGGACGCTGCTAGGGCATCGACTGTGGTGCGACATCGGGCTTAAGGGGAGCGTGGCGCTGCTGCCCCTATTTGCGTCAATGTTCCCGGGATCCGCCCTGGGCGGAACGCACCACCGGGCCTCGATAGATTGCGAGAAGCTCTTTCTCGTGGTGGAAAAGGCGATGCGGTGCTTTGTCTAGTCGTCCTAGACTTGGGCGGGTGCTGTCCAACCTGACGACTTACGGTCCTTTTAATCCGATACGGGTGGATGGGAGAAAGATGGACCACACCGCACGGACCAGAACACATACTGCACAGATGTATCCTAGCGCGCTAGATAGCCTCCTCTCTTCTTATCATCACCTAGATTGCTCATAGCACAAACTACACAGGTTATCTCCCTAGGATCGCGTCCCTGTGGTGTCGATGGTCTCCCGAGCACTGTAGGACCCAGGTACCGAGCATCGTTATTAGAGTAATACGACCACATAGGTAGCCTTTCACCTTTCCACGGGCAAGAGATCGAGTGACCTAGAAAGTGGAGAGGTGCCGATGGAGCGGTATGGAAACGGTGTCGCAGACAGCGAAGGGACCAACAGGTGGAGTGGTGAGATCGGTGCAGTCAATTGACAAGCCACCCGTGGTGTGAGGAGCGCCGACCACAGGGGTTGGGCATGCCATGTCGGGCACTAGCCGGATGCGCTCACATATGGCGGACACAATGGCCCCGACCAATCGCTTTAGCTGCGGCACCTGTGCGACGGACCGAGCTGTAGGCTGCAGCCGTCGAACGTAGCTTGGATTAAATCGTCGCCCATGACTATCCGGGACTGCTATAGGGCTTTGCATACAATCGAGATTCGTGGCGTGTATCCGTACTTGTGCGAGTGCTATTTATTTCCAGCATCACCTTAGCGATAAGTTGTATTTGTCGGAGCTACGTCGGCTTTGGTGGGATTTAGTATGGAGCGCTGAGCACCGTACTATTTACGACAATTTCCTGAACCAAAGACCCAGGCTTGAGGGCCAGGTCCCCTCCCGCTAGGTCTGTCGGTATTAGACCGGGCGAGTAGGAGAAATCACAACCACTTTTTCTCGTCCTTTGAGACGTAGCCGAGGCGGAAATGGCCTAGTAAGCCTCCCCTGGCTGGGAGCTCTTTAGTTAACCTAAGCGCAGCCGTAGATGCGACACGGTCCTCCCTTACCACGCGCCGACTGCGGCGACCGGACTCGGCAGACTAGATAACCTCACCCGGGACCGAGCTGGATGCACGCATGCGATCGGGCGGGCGAGAGATTCTGGGCCGGGAGCGGTGGCAATAAGGGAATCTCCTGCCGTCAATATCTGTACCAGGACGCTTACTCATAAGTCACGTTGGCATTGCTTTGTAAGAGCTAGGTACGTATGTATTGCGCCTGGCGCTATGCGAGCAGCCCTATCAATTATCTCGGCCTTTTGTTCCTCCCGCCTCCTGGTTCCCTCCTGCCTCCTGGTTCCCTCCCGCCTCCTTCCTTCCCGCCTGCGCCAATACGAAGCACCTCAGCGCCCTTTCATCGTGAATGTACTGGCGGTCTCGATGATGTCCCATGAAAAGCCGATGCTCTTCTTGTACGCGTCGAATTTGGTCCTGAGCGCGGTATTGCGCATAGAGAACTGCCACTTGGGGACCAGCTCCAGTACTTCGCCCCGTAGCAACACAGGGTCGGTCTTGTGAACTAGGCGATCGCGGCCGAAGACCTTGACAAGCATAAGCTGGCAGTGGCGGGTGCATAGCTTGTTGCCGTGTTTAAGGATGCTTGGCAAGATTTTCTCCACGGCTTTGTGCCCACAGCTCAACGCCATGTGTTCCAAGTCCGACCTTACGTCGATGGGGACCTTGTCTGCGCAGGTACACTCGGTTTCGTAATCGAAGTACTGCACATCGACGACTCCTGGTCCTTTAGTCACCTTGAGCTTCTTAGTTGGGACCGGGTCGTCGACGGGCTCGGACAGAACCTGGGGGTCGCGTTTCCCAAATATTTTGGGTTGACGGGAGCCAATGACCCCAACCACCAATGTCTCTATCACTCTGTCAAAGGCGGGATCTGACAGCGGCTGGACTCCTTCGCTCATGCCACGCATTTGGAGAAGACCGTGCTCGCCGACCTCCAAGCCGAGCGTCTCGAGAACAACAGGTGATAGTTCTTCGTATACGACTTTGTTTAGGCCGGTAAAGTCGCATGCTTGGGTGCGGAAGTTTACCGTAGTCTTCTTGTTTCTTCTAATTCGCTGATAGGCTTGGACGTTCGCCAAGGCACAGACGAGTGGGTAGCTGAGCCCGTGCTCGACGACCTGGCGGCGTATGGCGCGAACGATACTCGCGGAGGAGTGGTTGACCATATACTCAAACCTGGGCCCTGACACGCCGCGTGCAAGGAGGGCATCCGCGCATGATTGTTTCTTGGCACGGAGCTTGTCACCGAGCACGGCCGCCGCCAAGAACTTTGTGTTGTCGCCCTCCCATTCTTTTACGGTATCGTGTTTGCCTCCTTGCCAGTACATATTCTCGATGACGAGGTCGTAGACTTGCGATACCCACTCGTTAAAGGGCTCTGAGGTTTTCATCGACGCAGATATGTCGGTAACAATAGCCTCAAGTGCCTGGGCCTTGTCGTGGACGCCGTCCAGATACTCTTTCAGGCTTCCCACGTCCCGGTAAGAGAAGCTACCGTCGACTCTTGTGTGCATAAGCTTAGGGTGACGGCTGTGCTCGGGGTTGGGTTGTTGGGCAGCGGGCTGACTGTGCTGGGAGCCGTCTGTGGTGTGCTGGGACGCTTCCGTGGTGTGCTGGGACGCGTCTGTGGTGTGCTGGGCGGCGTCTGTGGTGCGCTGGGAGGCGTCCTTGGGGTGCTGGGAGGCGCCTATGGTGCCCTGTGAGGCGTCTGTGGTGTGCGGGGATGGCTCTTGATTGTCGCCCTGCGATGTCTCGCCCTCCTGGGAGTCGCCAACGGTGTGCTGGGATCACTCCTGGTCGTCGTGTTGGGGTTCTTGACTGCGTTTGGACATGTTGACTGGCGCCGTGAGGTTTAAGTGAATACTTAGTGTGTGGAGAAAGCAGTCTCTGGAAATACTGCTGGGCCCGATGATTAAGTAGTGCGCATGCCTCCAGGTTGCTGAATTAGAATGTGCGAGATCGAGGCAATGTCCAGACGGAAGCCGACTATCGCATTCTCGAACAGACCTCTCAAAGGCGATGCGACCGCCTTGGCTGCCTGTTTCAACCACTATTGTTCGCTCCGTACAGGCGTCGAGGTTTCTAGAAGTGGAAGTTAGAAACGCACAAGCGACCGCCGCATAGACGAGGAGATTGGGAAATCGTCGGGCGCCAACTTGCGGATATTACGGTCAATTTTGGTGCCTGACCAGCCTTGGAAGCCTCTGACGCCTCCGGGTCCGTGAACCGCTGCCCACGTGATGATCTTTACACAGAAGATCAGAGGCCTCCGGTGCCTTGGAGATGCCGGTCCTCGCGCTTTAACCTTGTAGGGCTTTCAGTGCCTTCTCGAAAACCACCGGAGGCTTCCAGAACTGCTGGCTCGCTGCGGAGAGACGGAGATGGATCACATAGAGAACTTTTGAGCGCCGCGAGGCACCGACGCCGGCTGTGTCCTGAGGCTGCCATCCGGTGGTTCCTCTCCCTCACACCGCGAGGCACAAGGCCGGCTCTGTCCTGAGGCTGCCATCCGGTGGTTCCTCTCCCTCACACCGCGAGGCACAAGGCCGGCTGTGTCCTGAGGCATCCATTTCGGTGCCTCCCCCTCGGTAGCACAGGACGCTTCCCTGATACCGCCAGGTACCAAGGCCGGCTGTATCCTGAGCCAGCCGTTTCAGGAGCTCCTCTCTTCGGAGGCACCGGAGCCTTCTCGACGGCCGCGGGCGCCATCCTCCCCGGGCGTAGAATCGGACGTCCAGGAGGGTTCGTGACGATTCTAGCGCTGAGCGAAGTAGAGTCACCGGCAAGAGGGGTAGGAAAAAGGGGGCTTGGATTGATTCTGGGAGGTACGGGACGACACACGAGGATGCTTCACTGGAAGAAAACAAATGGATTCGTGTCACAATTTCAGTCACGACTGAGATTGCATGGGAATGGGGAGACCGTCTATCTGAGGGTACGAAATTTAGAGGTATGTACATACGATTCGAAGTAATCGGTCTATGAGTATCTAGTATAATTATCACCATCCTAAGTATGTATAGCCCAAGACCACGCAGAGAACCAGACCCTTCCCGGCATTCCCAAGGAAGCCAGACGCGGCTTAACCCTTTTACTCCGTTGATATAAGTAGCTGAATAGGTTAATCCACAACAAAATCGAGAAGACAAGATGGTAATTCCAGCCCAGATTCACGCACATTAAACTGGTTGCTCACGAGTCAGGACAAGCTATGCTTATTACCTTGCTCCCCAAGCAGAGCAGTGGCGCGATGCTGCGAACACCCCTGACGTTAAACCCGAAGATTCACTTCTTGGAACAGTCTGCCAACAAAAGGGTAGCGGCAGTGTATGGGCCACGTATGTAGCATGAAGACAGCATCAGTACTTGCTTCTAAGTCCTCTCCTTGGTAATAATAAGTTGCCTATCGTCCGTTTGGGACATTGCCTAATCGTCGACTATACCTCCTTTGCCTTCGACTCGACTCCCGCGGAAAGATCACGACACCTCTTTCAGGGTTTCGAGGTTTAATTCTATGTCTACTAGATAGCATTCATGTGCCACGTTCGGTAAACTGCCCTAGTTAGATCGACTACGGCGTTCGTTTACCCGCCAGCCTCTGCGAAGAGCCGGTAACCAACCTAGTCTCCGTGGGTGCGCTCCGACCTGAGGTAATTACAGCTATGAGGCCAATTACTGTATCTACATAGTATACGCCATGGTTCACGTCAACGTAAATAGTGCACATATAGCAAGGTATTTCAGATTTATATTCTTTTCTACAAGAAGTCTCCGTGCGGTCAATCTTATTTATCTATTCCTTCCCACCAAGAAACCGATAGACGACCGAGAAGTCCCTGCCCTTGCAGGAGTCAAGCATTTCGGCCTCCTCGTAGACTTCCCGAGCGCGAGCGCCAAGTGCGAGCTTGGCGCTCGCCTCCTTGGCGGCTACGATGGCGAGCTTGAGGTCCTTCTTCATGAGACCGATACCGAATCCACCGGCATAATCACGATTAGCAGGCGCCGTCTCAACTACACCCTTGACGGGGTTGTTGACTTCAGACGGCCAACAACGACCCGTACTGACGTTGATAATATTGGCGAGCGTCTTAGGTTCGAGGCCCCACCGAATACCGAGGTTCATCGCTTCGGCTGTCGCGATGTTATTAATTGCCAAGAGGTAATTATTTGCGAGCTTGGCGCTGAGACCCGTTCCCTGTATACCGCAGTGCAGTACGCGCTTTCCCATGCGTAAGAGAACTGGCTCTATCTTAGGGACTAATTCTTCTGGCGAGCCGAGCATAAAGGTCAACGTGCCGGCTGTAGCGCCTACGACTCCGCCCGACATTGGGGCATCGACAAAATGGCCCAACTTAGCGACTGCGATCCATTTGGCCACTTCACGTGACGATGATGGGTCGATGGTTGAAGAGTCGATAAAAATTCTAGGCTTTTGTGATATATTCGATTTCAATATCTCAGAATAGACGCCTTTTACGTGTGACGGCTCCGGCAGTGCCGTGATCATAGTGTCCTTGAGCGACAAGTCAGCTTGATGTCTCTCGTTGCGGTGCAAACAAAGAAAGCAGGTCTCATTTTCTTCAGAGGATTGGCTTTATGTATAAAGATAATCACAATAAGGCCAGCAAGCTGACCCCAACTTAGAATCATAGATAGAACATACTCATCATAGAAATAGAGGACCATGAAGGGAATGCGGGGGGACGGTATCAAGGGGCAACTCACAGCATCTTTCGCGACATCGGCAACATTCCCGGCTAACTTGACGGCGGCGCCACCAATTTGGGATGTCTGCATTTCCTCAGCTAACCGGTGCATCGCATCTTTGTTAACGTCGAATAGACACAACGAGTCGGACGGAGATAACTTGGATTGTAGGTTCTTGGCCATTTGGTAGCCCTGTATATAGGAAAGGACTGGTTAGTCGATGCCGATACGTCCCATATACCTAGAGCAGCGAAGACATACCATCTGGCCCAGGCCTACAAAACCATAGTTGTCCAACCGTCTCGAAGAGCCCGAGAAGGCTCTTCTTTGGACACGGAGTGAACTCGAGAGAAGGCGTTGTGCTCTCATGCTGAAAGATGGTGCAATGGACTGACTTGCCACCTGAGGTGCTGCGCGTATGAAGCGGTCCAACTGCTGTTGTAAGAGAGGCTCAATTGAGGACAAACAGCTTAGAGCTAATTCTGCCAAGTAGCCAGAGCAGAATCGGTGGATGGTATGGAAAAGAGGGCAAAGGTCGGAGCACACAGCAAGCGGCAAGAGTAGGGGGAAGCGAATGTCGACCCCATGGGGTTGGCACTCCCGAAGTCGCGGGTCTGGGGTAGCTATTGTACCCCAAAGATGCTCCTGGTGAACCGACCATTGCCGATTCTAAGCACCAGCGCCGCCCATGATGTGGTCAATGACTAAAGCAGACGTGTCACGCGCCGCTTTTGGCAAGTCAGGTACTTAACATAGAGCGGACACACGGGAGCCAAGGCGTATTCCAGCGCTTGGCATCCCATCTACAGGCGCGCATGATTGAAGATGCTGAAAGCGTTCGTAGGTGTGCTTGTGTTCATGTGAAGAAGATGAGAAAAAATGCAAAAGATGCGAGATGACGGGTTGAAATACCCGCAAGGATGGGAAATTTTTTCCCTGGGAGCTTCAGCTCGGACCACCGAAATACCCGTCTAAGACCTAACCCGAATACGTAACTAGCCCGACTATCTTATGCAGTCAAGCTGCAGTTACGGTTAGGTGCATAATCCCGAATTAGCCTGGTGCAGTCACTGCAGCGAGACCGATGAAACCCATCATGCACGCTCGCTGCCCACGTTCTGTAGACGAACTTCACTATGCATGAATGCCGGGCCAGCTATGTCCATCACAGACTTTGACGGCGTGACGTCGTGTAGTTGTACTGCCACTGTCACGGTGCCGTCGTTAGGAGAAATGGCATAGGTTAGGTAGGCAGTTAACTGGCAGATGGATCTACGTGCGCGTGTTGCGAATATCAGCAAACTTGTAATAGATGGTATAGACAGACCTAAATGAGAAGACGTTAACTGACCGGAAACATTGACTATTCTGCTATGGTGCCGAGATTGACGGACGTAAAGGGTTGATGCTTAAACGTTGATACAAATACCTAGAGTCTCAAGAGCTCTACCCGTATATATACCCTAGGTAGGTATTTACCTACAGTTATTTGAGGTGCGTATATGAAAACAATACCAATGTAGACAGTTCTCCCGCCAATATAGCAACATAAACCTTCACGTCACAGTCTACCTAGGAACCTCCAGGGCTTCGACGAATGTCTCAGTTTAGGAGGGGCCGAAGCACTAGCTTCCCCACGTAAAGGACCTCCTCCCATGACGTTCTTCCGAGCCAAGACTTGCCGCCTTTCCCGTCGAGCCGGCACAATACATCGCCTATAAGAATTCCGGAAACAGGGGCTAAAGATATAGGTAGTTGCCCAGAGATTCAGACCTGGGATAACGAGTGTAGGCGAGTATGCAGCCAGGACCGCCATATTCCTGGAGAAGCATATCTAGCAAGTGCTGATTCCCTCCATGCTTCCTTATCTTGAATGCAAACCCGGGCGCATAGGTAGTTCGTATAGACTCCGTCACCCCCGGCGCCAATCGATCGCAATGGTCTTTCTGTCCGGGTTCTTGCATCGACTGCTTTCTAGGACCAATGCTGCAGGAAAGCTCCTTTTCGGATCTGGAGAGGAAATGTTGTGAGCAGATCCCAAGCATACTGTGCAAACTTCTCATTTCCTACTACCGGTAGTGGCGGCCAAGGCTAGCTCACGCCGCACAAGATATCAAGCGAATGATCATTATATCTTTTATTGTGAACCGCCATCTCACTCGTTCAACCGAGCTTCCTTATGTTAAGGGATGTATACAAATGCCATCTCATTGAGGCGAACGAAATTCCGGTCAAAACCAGGGTAGTTATGTGCAAGCGTACCAGAAAAAAGATCAGCAGAAATTCCTAGTAGACCAGACCGCTGCCAAGACAATACAATGCGCCTTCAATTTAGAGGCCACTCAGATCGTATTGTGAATAGACCAAATCAATCTTGGTAAAAATTATAAGTGTTTGCAGGTTGGGCCTAGAATATACCCATAACGTAAGGGATCAAGGCGCTACTTGTAGTCAGCAACAGAACAGCAAAAGCCGACGACATGCCAACACTTACCCAACAGCGAGGGTCGCACTAAGGCCAACCAGCGCTCGATTTCTCACACGCTCTTTCCTCAGCTGAACTTCCGTTTTCACCTTCTTAGACCTACGCTCTTCAGATGGCTGGCCGGCTTGTTCGTCGTCATCATCGACGGCTATCTCGTCGGCTTTGCGCTTCCCCTTGTTCTCGCTAGGTGGTTCAACCTCGGCATTCTCCAGAGATTCGGCAGCGGATTCGGCAGCTGAGGCCGCGACCATCGCCCTTGCTTCCTCAATCATTCGCGCAGTCTCCTCGGCGCTGGGTGGACCATCTGTAACTGGAAGCCCGGCTCCCATATCCTTATGTGTAGTCTCAGCACCCGCGCTAAAATGAACTTCCTGACCGACCTCGATATGTATCTTGGCTTCTCCCTCGGTTGGTGCAGGGGGAGCTTCCGGTTCTGCTTCTTTTTCCAAAGCCTTGGTCGTGATATCTTCAGCGTGAGCTGTAGACTGGGTGTCCTCGGTCGTTGCGCCATTCGTCTTGAGTTCGGGTTCGCCTTGGAGTGGTGCTTCGGCAGGACTAGTTTGAGGGGCCGAAATTAGGGCAGATCGTTTGCGGGGTGCGATAATTTTCCTCTTAGAAGGGCTTGCAGAGCGACGACTACGAGTGCTTCGAGACAGTGACGGAGTGGGCGGCACCAATGTAGGCTGTGGTGACGTCGCATAATCGAACTTGGGCGGTGCTGCGATTTTCTTAGGCGGACTATCCGGCGCATTTGTTATAGCAATCTCTGCTGGGTCGAGGAGAGCAGAGATCCAAGGCGTGATGCCGTACTCTTCTGCTAGCGCCATAGATTGCTCAGGCGGAATCCACACGTTACCTGCGGTCTCGTCGGGGCTAGTCGTAGGTAGTGACTTGATAAACCTGCGCTCCGCTTCCTCCTCAGAAGCATCAGCGTAAGGATATGTTGCCTTGAACATGCCGGTTGCAGAAACATATCCATCCTGGCTGCGGCGCATGAGGAAGTAGGAGCTCGGCGAAGACTTGAAGATGCCCGATGTTATACCCTTCGGCAAAGGGGCTCGAAGATGCGCGTAATCGAACACGCCTAGAGTAGTAGGGTCTATATCGCCACTGGCGGCGACCATCTTGGGGGTCAACTGAGTTTGGCCCAGCCGTCGGCGCGAAACGAGGTCAGCATCTGCGGGAGGTATCAGCCAGAATGTCATGATAGAAAACGGATAAACGCGCTCTCTTACAAGCTGGAACGTCCTCAATCATGAGAGGGTTGGTTTTGCTCGGAAGGTGTCGCGAGGCCACCATTTTGACGGATTTATATGGTTCCCGACGCGACTGCAGTAAGGATGAAACTAAACTCCGCCACTCTGCGGAGAGATCAACAATAAATAATTACAGGGCGCAATGCCGATCAGAAATGAGCACGTATATAGATATGACCTGGTGCTACTGCAGGTTGGGTTAGCAGATGATGATAATGATTCGATCGCGCGAGGTCGCAGATTCGAAAGTCGCCATCGAGGCGCGACTGTGAGTTCGGCGCGAATTGCGCGTTCCGCCTAGGATGATGGATTTCACTCACTTGGGGAAATGGTCTAAAATAGGTGAGATCAACAAGAAAATGAAAATAAACCCACGACGACAATTAATTGCCGAGTAGGAAGGGATAAGGTGGGAAAGATGACCAGGGCGCAAACCGCGGCTTTTCTGCTCTGCTGGAAGCTGGACTTGGGGATCCGGGTGGGTTTGCTTGGTCCAAAGGGAAAAGGGTGTCTGGCCTGGAGAGGGCAAGGGGAGATTGTCTGGTCTTAGGTTGGGGGGTGGTTGCTGAGGTTGCTAAGGGGAAATGGCGGAAGCCACTTTTCCCGTGCACTTACTTGGACTTGTAGCGTCAGGTACATTCTGCATGTTAATAATGCAGGGAGACACCTTTAGGTACATAACGGTACGTAAACAGTGGACTCGTCCACTGTAGATTGCAGGCGGTCTCGCATGATTGGGCCACATATGCATATACATATGTACATAAGAGGTACATGCATGTATGCTATACCTTTTTAGCGCACTCTTTCTGAGAGCTCATTTGATCGGTTCTACCTACCTAACTTTCCGTAAAGTGTGAGCATCTAGGTAATACAATCGATTAGCGCTACAAAATGCCTACCTAGTGATGCGTTACATTTGTATGTCTATGGGATCTGGGAGGCGGAAGAGGATTTGGACCGCATCTTAGTGTAGTGTACATTGACTCCCGTCTGCAATATGCATACCGGTAGTGTAATACCGGTATACATGGTAGATAGTTTCTTAACGAGTACATACATGCGCTTAGTTACATAACTAGATACCGGTATCAGAATGCGCGTCAACCAAGGGCCCTTGCTTTCTCCAGACCATCTGCTCGCAGGGTTAATAAGACACTTAAACTTTGGACGTATCGAGTCAGGTGACGAAAGTAACCTGACTGATGCGACGTGGAGTCGGAGAGACGCCCAATTATCTCCTGTGTAGCCGGAGTTATTGGAATTTGCGGATAGACTACCCCAGATTGGCAGATGAAGAAATAGCTAACCCAGGTGAGTAGTGTACAGGCAATCTACACATAGAGGTCTCACCGAGGGTCTGCCTACCTAGCTTTTATGAAGTTACGATAGGTATTGGTGTATTTATCTCGACGTCCATGTTGCTACATACTTACTTACACTACACTAACAAGAATCATCGCTGCAAGCCTTATCAGTTCAGTCTGCCGCCTTCAGCTGGCCTCGGTACGCCGGCAATACTCGTTAGAAGCAGCATCCTAATGTCTACCTAGGTATGCACCCAGGTGGTATCAATTACCTATGTGTAGATACCACGCCAGAGTAGTGTAGAATACCTTCTGACCGTTAGTTTTAGTAGTTGTTGTTGTTAAGTGTCTTACACGATCTAACTCTACATGGTACTACCTACATCTCACAGACTGATGCTTAACCGTCTGATCCCACGGCGTCTAAAGTTAGTATTGAGACAGAAAGTTACATCCGTACGGAATACTGAGATTTATGTTTTGCATCTAGTGTAGAGAAGCGTATAAGTCAACGGCCGAGGCTTACCTGCTCCATCGATTACGGTACCGGTACTGGCAGCTATCACTGACACGGCCCTGCCCTAAAAAAGGGGGCACTAAGAGGCGAGGTCTGCCCCTCAAAAGAGCCCCACCAAGTGTCCCGCTGGGGAGCTTTTGCAACGCCCAATCATCCCGCCTCCTATAAACTTCACGTCACAAAGCATCACCGCCAGTCTTGTTTTTCCCTCTTCTTGCCATCGGGCTCGTTAGCATTCCGTCTCCTTTGAGCAAGCATTTGTTGTTGGTTCGGCCGTGCACATTGTTTTTACTTTGGACCCCTGTTGGATCCTAGACGCCCACGCTTTTGCACTCCTCTGTTCCCTACATTGACTGTACCTGCTTGGGTATCTGGCGCCTCTCACGATGACTTCTCACGACGATAATGACCATCTCCCCGAGGAGACTCAGGGTTACAAGCTCTCTCAGCCCAAACAGTCCTTGACTGAGTATCAGAACATGGGTACGTGGCAACTTTCTTTCTGTTTTCTCTCAAGTACGCTGTTAGCACCTTGCTATATGACCATGAGCAATGAAGACTGTTCTACGTGATGCTGTCGGGAAAGGCGGTACACCAGACATCGTGGTGTTATGATCTCTATTGGGGCCATTGCACATTTAATATTCTGCAAGCTGTCTCAGTTCTGGTCCAGAGAATGGACGGGCGGTCAATACTAGGAACTCGCTGCGGTGGCATATGGCAGCACTTGCACGCGTGGTTGCGACGATAACGCGTGTCTGGACTCGACACGCGCCGTATTGCAACGCACTGCTTCGCGTACCAAGCTACCTGCGTCAGTCCCGAGTGCTCCCAACAGCACTCCCACAAGTACTTCTACGAGTACCTCTACGGACCCGAGTGCACCTGGTTTCGTTCCCGGTCAACTACCCACGCCCACTACTCCCAACCCACTACTTCTATTTCGTTTTCCACACACACCTCGTGCAGCCCCTCTGCACTTTTGTCTTCACTTTCCTTTCCTTGCTTTTGCCTTGAGTGTTGTCGATCCAATCCTTCCAACTACCTTTATTGCATCGCCGACCTAATGTCGCCGCCGGACCCGCCGCCGCGCACGCCGTCGCACACGCCCGGCCAGGGTCCGGTCTCCGAAAAAATGGCCCCGGCAAACAGCCCTCTCGAGGACACTACAGTGTATGGGGATGCGCATCTTTTGCCTCGTTACCCTGCCAGATTGCCTCCAGGTAGTGATCCGGGCCCCTCACACAGGCGTTATCCTTTGAGACAGCCAAGACGCAAGAGTCAGACTACCGTCACCGACAACAATCAAGATGAAGAGGCACGTAGAAGTCTACCACCATGGTTGCCACAGGATACGATACAATCATCGGACAGTGTCAACGCTTGGCTGAGCGAGAGGCCTTATAGCACCCCCGTCACCCTCGATAACCCCGCCCCTGTTCTCCCCTCTCACGCTAACAATGACATTCCTTCACCACCTGCGCCAAGTGAGCCGCCCCGGGTGATCAAGAAGAAAAAGTCGATTGCAAATATCCTACAGAAGGTTGCATCGAGACCCAATCTTCGCCTACCTCTACCAGCCAGAAGGATCAGGTCCCGTGATAGTTGGAGTAGCAGCAATAGCAGCCTTGATCCACGAATGACCTGCAGAGGGTGCCCGGAGATGATGATCAAGAAGGACATCACCATCACCAGTAGCGCTGGTGATGGCAATCCCGACCAACCGGCGCAAGCTGCGCAGGAGGTCCCCGCCACCCATCATGATACATTGATCACCGCACCAGAGGAAAGTGTAAACGTTACTAATTCTATATCAGATGCCGGCGATGAATCCCTTCAACGATACAAGAAGTCGCTCGGTCTTGGAGGTGGCAATGATCTTTCTGATCCCACCGATCCTCGTGTCTGCATCATCCTGTCTCTTACGATGGAGTCTCCCGGCAGACCTCCTGTTACCATCGACCTGTCCCAGGCCGGCAGTGAGAACACGCTCAAGGACAAGCCTTTCAAGATCAAGGAGGGTGCCAAGTTTACCATGGTCGCCTCTTTTCGTGTCCAGCATGAGATTCTTAGCGGCCTGCAGTACGTTCAGACCGTTAAGCGTAAGGGTCTGCGAGTTAGCAAGGACTCGGAGATGTTGGTAAGTTCGGATGAAAACAAGGCATCTTATCTCGTGCGATCATTGCGCGATCATTGATTCACTTGCTGACACTCATACGCAGGGAAGCTATGCCCCCAACACTGAATCCCAGCCCATCTACACCAAACGCTGTGAGTAGCATGATGAAGCGAAAACGCCCTGGAAGCTAATCGCTGATTTCCGTAGTCCAAGAGGAAGATGCTCCCTCCGGCATGATTGCCCGCGGCCACTACAACGCCGTTTCTACCTTTGTCGACGATGATAAGAAGCAGCACCTCCAGTTTGAGTGGAGCTTCGACATCGCCAAAGACTGGTAGGCGGCCCTCACGCAACCCTCACTTTACCAGAGTCGCCACAAGACGGCATTGTTAGTTCGGAAGTCCTACGTCAAGAAAGTTATCACGCGCAAGGAAATGGACGATCTGGACCTGAAGCAAACTAAGCTACCTTTGGAAGACTCGGTTTAATGTGAGGAATATGCAACGGCCGCGATGGGATAACGAACTCGGTTACAGCTTTGCCTAATGAAATCTCTAACGAGTAACGACGACATTGATTGATTCATGGAACGGGCGAGACGACAGGGAGACGAAAGAATCGAATCCCACGGGGTTCGGTGTATGTGGATTTCCTATGTTTACTGACTACACATCGACGGAGGATGAGAATAGGACGGGACTAAGTACTTTCAATTGTCTACACAGCATTGCATCGAGCAAGGCCTGAGAGCCGGCTGTGTAGCCAGATAGTATCAGAAAGGGATTGGTACGTCCGCTTGCCTAATCTTAGGTACTTCTTTCCCCATAGTGTAGATCAGCAATTCAAACGTCTCGCCCGTATCCCATACCAAGAGATCAAAGAATGCAGAGCTCGCCCGGCTTTATACGTCCTAGGTACCTAAAAGGCTAAAACTGCTGCGTAGCTAGTGAGGCGTCTCTTATGCCCATCTCGAAGGAAAAGATGGCGTACGGATTGTACATAGTTTGTGGCGTCCGCGTCTCGGTGTCGCGCCGTTCCCCTTTCTCGGTACCCAGGGGCGTTCTTCCCCATCGCGTAGCACCCAGGTTCTCCCAATCCTGCCTTTTCGTTAAGTTTCAGCTCACCCTGGACCTCGTCGACACAATGGAAGAAGCGTCCGTCACACTCGGGTCTTGGCAGTCCATGTAATCTGAATTCATCATCATGGTCATTATCATTATCCTTTGCTTCATCCCCGTACTACAAGAAATAGTCCGGCAGGGTGTTGCCATCCGCGGCCTTCTCGCCCTGCTGGGTGTCCTTCTGCTGATCGTTCTCGGGGGCCGCAGCAAAGACGTTGAAGCGGCGTTCGCCAGTATCGCTGACCTCGAGCACGCTGGCCATATTACCACAGCGGTAGCAGTAGTTCGGGGCGCTCCAGACCGTACTTAGATGATCATCGTATAATACTAGATATCCCTCCTGGCATAACTGATGCGCTCGCAATATATGGTTCATATTGTTGACGGCCAGGAATTTTTTTACAACGCGCGCGCCGAACGTGTAGCCTGCACCACGCGGGGATAGCGAGAATTCATCGCGGTCAGGGTCCGGATCCGACCATACTAGATCGGCCATCGGGCCCTCATGTGGAATCTCTCGGAAGCGATCTATGATCTTGATCTGATCGATGCTGTGTATTGACGGAGACAAGCCGCCGTGAACACAGAAAATCTGGTCGTTGATCACGACAGATAGTGTTAAGAAGTCAAACATGTCCGTAAAGTAGTGCCAGACGTTGGCATTGCCGTATTTACGCGCGCACTCCGTGTAAAAGCCATAGGACTGCGTAACGCCCCTCGACTCGTGGTTCCCACGGATTAGATGTACGCGGTCGGGGTATCGAAGTTTCAGGCAAACGAGAAGCGATATCGTCTCGACACTGAACATGCCTCGGTCGACATAGTCCCCTGGTAGAAAAGGAAAAGGGGTTCAGCTACTGCAACGCTAGGAGGATGGCTTTGGATGCGAGGCGTCTCGACTTACCGAGGAAGAGGTAGTTGGTATCCGGGCACCATCCGCCGATTTTGAAAATCTCGATCAGGTCGTAGAACTGGCCGTGTATGTCGCCGACAACAGTCACTGGTGCGCGCACATGCACGACGTTGCTCTCACGCATGAGGAGCTCCTTCGTCTTTGCGCATATCGCTTCGATCACCGACTCGGCGAGGAGTTCCTTTTTATACAGCCGCGAGATACATTCATCCAGGTCAACCGAAGCTGCGGGGTAATGAGCATCAGTTAGCTTCGGTGCAGGCAGCGGATTGCATTTGGATCGAGCATTTGGCTATCGAGTTGTGGACGTACGAGGAAGCCGAGGCATCGTGGTTCCAACGACGAAATGGCCCGTTGCAACCTTTTCGGTTGCAGGCGCCAGGGATCAGGGTCTAGGTATCCGGCCTGGATACAGCGGTGCCGAGGGCTTCCTTTTACTCCGTGAAAATATAAAGTCGAGTGGAGGAGAGCTAGGAGGATCCGTAAACATGATCGACAAGGCCAAGATCAAGTAAGCAATTATCGCGGTCCCTCACATGGAGCCCGTACGAGTGAAGTTTGCGAGCCACTGGAGACTGGTTTTGGGCAGGGAAGACTGGGAGTCTAAGACGCGAAGAGGATATGACGGCGGTGACACCGCACCTTAGTTGTTCTAACTCATGTGGCGACGACGAGATACTATGTACATACATATAAGGGAGTTGGTGTTGGAAGAGATGGATATGGAGCAGGCAGAGTGGATTGCCGTAGACGCTGGCCTCAGATATTCCGTACTTCGTAATTGGTTCTAAATATGGATTTTAATCCAGGGAAATAATGCAGGCACTCAGGCCGCACGTGCTCGTACAGTGCGTGAGAACCCACTGGTTTGGAATATACTGTGTGCATTGCGTCGATAACCAGAATTACGGCGGGTGTAGTCCGAATGTACAGGTACTTCTGTAAAAGGGAAATCGCAGTCCGAAATGAGGTGCAAGATACGTCCGTACAGCTAAATAGGGACACTGTGTATCTTACCGTATCTGCTTCCGATCCGTCCGTACTGTACGGAATAGATGGGTACCCTGTACTAAGCAACGTCGCACGCACGGGCCAAGGTTTTGCCGTGACCCCACACGACGTTACGGATTGGACCCACCTTCCCGGCCATCTTGTCCTCAATGCAGGTGCTTCAACAAACTGCAGGAGCCTCGGGCACCAGCTGCAGGGCCCAATTGGAGCCCAGAATTACATCCAGCCGGCATCTCATCTCAGCTTGTGTCTTCCTACATCGTCTTGTCTACTCTAATGCGCGAGAATCTCATCGACTCGCGACTGTGACGGCATCCGGGCCCGACGCTCTATCTAGTCACCATCTGTTTCCCAGGTAGCTGCTCACTCACGACAACATGTGACTTAGAATACTCAATCCCCATTAACACAATCTATTAAATTCGTTGCGATTGAGGCGGTTAACGGTGATGACGATGATGATAACGATGGAATGGTGGATCCGCTGGCCCGTATCCGATCTCTTGTAACGACGAAGCTGTCTCCTTTATCGCCTACTGCGCAACGTTTTATGCCCTGTTCGCTGTATGTCTTGCCGCATCGAAGCGCCTGTCGAGTTCGTTTCTACGGTTTCTGTCTACGAGATATCCCATTCAGCGCTGTCCCTTTTACTGTTGCAGCCGTTGCCGGCCCTCGCGAGTTTCCACGAAGCAACTCCCGCCGTAGTTTTCGTTATTTGTGCTATATATCTTCTCTGGCGGCGGCAGCGGGCAGTATCCCGTCCGAGACGAGGTCTCCGAAGCGTTGGTCTTTCAGGCTCTTGTAAGTCTCTACTTAGACGGCAACGCCCATTATCATTCAAGTTACTTGGCGGTTCCGACTCCTATGTAACACCCAACTATAATCCAGAACTCAACAATACGCGTTATCCTCCTATAGTCCGACTACACCCCTTTATCTCTGATCCCGCCAACACAATTGTTTATCGACACTTTTCATCCAACTGACTCTAGTTGTCACATGGTTACCTGCTGCCATTTCCGTTCTTGTTACCGTTTTGTTCACTTGACTCCCGAACCATTATGCTTGCGTTTTCCGGCACAATATACTGAAGCTCATTAGAAGTGTTTAACGCGGGACCATCTCAAGTCCCTCGTCAATTTCCAAAGGCTTGACTGCTCCGAATAGCAGGTGACCAGTTCACCTCAAGCAAGATGGCTGATCGTGCCCCTGGTCACGAGCAGGCTCCCGAGGAGCTCCAATGTTACAATTGCGGTATGAAAGGGCACTTGGTTTTCGCTTGCCCAGAGGACACCCGCCGCGTACCCGCGTAAGTATTCTCTCTCATGTAACTCGTATCGGCGTATTCCTCCCAACCTTCCAAATCGGTAACCAAACCCAATATTTCGCCGCCATGTATATGATCGGTGCCACAACCAATGCAACCATTGCACAAATCCGAGACGAGAGCCCTAATTAACAAGTGTACAGTGGTTTGGAAGCCTCACGGAAGCGACTGGCTTCAGGGAATGAGTACCATACGCCGCCGGTAGGGCCCCCGGGCCAGGATGCTATCACCCAATACCCTCTTCCCCCTCCACCGGGGTTGCCACTCATTCCGCCTCCACCCCTAACATACAGCCCTGGTTCGAGCTATGGGGGCTTCCATTCAAGTCCAGCTTCACGTCCACCCGCTCGTCCGCTGTATCACCAGCCTCCCCATCCAGTACATTATGATCATTACCCATCTCCCGTTGGCTTTTTTAATAGTAGCGCTCGCGATGCATATGAACATCAATTTCAAGGGTCTCCAGCGCCACCCCCTGAAAGGCTATATAAACCGCTTTTTTCTGATCAGTATGATCATTACCGCTCAGGCTCATCTGTTCTCCCTCCATATGGTCGACCCTATCCAGCCCGTTCCGATCAATATGATGATCATCATTTTGCTGGCCTTCGTCCGATTTCGCCTTATCCCGGCACTCACCCAATTTCCCATCAGGCGAGCTACGAGCAGTATCCCCGAAACTCCGGCGTAGACAGTCGTTATTCTGGCCCGCCTCAACCGTATCCATCACCTCATCTGAATACTTGTGGAAATACCTATGGACATGACGCCACTTTCCCAGCTCAGCCGTATTCGTCTGGCCAAGGGCTACCACCCTCAAGAACATATGATCATCAATCTCACCAACCTCCACTCTCGGATCCATCCCCATACCATTCCCGCAGGGGTGATCGATTTCCGGATAGACGGTCGTACGGGCGGCAAAGAGACAGCCGACAACATGTCGAGCATCGTTCAGGCGAGGACCGGCATAATCGCAACCGCCGCGACCATCGCTACAACCGCAACCATCGCGACAACAGCGATCATCGTGACAATCGCGATCATCGTGACAATCGCGATCATCGTGACAACCGCGACCGCCGCGACCGCCGAATGCGTTATGACTCGACAAGAGGACGTAACCGATCTGAACATCGATCTCAAGATCGGCCGGCTAGGCTTCGCAGTCCGGTGAATACCACTCCATCAGCTCCCAGAGCTCAAGCGAATCCTGACAAGGCCATACATGTGACTAGCACAACTACGGATAATGAAACTGAAGAATTTGGTTGGGAGGAAGAAACGATATTCAAAGAATTACCGTTGAAAGTTACGAGGGACCTTATCTCTGAACCACTGCCTGCTGAATGGACAGGCGATCCTATAATGCCTCCGAAGTACGACAAAGAGACAATAACATCCAAATATATCACTCCTTCCAATGTGGAGGAATTCGCCTCCGGAATTCGCAAGACTGAGGCATGGCAAGTGATGCAGTACCACCCAACATTTTTACCTCCCAAAGAGGTTCGAATCGAGAAATTGCGGGAATACCAGAGAGCTCTAAATACAGACATGGCGCACACCACCAAACACAGTCAAGGCCAGAGCGAAGATCGTAGCAGCAGCGGGCAATATGGAAAGAATGGGGACTTGGGAGTCCAAGGAGAGCGCCAAACTCGAAGTTCTCACCAGCATGAGAAGACCCCCCTATCCAATAACTTCCCGTCAGGAGCTAGAAAAAGGAGCTGGAACCAGGCCAGTCATTCAGATATCGAAGAACCCAGGATGGAAAACGAAGTTTCCAAGAAGAAGCTGAGAGTCTCCTCTCCTGAGCCAGGTGAAGTGACCCCTCTATCTAATAACATCCCGTCAGGAGCCAAAGGAAGAAGTTGGAACCAGGCCAATTATTCAGATGCCGAAGAACCGAGGGCGGACAGCGAAGTTTCCGACAAGCTGAGGGTCTCCTCTCCTGAACCAGGTGAAGTGAGTGAGATTGATGACCAAGACCCCACGCCTACAACGAAGAGCCCTAGTTCTTCATGGGAAAGAGAGTACAGCTCAACCCGTCGCGACCGTCGGAACCACATCGCGAATGATTTGCAGGATTGCCGGGTTGGTCGCAAAGGCACCGCCATGGAAGAAGATATATGCCAATCATCTCTACAAACCCTTTCAACCCCTTCGCAACGTCCAGAGCGCCTGTCTAGTTCTCCATCTCCTTCATCTAGCAGACGAAGTTCACTGGGGGACCCTGGTGGACCTAGCTCCGGAAGCAACCCCAGCCGCCAGTCCAGTAGACATAGCTCACCAGATTCTCCTTTGACGCCCAATGAGCGAGAGCTACTTGGAATGGAGCCTTATTCGAGTGATAGTGACACAGGGGAAGATTCACCTGTACCCCAGGTCAACGGTGCCTCATTCCGGTCGCGAAAGCAGCCCGCGAAAGTACATGCAGCATACCAGTGAGTAGTCGAGATCCCTGTTCGTACACTCCTTACGCCTGACTGACCAAACAGGCGCCGTTGGTAAATGACCACTACTTCGGTATCGAAGAATAGCCCCCCAGACGGGTGCTACCCGCCTGTTGTGGGTTTGCTGTCTACCTTGCCTCACGATATTCCTTTCCAGTTGGCTCCATCCCCATTTGACGAGTTACATGCGACATTCTGCACGAAGCACGCGTCACGACGTTTAGAATTCATGTATAGCTTCTCATTTGTGACGACAGCCCCGATCTCCGTGTTCGTATTTCTACTTCTGAAGGATACCCAATACAGGATGTTGATTGGCGGGGGCGTAACGGGGCGTTTCGTTATTCGGTTTTTCTCTTCTGTATTTCTCGGTTATTGGGGGGGGGGGGGGGGGTTCATCATGCTTAGAGTGCAGAATAGATGGAAGGCTTCCGCCAAAGATTAGTTGTACAGGTACAACGACCTTGTCGGCATAGAACTAACGCTGTAGTAATACATTATACGCTGTCGGCCCTGTTTTGAGATCCGTGCCCCTGTAATCTATTGTTGTCTTCTGCAGTGCACGCCTAGCGGGAAGGTTCGGTTCTTTGTGCCGCGCGGTAACATGCAGCCTTCTAGAAGGACTTTGTTGTTCCTCAGTTGTGAATTGGATTGTCTCGACCCCCTTTCAACTTCTTTCTTTCTTTCACGCTTGAGCACTAAGAAAGCTGTCCCGTTCGTTCGCCAACAATCCAAAACGCCGCCAGAATAGAATGGGCTTGTCTGGGCTATAAAAGGAACGCGGACGGCCTCATCGAGTTGCAACGTATTGGTTCCACGCTAGTCTCTCTTCTTCCCCCGCGCAGCACCCTACCCACGTCGTCTTCCTCGGTTATTTTCACCCCTCCTGCACACTCGGTCCTGCTTCCTCACAACAACGGAGCGGGCTCTCCATTTTTCATCAACAAAGCAAGCAACCCACTTCTTCTTTTCTCATACCAGTCTTCCGCATCTCCACGCGACCTCTCGGTACCACCTTGTCAATAGCCTTACTCGCCTTCAACATGTGTACCGGCATCACGTACATCTATCGCTGCAAACGCCGCTGCGGCGCGATCTTGTACAAGGCCACGGACGCCGCACCGGGCTTCACGTGCCGGTTCGCCCTGTGGCACAAGAATCGCGGCGTCTGCCCGACGGGCGTCACCTGGGCGTACTACGATAAGATCGCAGATGAGAGTTGCGTGTCATGCGAGCTCTTCGGCCCCGGTGGCGAGGTCTCGCGTCTCACGGCCGAGACCTGCCCGGAAGCAGCCGATGAGTGGCCTGAGGATAAGGAAGAGACGATGAACGCCGATATGATGAATGCCGACGTTTTCAGTTTCTACACCGGCCCAGTGAAGGACGGCGACAAGAAGGACGGTGACAAGAAGGGAGACGCCGAGAAGAAAGACGTTAAGATGATCGAGTTCAAGAAGGGAGACGCCAAGAAGGACAACATGAAGAACGTTGATGGAGGCGCCCCGGTTCGCGGTCGTCACGACGAGGACGAAGATTTTGAAGACGGCGGTGCTCGTCTCCATTGAGTTCTGTAAGTGTTCTCCTTCCTCCCGTGCTCCGTCTTTCTTTGTTGCTTCTTGTCTCATACATTTCTTTTCCGGTTTAGGGCTTCGACGCGTACCTTGCCGGCGCATTTCTGGAAGCATTCTTTCTTGTGCACGGTAAGTACGCTTTCTTCTGCCAGACGGGCTTCTTATACTGCACGATGGGGCATTTGCTAAGGCTTTGCAGGTAGATTCTCGTGCAATACTCGACGCTGTTATCACGCTATTCGCATAATATGAACGTTTGACAGTCAGGCCACATCAGCCGAATTGCTAAGGTGAGTTCCCTCTCTCGTAGTCGTAGCGGAAACGTATGCTTTGTGTTGTCTCGAAGCGAAACTGTGTATTCAGTAAGTATCCACGTAGGGCCCTGCATACCTTCTTAGCATGAAGGACAGCATCCAAGTGGTTTGAGGGCACTCTGCTGGCTATACTCGTGACGAGGGGGTTGATTGCGAGGATATGAGGACTCATTGATGGTGGATGACCTGGGCAAATAGAGTCGACCGCAACGGCACACGAGTACGGATGTATTCCTCGCGTTCTTCCGATCTGACCGTTCACCTAGGATTACCAGGCCAGACTAAGTAAAGTCAAGATAGTGAAGGACTTGCACCACCCCAATAAGCCGACTGGAATGCACTGGACTCTCAAGTATTCAGAGGTAATCACAATTAAGGGGCAGGAGGAGATCGATAGATCAAGAAGGGGGTTGAACCTGTGGAAGGCAACCCTGCCAATCTCTCTTCGTCGACGACATAATGACCTTGCTCGCGCACTTCGTAGGCTCTAGAATAAGGCTCTCTATCCTAATAACACGGCTCTTTCTTCAAGCAGCAGCAGGGTTTCTCGTGATCTCGAATACCATTATTTCGGTGTCTCTTTGTTATGCAGTGAAGTTGAAATCCGACACGTGATCTCGTGGCTAGGTAGACGGGTATAGGCCTCGATTGATGCTAGATTCCCGGGCATCGCTCCATAAACGACTTCGACTTCGACGACGCAGGTACGCCTTAATAGACTGTTCGCCGCCATTTCATCGTGCTGGAAGTCTGACATTGGATCTCTTCTTGCCACAACCGGCTGTTGACAGGTTCCAAGTCGTCGTGCTATGTCGTTCGAGGAGCCCCAGAATAACTATGGGGCTCTACAGCGCACGGACCGTGCGCTCTAATTTAGGTACCCGATGTGTGCTAATTTTACCCGAGCCGTCCGCTACCGTATTACGTAATTGACTCGTGATAAGATAAAGCTACCCCGCCTCCCCACATCTTTATACAGGGGTTCTAACCCCGGGAAGTAGGTACCTACCCTGCCCACGACCGGCCGACAGTGACAGCTCCGGTGGTGGCACTATTTACGGGCTGGCTTACCTTTCCTTGCAAACAGCCACCGGTAGGAGCCTAGGGGTGGCACAAAGGAGGCGCCGGGGGGCGAAAGAAAGGCAACAGCACGATGACATAAAGCCACCCCTCAAATTGAGCCATGTCGAGATATCCAGCACCTGCTTCGTCCATCCATCCGAGCATACCTCAATATAATATATCGTTACAATTCAAACAAGTACCAGCTTCCATCAGCATTCATCTCACTATTGCAGCAGGAAGCTGAAAGACGGTCCCTTCAACTAGTCCCGCCCTATCGATCACCATGGTCGTGAATCCGCTGAGCCCGTCGGCTCTCCTGCAGTCGATGGCTGATGCGCTGTCCACACATGAGCCGAACGACACGACGTCCGACCTTAGTAGCTCCCATGAGGCCTTGGCTCTATTCGCGCATGCTTGCATGATATCGCTTGGCTTCCGCCTGCTCGGCTTTGACGAGGACAAGACGAACGGTAACCTGTCTATAAGAGGAATACTCCGTATGCGCCGGCCAGCTAACTGTATGCAGAAGCAGAATGTCGCGAGCTGGCTCCGCGTCTGCCTTCGAACTGGAATGCATCCTTCAACACATACGCCTTCGTATATGCGCACCAGCAGTCCGCTCTCCGCTTTGTCATCAAGATCGATCGCTTGGGCGGTAAAGCCGAAATTCGTGGACTGGCTACTCATGATGAGCGCATTGCGCGTGCCGAGGTAATCATTAAGGACTTCGTCTCCAATGGGGCACTGCCCGTCCGGATTACGATGACAGAAAGTGGCTCAGAGGATCGCTCAGACTTGCGGAACAAGTTCCAGAATGTCTTCATTTCCGAAGGCCGTATTCTCGACCTTGCCAATTTGATCAAGATCAATATCGTCCAGAAGCTGCTCCCCTCGTTGCAAAAGGAGGGCTACGAGGAATCTCCCGACGACGCTGCTGCACGCGAAGATGCCCACGAATCTGCGCGCAGACCACCCAGGCAACCCTCAATCCCCAATCCTATGCCGGAGCCGGCGCGGCCACACCCGTACGATGATCCTCTACGCCCACTACCCCGACAGCCAGTCCCGGCTGGTGATTTCCCGCCGCCTGACTTTGAAGACCCTTACGATCTTAACCGCCCTCGAGCGCCCCTCGTGCCTGGTCGTACACCATTTGGAAACATTGGCGCGGATGACTTGTACCCTCCTGGGCTTGGACCCCATGATCCGCTGCGTCCTGGATTGGGACGACCTGGCGGGGATCTGCCGAGACCAGGAGGGGCAAGAGGGATGCATCCTACATTTGATGATCCTCTGTTTGGCGGTGACGGCGGCATGGGTGGAGAATTCGATCCCCAAGTACCTCCGGGCGCTCGTTACGACCCTATTGGACCAGGTGGCCTTCCAAGGTTGGGTGGTCGACGTCCAAGAGGCGGCGGTGGCCCCTTTGGTGACGGCCGCGGTGGATTTGGAGGATTTGGAGGATTCGGAGGGGGAGACATCATTTGATTGGAAGCCGATAAGCTTAATTGTTCCCATTCTTATGATTGTGATGATGCTGTGAATGCAAGGAACGTCAGTTTAAGGCATTGCTTCATCTTTATAATGTAATTATTATGAGTTTAGTGTGAAAAGAACTTTCATATTATGAACAACACGAAATCAAACCCTGAAACTACCGTGAGACTCACCACTAAGTTCTATTACGTGAATAATGTCCTGGAAACAGCCTACTAACTAGGTTTTTTTGGCTCTTGGGGCATGATCATTCATCGGATGACATAGTCGATGGGAGTTTTGGCTTTACCTTACCCTCTTCAACCCAGCATTCAAAAAACAACGGCCCGGCTTCTACAGCACGAAGGGGTGTCGTCTTGGCGCCGCCGACATCTTCGCCAGGTGTTGGCCGACTCCTAGATGCGGTCTGAAGATTGGGCTGTGTTGGCACCCAGGGTTGCGGATGCTAGCTTTCAAGTCAGCTCATTCAAACAACTCGATTCTGAGATGGAATCGATTATTATCAAACTGCACTCACACCAATCGGTGCCTCGGCGTCATCCCGCAGCTCAACGGCAATGGTAAACGTGCAGCCCTCCGGGAGCGGCGTCATCTTCTCGCCTGCATATGCGAGTCGTCTGACGGCGGCTCGCAGCTGTTCGTCGACGTCCGTCCAGTTGACTTTAGACTGCTCACCGGCTGCTCCTGTTCCCTCTCCAGCACCGTCGCCGTCACCACTAGCGTCCTCGTCGTCCGCTTCGCGCCCCCGCGCTTTCCCCTTTCCTTTGTCGTCTGGCACGCCTTTCCACACTGGGAACTGCGCGATATCGAACATCCAGCGTTCCAAGACGGCACCGCTGGCGTCATAGAGAACCACGGCTAGACGCTCGACGGCGCCTTGTGCGATCTGGGCGCGCGCTGCGTCCACGGCATCCCTGATCCAGGAGCATACGGCTGGATGCCGGGATTGGTGAACGGGGAGATTGTATGCGCGGCTGGTGAGGAAGGTTGTGGCTGGATATAGGCCTCTATAGTACAGGATGTTGTGGATACAGACGGTCAGGAAGTGCGTGAAGGTTGTGAGGAGACGAGTCGCGTGGGGGATGCTGATGGATGACGGGCCTGGCGCGGGTGGTTGTGGCATATTGCGGGTCCCTTTCGGCGATGATGAATCGGCGTGAGAGAGAAAACCATATATTGAACCTGTTTAGGATGGGTTTGACTTTCAATCCTCTTTGTGTAGAGTGTCCTACCTACATGGTAGCAGCTGTGGTAT
This sequence comes from Xylariaceae sp. X802, assembly GCA_028637635.1. Classification (NCBI taxonomy): domain Eukaryota; kingdom Fungi; phylum Ascomycota; class Sordariomycetes; order Xylariales; family Xylariaceae; species Xylariaceae sp. X802. Next base: position 121,437 of record JAJFDH010000011.1, on the reverse strand, counting down.
TGAATCCTGCCATCTTCTGAGGGAGCGTTCTAATGTCCCTCCATGAATTCCTTGCATAGTCGATGACTGAATTAGGTGCGTACCTGCGCAATCTGGTTAGTTAAACCTAGGCTAGGAAGATTAAAAGCAATTAGATGCCTATTTAACGGATTTTTAGGGTAGTATCAATCATATTTATCACACAATTGATCGGTCTACTGCACTGCTCGGCCATCCGACTGGGGACTGTGGTGGGTGAAGCCCTGGGTGGCCGAGCAGCGCCAAGGGCAGACACGCGAATTATATAAGCAGCTTATGTTTGAAAGTGCTGGATTTGGGCAGGCACGGCCAATGGAGCGCCATTCACCAAACGCGTCAACCGTTTTCGCGTGGCAGACAGCTTATAGTGGATGGGACTCCCCCGCTAAACAACCCCGCCAGCAGGTTGGCCCAAGCCCACCAAATCCACCAACCATCGTACCCTCACATTTCACCAGCCCAACACAACACAGACCCAAAATCTACGCCTCGGGTCAATTCTCCTCTTCCCCACGCAACGATTCCCTCTACCCCGAACGCAACCATCCAGCGGCCCAAGGTGGCATCCAGTCCTGCGCAGGAGCCACGGCAATAATGGAGGACCAGCTCGTCCAGATTCTCGCCAACACCCAGTTACCCGCCGATGGCCCCCGGAGACAGGCCGAGCTTGACTTGAAGCACGCCCAGTCTAATCCCGCCTTTCCTCTCTCGCTGGGCAACATCGGCCGGCACGATTCCGTCTCTGTCGATATTCGGCTGGTTGCTCTCTCGACACTTCGCAGGTTCATCGAGAACAATTGGAGCGGCGAGAATGACGATGGCCCTGTCATTCCCATCGCCGACAATGTCAAAGACCAGATCAGGCCCCTGGTGCTGGAGCTTGCCCTGAACTTCGAGGGTGACCGGAGGATCAAGACAGCCGCAAGGTATGAGTCCGGCCCTATTCCGCTCTCTTTGTCTTAAGTTCCCTCCTCTCTGCCTATCTCATGTCTTACGCCCATGCATACCATCCGTAACAAAGTCAATGCCGTTTCACTGACTCGGGACTATCCGTGAAGCTTTGTTGTAGGCAAGATCGCTAATGTCGACTGGCCCGAGCAATGGCCCAACCTACTCCCCACGCTTCTCAACATCATCCCTACCGGCAGTGACAGCCAGCTTCACGGTGCGCTCAAGGTCCTGAGTGACTTGGTCGAGGAAAGCCTGAGCGATGACCAGTTCTTCTCCATGGCCCAGGATATTGTCCGGGTCGTTTACGATACTGCCGTCAATGGGAATCGAAAGCCCACCCTACGTGCGCTTGCGGTTTCTGTCTTCCGAGGGTGTTTCGATCTTATGGATACGGTCAAGGACGAACATCCCAAGGAAGTGACCGCATTTGCTGAAGGCGCCTTGAATGGCTGGTTTCCATTTAGTCTCGAGGTCTTGAAGCTGCAGATGCCCGATCGGGATCCTCAGTCCGGCACTCAGCCCGATTCATGGAGCGAACTTATCAAACTCAAGTTTCAGGTCGTGAAGTGTCTATTGAAAGTCCGAAACGTTTTTCCTAGCCTGTTGCTACCTCATACGCCCAGTTTCTTCCAGGCCATTTGGCAAGAACTATCCGCGCTCGAGCCCTCGTATGAACACATGTATCTTGAAAACGAAGCCCAGGCACGGCTGGAAGATGCGGACGGTCTGCCCTACACGCTCGACTTTCTTGTGTTGGAAGAACTCGACTTTCTCAACCAATGCATGAAGGCGCCGCCGGTCCGCAAAGAACTCGAAGCTCAGTTGAACGCCCATGCTGGTGCTCATGAGACGCCGTGGCTACTGGAACTCTCGAGGATAGCCGCATCGTTTGGTCAAATCATCTCAGAGGAGCAGCAGCTCTGGGATATCGATGTCTCCCTTTACTTGGCGGAAGAGCAGTCCGTTAGTGCCAACTATACACCTCGTACCGCTTGTGGCGATCTCTTGATTAAAGTGAGAGAGTGGTTGAACCAAAAGGCATTGGAGGGCCTTTATGCGTATACCAAGTCCGTTTTCACGGGGCCTGCCTCCTGGAGAAGACAAGAAGCCGTCCTTTACCTGCTCAATGCGCTTTTGAGAGATTATCTAGATTGCGACAAGGAGGTCTCGCCAGAGCTAAGCCAAGCATTCTTGGAGTTTGTTAACTATGCCATTAACCAGCCCGAAGAACCTCTGCTGCGGGCCAGGGGTTACTTAGTAGCCGGCATCTTATCGCAATGCAACGGAATTACTGCTAGCCTGATGGACCAAACAATCGACGCCATTACCTCTGAGGAGTCGGAGCTCGTCCAGGCGGCCTGCATTAAAGCAACCGAATCATTTATCAATAGCAACGTCAGCGGTGTCGCTGGCAATACCCAACTGCAGGCAAAGATAGTAGGCGCCATCAGCCAGTGGATATCAACAAAGGATATGACTGAAATTGAGCAAGCGGATGACTTACTCGTCACCCTTGCCGAAACCCTGCGGGCTGTCATTCAAATTGATAAGAGGGTATCCATCTCTACTGACGTTCCTGCTCTTGACCACCTATTTCTCATTGCCAAACATGGCTCGAATAACTGGCAGGTATGCACAAAAGCTTGACTACACAGCCTCCGATTCGAAATCATAGTCTAATATGACTCCAGGTTACAATGCTCATCTGCGAGACTTTCGAGGATATCGTAAAAACCATGGCAGACCCTTCTATGTCAGAGCCATCTGCCTACCAAGCTCTATGTCAAAAAGTGCTGCCTTCGCTGACCGGCGCTTTCAACGTTGCCGATATAACCTCGGATAATCCTTTGGTAGTGGTAAGTTATCATCTTCAACTCATAATCCTACGAGATGCTTATCGTCAACTCTGTAACAGTTCGCAGCGGAGTTGATGACTTCACTCACGCAATACGGCTCAGACCCGCTACCTCCAGGGTTCGTAGCGGCTACGTTGCCCAAACTGGCGCGGCTGCTAATGGAGAGCAATGACGGCGAGATTCTACGACCAAGTGCCGAATCAGTTAAGTATCTACTGGCCCATGACCACGTTCAGGTGTTCGACTATCAGGACGAGAACAACAGGTCCGGTCTCGAAGTCTGCCTTCACATCATTGATCGCCTGCTTGGGACCGCAATTGAGGATAATGCAGCATCTGAAGTAGGTGGTCTAGCCGCCGAGCTTGTTGAGAAGGCCGGCCATGAACGTCTTGGTCCCTTCTTGCCACAGCTTCTGCAAGCTGTAGCTAATAGGTTGGCGACTGCCGAGACGGCGACGTTCATTCAGTCTCTCATCTTGGTCTTTGCTAGACTTTCTCTAGTCGGAGCTCACGATGTGGTCGAATTCTTAACTACCATTCAGATCAATGGACAAACCGGTCTGCAGGTCGTGCTGAGCAAATGGCTAGAAAATTCGGTCAACTTTGCGGGCTATGACGAAATTAGACAAAAGTAAGTATCCTGCCCCCTTTCTGATTTCCTTCGCTAATATTATACCAGTGTCATTGCACTTTCAAAGCTTTACAGCTTGAATGATCCCCGTGTAGCCCAAACAATGGTCAAGGGTGATTTGATTGTGCCTACAAGTGATAGGATCATGACGCGCTCTCGTGCAAAACAAAGTATGACTCGATCCGACTTATACTCTATTAAACATGCCTTTAACATACTCCCAGACCCCGATCGATACACGATTATTCCCGCACCTTTGAAGATCCTCAAGGTGCTTATTGAAGAGCTTCTGTCGGCGTCAGGCCTCGCAAGCGCCCCTAATGCTGCCGCTGCCGCGGTCGCCGCGGCAGAGCTCGCAGATGAGGATAACGATGGCGAAGATTGGGAGGATGACCCAGATGCCGTTGATCTCAACCTTGGTTCGACCAAGGCTGATCTAATGGGCTTTTTGGATGCCAGTAATATGCGACACCGTGACGACGAGACCCAGCAATATCTTACGGAGTTCTTCGTTGCTGCTGCAAGGGACAACGTTGCTGGCTTTGGGGAGTGGTATAACAATCTCACAGACGATGAGAAGGTAAAATTAAGCGACATGGCAAATTCCCAACAATCTTAGGAGGATGGCCGAGCTTTAACAAACGGGTTGCTGGCGCGTGGAACCTTTGAACATAGCATACTGAAGGATGAATTGGATTTCGCCTGCGGTTGCTAAATCAGGTTGCTCAGTGTTGAGGAGTTTGCAACGGGGCTTTATCTTGCGTGCTACAGGTTGGACGCTGGCACTATGAATGTAATAGCAAGCATTAGAGGGCGGGGGGAGGGGGGGATCCGATCCTGGCGCTAGGGGGGATTACATTGCGGCACCGAGTTGTCTAGGAATAGTCTCTCTCTTGCATGGCGAGACGCGGCATTCCGGAACTCTCGATCTGCGTGGATGGGAAACCCCATAGAGTAATGATACGAAAGTCGATTCAGTGCAAGTAGTTCCCTATTCTGAGTGAGCGACAACGCGGAGCGTCACGAGGCAGAGTCTTCAAGAGTACGGAGTAGAAAAAGCGAACTTGAGTCTATTTGCGTTTCTGTGCGTCGTTATCTCATACATAAGCTACCGACAGTTATTATATCTAGCCCGGAGGGAACGAGGAGAGGGAAAGTAAAAAGTCAGTAAAGGTATTTAAAGTTGCTCGCAACGTTCAATTCGTCAGCTTCGCAGGAGAAAGAGAGAAAACGAGAAAGGGGAAAAAGACTTAGAAGTGGCCGGCCATGTTCCAACGGGGAGAAAACACAAAACCAGTCTATCCATTTCCGATTTCCCAATTCCCATTTCCATCCATGCAATGCAAGCCGCAAGAGTCAATCAATCGAGATGGGCGCCGTGTCATGCGCAAAAGTTTCTTCTAGCGCCCCCCTTTTTCTTCTGGTTTTTTTTTTCATTGGGTTTTTTATGTATGGGTTTAGTCCAACTGAAAAAGGGGGGTTTGTTACAGCCAGTCCAACATAATGTCGACGCCGACGCCAACGCCAACAATTGGCGTGTTCACGGTTTTGTTTCGTGGTCTGCTCGTGCTTCATGTTCGAGATCCGGCTCTCACGTCATGCCCATGCTCATGCTCATGCTCATGCTCATGCTCATGATGCTCGCAAGCCGGTGGCCAACTCCGACAACCAATGATGATCGCGCTCCAATTCCACCCCCAAAGCAACCGGAACGCCAGCCTTCCAAACCTTAGGACTCTCCTTGTCCAGATCGTCAACGCCGACTCTCTCTAAGCATCGCCTGCGCCGCCGCCCTTGATTAAACCGCGAAGGCTGATCATCTCCCGCCTCAGACGCGCGTTATCTTTCTTCAGGCGTGCCGATTCCTCGCTACATTCCTTTATGCGTCCCACGAGTTCTTCCTTTTCTTCGCGCCCCTTGCCCTTGAGAGCTTTGACGATCTTGCCGAGCTCGCCATTGAACCTCTCGTACAGCAGCTCGTTCTCAGCCCTCGCTTCTTTGTACAGCTGGTCGATGGCTTTGACTTTGGCATCACTCGCCTTGAGGGCGCTTTCCAGGTCCTTTTGCAGTTGGTCCTGACGGTCTGTGAGTTGCGCCAACATGCTAGGCAGACGCCCCTCGAGAGCCTGGACGTTTGCGGATAGTTTCCTGAGGTCCACTGTTGAGCTGCGCGAAAGATTGGAATTCACCTTGGCCATGTCCGCGGAAATCCTGGAAAGTTCGGTTCGTAGATTGACATCCACCTCCTCTACAGCTTCCTTCTCCACTTGAAGGCGCTCTCGTAACTTCTGGGGCGATTGTAACCGTAGCTTGCCCGACGACTTCGTTGGACTTGTCATTGGACGCGTGGGAGACTCGGCGGGGTCTGCGATCTGATCCCGCGACGGCTTCAATGTGGGGATATGGGAAGCCGATAACATCTTAAGATGTCCATTTCTACTAGTATCGTCCGGCGGAGAGATTGGTCTGAATGCATTCTCGATGTCCTCTTTCTGCCTAGGCGAGCGGAAAGCAACACTGTTCGCGTACTGGTGCGTATTCGGAATAACAGGAATTCTCGATGGAGACGGTGGGCGCGGTGCTGAGTTGAACCTTTCAGAAGTTTCCTTCATATGTGACAGCGGTTGTACCGACAGCTCATCCTCACCCAAGTGTGTGGAGTCCATGAGGCTTTTGAGATCTGACAGTGAGCTCCGACGTTTCTTTCCGATTGTCTTGGCTGTACCCTCATCGTCGGGCTCTCCAATTGTCTCAAGCTTTTGCGAACTTGTTGGACGACTGACAGAATCATCGAATGCGCCGGCAATTGGTGGTCTGTCTCTTGACCCTGGTCGTCGCAGTTTGTTTGTTCTAGTTGATATACCAACATCAACAGAATTTGTTCTGGTCCTGGAGCCCCTGGGCAAGCTGGAAGTGTCTCCGCTTGCTGGCTGTCTGGCATGCTTACTCAAGCTACGCCAGACAGAAGACCGGGAGTCCGAGTCCCCTTTGCTATTTTGTCGCATCAGCAAGTTATCGAAGCCAAACTTTCTCCTTAATGAAGACGTATTCGATGTCAACGAGCCCGCATGAGATTTAGCATCACGCGTTGTTGAAGTTATTGATTCATACGCCGACACCTCCGGGCCGACATTGAACATGAAATTTCCTGACGCCTCGTCGAAAATTCGGTCACAATCTTCGACAAGCCTATCCAACAGATTGATGTAGTTAGGAGCATCGTCCTTATCAACGAGAATTTCGGCGAACGCAAGTGTTAAGCCACCCCTATCGCTATCGTTGTCGCAGCCGTCCAGCAATTCGGCCAAAAGTTTGATAAGAGCCGAGAATGCCCGGCGGTTCTGCGGCGCCACATCTCCAAAAAGATAGTGAACGAAGTCGGCAAAGTCACCCGGCAACCTCTTAGAAGCCCGTTCTTGGAGTGCGTCAAGGATTTTGGTGGTCATAATCGGCCCCATCTGCTCTCGCCAAGAAACGCGAATGAACTTCTCGAAGGACACGAAAACGACATCAGCGGATATATCCTGGGAGGCTTCGATTTCAAATGGGTTCTCGATTAGCTTGTTATAGACGTAATTCACGGAAAGTTCGTCGGCGGTGGATCTGTTCAGCAGTGTTCGGCCTGTAAAGCTTCCTTTGCGTGCTAGGAGACTAGCCATGTAGCCCGTGAAAGTCTGCTCCAGTCTCACTATTGGGTTGTCCAGTCGTCCTTCGTCGTAACTAGCTCGAATGCCATCTTTGCTCTTGGCCGAGCCATACAAAGAGGCAGCGTCTCGAGTGCTATTTGCCTGGCTAATCTGTCCGGGAAGGCTGAGGTTTGAACTTTCCCCTGTTAGTGTTCGCTGAAACTTCGTGGAGCTGGCTGCATCCGAGGACGTAGATCCACTGAGGAAGCTCGATAGATATTTGACGGGAGAGGAGGTAAGGAAAGACCTAGTCTTCTCAGCCCTGTGCGAAACACTCAATCCGCGAAGAACATTGGTGTTAAAAGACACCAACGCAGGGGTTAGGCCTGGATTCGCAACATTGAACTGCGTGCTGAGAAACTGGATAACTATAACCTGTTAGCCCTTTGTCCAAAATGTGTCATTTGTTGCACTGAGCCTTACTCCTTCTAGAGAGCGTGGGCAAGAAATCTTCTAGAGCAACCTCGTCGGTAGCGCGTTTCCCGTGTAGCCCAACCGTAATCATGGCCACTCTTTTTAAATCCCCAGTCTTAACATCGGAGCAGATTTCCACACCGTAATGGCCAACTGGGGATCCCTTAGTGCCTTTCTCGTGGTCGACGACGATGCGGATAGGAGCCGGCTCTTTGCGTCCTTCTATAAGCTGGTCAAGGCCTTCCTGATACACGGCGACAAACAGGCCTAGTCCAGTGTCGGGCATCCTCACCGATCTAAGAGTCCAGGAAGGATCTTCGCGTTCTTTCTCTGGAAATCTGTACTCAATTCTCGCTTTGACAATATCCTCGCTCCACTTCGCAGATTTTCCTTCGTATGATTCGTGTAGTATAAAACATCTCGAAGTAATTGCCCCATTTGCTACAAAGTCCCCAGCATGGCTGCCTCTCATCTCCCTCGCAGATGTCATCCAGGTCATGCGGCCATCGGCCGACTCAGTAAAGCGGACATCGGCAAGCTCGTGCCATCCCGCGAATGCTAGATCATATGAGCCTTCTCCACCGGCAGCGTTTGTCATTGAGGCCAGTAACCCCGCGGCTGACGGCTTGTCAATCTCACGCAAAAGATCACGTGCTGACATATGAATGCCATGCACCTTTTTCACAATGACGATACAATCGGAGAATACGAGAAATATACCGGCCCGCTCTTCTAGCTGAGCATCTGCAATGCTTGTGTTCTGGTAAGGAGCGGTAATCTCGGAGAAATCGGCCGCAGTGATCAACCGACCTTGAGGATCGAGGTCGGATGGCCAGCTTTCGATCATGTTCCGGAGCCGGTTGCTTACATGGGGTTTATCCGCCAGCGGATCATCCATTGAGCATATATCTGCGATAATGTCTCGCGCTTTCAACATGAGTTGGAGTGCGGGATGTGTAATGGGCAAACAGCCGACAATCTGGTCTATCATCAAGCTATAACGTGGGAGGCGCTGGACAGGTTCGATTACTGTTGAGCGGAGATGTTGTTCGCCTGTGATTGCGACTCTTTCGGAGAAGGTCGACTGCTGGTTGACAAACGACGTAATTAGTTGCGGAAAGTTCTGGCTCGCTCGTATGTAGTCTTGGTAGCAGTTGGTGAACTTGGGAAACCACTCCAACATAACCTTCGCCATCGCCACAGCTCCGCTCACATCCTTCGACCTCCCCAACACACTCCCCGACACGGTTGCTCTCGATGACGATATACCTGATGCCGCGTCTCTTTGCGCGCCGTCATCCGTATCGTCTAGCACCTTCCGAAGGGCTTGCATGAAGTCCGTATTGATGCGCAGTATCTGGTCGGAGGAACTGGGGAACAGCTTGTCTACGTCTTCTGCCGAAGGGCTAAAGCTATGGGGTTGCCTGTCCTTGGCTCTCTGGCGATAATCTTTGGCGAGCTGATTGACCAATTCGTTTAACTTCATAACGTATCGTTCTTCGGTTTCCACCAATTCAGCCATCTTCCGCCGCAGCTCCAACTTCTGATCTTTGGAAAACGACTTTGTCCGGTTAAGTGCACTAGGCTTCGAAGGGGCACGCCGCAACCGTGCGGTGGGCAGGAATATCGGCTCGCCAAAGAGCTTGACCAAGGGCGTGTACACTCCATACTGTCTTAAAGTGGGATCTAAAATGTCATCTTCGTCTTCAGGGACTTCTTCGAAGTCAGCGGGCTGCAAGGGTATAATTGAGTTGGGCGGTAAAACAAGGTCGACATCAACGTTGCTGACATGCTGGGTCTGTAAAGCTGTTTGAAGCTTCTGGATCATATCAAGGGTATTCTCGGCGCGCACCATGGACTTGGCAATATCGGCGGCATGCTGATCGCTAAAGAGGGAGGGAGCAGACCCAGGCCGACGCCCTTTTGTCGTCGGATACTGCTGTTTAACGTGATTCTTGACGGGCTCCGGCAGCTCATTGAAATACTTAGACAGGCCAAAAGCAAGAGCGCGGTACACCTCATCGCCCTGGAACTCGCGGGGCAGGTGGTGGACAGCATTATAGAAAGGAGAATTAGGTGATATGGTGACCCGGGGGAAGGACTGGAAACCAGCTGGCGTACAGATGTGAATCTGAACTCTTGAGCTATTGAAGGTATAATTGGCAGTGGTAGAGGCACCAAGAAAAATCAGGATGGGCAGGTGGCCGAGCAGCGGGTCGGTGGCCTGGTGAAGAGTGACATGATCCGGCGACAAGGCCAGCTCCTCGGTAACGCGAACCATGGCCGCTCTATTGGGTCATGGTGGATCAACTAGCACGGGAATGAAGAAAACGAGTGTAGAGAGGCAACGAGACGAGGCCTCGAGAAGCGCGGGCAAGCGAGAGAGTCGAGATGCGTGGGATGCGTGGGATGTGCAGCAGCGACGGTGTTGTACAATGCCCTCCGAGACCGTTCCTCGCATAAACAACCAGCCCTCGCGATGCGGCTGAATGCAGAGTGCGTGGTGCGCTGGCGTGGGCGTGGGCGTGGGCGTGATGTGGGCGTTGGGCGTTGGGCGTGGTACGCTGGGCGCTGGGTGCCGTGTGCCGTGCTGGCGTGGAGAGGACTGCGTTGCTGGGCCCGGATTTGTTTACTCCCGGGAGGAATCAACAGAGATGCATACGGCTGAGATGGTGTAGGTATTACACCGAGTTGCGCCAGATGTCTGGTGTAGGCACAGTCCGACCAACGGGTTTAAGAGTATCCACATATGATGACATGAAAAAGAAGGATTCAGATACATAACAAGACAAGCGATATGCCGTAGCCCTACCGAGCGGATTGTCGCCAATGAGATGTCTTGGATGGCCAACGACACGGCCGGCTAGGATCGATTCGAGATGGACCCCAACGTCGCGTACCCGGTAGGTACATAGTACGATAAGCATTTAGCGCGTATTCGTTACGTTGTCGAGCAGGCTCACACGCGTTTTATGCATATATGTGGGGTATATAATGCCTTTACAGCGATAATTACAGTATCTAAACACAGGGATAGCCAGGGCAGGTACTGCACAGACGTTCCATCATTGTAGAACTGCATTGTAAAGTAATCATACTGTATACATACTTTCTAGTACGTTTGGTTAATGTACAATCTAGGTACAATACACATGGTACTAAGCGGAATTATACGCCATAAATGCCAGTACTCAGAGCGCAATCACATCTAAGATCAGGTACAATAATGCCCCGCTATTTGGTGTCAGGTACCTACAAATGTATAGGTACAGCTTACAACTTCGTACCTGCTTCGTGAGCTGTACAGTGTAAAATAGCAGTTGCAACTGTAAGCACCGACTTCTACACTACTCCGGCACTGGAATATATATCTACGGACTACATACCTACATCATGGCCCATCCGCTCGACTTCGGCTTTGTTTGCCTGCTGTAGAATCAAATTCGACACAATGTTATCTCAGGATAACTCGAGTGTTCCGATACTTCACGCACATGATGGTGTTGGGTACCGACTACTCGAGTTGCCCAACGAGCTTCTCGAAGCCCTCGAATCAACAAACCCTCCAGAGTCAGTCGCAGTCCGGCGGTTTCGACGCAAAATTCGCAGCACGTTCTAATGATGCTGTTCAAACAATAGGTTACGGCTTGAGTCCTCTGCTAGCTCAGCTGTCCTCATCTGTGGCCCTCGGTCATGGAGACTTCGGCAGAAAAATACGTCGAATGCCTTGATTCTGCTCAAGCCTAGCGATATCACCTTCGCATCGTCCGAACCACCCCAGACAGGGCTCAAGGCTATCTCTACGATTCATGATACCATTGAGCTGGTTCCTGAGGCTGCAGATAAACAGGCGCCAACTACAAAAGGCAAATGGCATGAAAAGTTTGCCAGGGCCAGATGATGGCAATTTGCTTGCCTGCTATGATGTCCGGCAACCAACAGAACGCAGCATACTAGTCAGTGCCCTGAACAAGTAGTTGGCTATCTGAGGAGACGATAGCAAAATACGTGTCAACTTCCCATCGCTCATCTTTCAATTCACACGTCCAGCTGTCATACATGATAGAACTACAGAGTTCCACCACTCTTACACGGCGACATTTACGTCAGTGTAGGTGCGGCCCGACGTGACGCGCGGATCTCATCATCTAACATCGGCCCGTAGTCTATCGGAGAAAACCAGACGTTAGAACAAGATTAAAAGAGGAAGATCACCCCCCACCGACGTAGTCACGAGTGGACTCTTCTTCAAGCCTAAAGTGTGGTGTCCGAGCATGGTAAGACCCAAGACCGGCGAAGTTACATGTCTTGTGCCATCCACATGTTGGCGGATGGGCTTGTAAACAGCCAGCCAACATGGTCACTCCTGCTCCCATTACAGAAGCAAGATAAGCTAGGTTGAAGCTGTATGGGAGGTAGATTACGGCCGATGGGAATCATCTTAGAAGGTGTCTGTACGCATGCAATCTTATTACAACAGAGAATGCATCTATGGAGATACCGTCACGTACCCAAGTGTGAGTATCCAAAATGCCTACGATGCCTTGACTCGCAAACGGTTCATTTACAGCGCATCCCATATGAAGCTGTGTCCCTAGATAGGTAGGGTAATACTGTAATCCCTTCGTTACCGTATCAGGAACGAAGACGAGCACTATTATCAGGTTTAGGTACGTCCGTACTCAGGCGGTTTAGGACCTCGGCCTCTTACCATGTGCAGAACGTACCGGTACTTCGTAGGTACAGTTTTGCATCTGCGCCTAAAGACGCGTCGAGTTTAGTACCGGCAAGTAAACAAAAGGGCGCATTTCAGCCTACCGTATTGCTCGGCCATCTAGTGGCAGCGCTCGACTACAAGCCACCTGTCGAGCATGCTGGGTAGCCGAGCAATACGGTCGGCGAAATGATAGTTAGCGCAAAGACGATAGGGCTATACGTCCTGCTAAATCGTGCATCTGAATTTGAACTTGTACCCGCTTCGTACACAAGTACGTCCGTACTGCGGTTGGGCACCTAACACCTCCACGCGGACAGTTCCGTCTGCTTCTTGACGATAACTCCAATACCTACCAGTATTCACTCATTCATATCCATTCACTCAAACAACGATCAACAATCTGTAAGTGTAAATCCTTACCACCCCATCTGCTCTGTGTTGTGTGCGTAGGCTGCCTTCCATATCGGATGGGTTGAAAGATTAACTTTAATAAGTTTGACAAGCTCTTGACGAAATACGGTCCGTACCAGCTGCACCACATACTCAGCACCTGGTTCCGGCGTGCAGCTCAAGCCTCCAAGTGCTACCGCCGGACCTTGATGGAAGGAGCTGTTGGCTGCCGCTGAGCCCAGGCCAGCCATTGCTGTGCCGTTATGTCCACCGCATCCCTAACAGGTAGGTATGCCTATAGCGCCCCGGTGCCCGCTGTAGGTGGCTGTTCTCCATTGCCAGTGCAATCGCAGTGCCCAGCATATTCCGGGCCGCCAGGCCAATACCTATCTCGCAACCCATCACCATCAGCCCCTCGACCTTTACATTACCGGTATTACTGCCCATTGTGCCTGGTAAGGCAAGCAAAACACAATCCTGTCCAATCTTTTGAGCGTGACTTTCCGCTTCCCAGCCAATCCAGTCGGATCGAGTCTTATCTCTCGACTCTCCCAGTACACTCGTGACCTCCCCCTTTACCCTTTTCTTTTTCTGTACTCTTTCATTCTTCCCTCTCCCGAGATCTCGCGCTGCCGCTCGTAACGCCACAGCCCAAGTTCTCTCTGCCTACTTATGTAATCATCAGACACCCTTTGCCGACCATTCGCAGACCCTTTTTATACCTGCTCACACTCATCCTCCTGTAGGTGCATCGGTACCGTCGCATTTGGCCGGTAATCACTCCATTCCTTCTGCCCTCTTTCCCCTTTTCTCCTCCAACGTCTTCTGCTTCAGCTCAGTTCTCGATTCCACATTCCACACCAGGTTTTTTTTTTTCTTTTACTTCTTGTCTCTGGCTTGTTCTAAACTCTTTTGGTTCATGTCTCGAACTAACCACCCCCCTCTCTAATGGCAGTCGTCAAATGGAACTACCCCAACATCCTGGACTCGGTATATTGCGCTAGCAGCGGCTCGGTCTTTGTATTAGTTGCATATAAGCGTGGCATGGACTGGGGATAAGCACACGCTCTTGATTCTGAATCCGCGATATCATCATCTTTGCCCTTGGTTACCCTACCAAGCACTCTATCATCCCCATGGACGACACACAGCCCGAACTCATTATCCTGGACTCGGACAGTCCGGATTCCGCGGAGTCTGAATATGATGAGACGTCCGATAACGAGGCATCCTGTAAAGACGACGTTCGCCTCATTTTCCCCAACATCTGTCCGGATTATCTTGCAGAGCTTGCTCTTGCGCACAACTTTAAGTCCGATGCAGTCATCTCTGTGATCCTAGACAAACAAGAGCAAGGCCAAGGTTACCCTACCCAACAAGCTCCAGGACCCCACTCGCGAAAGCGGAAGCGCGCCGATGGTAGTGACCTTGATGAGGAGAGCGAAGATGAAGGTTCAGAGCGCTATCCGGAATCCGTACGTTCAATCAAACTCAAAATAGCTGCGGATGAGTACGCCGCCAATACAGCTTCGGCTAAGTATCTTGCCCTGGCCAGAGTCCTAATAAGCCAGGACTTCCCACTGGTGCCGCAGACCATCATACGCAATTACTTACTAGAAAACAAAGGATCTCTCTTTGAGGCCTATACAGCGATGGACGACAAGCTACGTAGCTGTGGCGGCAATGGCATCCCCTGGTCAGAGAAGAAGACGCCGTCCAGAAGAAAAGATGAATTCGCACTAGGCAATATTTCCAATCTAGACATGACCCGCTACAAGGCCCAGGAGCAGGCCGCATTGACTGAGTTCCAAGCCGCCCGAGATCTCCGTGCGTTAAAGGATGCTAAGGGTATGGCCGAGGCTGAGGAACGCATAAACTTTATTCAAGCACAGGCCGATAACCAAACTTCCGATTGCGGCATATGTTTTGAGGAGTGCGCCCTCAATTGCATGGTGCCTTGTGAAGGTGACCCCACGCATTGGTTTTGTCGAAAGTGCATGAAACACCAGGCCGAGTCGCAAATAGGCATGGCCAGATACGAACTCACGTGTATGTCCATGGACGGTTGCTCAGCTGGATTTTCGCATGCGCAAAGAGCCCTTTTCTTGGACAAGAAATTGTCTGTCGCTCTGGATCGTATAGAACAGGAAACTGTTCTTCGGCTGGCTGGTATTGAGAATCTTGAGACATGCCCGTTCTGTCCGTATGCTGCAGAATACCCCCCTGCCGAGGTAGACAAAGAATTTCGCTGCGAGAATCCGCACTGCAAACAAGTCAGCTGCCGCCTTTGCCGCAAAGAAACCCATATCCCGAAATCCTGCGCAGAGCAAGAGGCTGACCGTGGCCTTGACGCTCGACATGTTCTCGAAGAGGCTATGACCGAAGCTCTTATCCGGCGATGCAATAATTGTGAGGCGAAGCACTATGCTTTTCCCAGGCTGATGATCGACGCTAACTCTGAGGCAGGCAAAAACCCCTTCGTGAAGCAGGACGGCTGTAACAAGATCAAGTGTACTAAGTGCGGTGCGTTACAATGTGATGTGTGCCGACAGACGATCAAAGACTACACACACTTCAATGACCAGCGAAGAGGCGGAAAAGCAGGGCGATGTCCCCTGTTTGATCAGTCGGAAGATCGATATGAACAGGAGGTTTCTAAAGCAGAGGCGGATACGCGAAAGAAAGTGGTGGAAGAAAACCCAGGAATGGTGGGCACTTTATTCACTTAACCTTGCAGCACATTAAAATTCCCGAATTATCTTCTAACTAGCTACGTATTAGGATGAGGAAACATTGCGTATTCGGATATCCGAGGAAGCTCAGCGCGTTGAGGATAGACGGAAGAAGAATATTCCTACCCACGCTGGACAGTGGCCGCGGCGATTTATGCGACTTCAGAGAGACTGGGGCCCGGCGCTGGCACTTGAATTACAACGCCAAATGCCTGTCTTCCAGCCCCATGCTCTCGCAGACGGGCTCGGGCTCCAAATTCTTGGCGAAGACGGTACGTTTTCAAGCCGCCTAACAAAATAGGATGGGTGTGATTCGACTGACACAAACAGGAGACAACAACCAGATGCTTCCAGGTCAGGCAGCGAACGGAGCTGCACAGCCGAACCCAGGACGTGCGCGACTGAATCTTCCTGCGGCCAACGAGGTTTTAGATCAGAGGGCTCTGCAGCAGCTGTGGCCTCCGTATCTCGGTCTGGCTGACTATGTAGACCCCAATGCGATACCGATCTTTCCTCGTCGACAAAACGCGCCCAACATCGACGACCTCCTTGGCAAGTTAACCGACCTGAGAGGCTTATTTCAGGCTAATCACCCTAACCTTAATGACATGGGCCCGAGAGTCCCACCCCTGGATTTCCCACCGCTGGGCCGCCTACCCGCCAGGGCAAACCCGCCGGCACCAGGTGGTGCCCGTCCCGGTGCTCGTTTACCGCGGATGGATATGCCCCTTAACCTCCCTCCCGGTTTTGCGCCCAACCCTTTCACCGGTCCCATTCCTCTGGCAAACCGACCGGTCCGTGGTAGAAACCCCGCGGAGCCATTCCCCGTAAGCGCGGTCCGTGACGACCCAGTCAGGGAGCAAGACGCACCACATCACAGAAGATGAAGGCCACCGCGTCGGGTTGCGTATATCGCACCACCCTGTTGCATTAAGCATAAGAAGATAGCATATCCGAAGTTTCGGACTTCCCCCCCTTTTTCAGCAGCTCTGGCGTTCGGCTCGGTTGGAAACAATGGCATGGCGTGGATATTCGAGGTTCTAGGCTACGTTCGGTCATGTTTTTCACTGAAGTTCCCAATATACCCCCAAACCTCCTCCCCTCTGGTGCCGCATTTGAGAGACTGTTCGCACCATGGGGGTTTCCTGAGTCCATATCGCAAAGACGCGGCAGTAGACGTAACTCACTTGCCCGATCGGCACATACTCCGTTCCCGTCGACGTAGGTAGACTGCAGTGTAGATCTGTCGACAGCAATCAAATGGAGAAATGCCCATACATGAATGAATTGTGTCCAGGTGAACTTAGTCATGTTCCTGAATCGCGTAGGTAGGATGTAAGTCCGTTCCGCTCCCGAGGCCTGGCCTTTCTCTTCCTTATTTTTTCTTTTTCATCATGCTTGTTTCCAGCGCGCCGGGTAGCTAGTGTAAGGTGATTTCCAATTCCTCTCTACACTACGTCGCTTCTATGCTTCTTATCATCCACGGCTATCCACAACACAGGGTACGCAACGCAGTATAAAACGCAATGTATTCGAATACCCAATCTCCATTCTTGTTTCGTATCTTCCTATCGCTGAATGAATGGGATGTAAGAGTATAACATACCAAACCAAACCAAACCAAACCAATTAATACCTAGTAAACCAACCGGAATTCCTCCATCAACGCAATCTCACCAAATACAGAGATAAACCCAAAGAGCGGAAAAAGGAAACCCTCAGCACCAACAATACTTCTCATTAGCAATCCAATCAACCTCCCCTTCTTCCCCGGGTCCATACCACATCAAGCTAGGAATAGATTCAACATCCCGAGAAACAAAACAAGACTCGAACCCCGAGGCCTCCACAAGCTCCCGCACAAGCGGCGACGGGTTCCAGAAATGCACGCTGCCGCAATGCCAAGCAGCCGCCGCGTCCAGCGCCGCGCGGACGATGGCGCCGAACGCGAGCTGCAGGTCGCTTTTCCTCGCGTCTTCGTCCTCGATGACGAACCGCAGGATGTACAGGACGTTCTTCGCCGCGTCGCCTGAGGTGTCGACGCTGTACTTCCTCGTCCACATCGCCCACATCGCCGCCCTTTTCCCGCCCGTGCCCACGGCGGCTACCATCCCTTTCACCTCGCTGCGCGGGCGGTCCGGGAAGACGTGCGAGGCGACGAAGTCCTCGCGCGCCCAGTGCCATCGCATGACGTCGGGTGAAGGCGCGAACGCGAAGGCCGTGCGGCGGGTATTGCGCGCGTGGCGGATGAGTTGGAGGTGGAGCCGCGCCTCGTCCGCGAGGCAGAGATGCACGACATTATCGTCGGTGACGGGGGTTAGCGTCAGCGAAGCAAGCGCGGATTTCTCGAATAGCGATGCGATACCAGGCGCCGGGGATGATGAGCACGGGAATTCGATATGGTCGCTGGTAAAGGCCGGCCAGCCCTTGGATGCGTAGAACTGCTTCCCGATGTCCGACCATAGCGCGGAGCACACGGCGTGTCCCGGGTCCGTCGCCGGAGCGCCATTCACGGCCTGCGACGACGGCTTCTTCCGCTCTTCGTTCGGCCTTGTCTTTAGCGCCGCGCCTAGCTCCCCGAGCATGCGCGCGGCGTATTTCCTGCCGCGGAACTCGGGGTACGTGTACACGCTGCCGATACCATAGTTGAGGCCCTGTCTGACCTCGTTGCTGCCCGGTGGGACGTACAGGACGCGTTTCCGGAGAGTTTCGCAGGAGGCGAGGACCCGGCGTTTCCCGTCCGGGCTGCGGGGCTCGGACTCGGAGAGGATCCAGTGGATCATGCCGCCGTCGGCGGCTAGGGGCGTCGAGGCGAGGAGTAGTTCCCGCTCCAGGTACGCGGGCAGGTCCAGGGCGCCGCCCCATTCGCTGTGGTTCATGCTCCAGGTCTGCTCCATCTCGGCTGGAGTTGGGTGCGTCAGCACGAGCGAGGGGTCCTCGGCGTCGGGGTAGGCGTGGGTGCCTGCGTCTGCGGCTAGGGAACCCATCGCGACGGCGAGAAGGCGATGTCACAGGTGCTGCGGGAGGGGTGCGGCCTGTAGGTGAATAGATGAGAGGGTTGGCGGCGATGAACGCGATGCATAGACAATGGTGTCCGCGGTGGGAGTGCCGGTTGCTTGAGAAGACGCCACTTTCTCGATGGGGTTCCAAACTCTAAGATGAGTGCGAACCAAGGTTTGTCCAACAACGGATGAGTGCGTTGCTGGGTCGTTTATCCCGTTAGATTAAGTAAGGCTGTGTGTGTAATGCAATGATAACCTCGCTGACAATGCTTCGCCGGTGGATGTAAGACGTCAACGGACGGGCGCCACAAGAGACGGTGATAGGACTAGGACTTATCGTGGGCCAATCAAAGCAGCGGCCATGTCAGTGTTCTATTTTTGTTTTCCTCTTTTTCTAAAAAGGAAGAGAAGAAGGGGAGAAAAAGAAACTTGGAAACAAAGGATAAAAATCAGAAATTATAAAAAGTAAACATTGGAATGGAAAGGGGACAACCAGGTTATGTACGGACGCAAGTACGTCGTCGATACTTCCGCGTGGAAAACGAGGTGAGGCCGATTGACGTAAACATAACCTAACCGCCGCAACTGCTGAGACAGCCCATTTAATCTAGTACGTAACGTGATGGTCCGTATACGGTGAGTCCTACCGACGGGATCCGCCCCGACCGCCGTCTTATCGAGCATTAGGCAGGTATAACAGCTCTAGCGTCCGCTTCGCCCGCGCTGCAAGGCTTGCAGGTCCGTATCTCTACCGTATCTCTTGTCGGTTGCCTGCAGGGATGATTGGGTACCACATGTCGGTGCCGCCAAAGGGGAAACTGGGCGAAACAGTCGACACGGGCTCGACGGGGCGATATGGACCAGGAGCGGGACGGTTTCCATTCTCTTTGCTTGCTGTAACCTGGAAGCGTGCTGCCCTACAACTAACTGCGAGAGTGTTTCGTACGAGGTACATGCTCTGTGACCTTGGTTACTGTTGCAACACCGCCGGTGAGTTCGGTTGGCGTCGCCTACGCATTCTGCGACTTACGCTGTCCTTTGGCATCAGACCTCCGAGCGTGCAGACCGCCGCGTCCACGGGGCCAAGGAAGTGTCATCAACACGTGGGCCATGCCGACGCAAGCCGGCCGGTCAAACCTTGGCGCTTACAGCACAGTGGAGCCCTCGGACGGCACGACTTCTGGCACGACGACATGGGTTAGGAGGGAGGCATGTCGTATGAGCTGTAACTAGGTAGGTATTCGGTCAGGGGGGTTTACCAACATCTCGGCCGCAGGCATCATGTGCAGATTAATCCGTTTACAAACAGCCAATTATCGATCCTCTTCTGCTCCGGCCGTTCCTGTTCCCCTTGCCATCGATCCTGTCCTCTACGTGATTAGATATCTGTGTTGTACCGCATGGAAACGCCGCATGCCAAGCGAGTCGAACCGCTCCGCCTTTTACCCTCCTGGTCAGCGGTCATCAGTGACCGTGGCCATCATCCGGCTCCCCCCTCTCTTCCGGATCTAACTTGATCAATGTGTCGATACGCATAATGCTGATGCATGCCTCAACGGCACTCTTCAACTGCCGGACCTTGCTTATGCTGGGCTCCAGCACGCCGGCTTTGATCTCATCTACCACCTTGCCTCTCATGAGATCGAGGCCATAGTTCTTGTAGTTCTTCTTGTGTGCCAGTGACTTCTCGTCCTCGTTTCCGTCGCCTTCCTGCACGCGCTGAGACAGGGCGTGCCGTGACCGCAGCTGTGCCGTGAGATCACTCGCATCCTTAGCCGCGTTCACTGCGAGCGTCTTAGGAATGACCAGAAGGGACTGAGCGAATTCGCCAATGGCAAGCTGCTCTCTCGACCCGACGGTGCTGGCAAACTCCTCCAGGTAGATGTGTAGCGCCGTTTCCACGGCTCCACCACCGGGTACGATGCTGCCGCTTTCTAAAGTCCGTTTCACGGCGCAGAGCGAGTCGTGAACAGATCGCTCCATTTCGTCCAGGGTAAAGTCATTAGGACCACGGAGGAGGATAGAGGCAGACGACTGTGTTTTCGTACCCTTCACCAAAATACATTCATCATCCGAGATGCGCTCTTGGACGACTTCGTCGGCATGACCGAGGTAAGAAGGCTCAAACCGTTCGTCGCCATTTAAGTCTGATAGAGTGCTGAGCAATGTGGCACCTGTGGCTCTCGCAATCCGCCTCAAATCTTCCTTCTTGCAACGCCGGACAGCCATAGCACCTCGCTCGATGAAGAGCTTCAGGCACATATCATCGATACCCTTGGTGGTAAGAACAACGTTGGCACCGGCCTTGAGGATCATTTCAATTCGCTCGATGACCATACCGGACTCTCGTTCGCGGATCTGCTCTAGTTGTTTCGGGTCGTCCACCGTGATCTGTACACCCAGCTTCATTCGTTCTTTCTGGAAGTTCATGTCAAAGACCGCGATCTTGGCATCTTGGATCCTTGTGACCATGGCCTGCGAAGCGACGGTGCAGTTTAGAGCATAACCCTTCACGAGTACCGACTCGAGAACACCCTTGCCGTGAGCCTTTAGTATGTTGACAGCCTTCACCGGGTACTTCACTTCATTGCGGTTGTTGGTGGATTTGACGGCCTGCATGGCATCGACCACCATGTTCGCAAAAAATTCAGAGTCGGCGCCGATAATCTTACTGGACATGGATGTTTTCGCAATGTTGATGAGGGATTCCCGTCCGAGGTTTTCCACTTTTGTGCTAACGTTTTCGTTCATGTATTTAACTGCCTCTCTCAGGGCAAGGCGGTAGCCGGTTATGATGGTGGTCGGGTGTATTTTGTTTCGCATCAGCTCGTTCGCTCGTCGGAGGAGTTCGGCTGCTATAAGGACTACGGACGTCGTGCCGTCGCCCACCTCCTTGTCCTGTTGGTGTGCGAGGTCGACGAGGATCTTGCCGGCGGGGTGTTCGACGTCTAATAAACTGAGAATGGTGGCTCCATCGTTTGTGACCGTGACATCCTGGAGAAAGTAAAGTCAGATTGGTCGAGGAGTGGTAAACAGACAGGAGCCCCGGAGCCCATGGTGGGTTGAGACAGGACCTACACCGATATCGTCGACCATCATCTTATCGAGGCCGCTCGGGCCGAAGGAGGTCTTGACGACATTTGCGATCGCTTGCGTAGCCAGGACTATTCGAAATGTAAGCGATGGATGGCCGTGCCATGTCTCGGAACGGCTCCTCACCATTCTGGTCTCTAATGTCGGCACCGGAGATCTTCTGCCCGCCTAGGAACAAGTGCCCGTCCCCGCCTTGCTCGAACATAGAAGTCATGGCTCAAATAAGACGGAGCTGCTTCTGTATCTGCTTCTTCTGTATTCACGACGGACGCTTGGGGGAGTTGGGCAAAGGGGAGTTGAATGGGGGGATATCAGGCCGCGGCGACTCTGTTTTGTTGACTAAGTAGAGGCCGAGCTGTCAGTCTACCTACAGCTTGCAGGTCAGGAACTTTTCTGCGGAGGTGTTGGCTGTAATCCGAGCTGGCGATTGTGCACCAGCCACACTGCCCCTCCATTAAGTGTTGCGGTTACGTACCTAGGTACTTCGTACCGTGCTAGCACACACTTTTAGGCCCTGCAGGTGATCGCAGTGGACAGGATCCAGCGCACTTGTGGCGTTAGTTACACTAGATTAGCTGGGTGACGTCTGACCTCAAACACCTCGCGATAAGGTACGAGGTACCTACGGACTCCTGAACTGACCTGAGGAGCTCACCTGTTTGACCAAGACACACTTCGTGCTTCGTATTGCACCGTCGCAGGATCTGCCTCCATCTGTTCAAGGCAAAGCTCGAAAACGAGCTATCGAAGCTTCAATGATCCCGGCCTTAAACCCTCTCTGAAGCGACCGTGGCCGCCTTACGTTAGTATCAAATTCACGTAATACTCACCGGATATGCTAAGAGGGACCTACCACAATACTCACGGGGTCTCCTTGGCTGACAGCAAGCCCATCAGTATACCTACACTAGATACCCCAAAGCATCTTCATGGTGTAGAGGCTGCCCTATATACCCAACCAAGAACGGGACGGGAGTAAGGTTGAAAGAAGGGTATTGGATGAAATCGCGCAAGGAGCAATGCGTCCCGAACAAGGGCACAATCTCGCGGGAAATGCGATTTTATACCACGACGCGAGATGCAGAAGCAGAAATTTTGGTGCGTTGGGTTCCGGGCAAGGGGTTGAATCGGATAGCAAGCTCGGGATCGTAACGAAATTCAAATCCCGAATTCTCTAATTAATACTCTCCTATTTCTTGCGATTTCATCCATTCATATCAATTCGCATTCGGGCGAACAAACTCAAACATCTAATCACAATCAATCAACCACCGTAACCCCTATCGACCGGTATCTGAATCTATAGTCAAGCGGCCAGGTCTTAATCGCAGTACACATCAAATCTATAGCCCTCCACCACGACCTCAACCTTCCCCAACCCGGCCTGGCTACATAATACAGGATATGGTAGGTCAAGTAACAAGCGATTGCCTCGTAAGCAATAATACGGCCCGAGAGTCCGCAACAAGACCGCCCCATTTCTGAACCGCCCGCCAGCGAACGCTCATCCAGAATTCACGCACAAGGAGTAATTCCTCATTCATCCATACCGCCGCCACTGCGTACCAACACTAGCCCCAGGCGCCGGCGGCGACGGACCAGGCAAGATCTCCCGCAACATGCCATTAATATCATGGCCCGCCAGATTCCGCGCGTCCTCCCAGTGCTTCGGATAGCCCAAGCTACACTCCTCAAAGCGCACGCCGTCCTTCCAGTCCGTCCGGCGCACATGCAAATGCCCCGAGACAACAACCTTAGCATTGAACCGCGTGTGCCAGTCCTCCGTAGCCTTAGTGCCGCACCACAAGCTGAACCGCGGGATCCGCGGGATCATAATGAGGTCTTCGCGCAGCGGCCAGTGGTTCGCGATGACGAGCGGGACTCCCGGGTTCCGCGCCACGGCCTCCTGGAGCTTCTTCTCCGTCTTAGCCACGAGCGCGCGGCACCAGTCGTCCTTGGACGCATACGGGTCGGAATGCAGTATAAACTCGTCAGTGGCGACGATGTCCTTCTCCTCGGCCCACTTCAGAGCGTTCTCGCGCGACACCTCCGGCGGGCGGAAGCTGTAGTCGTAAAGCGTGAAGATAGGCGCGATAAGCGCGGGCCCGCCGGCGCCCTCCCAGAGGAAGTACTCGTCCTCCGGCGTGCGCACGCCGAATCTGCGCGCGACCTCGAGGCACTCCTCGTACTTCCGCTCGCCCCGCGGCTCCTTGCGCGGCGGCATCGTGTACAGCTCGTGGTTCCCGGGACACCAGAAGACCTCGCGGAACATGTCCTTGGCGACCCTGAAGGCGAGCTCCAGGTGCTCGGGCTTCTCGCCTACATCGCCGCAGAGGATCAGGCCGTCCTCCGGGTGCGGCTGCAGCTCAGCTAGCGCGGTCTTGTTGAATTCGTGGCCGAGGTGGATGTCACCCAGGGCGTAGAGCTTCATGGTGGCGGCGCCGGTGGCATTGATGTTATGTTCGCAATCTGAGGGTGAACACTACAGGTAACGGCGGAGAATGTGAATGTGAGGTGAGCTTACGTACGCTGGGTAGAAAGTTGTCATAGGGGAGGACTCAACAACCTCCGGCGCAGGTACTTCGTACCACTTATATGGAAGGTGAGATGGGTGGATCGAATCCGACGCTGCGGGCGGTTTCGCCGGGATACCGTGGACTTCCTATGTCGAGATAGTCACTCAGGTATACGGTACCTGATATGCTACCTAGACCGCATACATATGGAGGTAGTGAATACTGACTGCATAAACATATGGGCGCATAAAGCAGCACCTTGAATTCAATGGCGACGATCCAGTGCATTAACTTATAACTCACTGCAAAGAAAAACAAAGGTCGCGACAAAACCACCAGATTTCTTACTTCTTACACTCAAGAATGACCTTTTGCCTCAGCCAACTGATCAGTCTGTAAACCAAGGCATTGCTGGTTTACATACCTACCTGCCTAGGTACGCTTCAAGTCACATTTCTCAGTTAAGGCTTCAATGATGTGCCAAGGATCAGATATCTTTAAGAACGGAACAACCTCAAGAACGAACGATCTTGACTTAAGGATACTTTTATTAGCCTACTCGAAAGCAACACAATCGTAGAGACAGGATGGATCCGACGAGACGCCGACAGCTGATATACCCGCACAACACATAATGTTACCTGTATCCGCGCAACTCCCCCTATGAATGAACATCGATACGACAATTCAATCTTCCATCTTTACCCACGGATCTACAATTCCTTGACCTGCGTCGTGGCATCTCCAGGTATTTCCGCGACCTGCAAAATAGTCAGTCAGGTACTGTCCTTACGCTGTATCAGAATATCTATGCCTCACCTTATCAGTGCGTTGCTTTTTCTGAGAGCCACCCTCAGATCCGGTCGAGGCCAAGGTTGAGCTCGAGGTCGAGGTCGAGGCCGAGACGTCTTGTCCATTGTTGCCTTCTGTGCTTCCTGGTTAGCATTATCATGGCAGTAGATGGTCCATGAGACATACCCCCAGCTAGCATTCGCTCCAGGCTGCGCTTCACCTGGCGGTCCTCGATTGTAGTCCAAATCACTGTCATTGTCAGCATATGTTCCAGAAGGATTAGATGAATATGTAGTTATGGTTCATACTGGCATCTATATGTTCCGTTAGGGGTTCAACGGGGATTTCACCGAAACGATAATATCCTGCGCCGGAATCGTCTGCGCCGTTCTCCCAGGCACGCTGGTCCCTGGCATCGTAGTCGTGGGCACCATTGTCCTCGGCGCCGTAGTACTCAGAGTTGTAGCCGTCCATGGCCGCATTGCCCGCACGATAGCCTTCAGCGCCATAGTCCTCATCATCGCCCTTAACGACGTAAGAGTCTTCATCATAACCATCTGGATCGTAGTCCTCTTCATCGTAATAATCTGCATCTCTCCATTAGCATTATCGTGACAGAGATGGCGGGTGGGACATGCCGTAGTCATAGCTCGGGATCGGGTCGGGAGCCGTCTCGCCGCGCCGCTGGGACTTGGCGACCATGCTTTCCACAAACTCCTCGAATGTGCTGTGGGTGCAAGTCCATTCCTTACAATTGGGGTTCTCCTCGGGGCATTGCCAAGGGTACTGACTGGGTCGGTAATGGACCGAGCGGTGGGCGCAAGTGAACTCCGTACAATTGGGATTTTTCGCGTAGCAGTGCCAAGCGGGCCTGTCTGGTCTGTTATTGAACGGGTCGTGGATACAAATCCTCTCTGTACAGTAGAGATTCTCCTCGGGGCATTTCCAAGGAACCTCATCGGGTAGTTTGATAGACGCGCCGTGGGTGCAAGTCCACGCCGTACAGTCAGGATTCTTCTCGGGGCATTGCCAAGGTTCGCAGAATTGGGAATCCGCCATGATGAGAGAGGTAGGTAGTTCGAAGGATCGGGATGTTGAATGAGTGCTTGATCAATGACCTGGGTTTAATGAGGGTGCGGAGCGGCAGTAAATAGTCGTATTGCTGTAAAGATGTTCGCCTCACTTCAAAGGAGCAGTAGAGGCGTGGAGGTGTAGCGGGGTGGAGAGAAAACGATGTGTTTTCAACCGCGAAGGACTATAAGTACGTGTTGCTTCCCACGTCAACCGCGATGCTGCGCCAGTGAATGCTATTGCCATTGAATTGGAAGGAACAGCTCCCTTACGCACGGCCTCTGTTTATGAGCCAATTCACTACGGATGGCACGACGCGTCCCTCTCCCTTCTTCCTGCTTGCCTTCCAACGGCGCCGCGATAAGGTCCGTCCACGCATGGCGGCAAGCGAAGTTGGAAACTGAAAGTCATGCGTCCGGGGTCCCCCCTACGTAACGGACAGGGATAACTGGGAATCTTGGCTGCAATAACAGATGATAAGTTTGGTAGCAGGGCAAACCCAAATAGGTTCGGGAATGCCTAGCCCGGGGTGAGGCCGGAGGTGATCTAGCGGAACTTGGATAACTTGGATAAGCTCGAGTATTCACTCCAGAAACGCAAGGCCACGAAAAGTCACCGCTGAGGTCCGGAGTGTCATCCGTTCATCTCGTGTATCATGAGATTCTATCGTGTCAGCACATTCTAGACGTCTCTTTGGGTCCTGAGGTAGGTCGCTTGTTGTTTGATGTGAACTTCATCACATAGGGCAGTGCACATCGCGTTATGTTCGTCAGGTTTTCTGGTAGCTATCAAAAGGGGTTTGCGCTTGCAGAACTCTCGAACGCAATGTTAAACGAACAGGTATGGCAAGGGTCTGGTGGCATGGAGTCATAGAATGCTTTGCGACAACCTATTCGGCACCTAGAGCTTGCAATAGGCAGTCTAGTTTGCATGGAATAGCAGCAACCTACTCTCTTTCCATCTGACCCTCGAATCTGCCAACTGCTTGGAAATAGGTAGACACCGTAGGGACCACGTGTGTCGCCTTATGACCTCGATGTTGTTTGTGTTGGGTCTGTGTTGAGTTTGCGTCGAACTTGGGCCATCCTCCCCGGCTCCATGGTCACCCAAACTTTCACTTCGAGCACCAACCCCTCAAATGACTGATTGCTACAAAATCCCGATTCTGCCAGAGTTTTCGGATGGAAAAATATGTCCCGAGAACAGTCCGATGACCCCCTAGTAGAGTTCAAACCGGGAACAGCTGCAAGTGACAAGTCTCTGCCAGTACTCGTAACAGTTGACTGATATGATACCCAGGATTAGTGTATAGCTGCAAAACGGCTGCGTAAAACATCGCGGCATCAACACCCTGACAACAGGTAGAATGGCAGCTAGAACACGATCAGTTGCTAAAAACGGGAAAAAGTCCACGCTATAAATGTCAGTCACAATAGCAGCAAGAGCAGGCATTTACCAACATCAAGTTGATTGCCTTTCAGGAACGGCCCTTGCGCAGAATATACAGAAACGGCAAAATAAACACGATCGTTTGCTTGACGAACAACTTCCACATACTCAAGGATCGCACAGATATCTTTAGCATCGTCGTAGCATTTGAACGGAATTTGCGAGACGTATATGATCATTTTTCCAATCCTAAGAGTCAGCATTCGGAGGCTAAGCATAGGGAATCGAGCATGCCTAGCATTGCAACTCCTGCGGAATAGGATTCGCCGCCAAAAACAAGAGCAGTACCAAACTTCGGAATACTTGGAGTGATCCGGCCAAAAGCGTAGGCATTGCAGTAGACAGTGAGCCGGTGGCTCAAGGCTCATCGGAATACCCGCTCAGCCATCTTTGAAACTGATGCTAGATGACCAGCCCGCCGCATCAGGCCCGCTAGGCGTCGGCTCGCACGTGAATATAACATAACGTCTAGATCGCCCTCCTTGAGTCTCGGTGCACGCAGTACATGGGCTATGTTAGTAAACTGTAGGGACTGGATGTAATGATCTTTGTTGCACTTGACTTTACTTGTTTTGTACACGTTGGCGGACCCAAGGGAAGAATCTAGAGAATGTGTCGCGAATGTCACCACCTCGCCAAATCTAGCCCATTCACATTCCAACGATGGAGAGGCATAGCCTCGCCGGTCTAGTATTCGTACAGTGTCTTCTAACCGATAACCAGCTTTCCCTCGTCGGGGAAGCCGTACGCAGGGATTTCGAGGTTGAGAGGAGCAGGCCCTTTCCTTATACGTCCGGAGATATCGTAGTGAGAACCGTGGCAGGGACAGAACCAGCCGCCAAACTCGCCGGCTTCGCCAATAGGTACGCAACCAAGATGTGTGCAGACACCTGTATCAGGTATTGTCAGTAAATGATTCTTCCCGGCGCATGTGGAAATATGCAAAGCATTATATCGAGCCACACGGGGCCCCATTCTAGGCCACACCAAACAAACGGATCAAACCAAAGGATATGGCGTACCCAACATGACCAGCCATTCGGGCTTCTGTACACGATCCTCATCGGCCTGGGGGTCTCGCAGCGAAGTAACGTCGACCTTGTTGGCCTCCTCAATCTCTTCGGCTGTTCGGTGTCGGATGAAAACGGGCTTTCCTCTCCACTTGATGATGATGTTCTTGCCCTCGGGGATGGCGTTAAGATCAACCTCAACCTTGGCCATGGCCAAGACATCGGCAGAGGCGGACATGTTCTTTAGGAATTCTAGCGTGCATGGAGGATTAGCACATATGGCAATCAAGAGAACCCAGCGCGATTCAGCGAAGGCGAGAGCGGTCGGTGATCATAGTCGAGAATGCGCCATCTTATATTATGGGACAGTGTACGTGTTTTGGATGTGCAAGTGTACGGAAGGGTGGTCGTCACATCGCTACACACCTTGGATGGTCGACTTGGCGCCAGCGGCAGAGATGGCACCCATGGTTCCGACCATGAAGTATGAGAAGAGAAGGTTCGTGTTCGCAGAGGATTTGCTGGCATAGTGGCCGAAGTCCGGGATCTTGGTGGTCTTGGGCTCTCCTCTGAAGGGGCTCGAGTAGGAGGTGGCATCGTGGAGCTGCGCAGAGGTGGACAGGGAGCGGGCGGCATTCAGGCAGGCGGAGGACCTCGAAACTCCACGTGCAAGCGCACGGGAGGCAGCGATGGTGAGAGGAGCCATTGCGGTGGTGAGGGTCAATGGGTCGGGATCCGAGGTCGAAGGTGAGCTTGAGGTCTTTTTTCAAGCAGTTGGTCTGGCAGGCTGCACGATGTACCGGTAGTTGACCACAGCACAGGTTAGCTCTGTGGCTCAGGTGCATTGCTGTAGATAGGCTGTACGTAGCTATTCTGCTGCTGAAACGGCGCAAATCTGATTGGTCAGACCTGGATGTCTACGTTTAGCCACTAACCGGCCACGAATGCTATTTTATTACGTAAGAAAGAGCACGTGATCATTAGTAATTAGACAGGTACCTAGGTACTTCGTACATAGCAGTATATCCGCCGGTGCTGTCGGAGAAGCTGAGGGCACGAGAAGAGAACAAGTTACGGCAAAGAGAGGTCAAAAAGACGATAGGTATCGCCGTCCCTGTAATGCCGTAATACCAAACCTTAGACTGAAATAAAATACATTATGGGACCAGCTATCCAACACACCAGTTTGGCTATCCAACACACCAAAGTGGATTAATTCTGGTACTATGTACATACCTGGGTGCCTACCATACCTAGGCACACTACCTACACCTTTTGTGCCAGACACTGAGCGGGATACGGACTCTATCTACCTAGGTAGGTAGTGTTTATAATTAATCGAGCAAGACTGGACACACCTGAGTGTGCAAGCAAGTGATTATTCCTGTTGGTGGTGGCGGCGGCCGCTTGACTCTAGATTCGAGCCCGGGGATATCACGGTTTATACAGGCTGGTAGGTAGCTTTGTAGGTTGATTTCAGTGTATTTTCAGCTGTCTACGTCCGTACTTCGTGCTAGTTAAGCTCCAGGGAAATACTTATTAACCCATAGCCACGGCAATGTGACTGCACCTGACATTCTCTCATGTTGTCGCCAGTGTTGTTGCCGGTGAGGCTGTCTAGGTACGTCCGTACGCATCTTATTTGTCAGTACATAACGTTACCGGTGTTAATCCACTTTGGTGTGTTGGATAGCCAAACTGGTGTGTTGGATAGCTAGTCCCTACATTATCTGCGCAGGAAATTGTGGAATGGATTCATGGAACGACAGTGTATATCTCATCACACATTTTTATAGGGATCACTCGCGAAGGAGATCACTTCATCTGGGAACTTCAGCATATGATCGCAGTAAGTCGCCGAGCCTGAACTCGACCACAACATCCAATAGAGTATTCAGTAATCATCAGCACATTTTGTATTCGAGTCTTCTATTAAAGACCAGGTCTTCCCTATCAGATCAATGCATGCGTTTCAGCTCCTCCACAAGAGTCCTCATGGCTTCCGCGTTAGGCCCCAGTCCTTCGCAGATAGATTCTTGTTGGCTTTCGTCGAAATCTAAGAACCTCTCCAGGAGTTCCCCGTCCACGAAACGGAATGGTCCATCCGACTCGCGTTCCTCGTTCCGGAAGGACCGATACCGCGAGAATTCTATATTCCCTAGAGTTTCTACTACATCGGCGAGCTTGTTCTGGAATCGCATCAGGAGATCCTGGTACTTGGGTGAGATCATCCCAAAAAGATATACACCGCCCTCAACCTTAGTTTGACAACATGTTAGCCGAGGGGTGTCCAATATTGTATCCGTTGCGTTCATTAAGACTTACCGTGCCGACGAATGCTTTTGGTAGGACGATGGTATTCTCGCTCGCCTCCACGGTGATCTTGCGCATCTTGTTCACCATCTCTCCAAGGTTAATCTCGCTTGTAACCTCCATCCTACGCTTATCTTCTAGCGTCACACCTGTTGCGTTCTTCCGCAATACAATAAGATTGCCTTGCGCATCGGACTCCAGCCATGCATCTCCGTCAATATGACACAACGCCGTGGCCCATAATGACTGATAGTGCCTTGCTATTTCCGTAAGCTTTGCCGGCTGCTCATCGGTTGCGGGTGTAAATTCAACTAGGCTCATTGATTTCATTAGATCCGCAACGGCTATGATATTCCCCTCGACTACTATATCGACCGGGTACGTTGCCGGTCTGTATGAAGCAACTTTCTTGAACTCGGCGGAAGTGCTAGACGTTTCCACATATGAATAAACGACGACAGTCTTGGCTAATGCGGCAACAATCATATCACCCATAACCCCGAGAGCCCTGCAAGCCCCCTTTAGTTGTAGACTGGTGACCAAGTATGGTTCTCTTTCGTTGTCGATTCCAAGCACTAAAATTCGCCCTCTGCTGTCAGAAGCTGCGGCGGTTGGTTTGTCGTCAAGATAGCTGGTTCCCACGATAAACCTGTCTGCTCGATTGCCATAGGAGTCGGGTAGCTCCGCACGGATCACAGCCTCTACCATTTCAACTCGAGGAGCGCTGTCTAGAACGAAGGATCTACCGAGCTGTTTGAATATCACTTCGTCTACCAGCTTAAAGGAACTGACGATTAGTTCTTCGTTATCCTGCACTTCCCTCTCAAAACAGCCCAGGCCGAAGGCCCTCTCGGACCGGGAATAGGCAATCCGCCTGACTGTTTCGCCCATAGGGAGGGGATTAACATGTGTGCGACGTTCAGTTTCTATTTGCGAAATCTTGACCTCTCGCTCGGTCGCCACTACAATGGCGTTAGGGAAGGCCGCAGCATCAAATGGGCAAACGCAGACCGCATCGTCGGCGGTCACAGCCGAGTAGACGATTCTACCCTCTGATCCATATATAAGGCTGGGTATTTCGCTTGTTGAAAAAATATTATACATATCATTGGGTCGAGGAAGGAGGTGTAATCTGGAGTGCCGCACGCCTAAGACGATCATTTTGCGGCCGGAGAGGGAGAAGTCCGTTTCCGACACGTTGAACGTGACGATAAAACCGTCTTCCATGGCAACAAACAAGGTCGGTCCAGAAGTCTCCCTCGGAAGAACTTGTGCCAATACTATGTCGCGTGGAACCGAAGCGGTCTCATCCTTCCGCCTTAAATTCCCACCATGCATGGATTGCAGGGTCTTGACATCGACAATGGAGATAGAACCGGACTTCCAGAATCCCACAACACCAATACTAGGATACTGAGGAGGTAGGTGAATGCAGGCAACTTGATCTGAATCACCAAGGTCGTTTTGCTCGAACTTGACGAGATCCTGACCAACCTGAAGCGAGAGAAGCACTTTGCCGTCCACCGAAAGCAGAATCCATTCATCATTAGCAGATACGTTAGTAATTTCGCCCCCCATTGGCTGCCACGTCGATATTGCTACACCACTCTCTGGATCAATGAGTAATACACTGCTCGGGGTCACCTGAAGGAGCCGGTCATTCGATAAATTTTGGGCCAGAAGGGTTGGTTCGGTGAGTATCATTCCCTTGTATTCGTTCACTTCCTCAATATGACCAGTGGGACTGAATAGGAATATTCTTGTCTCCGTTAATAACGAGACCAATAAAATATCCGTCTTTGTCGCACTTGAAGATCTTAATGAGAACAATGAGCGAGTATTCGGCATAGAGTCCAGTATTCCTATGTCGTCCAGGCCAACACCACTCCGTACAATCCGCAGACTGCCGTCCTTGTGCACGCCACTGCCAGTGACAATTCTTGCCTGTCCTGAAGAGAATTCGTTGGACGTCTGACCTTCGCTTTCTCGATTTCCCATATCCATGATAGTGAGATCAAGGATCGGCGCAATATTGTGTAAAGTCTGTACCAGCGTTATTGTCCCTTCACTGGCATTGTAGTGGAAAACCTGGGAATCGCCGTAATGCGATCCGACAAAAAGGGTATCTTTCCCCATATACACGAGACAACTTGGCCGCGAAGTGACCCCAATCTTTTTCATATCCATTCCCGTAACAGCGGTCCCATCGAGGAGGATGGAGAGCATCCAGAGATTTCCATAGTCATCGCCAACGAAATAATGGGAAACGTCATACTCGGCCCAGGCGACGAAAATGGATGCTTCTTGAAGGGCAGTCTCGACCTTCTTCTTGGCGGCATCATCGTAGTATAGAAGCCTTGTTTCACCAACGACGATCAAGCCACCTAGCCGAGCGCGCGCTGTGGTGGCATTTCGACTTAGATATCGCTTCTGTTCTTCCTCGCCCTTTGAAACTGGAATCAATAGAGCAGAACCCGGATCCTCGATTTCCAAGCGGTCAATCTGGTCTCGGGTCTCGAACCTCGATACCTCGGTGTTCTTATCGTCGGTGGTTAGGCGGTAAGAAACAAGGTGGCAATCAGGGTTTTCGGTTCGGGTCTGGTAGAGAAAAGCGATCTTGGGTTGGTCATTTTCGACATGAAGAAAGCTGGCGCACTTAATAAAAAGCTCGGATATCCGGATCTGATCCAGCCAACTCAAGTTCTGCCTCTTGGACTTGACGGTGTGCATGCGCAATATGTTGATAATGCCTTCCCAGAGTAGGACCACCATGAAGCGGCCCGATGGGTCGACGATGCACTTGTCTTGGCTTTGCGAATCGCGCATGTGCTTCTCATTCATGTCGTAGAACATCTCGATTGTGTAAAGCCTCTTCTTCGCATTGTCCCAACTGACGGTGAAGTATTGGAACCTGTCAGTTCCAACGAAGAGTATGTCCGTGTCAGTATCGCGAGGTCGCAACCGTTGCAGCATACAAATAGTGCCGCTGACATATTGGGTAGTCGAGAGGCCCAGCGTGCCGGTATCCTCGAGCTTCCATACCTCTAGGCGGTTTGCCTTGCTATGTATGTTTAGCACAACGGATGACAGGATAGTTCAAGCAGACGAGGCGGAGCTGGCAGGGCTAACCTACGCTACAACCAGGCAAGGGGGCTCCTTGGGGAACAAATCGAGACATATGGCATGTCGAACGCTGTTTGGCCTGTGGATGGGCGCTATATAAGCCATCCTGACGCGTTTTTCATGGCTCGTAGACCGACGGTTGGAGTTTTTGAAAGTTGTACGTAGTAGGGAACGGCGGCAATCCGAACCGTTGCAAGGTTGGGGCCGAATATCTGGATGACGAATGAGTAGGAAGTAGACGGCGAACCGGCGATAAGGAACGGGAGTATGCGCCACTGCCTCCTTCCTACATTACATGTACGTACAGTGTGTATATCTGCCCGCATAACATGGTGTTTTAGCATCGACGTCTCCAAAGATAGCGGTTATGGTGGGGCACTTA
Source organism: Xylariaceae sp. X802 (assembly GCA_028637635.1). NCBI lineage: Eukaryota > Fungi > Ascomycota > Sordariomycetes > Xylariales > Xylariaceae > Xylariaceae sp. X802. Next base: position 87,291 of record JAJFDH010000011.1, on the reverse strand, counting down.
GCTTATCCATTTGGTGAGTTTAGTGGCTTAGATTCACTATCGTGGGACATTGACGGCTGAGAAATACAGTGCAAGGCACATTCGACACTGTAGAGAGGTCTCCATTTGTACCTAAATATCGCGCTTGTGTGCGTCATATGTTAAGGCATGTAGAAAAAGTACTTCTGCAGTACATGATTAGCTACAGTGAGTAAACCTTGGCGGTAGCATTCATCGCTAGTACGAGGGGCAGTTACGGTACGGGGCCTACTTGCAGGCACGACCGTAAGTGATGAACCCTTTCTACCTACATCCTACCTACCTCATCTACCTGCCATCATTTCGCATCCCTCTGGACATGACTACGGCGTATTACATGAACTTCACCTGTCTCGGCCAAGTTGGAAATGGAGACGGATATGCCCCGCCAACATCTCATGATCAAAAGCCCCTTTTCTCCCGGTACTATACTTTAGGCTCTCCCTTGAGCCAAGGAAACATATCAGAATCACATAAACGACGAACAGCAGGCTTCTGTGTTCTTTAGCCGTGCAGTTATGATCAGTAAAACTAAAGACAACCTCGGCTGCACGGGATTCAGTTTTCCACTTGCCTACAGGCCCCTCCGAGTCAAAATGACTTCTTTGGAGCCAGCCACCGCACCCGACTTGGCTATGAAAGATGTGGTTCCCGTAGCAGTCAAGGGCCGCGAAGATGAAGACGAAATTGATGGAGAATGCTGGACAGACCTTCAGACAGCATCGAAGAAAGGTGATTTGGCACGCGTCGAACATCTTCTAGCAGAGGGCGCCGATGTAAATGCTTTACCCCGGGGCCACTACGGTTGTACGGCACTTCAGGCTGCTTGTCTCTTCGGGCATATGGACATCGCTTGTAAGCTCGTTTCCGCCGGTGCGAACATAAATGCCCAGGGTGGGAAAAATGGTGAACGCAAGGCTCTGCAGCAAGCGTGCTACATGGGTTACACGCCCCTCGTCGATTTCCTGCTTGAATCTGGCGCAGACGTCAACTCCCCAGCTGGACGCTTCCATGGACGCACGGCACTTCAAGCAGCCGCCGAGGGAGGCCATTTGCCCATTGTCCAGCTCCTGATCGACGCTGGTGCCGATATTGATGCACCGCCTGGAGATACCGCTGGCCTCACGGCATTGGCTGCTGCCGCCTCACGTGCGCATCAAGATATTGTCAAACTGTTGCTAGAAAAAGGGGCCGATGTGAACGCTAAGCCAACAAAACACAAAGGGCTCACAGCTCTACAGGCCGCATCACTGAAAGGTGATCTCGAGACTGTCAACATCTTGATCAAAGCAGGAGCCGATATCAACGCGCCAGGAGCCTTATTTAGAGGTGGCACCGCTCTGCATGCTGCCGCCGAGAAGGGACATATCGAAGTTGCCAAACGGCTTCTTGACTTGGGCGCAGACATTGAGGCGCGGTCGAATTGGAATAAACAGAGACCTTTGCAAAGCGCCGCTGTTTGTAGACAGGTCAAAATGATGGAGCTATTGGCTAAGCGTGGTGCCGCCAAAGTTATGCAAGGAGGCACAATGATATTATTCTGAACCGTCACGTCTTAGGTTTCAGTACACGCTATCGAGCAACAACTGGAGTTTGAAGGTCGACCTCGGGAATATGATGTCAAGCAACTGGAAAACACCGCCCTCCCATGGAATCATGCCCTGATCAACTCCCTCAGGGCGATACACCTCGGTTCAGTAATCAGCATGCTATTCAAATTAAACAAGGTTAAGGGGCTGTCAGAATGCTTAATTATCGCAAAGCAGCAAAGAGTAATCTCACAAGACTCGTTAATTCGTTCAATGCATAACTTTAGGCTCCGAATACGTAACTAAACACGGAAACAAAACTCAACAAGAAGCAGTAACTCGAAAATAGACCTCACGCCCGGTCGACGCTGTACTCGTTGCGTAACCTGGGGCTATTCCGATCATGATCGCACCTTGACTCGGAATCCATCAATTGAAGAGAGTTCGGAATCAGGAGAATCGTTAAGGTTGCACATGTAAATTAGCTTTTTGTAGCCCTACCCGCCACAGGGTTTGCCTGCCGCAGACAAAGAGCTCCCCATCGCGTCCAAAGCACAAGCTAGAACAACCTCCTATGCACAGTGAGTCCCCGGTCAGCAAGGCAGAAGTGTGAAAATTAGTGCTTTGAAACTGAGGACGAAATGAATACATACCTGGTACCTGAATCAGGCCGAGGGCCGTACCCCCTGAGTTCCATACTTCAACACCGTCCGCACACGCTGCGAAGACATTTCCTGCGGGATCACATACGATCGCCGCAGGGACGCCGGAGAAAGCAAATGCGAACACACGCTTGTTTGCTAAGAAGGGCAAGGCACCTGGTCGTCGAAGGATGTCATATGCGTAGATTGTTGCAGAACTGGATGTCCTAAATGTTAACGTACAACGGCACAGTCAGGGAGATACATAGAACGGCCACGCATACCTTGTAGAAGCTGCCATATTGCCCAGTCGAGCGGCATCCGTATCAGTAATGTAGATTATGCTTTTATCCGGGCTTAACGCGATCCCAGTCGGCCTCGTAAGTCCATCCGCGACAACTCGTACCTCGCCAGTGGAAGGGCGGAACCAATAGACATGGTTCGGCAGCCGTGGCGCTGGGCGGATGTCTTGTTCGTGCGCCGCGCACGAGTCCGTGAACCAGAGCGCCCCGTCGCCATCCTCAACAACGTCCTGGATGGAGTTGAACGGTTTTCCGAAGTAATTCGTAACGAGCGGGATTGGCCGTTTTCCTAGCGGCATGTAGAACAGCCCGCCGCTCTTGGATTCTAGCGTACCTTGTGAGCAGTAGAGTACGCCGCCTTCATACGGGATTGCCCCTGAAGGCATGGGCATGTTCGGGGGTGGCCGGAGCTTCATCCATTCTAGACCGGCGATGGGAATTGATTGCACCGTTGCTGTCTCGGGTGAATCCAGGCTTGAGGCGCGGCGGAATGAAACCTTGGATATCAGGATGACGGGTAATCTGGAGCTGCTAGTGGACTGCAATAGGTCCGAATTGACGTAGAGCTCGTCTATGTGGGGGAGATACGCTGGACCCTTATAGAAGAATGGGCTCTGCGTGGAGTCTGCGGATGAGAGGACTGAGAAGGTGCAGAGTTCGCCAATCACTGAGCTGAAGCTGCGATCGAACACTTTGATGGTGATCGATTTTGTATCGGGTGAGGTCAGGTTCCCACTGTTGTCGACTCAGTCATCTTTGTTTAGGACCTTTGCTACCAGCCTCGTTAAGAGGACGAACCTTTCGGATATTGTTTGGACTTCACGCGGGAGATCTACGGCCTGTGACGTAGTTCAGTACGACCACCTCCAACGTTCGGTGTTCTACTTACCTTCACGCGGGCTACTTCGACATTGATGTTGTTCTTTATAATGGAACTCATTCTGTTAAGTCCTGGTGTTGCGAACGATTAAAGGCGATACAGTATTATGAAGCAAAGCTGAGGATGAGCAGGAGACGGAGCTGAGGTATGTCGCACCGAATTGTTGAACTTCAAGGTTATGTGGGGGATGCATAAGCTCCTCGCCGAAGTTTAATGGGTTCGCTCTCGCCGGCGGAGGGAGGCAAGAACTACACGGGATGGTGAGCATGCAATATGTCTCACTTTATTTTTAAGCGACGCAGTTTTGTGGAATTGCTGGAAGCATTCAACTTCACTCAACCACTTGCGCGGCCGGGAATCCAGTAATAGTGAATCATGGCAAGTCACCAATCACCGGATAGCAACATATTGGCAGTCATGTCGCGTAATGTAATGGAGATGCAGCCGTAAAGTATTTCTTAGCGATCTGTGTCTTTGTCACCGAAGACATTTGCTCCTAGTTCATACACTCCTCTGAAGACTGAAAAGGGGCATCATCGTCAGGTTGAGTGGCTTAGACAACCCTGCAAATCAAGGTGCACCGAGATGGCGAAGAACAGTCAGTCAAGCAGCACAAGCTCACAATAATATAACAGTCACCTTGATGTCACTTATTGCATGATTTCTCAAAGACAGATCAACTTTGGTCTCGCAACATTCCAATTTCAAAAGCGACAATGGTCGGCAGATTCTAAATGGTATCGTACTTTATTTTGAGCGGGAAACGCGGGATATTGCAAGACCGGTCTTGGCGACTTCGGCGGTTCTGAAGGTCCGCTTTAGAGTGCGGCAGAATCGCGGCCGTGTCCGAAAATCGACTCCCAATGGCGCGAGAGGGAACGAACGTCCTGGGTGTATGGGGCGGTGCCCGAATGTCGTCCAAATGATGCTTGTCTGTGACCTCTATATGTACAATTGACCTGATTCCGATCAAGTTTATGCCGTGCAGTTTATAGCAGTATCTAGTGCTTCGCCTTCTTCTCGTCCTGATCCGCTTGCTTCAAGAAGTTCCTGTCCAAGCGTTAGCTTCCACTTCTTGGTGCGGTCTCGGGCTGCATACTGGATGAAGTCGGCCTCGTCGGGAGTGGACGCGTTGATAGGAGGAGTCTGAACAGGCTTCTTGCTGCCGCTGCTGGAATAAAGGTAGACACCACCGAAAAGGGAACCGAGGACACTCATAGCGAGCTGCAAAGGAAGAGCTCATTAGTAGGCCTACGGGATATATCGAAGCGAGCAAACGACTTACGTGGTGCGAGCCGACCTGACGGCCAAAGACCTGGTACATAGCAACCATTTTGACGGCCGTGGAGTATTGGACGTTGAACGAATGGATTGATAAGCCCGACGGAGTCGACGGAGTGGTAATAGCAACTTGTCGTTGGTGGTTGAAGAAGCTGTCAAATTAGTGCTCATATAGTTCCCGACGACCTGGAACACAGCGGTTACCCCTTTAAGAGAATAAGTTTCATCTCATAATTATGCATCTTCCCGTTTTATACGATTTTGTTGTAACCTTGGAAATCGGTGGGCCAGCCCTCACCCGGCTACAAAGGACCTACGACCTCACGCCCCCCTGCCCAAGGCCCCTACTACTGGAGACAAGGTGGCCTACGCGCAGTTTCTCCAAGGAGGAGCTGGCCGGCAAGGAGACAGGGAAAGCGACCCATGTTACACGCCAAGAAGGGCGTTCCACTATGGCTATTGCTGCAGTCGCTACACCTGCCAGACGGACCGGTTTACCGGCTCCGTCAGCCGACCTTGCTTTTTGGCGGCCTCTTACAGCCGACACGCGTCCGGTCGCTTTGTCATCATTAGTCATCCAAATATCCGCGTATAAATACGCCGCCTTCGTAGCTAGCTAATTTCCAATAAACCAAGCTTCTTACAACACGTTTTTCTCGTCCTTTGGACGTGACAATTGGTAGCTAGCGACTCCGGTCAGCGACGCTCCGACCATACCCCAAAACCATACCCGTCAAGCATCGCACGCTGTCCACCGGACAGCGCCGGCGAACCTATCTCGGCGCACGTCGCTCAAGTCCCCGTTCCAGGACAGCGAAAGGAGCCTGATCTCCGAGTGCAACTATCGTGGCCACCCAACGCACAGGGCCCCAGACCTCCCCACAGGATTTTTTTTCGACCCCCCCGGACTCGCCATAGGATTCCCCTTCCCCCTCCCCCTCCCCCTCGTGTATTCCCCTCTTTCTTGTATTCCCGCTCCTTCCAAAGGAGCCAATTGAGCAGCGCGTCGACGGACGTCAGCAGTTCACTAGCTTGTTTCAGATTGTTTCACGCTACCAGACCGATCAGACCACAATCGGCTGACCAGTACAATCTTTCGAGCATCAGCGGCCCATCAAGGTCCCCGCGGACACGGCAGGTCATACGATCGGACGAAGGGATCAGTCCAGTACCTGGCAAGTGCGGCACGAGCAAACCTTATGAGCGAGCCGCAGGACGATCAGACCAGGCCTGGCAGCAGCAATACGCAACCAGTCCTCGGAGCCGAATCCGCAGCGGAGTGTGCCGACCTTATCCACTTTATAAACCATAACGACTCTATCGCCTGGGTAAAGGCACTTGACCCCGATCTTGTGGCACGCCTCCAAGCCGCAGTCACAGGCGGCGGACAAGCATCAGAACCTACCGCTGTAGGCACCCCGCCGAGGTCTACGCGTTCCTCAGGCCGGCAACCTCATCCTACGGACGCGTGGCGAATTGATCGCTGGGCGTTTCAGCAGACTGTCGATAGAGTACAAGCACAAATCCAGCGGTTGGAGAAGCGGCGGCAAGACGCATCAGAGACATCGTTCTACAGCTGCGAGTCAGCGGTTGAGTCCACAGGCCAGCCCAGTCAGGCCAACGAAGCCACCTCAGGGCCACTGAATGCAACCACAAGCGCGTCAACACAGACCGAGCGGACGGTAACAATAGACGGCGCTACACAGGCACCGTCAGCTGACACATTAGACAAGGGCACCCAAACGACTCATATAGACGATAGCTCCGCATCACAAACCATATCAGACGGCACCCGCGACGCTCCAGTACAAACGGAAACGCCAGCCCCTCCATCTCCAGACATCGCGACCCCCGTAGCAACGTACAAACACGCCGCAACCCAGACTCACTCGCGACACCCGCCATCCATAGAATCCTCCACCCAGACGTGCCAACTGGACACCTCTACGTATAGTCATACCGCAAGTCAGACGGTAAGAATGACGGATACAACCGCCGGATCGACGAGCGCCGGAGGCGCCGGATCGAATGAGGGCAGCGGTGCGGAAGATGTCAGGAGCTTGTTGCGAGAGCTGGTCGCGGCGCTCCGAGGGCCCGAGGCCAAGCCAGCGGCCAATGGCTGGAAACTATCGCACGTGGGTTACTTTAACCCGTATCTGGAGGAGTCCTTTGGTAAGGGTGACCACGTCACCATTGGTGCAGACGTGCACTGGAGAAATGTATACCTATTTGAGGATAGCATCCGAGTCCATGCAAAGGACCCGGCGCGACATGCAGTGATCCAACGTGACTTCGCCCAACTACTTCGGGGCGCAGCCCAGGCATGGTGGGCCGGCGAGATCCAACCAGATACCCGGCTACTGCTGTCACAGGACCTCGAGGCAGCGTTGAAGAAGACGGTCGACCGATTCAAGCCCCACACAGCCGATGCCCTCAACCAACTACGTCATCCGATGACCATCTTTTCGGAGACGCGTATACAGTCCGGCGAGTCTGTCCGTGACTGGGCCGGGGGCATTTTTAGACTATCGCGAGCCTCTGGCAATACCACTGAAAACCAGCATATGTCGCAGGTATACAATTTGCTCTGCCCCTCGCTTCGTAAGCTCGTCATCCGACCGTCGCCAGACATTCCAGTCGACGACTTCCTGAAGCTGTTGGACGAAAAGGCCAAGGCCCATCGCGCGGAGCTCTTGGACCTTCACGATCCCCTTCACACGGCGCAGACAGAGGCGAAGCCCAGTATCAACCGCATGTTGGCGGCCGGATTGGTCCCCGGTCAAGCCACTGATCACAGAGTCATCCCAACGCCAGCAGTGTACGCAGCGGATTTCCACGATGAACAGAACGAGGAACTGGAGACCCTGGACGACTGCGATCACGGTCCAGCGGACGACGCCTACTGGGGCAACCGTCGATTCCGTCAGCCTTTCAGGGCCGGACAGCAGTACGGACCAGGACAGCCATACCGAACGAGCCAGCAGTACCAAAATCGTGCTCGCGCCGATGGTCAATATTCGGGCAACTACCGCGGACAAGGACGTGGCAACTCTTACCGCGGCAGAGGCCAACAGGCGTATCGTGGGCAAGGTAATCGTGGACGCTTCCAGAATAGCTGGCGCGACACCAATTGGCGCGACGGAGGACGGCCCGTCCGCAGATGGCGGCGCTGGGTTAAAACTGGTCAGGCAGACGGTAGAGCTTATATCGATACTGAGATAGTTGACGCAGAGGACTCTTCAGCCGAGGCACGCTTGCTGGCTGACGGCTTTGTGATGGACGAGGAATATTTTGACGACGACACCGTCGAACTAGCTAATCAATCGCAATCGCTTACCTACTACTCTGTCGACGCGGACGGCGTCGCAAGCCTCGACCGGCGGACATGCTGGAAATGCCGCCAAGTCTTCGCATCTAGAAATAAGTGCATGCTACACGTGTATCAGAACAGCTGTAAACCTCAAGTCTGGGCAAGTAAATCAAACCACAAGCCACCGTCAGTGGAGGACGCTCCAGAGGAGCCGCGTGAGAAAGCACAAGCGGAAGCTGAGGCCGATGACTGGTTGTTGGTAGAGCATCCGATGGACACGGCAACGCCAGACTGCCAACAAACCCCGCCGTTGGACGCATCCAAAAGCCACGAGACCGCGCCGTCGGACAAATCCTCCGAAGACCAGGATTGGATTTTCTTCAGCCCCACCAGACGTATTAAGGCACAGCCACGCCCCGTGGACCCGGAACGCATGCGCACGGGATACTCATACACCAAGATAGGCGTTGCACTGGCCGGAGGAGACACGAAGGATACCGTATGTGTCGATACCGGAGCCTCGAATATAATGGTAGATGAGCAATGGCTACGCAACAGCGGCAAGCATTGCAGCTATCACACGCCCGACAAGCCCATCAAAGTCGGAGGCATCGGCGGCCCCATCCAACTATCAAAGAAGGCCACGTTCGATATACACGTCCCGGCGACACTTCCAACGGGCGAGAAGGTCGACGTTGAGATGACGGTCGAAGCATGGGTCAACCAGCGACTGGAACCGCGACTCCTCCTGGGAACGCCGTGGTTGGAAGCACACGGCATCGTCGTGGACGTCCCAGAGAGAAAGCTCATCATCGCTTCTGCAGGCGAAGCTACGGTACCCATTACGATCGAAAGACAGGGCAGCCCAATCCGGCGGAAAGTCACAGCGGCCAGAACCACCATCGTGCCGGCGGGCGAGACTGCACTCGTGCCCGCCTCCTACACAAATCTGCCGCGATGGACAGACCACGGAACGGAGCGGCAATACACCTTTATGGCTTCGGCTCAGGGAGCTGTCGACTCACTCCTAACGGCGACCACACCAATGGGAGTAGTCTTTCGCAATACATCCCAGAAACCGATTCGAATCCGTCGCAATTATAGATTGGGCACAATACAGGATTGCGAGACTGATGCCCAACGCCGAGCAAATTGGACGCGAGCAATTGAAGGTGACGCTGCATTCATCGGAAAAGAATTCGAAGTCACGGACGAGGTCCTCAGATATCTCACTCACACCAAGCCGGCCACGCATTCGCACGCCTGGACATCAGACGAGCAGCCACAAGAGAACACCTCGACCGACCCGTGGAGCCCAGCATACCCTAAAGATACAGGGCCGCAGAGACCAGAGGACGTACCCTTCAGGAAGACTCGGCACGGCGTGCACGTATCGGACGAGAATCCAGATTATACGGCCAAAAAGATAGCGGTCTTGGAGCAATACGACGTCTGGAGACCCAAAGGTATCATCCAAATGCCAGAGTCGGAGAAGATGAGAATAGACCTCGTCGATGGATGGCAGAGACAGAAGCTCCGCATTCGGCCATACCGACTCGGAATCGAAGACAGTAAGGTCCTGGATGAGACATTTGACCCGCTGCATGAGGCCAATAAGCTGGAATGGGTCAAGGAACCGACACCATTCGGCTGTCCAGTTTTCGTCGCATGGCGAAACATCCGAGGGGTACGGAAGGGCCGAGTGGTAGTCGATTTGAGAGGACTTAACGCAGTAGCCGTCCCAGATATTTATCCATTACCCACGCAAGAAGACATCATCGCAGACATAAGGGGCAAGAAGGTCATATCAGCATTTGACGCCGCATCCTTCTTTTACCAATTGCCGGTATACACAAAACACCGCAATAGGATGACCATCATTTCGGCAAGGGGAATGGAAATGCCCAACGTGGCATTGATGGGCTACACAAACAGTCCACCGTACGCTCAACGCTTCATGGACCAACGGCTACGTCCATTCCGGGCATTCTGTAGAGCCTACATAGACGATATCGTCATTTTCAGCGACTCAGAGGAACAACACATCGAACACCTCCACAAGGTCCTGAAGAGGTTCGAGGACATCGGTCTAGCCCTTAATCCAAAGAAATCATTCAGCGGATACTCATCAGTTAACTTGCTAGGCCTGCGAGTCGATGGACAGGGCACGCATATCACCATGGACCGAGTGTCAGCCATCCGCAAGATAGTTTTCCCCAAGACGCTCGGAGAACTTGAAACATACATCGGAATGGCAACTTGGCTGAGAAAATACATCCCCTGGTTCCAACAGAAAATCGCCCCTCTGCAGGAACGCAAGACCACAATGTTAAACGCCGCACGGACAGACGGCACAATCCCAGCCAACAACGCCACAGCGAGGAAGAAGTGGACGTCCAAAAAGAAATTCGATCCAACGGATGCCGAGAAGCAGAGTTTCGAGATAATCCAGAGCCACCTCACGTCGGAAGCGTATTTATCGCACTGGGATTGCACGAGACAAATATTCCTCAAGATAGACGCATCCGCCGAAAGAGGATTTGGCCTTATGGCTTTCCACCTGGCACACGACTGGTCCGACGGCCCTATACCGATAGACCAAGTACAGCCAGTCATCTTCCTGAGCAAAATTCTGACCAAGGCAGAAAGACGCTACCAGGCGACCGAACTTGAGGTAGCATGTCTGGTATGGGCGTGTAAGCAATTGAGACCTCAACTGCAATCGTCTCAAAAGCCTATCATAGTCCTGACGGATCACCGAGCCACGAGAGGAGTCGTCAAGCAGAAGAATATGACGACGACAGATATCGTCAAAATGAACCCGCGGCTGGTGAACGCATCGGTATACCTCAGCCAATACCGGCTGGACATCAGACATATCCCGGGGCGAGTAAACCTAGTGCCAGACGCATTATCCAGACTGCCGACGGCGAGTAACGCACAAGATAAAGACGAAGAGGCAAGCCACCGATCTTCTCTGGACGACATAGTGGACCAATTTGCCTACATCGCCAGCTACGCGGACATGGACGACGAATTCATCCAAAAAATCAAGCACGCGTACGCCGACGACAAACGAATCCAAAAGATCAAAAAGGCCCTGGAATCGAAGCCGTCCAAGGGATTCAGATTCGAGATGGATGACCGAGGACTCTTGTACCACACGCCGGGCAAAGGACAGAGGAAACTGGTCATTCCAGATGCTTGCGTCAAAGACATCTTTGCGGCGGCACACGACGACATACATCACTTCGGACTGGACCGCATGCGTCACGAATTGGACGGATTCACCATCCGCAGCCTCACCCGAAAGTTGCGACAATACTTGGACCACTGTCCAGAGTGCTTGGAAAACAAAACGGACAGGTCCAAGCCGCCGGGCAGCCTACAGCCAATTCCTACACCAGCCATGCCTTACTATATGATCACCATGGACTTCATAGTCGGATTGCCGAGGGTATCAGCAGCAAATACTCCCTGGCAGCTGGACGGAGTCGAATACTACGACGCCCTACTCACCACGACGTGCAAACACAGCAAAAAGACCATCTTGGTGCCGGGAAATCAGGAGTACACAGCAGAGCAATGGGCCGAGGCTTTGGCGCGCATGCTCATGATATGCGAATGGGGAATGCCCCGAATCATTATATCTGACAGAGATCCAAAGTTCCTATCCAACTTCTGGCAGACTCTGTTCACCAGAATGGGCACCAGACTACGTTTTTCCACAGCATATCACCCTCAGACGGACGGACAGTCAGAACGGAAGAATCAGGACGTGGAAATTGCAATTAGATATCACTGTACAGGCTCAGAAGTGCCATGGGTCGCAATCATAATTTCACTACAACACGCGCTGAACAACGCAAAGCAGGACACACTCGGAAGATCGCCCAACGAAGTGGTCCTGGGATTCAAGCCACTCAGCCCGCTATCCATCTTACAGGTCCCGGCACAAGCACCAGACTACGAGGTCATCCGACGGCTTCATCAGAAGGAGGCAGAAGCGGCCATAGACTTCGCGGCGGCGCACATGAAACTTCGATTTGACGAGAAGCACAGGCCGCTCGAATTCAACACAGGGGACGAAGTGTACCTAAGACTACATAAAGGCTACCACCTCCCAGGCAAGCCAGCACGCAAATGGTCGCAGCAACGCGTTGGACCCCTCACCGTGATGCGACGTATAGGCGAGGCAGCATACGAGTTAAATTTTCCAAGGCACTGGAAGGTCCACCGAACGGTCTCAGTGGCACAGCTGTTCCCAGCACCAAAGGGAGCGGACCCGTTCGGAAGACGGCGGCCCCAACCCGGTCAGGTATTCGTAGACGGCGACAGCGAGGAATGGCAGTCATACGAGATCGAACAACTGATGGCACGGCGAATCAATAAGAAAGGGCAAAGACCTATACTAGAATACTTGGTCAGATGGAAGGGTTATTCGGCCGCGGAGGACGAGTGGTACCCACGGGAAGTACTCATGCAGAATGCGGAGGAATTGGTCCAAAACTTCGACCACAAGAACAAGCTGACACTGGAAGAGCTGAAAGCTAGACCGGCAGACGCAGATAAAGGCAGCAAAGCAACGGATGAGCAGTTGCCAGCGGACGACTGGAAAATGGTCCAGGTGGTCCCCAAATCGAATATCCACATACCCCTGAACGCCGCCTAGAGCGACACGACCAAGAGGGACGTCGGTAAACTCATCCTCGGCAGACGCGTAAAGACAACGCGTCAACAGACCGCGTCGAGGAGACGCGTATGGCTCAGAGAAAAAGGGAAGTAACGCGACTACCCCGCACTTGTTTAATCCGAACCTACATACGCACTCCATCGTCAACCGCGCCGTTCTACCAACCCACATCCTCACATCACATCCATCTATCACATTCACTTTTCCATCAACACCACACGTCCATCTACCATATCCATCTCGCCACACCATCCCACACCCATAAATCCATCCAAGAAACACAGACGAATCAGCTACAGCGACCGCGCACAATTTTAAGCAGCCCGCGCAAGCATAATGCCGAGCACTAGATCTTCGGCAAGCAACTCCGGCCAACGGGCCACCGTTGCGCGCAAGACCAGCCTGAAGGACTTGCACAGATTCCCGGTCAACAAGTTCGACTTCGGAGGAAGCACAGACGTCCAATTCGAGGAGAATGAGAGACTGCAAGCCCTCATACAGCCGCAGATAGACCGCATCCCACGACCGGCTGAATGGCTCACGTTGCCAAAGAGCCACAAACGAAGGGCTCTTAAGCAAAGCAATAACCTCCGACAAGCTGAGACCCACCTGACGAACGCGACCACCGCTGAGGCCTTCTGGATCGACGTTCTCAAGATAGCACCACCGAAAGCGTGGATGGACACGACAAAAATCCTCGCCTACCTCGCACAAGCACGGCCATTTGACAAGCCAGCCAACAGCAAACCGTGGACAGCGGCCCGCACCTGGCTCGATGACGTTCTCCGGCTTGGACATCAATACGACTGGGCGGATGACGCCCCTATCAACCCGTCCTATATGGACGTCGAATTATTCGAAGCGGTTCGCATCATAGGCGACGCTACCGATGGTTTCGGCACGTACCCGAGAACCATAAAGCAGAAAATGGAGGCGGCCGGATTCGATTGGTATGTCGTCGATCCGACCAAAAGAATTATCCCGAGCTGCTGGACCCACTGGGCCAGCATTAACAACATAGAATACGCCAAAGCCGTCAGCGTAGACGCCATGAGGAAGCAATTGGACACCGAAGAGAACCAGCAGGCCCATCAAGAAGCCACAGCTACAGCGCACCAACCAACCCTCACCCAACAGCCCACCGTCCACATCCAAGAGCCACTTACAGTTCCCACCGTCCAACAAGCGCCCGCAGTCCCACAACAAGCCAAGACAGCACCAATGACCCCAGCCAAGCAGACCGCGCCAGTGACCCCAGCCAAACAGACCACTCAAGACGAACAACAGGAGTCAATGGTCGGTTCAACTGGACAATTCGAGCCAGAGATCACAGCAGGACCATCCAGCCACGGCAAGCAAATGGCGTCGGCGGGGCCATCCAACCACGGCATGCAGATGGCGGGTCAAAAGAGGCGTCGGGACAGAGGCGATTCGTGTGATGCCTATAGTAGCGACTCGGTGCAAGAGATAGGAAGTAGGATCCGAGAGAAGGAATACATCGTAGTCCCAGACGCGCCCACTCCACAGGACAAAGGCAAGGGCAAAGCAGTCAGGACCCACGAAGAGGACCAGGCAGCCAAGGATAACCAAGGACCCCAGGAAGCCAAACCTTGGATCAAGCCAAACATCAAGGCCGACGGAGCCTTCTCAGCAATCATGGCCAAGGACTTTACAGTCCAAAAGACGCGCTTAGATAAAGTGGTCATCAAGAAGCCAAAGTCTATTTCCACGTCCGCCGCAGAACTATGGAGAACTACCGACCAGAATCTACACAACCTCGCCGATAACCAAGCGATTATGCACGACGCAATTGTCGAAGAAACCCAGCAATTCGTCGGAAAAGTCCTAAAGGACGCCCTAGTAGACGGGCCCATTGAAGCCCGCATCCGACAGATTATCGGGGAAGCGCTCGCGAAGGCAAGCAAGCGCTTGCAAAAGCAGGTGGACGAGCGAGTAAAGGCAATTTGCATACAGCTGGTTGGTCAGATCAGGGAGGAGATCGAAGACCGGGACGACAGAATCATGCAGGCGCTTACAGCCAACGACGAGCGCTTCAATCAGATCGAGAACCAGCTCGACGATATGGACAGCCGCATCGACGAGAACAAAAAGACGGCAGGAGATGCCAGCGCTGACGACCAGCAGCATGAAGATGCGGCCAAAGAGCCGGCAGAACCCGCAGAGACAGCGGCTACGTTTAAGCCACTCTGGTAGAAGGGTAACGAAGAGAGGATAAGGAATATGATCGAGGACGATCAAAATTTCGGGGGGGGGCAGTTGTTACACGCCAAGAAGGGCGTTCCACTATGGCTATTGCTGCAGTCGCTACACCTGCCAGACGGACCGGTTTACCGGCTCCGTCAGCCGACCTTGCTTTTTGGCGGCCTCTTACAGCCGACACGCGTCCGGTCGCTTTGTCATCATTAGTCATCCAAATATCCGCGTATAAATACGCCGCCTTCGTAGCTAGCTAATTTCCAATAAACCAAGCTTCTTACAACACGTTTTTCTCGTCCTTTGGACGTGACAACCCACCTCCGCTGGTTGAGGCGGGTGTCCCCGCTCTCACTGGTCATCTACACAGACGGCTCTCTGGACAAGTCGGCTGGTTGGGGCTGGGTGGCTTTCAGGGATGGCAAAAGAGTGGCGGCAGCCCATGGCGCGCTGCACGATGCCGAAGTGTTCGACGCGGAGGCCAAGGCAGCTAGCATGGCCGCCATCTGGGCAGCAGGGTGGCCCCTGAGAAACCCTCAAGCCAAGGTACACTTCTGCCTGGATAACACCTCGGTGCTCCGGCTGCTCCTGGGGCACCCAGCAGACAGCTCACAACGCTGCTTTCTGGATTTCCAGAAGGCAGTCCAAAAGATAGGCCCAGACAAGGTCACCACACAATGGTCACCCAGACACATGGGGATCCCAGGGAATGAAGCGGCGGATGCAGAAGCTGCCAAGTCATCCTCACAACCCCCTCTGCCTCCTTCACCGGCAGACCCGCTACCCACGCTGGCGGCACTGCGGAGGAGGAATAAGGAGGCGCGACAAATTTTGACTACGGAATGGTGGTCAGAAAATGTCCCTGACTCGTACAAGGAGTGGGACTTAGTAGCTACCAAGCGGCCCCAGGAGCTGCAACTACCGAGGCACACACTACACCGCCTGCTGGCGGAGAGGTCGGGACACGGGGATTTCGCGAAATACCATCGTAGATTTGGCCACCCGCCGGAAACGATCAAGCTCTGCGACTGCGGGGAGGAGATAGATGCAGGCCACTTTGCGGCATGCCCCATCTTACGCACGCTCACGCCATGGGGGCTTGGACTTCAAGCCGTTAGGAAGAAATTCTTGGGCATGGATGCCCACATCCAGTATGTGAAGTTCCTGAAGCTCAGCCGGATCGCTGGGTAGGGACCATGTAAACTTAGCAAGCTCAACAAGGACCGCGCGGTGGCACGGCACGAAGGCAGGATAGAATAGGTGTTCAGTGGGAGGTGCGAGGGGAGGATTTCCTATGTGTCTTTCTTATGTCTAACTCCCGCCCCTGCGGCACGCTTGGCCCGTGCTGCCGTCTACGATAGTCTAGATAGGCTCTGCTCCCTGCGGGGCTGCGCCCCGCATAGCCCTGACGTTAATACAAAACAAACAAACAATTGGAAATCGGTGGATTATGTAACTAAGGAATTTGGCCGTCTTGGCATTCCCTCCGCTTGGGAGACTCCACGCAGGTACGGATCATTTTAGTCACACATCTTTGTCCTAGCTATGTATGCAATTTCATTGCCAGATGCTACTACGAGCTGCATGCTGGTTATGATGCTTCCCCCGACAGGACGATCAACTGTTTTGTAGTGGCTCGGAGGCAATGTAGCGGTCGATACGGAAGAGCCTCGGGGGTGAATGCCGGTACTGTTCCGTACTGCTTATATATTTACTGAGTATATGTATGTATCGGAAGCCCTTTACAACGATTTCCTTACTGTACTTCGTACAAAGTACCTGTAACTATCTCATACCTAGAGGATCTCTCTTCGGAGTTGGACGGAATCCATCAAAGATCGAGGAACGACGTCACTCAACTCCAAAACGAGTATCTACCCACCTTTGCCGATTACAACTTCAAGTTCCGAGCACCTACTCGCTGCAGCGGACCATCTTCGAGTTTTGATTATATTTCCTACCCGATTTCTGTACATCAAGTCGCCAAAATGTTCTGGAGCAGAGGTCCAGACAAGAAGAAGCCCGAAGATCAAGCCCCGCAAGCGCCCGCAGCTAACCCGGCACCACGCAAAGACGTGGGAGAATTCAATCCGGATAAGCTGCCGCCGCCGCGCCAGCTTCCCAAGAATCTGCAAACGATCATCGAGAAATCCGATAAGGACGAGAGCTTTTTCGACGGCGTTGTAGATGGATCGTTCGTTTGCGCCCTCCCCTCTTCCCCCCACCTCGCCGTAGCGTGCCGGTAAAGTATGTTGGTTCGTTGACAAGTTGCTGTTGTTTGCCAGTGTCCCCGATTCGACCGAGTCTAATGTGCGATATGCCGCCTACGCTAATCGGCTGCGGACGATCATGCTCTCTGCTCATCGCTACGTGGCTTATACTTCCGACGTAGGCGAGTCATTTCGACCCGTAGCTCATCCGTGGCTGGTAAGGGGCGCATACGGTGTTTCGTGGGCATATATCTTGGGAGACGTGTCATACGAGGGCTACAAGGCCTATTGGCAAAATCAACGAGTCTTAAACCCCCAGCTGGAGCTGTCACCAAGGCAACAGCAGGCAACGGGCTTGTCCTCGCTGGCATCAGTTGACACTACACCCGGAGTCGTGCCACCCCTTGAAGATTACCGCACGGTTATGGTGCAACGAGGAATATTCCAGAGCATTGCGAGTATGGGTCTGCCTGCCTTTACCATTCATAGCGTCGTCCGATATTCCGGGCGGGCCATGAAAGACGTCAAGAACAAAACCTTGAGAATATGGGGTCCGATTGGTCTTGGTTTGGCTGTAGTGCCTTTCCTACCAAGGCTCTTTGATCAGCCTGTCGAGAACGCGGTTGAGTGGACATTCCACAGGGGCTTCGCCTGGTACGGTGGTGATGCTTACGTAGGCGGCGCCCCTGCCACCGGACGCGAGGCAACTTTACATCAGCGACCCAGGAAGGATCAAAAAGAGAAAGAATTATAAACGCGACGAGAATACGACCAGCGTGGCGTTCACGGAGTTTCCTTGGCCCGCGGAGTTGGGGTTGGAGTTGGAGTTGCTTTCTTGTTCGATATCGTCACCTCCCCATTCAATACAAGTCTTAACGAACCAACTTCTGTTCAATAATCTAATGGTTTCAAACCTCCTTTTATAACGCCAGCTATACAGGATG
Organism: Xylariaceae sp. X802; assembly: GCA_028637635.1. Lineage (NCBI taxonomy): Eukaryota > Fungi > Ascomycota > Sordariomycetes > Xylariales > Xylariaceae > Xylariaceae sp. X802. The sequence continues at coordinate 69,269 of JAJFDH010000011.1, read as the reverse complement.
TGAATATATCGTCCGCTCGTGATCGCCCTGATTCACCCGGGTTGGGTATTCGCTTTCTCAAAATACAAATATCAAAGACCAGTAAACGCCAGCTCTAATGTGATCCGTATCCTCAGTGTCGCCTCCGTATAATACCAGTAGTACCCTTTACAGCTGAATCAGATCTGGAGGTGGTCCAATGCCTCGCATTAAGACGATCGTATTCCCGCTAGCCAGCGCGGAACCAGTCTTCTCGTTAAACTCCAAAACTCTACCCCCTTCCACATGGAATACCCGTATTTTATCCCTCTCATCCGATGACTGATTATTTACGTTCTCGACCTGTAGGCTCTTGGCCGCAGCGTCAAGGACCCGTCCGATTACCCAATCCGTCGAGTAGAAGAACTCGCCCTTATATGTCTTCGCCCTTGTAGTCTCCGCCTCAGCCTCCACATGTAAATAAACCCGCTTCTCCGGGGCCAGTTTCGCGTCGCCTTTGGCCGTCTTCTTCAAATTGTTCACGGCGATCAACCGGGAGGTGGTAGATGTCGGTTTCGCCTTAGGAACTGCCCGGCTCGCCTGCTCCCTTTTGGCGTTACCCCATGCGCGCAACTTCGCTAGCGCGGACATCGTCTGCTCAGCGACATCGCGAGGGCGCGCGCCGACGGGGACTTTGTTTTTGCAGTCGTGCTCCTCCCGTAATCGGTGCTTGAGGCAGTAGTCGTGGTTGCAATCTGCGCAGTGGACGCCGGGGACGAGAGATGTTCCGATCGTGGTCTTGCAGTTGGCGGCGGCGCAGGGCTTTTGGGAGACGTAGTCGCGCATTTGCTTGCCTTCGCCGGCGGCGGGGCGCTCTAGTTGTGCCAGGCGCCGCCGCTCGGCCCAGGCACCTTTGTTCTCGCAGCGGTGGCCATCTTCGGTCCGGTGGTCGAGGCAGAAGGTTTTCCTGCAGCTCTGGCAGAAGAAAGGTAGGAAGTCAAGCTGGTTGCAGTAGGGGAGTTCGCAGTGTTTGCCAACGAGTGTGGCGTCGATGTCCTTGCCCATCTTGACGTAGCTCGTGTCCGAGGTGTCGGGAGTAGTAAGTGACGGAGAGGCCATCCTGTCTACGGTGCATGCAGAGGGCTCTCTTTATAAAGGGTGGAATGTCCGCTACAATCAGCAAAAGGGAGCAGGCAGCTGATCGACTTGTAACCTTATCTGCCTACTTCATGGGCGCGAGATGACCAAGGCTTCGATGATTACGTACTTCGTATGTACCTACAACTTGGAACCTGGCATGCGGAACAATCTGGAAGCAGCCGGTGACCGGCTTAGATGGTCGCGGGAGTTGTCGGACGAGCAGGGATTCTGGGCTGAATCCCAGCAGCCTGGAATCCCCTGAGCGTCACTGCCTACACTAGTTTTCAGGTGGGGCGTGCCACGAGTAATATCTTACCGGTAGGTTAGCAAACTTATATGTCCAAGCTTACCTAGGTTTACTGCCTAGGTGCCTAACTTGGTCACTAAGCCGACTTTACAGTGCCAAAGTCAGATCGTGTCCTTACCCCCTATAGTTAGCGCATTCCTGGCGTACGTAAATCTTCTCCGCAGCTAATACGTTTCCGGAGCAATTAAAGAAGTGGATCTCGGATCACGGGACTTCGCGTTTCCATGACGCCTCTAATAAGTTCACCTACTCAGTGACCACATCCCTTCAGGACACTGGAAATCGCAAAATGGCATTGCCCGACTTATACCGACTTCCACATTGATATCGCTTGACAATGCCTCCCTATGTACCGCGCAAGCGGCTATTGCCACAGAATGGCGACGGAGACACCGTGAAGCAGTCGGGCAAGTCGAATGTTGCAAGAATTCCAGAGACCCAAGTCCCTGCCAGAAAATCCACGCTTTGGGATGATTTAGATTCCGCGCCAAAGAGAGGATCAGCTGAAAGAACCAGGGCCGCAATACAGAAAATGCAAGAGGATGAAGATGAGAGCACCTCGCTAAGTTCGTTGTCTGATACTCAATTCGAGGATGTCCCTGCTGCCAAACGTCAGAAAACCGGCCACGAAGTCGGTGAATCTGACGATGACGACGACGAGGATGTAGAATTTGAAGATGTTCCGTCTCACAATGAACAGCAAGCTCATCCAGAGCCGGACCTCGAGCTAGGCGATCTGGAGTTCACGCTATACCAAGACAGTCGGGATATGCCCTTGACTAGTGAGCTTGGTAAGAAAGGTCCCTCGAAGAAGGATAAAGCAATTCGTATTGCAACTCATTGCATGCATGTTCAATTCCTTCTTTGGCACAATGCGATACGGAATTCGTGGCTATGTGACGATGAAGTCCAAGCCATAATGTTATCTCACCTATCCCCCCGGTTATGGGGAGAGGTCGATCGCTGGAAACGCAGCAGCGGACTAGAGCACTTAGGAGAGGCTTCAGAGAATAGGCCCAAGGCTAGGACTGATACGAAAGCAAAAGGGAAAGGAAAAGCGAAGCAAAAGTCTTCGCGGCCAACTGGAGATTGGAGTGAGGCAGCTAATCGACTAGAAAAAGGCGTCCCAGATATGAGTCATGGTGATCCTTTATTCAAGTTGATAAAGTGCCTGTTAGCCTGGTGGAAGCAGAGGTTCCGTATAACGGCCCCCGGTCTCCGCAAATGGGGCTACATGAATGTAAGGAGGCTTGCCAACTTGAGATCCAAATTCGAAAAGGAAGATCACGATCCAGAGAGGTTTGGTGAGCGAATCGTCAATATTGAGCAATTCCGTCAACTAGCTCTGGACTGTGCCGGTAGCCGGGACGTTGGAGCACAACTTTTCACCGCGCTTTTGCGGGGGCTGGGTCTCGACGCGCGCAGTAAGTACCTAACCCAAGACTCTTTTTGTTTTTATAGCCATCAAGGCATGTGGATCACCTTCTCTCGGGATTATAGTTTAGGGGTCCCTCTGTACCCTAGAACCGCGGCACTTCGTTTTTGAAACTGACTCATGATATCTAAGTGGTTGCGAATCTTCAGCCCTTGGGATTCAGCTGGAGTAAAGCGGAAGAGGCAGCGGAGGAGATGGAACAACCGGCTGAAGACAACGAAGCGGCCCAGTCTGAAACAAAAGCGAAAGTGACCAAGAAGAAAAGGCCACCAATAAAACCGACCAGGCGTCAGACGAGAAAATCCGATAGAGAAGCCCTCAAAATAGACCTAGATGACTCTGACGAATATGCGGAACCGCTCGACGAAAGCGAGGATAATTCCTCTGTGGCGGATGTGACAGAGAACTCTCGTCCGAAACATCCCAAGTCGAAACTCTATGATAAGGACTTAGAGTTCCCTCACTATTGGACAGAAGTCTTATCTCCCATAACGGATAAATACACTGCAGTCGATCCTCTCGTCAAGTCCATTGTTGGTACGAATCGGGAATTGATTGAACCTCTAGAGCCACGGGGGGTTAAGGCAGACAAGGCGAAACAGGTAATGGCTTACTGCGTCGGGTTCTCGCAAGATGGTACCGCAAAAGATGTGACTGTTCGCTACCTGAAGAAACAGATCTTTCCAGGCAAGACGAAAGGAGTTCGGATACCAGAAGAAAAGGTCCCAATATATAACAAACATGGGAAAGTCCGGCGGTATGACCAGTTTGACTGGTTTAAATCCGTCATTCGAGGGTACACCAGAGGTGACAAGAAGCATCCCATTACGGACGTTGATGAGATAGAGGAATCAACCGATTTAAAACCTATGCAGCCCGAGAAGAAGGAAGTCAAAGAAGGCGAAGAGACCTTGCAATACTACAAGACATCGAAGGAGTATGTTTTGCGGCGGCATCTGAAGAGGGAAGAAGCGCTACCCCCCGACGCGATTCCGGTCAAAGTGTTTCGCAATAAGGGCAAGGGCGGCAAGGTCGAGGAGGAAGATGTCTATCTCAGGAAAGACGTTGCATTGGTAAAAAGTGCCGAAACATGGCACAAACAAGGCCGTGCCCCCATCGACGGCGCCGAACCGTTGAAGCATGCACCATACCGAGCGGCTACAACTAACCGGCGCCGAGAGATTGCCGAAATCGAGGCTTCGACGGGTCAGAAGGTATTACAGCCACTTTATAGCTTCGATCAGACCGACTGGATTATCCCTGATCCCATCAAAGATGGTGTCATTCCGAAGAATGAATATGGGTACGTATAATTGGTTGTGCGCCGAAGTGAACCTCTACTAACAGGATGCAGAAACATTGATATGTTCGCCGAGCACATGTGCCCAGAAGGTAAGTTTCCCTAGCCACCAATCCAATCCGCCGTAGCTGAGTGTAGCAGGTGCTATACACGTCCCGTATCGTGGGACGGTACGCGTATGCAAACGACTTGAAATCGATTATGCTGAAGCAGTTGTCGGATTCGAATTCGGCCATCGCATGGCCGTACCTGTTATTCAGGGAGTTGTGATTGCCCAAGAAAACTATGAGCGTCTTATAGAGGAACTAGAGAAAGACGAAGCTGAGCGAGCGAGAAAGGAAGATGAGAAACGTAGAAAAGCTGCGCTGGGTGCTTGGCGAAAGTTCCTTATTGGGCTGCGGGTTGCGGATCGAATACATGAAAACTATAGCCACTTAGACCGGCCTGCTGATGCTTCCACCCACGACCATGACAACCATAGAGGAACCAATATCGACCCACATGATGAAGAGATGGGTGGCGGCTTTTTGCCGGAGGGTTACGAGGAGGAACAAGCCGGAAACGAAGAGCCACGCCAAACCTCAAGCTTCTTTGCTAAGTCTCAAGTTTATGATGAAGAGGACGAGGGCGAAGACCCCTTTCATGTGGAATACCATGGCCATGCTATAGGTGGTGAGTCCGGGCAGAAACAGACGATCAATTCTGACGTTGAGTCGGATTTGGAACCCGAACCCGAACCAGAAACTGTCCCGGCCAAGCAGAGACCAAAGAAGGCCGTCCCCAAAGCCAAGCCGAAACCGAAACCGAAACCGAAACGGTCTACTCGGCGGCGAACGAGAAGAAAACCAATTGAGTCATCTGATGACGACGAAGACGACGATTTAATGATGTCTGACTATGACGACGACGATTGAGCTAGGAATACCATACTGTGCTCCCTATTCTTCATAGAGGTCGGCATAGCAACTGAAACCTCTTCGCTATATACTGCATTCAGCTTAAAGATTCTTATCGTATAGAATGAAAAGCTCGGACATTCGTAGTCCCATTCACTGTGCCACTTAATGGGACAAGGACAATGGGACAGCGTTGTCGTTCGTGTTAGTGAATGGGTAGTAGCGTGGTAGGCCATCAAGTGAATGGTTAAGGTATTGATAACGTAACATCAATGCACTGAATTCCATTGGGGAGGCCATTCGTGGTCCGAGCATTCACTTTCGAGCATTCACTTTTTCCTTCGTTATTTCCTCGGGTAAATTGTATTCATTCCTGGACCAGTTCTGCTCCCGAGATATATAAACTCCCGTTGTTCTTCTCCCTCCCTCCAAGTTGCCTTCTCTCTTCACAACTCATCACTGAAACTCAGAAGTTTGTTACCTTCGCCATCGCCTCCAACCTGTTACCGGTTATTGCCTTACAACTTTGTTTCTACCTACATATCCTACACGAATCGCAAAGATGGTTTCAGGAAACTCAGCCCCCGACGCTAGGTACGCATCTCTATTCCAACTGTCGAAGCACCATATTGACATGTGATAGTTCCCCCGGCAAAGTTTTGACGATCCGACTCCCCTCAGGGGAGGAATACTATATCCATTCAGCCATCCTGGGCCATGTCTCGGCCTACTTCCACAGCATATTCGTGGAAGATAGGCCAGAGCATCGGGATGTGGCATTCCGCCCCGCCAGGGCCACGAAAGATTCGATGGCCCTTTACGTGGGCTGGGTGTATGCCCAGAGTAACGACGGTAACTGGCTGCACAAGCGGGAGCCGACAACTCAACAATTCCTGGATACCTGGCTCCTTGCGGATGACCTCATGACACGGGGACTCCAGCAGGATGTCCAGCAAGCCATGGTAGAAAGAATCGATACGTTCTGTATCACAACGTTTGCAGAATACTGGGACAAAGTACAACAATACCCAAACTTCTTGATATTCCTCCTTCGGTTAACATACGAATGGATCAAAGAGAGCGGGGACTCTCGAACAGCTATAGAGTGTCTACCGAGGGAGGCTCTCGAGATGGTACTACCATAGACTTCGCGTGTCTTCCGGGATCGACATCACTTCGGCAGCCCTTGCGGGCCTTTCTTAACTAAATATTGCGGCATGATAGACAGATCACTCCTAGAGTGAACGGCGAATAAAGAATTCTTTCTACTTTGATCTCACCCGCTGCTCTTCATACGTGTTGTTCCATTTACAATGACCGCCAGCTTGTAACGACTTCGTTTTTATTTTGAACGTCAACTTCGGCGACTTTACTAACTAAAGCTTCGAGCTAGAAAGCCAGGACGGGTTTTTGTCTTGAGTTGAGTAAGTCTTATAGTAGTCATCTCACGATACGTGATTAGCAGAAGTTTCCTTGGACCAAACACGCGTATAAGAAACGTGACTGATGCCGAGGAGCTTTGAGAATGTACTTCTATAGGCCATTTATGGCGATTCTATCTTCATACTATGCATGAGAAACTAGACCATCGCATCCCTGGGTCAGCAATACAAACCAGAACCTATGAATGCCGCACGGGTTCCTACCGACTCCCCACCGTCAAAACTCGTTGGCTCTCAGAGGTATATCACATGAGAGTATCACATGAGAGTCTGTGGTACCAAACTGGAACTCAACGGCAGCTCAATATCAACGAGCCAAGGCGGGTGTACGGGGAGTTCATCAGTGATTCCCTCCACTGCGGCATTGACGAACAGAGTGTGCACGCCTGGCTCAAGAGGGCGTGCATCGCCAGCACAATGACTCGTAGCACGATATTCTTGTTCGATGTACCATTCGGCTCGACATCGCTTCTCAGCTTTCGATTCCGGCGTATCGAACCTAGTTCCCGTGATGTTGGACAACTTGTCAATGACCACGGATCGTTCGTTATCAATATCCGTAAAATGGGATGGACTCTCAATAATCCTGTCCCGCCAGGCTACGAATTTCGCGCCCCAGCCCTCGTGGATATGCCCGAAGCAATGAAGTCGCGGTCGCGCCCTCGCAATGGCGCCGAAGAGGTGCGGACACCCGGCTCTTTCTGAACTTGCCATGTCCATGATCCCGTGTGGTGGGCCGTGGGTGATGACGACGTCGACGTCTTTCCCGATGGCGAATTGGTGTTGGGATTCGGGGTGATATTGGAAGGCATTGTTGTTTTTCGAAGGGGTGTAGGGACTAGCGTAAACGGTCATTAATGCGCCATTCGGTAGGGAGAATGAGTGGGTTCCTTCATCGAGGAGATGGATATTAGGCGCTTCGTCGAAGAGCCTTCTTGCTTCGCCGTACTCTCCGTACTCTTTCCGGACGAGATCCGGATCCAGTGGCTCGGCGGCTTCGTCTAGCATCCTTCGGAAGGCTGGCGTGTCCAGAGTGAAGTCATGGTTCCCTGCTATTACTAATTTCAGAGGGGCGTCTAAGTCCTGCAGGAGTTGTAGTGTTTGGCGATACTCATTGAGTTTAGATCCGTCGGTTAAATCGCCGCAATGGATCACCACGTCTGCCTTGATATTTGGCTTGGGATTGAAAGAGCTGGCGTGCGTGTCGGAAATGATTAAGAACCGGGTTTTGACACTCATGGTAAGGATATCTTGATGTTTGATGCTATCGGAACAGTGCTGAAACTTGGTTGTATGTTGTGTTGCGGTTGGTGCGGGCAGAGCGATCTTGTGTATAAATAGATTTTGCATTGATCGAGAATGAGAGAATCAAACTAGACCTTGGGGAGAGTCTATCAGGCTGTTTTCCATCTGCCAGGTAGAGTTATGCCGAGGTAGCTCCTCTCAATAGCCCTCTCTTATACGTCGTGTTATATGTACATGCGCAGTTTAAATATCGGTTCGATTATAGTAGGTATGTTAAAGGTTTGGGGAGTTGTGAGTCGTGATCTTGTGCAAGACAACTTCCTACAATGACAAGATTAACAGCCCAAAGAATCTAAGGCGATAACGTTTCCGAGTGTAACTACAGACCTCAATTTCGGGCGGAAGCACTGCTACGTTGGGCAGGTTCTTTTTGTCTGAGCCGAATGTCCAGGCTCTGGAGCAGACGCCGCACGGGGAAAGTCTAACCGCTATGTTCAGTTGTAGCAGGTATAAGTCGTCGTATGCTTATACCGTGGGCACGCCGAGGCCGTGACCACATTGTGACAAGGCACTGAATTGGAATCGAAAGTTCGATCAGATCGGCATTTCTCATTGAGAAGAAAGTGTACGGAGACGATGGATACCTGCTATCCTGCCTGGTCTGCGTGTCTATGCCGTGTCAAATCCCATGCGCCGCCAGCTCCCAATGCCTTAGTTTTTTAAGTTACATCCATAATGTATACGCGACGGGGGTTATATAAAAAGAGCTCCGATTCGCCATGTTCATGCCGAGACGCTATGCTCTACCGAATGCGGAGAAAAATGATGAATAAAAAGGAATGCTCGCGTTGACTGTCTTTTATACGCTGATTCATACCGTAATCAGGTCTCGGCCAACTTATTAGGATGTAAGGCGACTACCAATGCCGTCAGACGGTCTATTTTGGCCGACAAATCCGCAATACGGGCTTCAACGTCTGCGGGTGTGTCGGTGGTATCGCCCTTGGCAAAACCCTGTCGTTTCGATTTGTTACCCATCTCTATGCTGTCTGGCCGCGGCGAGGACGGCGGTGGCCCGTAAGGATGAAGTCCGGAAGATGCTGAGACACCATGCTCTGGAGAACATTGTTTGTGTCCACGAAAGTCTTCGGTCCTGCCCCCACTAATCTTGCCGGCAACCCATTCGTACACCTGGATCAATGCGACAATCGGGGCATGCGTTGCTCGTAGGAGCACAATGCGACCATGGCGAAGTTTATCACCGGATGTGAATAGGCGAAGTGGGCGAAAGATGATGAGCGCTAGGAGGTTGAACGGTGCTATCTGAGGTTAGCATGATATAACCATCATAGTATGCATGGTGTCACTCACGGTAGAAGTGTGTGAGTCTGTTGCTGGTTGATGCTTCGAGAACATATACTGAATAGATGTAGAGATACTCTTCCTTCGCGTGGGTAGTGACTCTACTGAAACTGTTGCTGAGTATACCAGTCAACGAGCCTGTGAGTAGGATACATGACAAGATCACGAGTATGAACATTAGCGGAGGACCTGCGACATTTAGATTAGCGTAATTTGAAAGTCCGACATGTTCCTTCTTACCGAATATTGGGTCGATCTCGTACATTGTATCGAAGCCAACAAAGCTGGCGCCGAAAAAGATCTTGGTGACAATCATGGCCATACTTTGAAAAGAAAAGGTTTCTCTCCCAACGAGGGTAAATGTGGTGAGGAATCCGAGATATACCACGGCCACTTCGGCGAAGATGTTAGTAATAATACTACTTTGTTGGAGCCTAAGAGGTCGCTGGCGCTTTGCGGGTCTCCTAGGAAACCGATCCAACCAGAGCTAGGAACAATCGCTCTCATTTGTTTGTGACTCACCGAGTACCATGAACTTTAAGAAATCCAATCCCATTGCTTTGAGGCAAGGAATTAGAGTACCCCAATATGGTGACAGACTGAGGATGGAGAAAACTCGAGGTACCATGAATAGGGCTTCCAGGGCCAGAACATCAAAACTTATATCGACTAGCCGGTAGTCTTCCCGATATAGCCCGATGCACCCTGTGAGCGAGCGTTAGTTGGTTCTCAAGTCCGTTGATCGAACCAAATGTTGACAGGGAAACTCACTTAGGATGAAGTAGACTATGCCAATTGCCATCATGATCATATCAAACGCATTCCACACATCGGCTGCATAAAAAACCGACCCGGCATCCATATACTCGCTCACCTCGTCGTAGAAAAAGGCCGCAAACCATATGTATAACATAATCTCTAGAGGAGTAACAGTATGACGATTCTGTTCAATCAAAACACCGTAATATAAGAAGAGAAAGCCACAAAAGAAAGCGACTTCGTAGGCCCTGAGATATTTGGGGACGCGAAGGCGTGAAAAGGGATCGGCCGTACGATGATTGTAGAATCGAGGTTTCTTAACAGATGTGGCGGCGAGTCGATCCCAGAATATGATCTCACCGTTCCAGATACCGGTAATGATTTTTTGCACTACATGCTGGCTGAGGAACCGCTTAGCATCAGCAACGGCAGCGATCTCTAAAGCATTGAGGTGGATGAAAGGGAGCGTCGGGTCATCTTCCTCCAAACTGGTCGCATGTCGGCTCATAGTAAGCTTCGAGACAGATTCGAACAACTCAGAGCGTCGATGAGGGCCGCTCAAGTACTCCGACCAGTGAGCGGGTTCCGACGTACTGGCGGCTCTTCCAAGGAGCGCGGTCCTCTCATGATGCTCGCCTTGAACTGCAACTTCCTCATCCGCGGATGCACTACGACCATAGTGAGGACCGGGGATTTCGTAGAGACAGAACTCAACGGCTTCCCGTTCTGATAAGTGAGTTAAAAACCTCCACGCAACAATCTCGCAGGCACTGGCTCTAGCACTGCTTAATCCTCTACTGTCGGACATAGCCCCGTAGTGCCACTTGAGAGCCCTGGTTGATTAAGAAGTCAGTGCTCGAGTGATCGCGGTACACTTTGGCGCGAACCCAGTACGTGATCGCTAAGAGATCGCATAAAGAGATGGCGACCTACAGTAATGCATTGACAATGGCAGGATTTGTTACGTGGATACACATATGGTCGACGAGGCTATGAAGTGCATCACCCGCCGAAGTAGTCCGGAGCTGTTCGAAGGTTGCGGGCATGTAAATGACTGCAGTGATGTAACTAGGACTCTACTGTCAACCCCACGAGGATCTCTGGGAGAATGACAAGAGCGCGAACACATACGCGGACATCTTCTTGACGACATCACGGAAAGCATCGTCATGAGCGATATCTGGCAGCTTCGCATTGCCATACTCTGTGGGGAAACGCGGAGAGGGCAGCTCGTCCTGCATGCTGTCCATGTTGCGCAACCTAACGCGAATAGGGTTTGGCATCGTTACGGGAACAAAAAGTGATGATGATGAAAATTCCCGAACGCCTATGCTAAACTGGGTACGCACGTGCCCCGGAACGGCGAGAGGAATCAGATCTGGAAACCCTCAGCCGTGGCAACACTGGCCCCTTTTGTTATGCGTCAGGCAGAGAACAAGAAGCGGCTGAAGATGCATTGTTCATGGCATACCCAAAGAGAAGCTAGTTCATAGGATCGACATCTGCTGGTGGCGGCATGAGTAGTAACTTTTACTTGTGTAGCCCCTTTTCGATCTGGGTGGCGTCACCTTGCTAGCCACATTAGATAGTTTCAGGCACCACTTGTGGCGGTGCTACTCGAGTTGACGTGGCGGCATTTGTTTCGACCCGAGACTTGGAATTCGCACATACCATTACGTAACTAAGATAGTGGATAGGTAGTTAACAGGATATCTAGATACGCTACACCAATTCCTAGATAGTCGAATATCCCATGTATGTATGTAACGTATATAGCAGCTGGGCATCTCCGGCTGACGATAAGAACTCCGCCGAAACAATTCCTCGGCATGTTTCAACACTCGACGACTCACCTTGGGATTCCACACTATATAATGACTTCCGACAAGCCAATGTTCAGGCCGCGACCGGGATGGCGCCCTTTTCTCTAAACCTAAACTCCGGTATCACTCATCAGCGAAGGCATACCTCCGTAGGACATACGGTGTATCGCAGCGTCCAGAAGGTTTGCTCTGTGTAAGCGCCCTTGATGCGGGACAAGATCCTGCATACACAAAACTTGCTCCCGTTTCACGGCCAATTGCCCGAGGCTTAGACTCGTCGAAAAGGGTTCAAGCTTGCTTTGGCATACATCGCCGAGTCCACATACCCACCGTCAACACCCAACAACTCGTGGGCTAGCATCGATTAAAGCTGGCCCATCGCGCCCATGTAGACTGCAGACTCCAGCTATAAAACCACAGAGAGACTTCCACTACCAAGCTCATGACACTCGATTGCGTTCGAAATTGGCCAACAAGCGCTGGAAACCAAATATAATCTTTCCAGTAAAGTCATTCACCATGGGCGCTGGGTTGCATCAGGTGAGGCTATAGATCCATGCTAAACGAGCGAGCACAAGGTGTGCGTGAGTAAGACATGCAGCTTTGTCCCTCAGGCCCGACCCCTACATATATCGGCGCCTATACTACGCATCTATCCCGTACAGTAAAGGTGTGTCGAAGTCGAAACGAGTTGCGCGATCCCACTCTCGAGTTGCTGGGCTTCGATAGCAGCACCTTCGCCACAAGAATGACATCAAGTTCTGATCTCACTCGCCGGCTGAATCGAAAGGTGGTTGGAAAAAAGGCAGAGCTAGAAAAAGCGAGGTAGCGAAGCGCAGAGGTGTGGCTGTACCTATAGCATCACATGCTGACTATCTCTCGTGCAGAGGGATAATTGGCTCAAGGACGTCTAAAAAAAGAGGGCAGTCCAGATACAGTATAGATCCCGTTTATTCCCCGAGATACCAAGTCTCGCCAGCACTGATCTCGTAATGAACACGATGGGCTATAACGACAGGCAGGAGATCCGCCGGTAGTAGGTAGACGGGGGCGTGCCCATCTATTGTGCTCACACAAGTTAACAGAACCAAGACCCTGTTCGCCGTCGTTTTCGCTATGGAAATGAAAGAGGCAGAACCGGACGAGAAAGAGAACAATAGCATATAGAACACTCGACTGCAGGATACGAAACTTATTTATTATCGAGATGGGCAACGGGACAAACAACAGGTGAAGTCAAAGTCAAATGGTGCATGACTCCGAACTGGTCTCGAGTTATAGGTGCAAAAGGTACGTCTGTGTTCATCCATCCACCTCTCCAGAATGTCACCTACCCTGCTCTCACGTCCTGTCGGGTTACTTGGCATACCTATACCCTGGTGTTTCTATACATACAGACACACTTACACACTTGCACTTACATATGTAATCCATACAATACGATCCATTCAGCATCAGTTGCGCCTGCTCCTGTACCTTATCGATGCGACCCCCAAGCCTCGCCTCTCTTTCGGTTTTCACTTTTTCCTTCATTGCTTCCCCCCGTCTTCAGCAGTAGCTGTGTTTTGCGTTTCCTTTCTCCTTCCTAATAATCACTCGCTATATCATCCCATCCAACTCTCGCTTAATCAGAACATCAACGACTTGCAACCGCTTGCGTCCGTTGTTGCTTCTACTAGTTTTTTTCCCTTCGTGGTTTGTCTGGACGTTTTATATAACCATGGCGCCTCCATTATTCCATGATATCTTCTTTCGCCTCCCCCGCGCGACAGCTGTGCTTCTCCTCAACGCCGTATTCTGCTTAACAAACGCCCATGCGTCTCCGCGACAGACGAAAGTCATCGGACACCACGAGCTGGATGTGATATCGTTCCCTCTTCCAGTCCCCACGCCTGCGCCATTTCATCCGTTCCATCTTCAGCAGCGACAGGAAAACACGATATGCGGCTATTTAGGCGGAAATTCAGACTTCCCCGCAACATGTTTGCTAGGGTCGCATTGCGTCCTAGACCTAGCCAACTCGGTGGTGGGCTGCTGTCCAAATGGCGGCGTATGTACGACAGGGGTCTTCACGGGTTGCGTTGACAGAAACAGTCATCCGCAAACAGAGATAAACCCTTATGTGTTCACATGTCGGGGAAGCGACGTGTGCTTCAAGAATAATTTTGCCGGCGGGTTTTACCAGTATGGTTGTGGGACGGCATCTGAGCTGGGGACTACTGTTGAGACGTCCGCCAGTGGCGCATCGGCGGCGCTGAGCATCGAAACGGCGATTGTGAGCTTGACGGCATCCCCAAGCCTCCTTGCGACACCGACGACGATAGGGTCCTTTGCTTCAAGTGAGCCGGCCGGGTTGGGCCAACCCGGCTCTCACTCGACCATAGCGACGTCTCCCTCTACAATAACATCGCCTTCCTCCGCATTAACTTCACCATCCTCAGCAGTAACATCGCCGTCCTCAGCAGCAACATCGCTGTCTTCAGCGGTAACGTCACCGTCCTCAGCAGTAACATCACCGTCCTCAGCAGTAACATCGCTGTCCTCAGCAATAACATCTCCGTCCTCGGCAAAAACGTCGCCATCTTCTGCATTAACATCACCACTCTCCGTAGGAACATCGCATTCATCTGCAATAACGTCGCTTTTATCTGCGATACCAACGCTTTCCTCTGGCAAAACGCCGTTTTTCTCTGCAACATCGCCATCTGCGGCAACATCACCCCCTTCTGCGGCGACGTTGCCCTCCTCTGGAGAAACATATTTTTCATCAATCGTCTCAGTATCATCCGGAACTTCATCCAGGACAGCTTCGCTCACTACATCTTCGAGGACACATTCACGCTCCACGACATCCTCGAGTAGCTCGTCAATTTTCGTCCCGTACTCGACAATAACGAAATCATCAAAACCGACAAACATAGAAGGCTCTGGAGCGGTGAAGCAAGCCCAGAACAGTGCCATCATTGGTGGAATTGTCGGGGGAACAGCAGCAGCCATATCGCTGGTAGCCCTCGTGTTCTTCTGTGCGCGCCGACGGAATCGCAACCATCGCATAGGGCCGGGTCCAACACCAAGCCCACCACCGACAACACAATATACGAGGTAATTCTCAGTCTAATCCCCTCTCACACCATTTGGGTCAGAGCTAATATATACGCAGCCCAATGCAGCAGATGCAGTCGCACGGAACGGCGTTTGCACCGCTTCCCTCCTGGCATGATGAGGAAGTCTCCTCAGCAACATATCACAGTCACCCGCACCCGCAGCCCCCGGATTCCTACGGCCCGCTCGAGCCCACGCGCTCTCGCGCCTCCAGCTTCCACGGCCATCCGAACCTGCACACGCCGGATCCTTACGCCCCGCTCGAGGCCAGCATCTCCGCGCCTCCACCCGCCAGCATGGGCCCGACTGCCCACGGCTTCCCTCAGCCGCTACGGTACAACCCCGTGTACATGCCCACCAGCATGCAACAACCGGGGGGCAGCCTGACGCCCGTGGTGGAGGAGGATCAGTCTATAGAGCGGGAGGATCCGCCGGGGCGGGAGATCGATGACTTCTCACGGGCATACTCGAGCGCGGGAATCGGGCAGCTGTCCGACGCGGGCGTTGAGGAGGATCGTACGCCGCTGCGGTATGACTCCCGGGATATGGAGGATGAAGAAGCGCTTCATGGCCGGAGCGGTGGTCATCGCCCGCTTTGGCAGCAGAATCGGCAGCAGAGTCGGAATTTAATGTGGCTGTGATTTAGTGCGTTTCCTTTTCTGGATTTTTGGTTTGGATAACATGACTGGTTGTCATCCGATGTTTCGAATTACCACTCGCGGTTTGGTCGCGTATACGGAGCGCCGAAGGGATGAACGGCGTGGCGACGCCGTGGGTAGTGTACATGCATTTTCCGAGTAGGCGTTTGCGGCTCTAACTATTGCTCCGGAGACTGGACATTATGCATGAATAGGCTGACAAAAGGGGATTTCGAGTTGGAGATTGGGAATTGAAAGGAGGCTGCTGTTTGCGACGCGGTAATGGGACGGGACGGGACGGGATCGACTTCGTCATGGGGAGACGACGCGCAAGTACATAACTGCTCCCTCTGTTTGACGGAGTTCTGCGGGATTCATTTCCGGGGGTTGTTTGCATACCGTACATACCGGTATTTATTCTGCTTGCTTATTTACTTTACTAGATTAATTGAGTACAAATAATCAGGGGTTTCGGTTCTTTTTTCGTTCTGTGTCCTTTTGCTGGGGAATTGGAGGTTCTTCCCGGTTCTTGTGGTGCTTCGGCGACGAGAAAGGTAACTAATGTGCTGACGGTGCGCGCTCGTACTGTAAAAGACTGTACGAAGTACGTGCATGAGTTTTGAGCCGTGTGTTGCCAGCCACACAACAGCCACGAATTGTGAGGCGGTGTTGGCTCGAGGTAAAATGCGTGCGCTACCGGTACAAGTTTTCATGGTCTGCCAGAGAACTCCCAAGGACATCATGCGAACTTGACAGTCGACGTTGTTGATTGCCAGGCACAAGCCTGCTTATCGACGCACATCACCATCACTTGACTTTCAAGTGAAGAAATCTAGATCTTAATAATATGATGGAAAACCAGGATTTGCACTTTCATTCCTTGACTGTTCGTTCATAATCTTTCAGCCCGAAAACGGTGAGATGAAGGCCTACGAAGTATATAGAGCTAATAAGGGTCTTGGATATCGTTACATCGGCCATTTCATCGTCCTTCTTAGTCTAGAACTTCTACGATGTGTCTAGTGTTTGGACAGCCAATGGCACTTGTATCAGATCACCCAGCCTCGAAGTCCGGTCACGCTGGCATCCTTCCCTTGCCTGAGTTTGCTTCGAACTGCGACGTGTCAGCACCTTGACGAAGAGTGTCCTCACAGCCCTGTGTGACTCACTCCCATCCATTCCCCGCAGCGCATCTTCTGTATGGTCTGCTGAATATTCCCATAGCCGGCAGCACCAGAGTGCGACCAGCGCGTCCATCTTCACCCGCAGCAGTGGCGCCGTCACGATGAGCCGGTGCGTGTCGTCGGCCTCATCTTCGACCGCAACCGCGTTGCCGTCTTTATCTGCCCACTCCCACCGGCCGTCTCTCCTGCGGAGCTCAAAGAGGGGCTGTGCATCGTTGACGAATCCCGGCAGGCCGAGTTTGTTACCCGTGCCGGCGATATCGAGCGGTAGCGCCGTGAAAGTGGAGCGCAAGCGCGCCTTTTTCAGGCCTACGTGTCCTAGTGCTCGCTTGGAGACAGCACGTGCGAAGAAACGTGGACAGCTCGAGGGGAACGCGTTGTAGATCGTCCACGAGCGCTCGAGGGTGAAGACGTGGCGGCGACGGTCGCGTAGCGAGGGCTCGTTGTCGGGGCTGGTGCGTACCGTACTCTCGACACGTTCGAGCGTTACCTTGGATGTTGCACTGGAAAGCGATGCAACACCGCGGTCGAGGTGGTACAACGGCACCGAGAATGCCGTCTGGGCGTGGATGGTCTGACCCGCGAGGACCAGGATCGTCGGTTGCATGACGTCGTCGCGGGCGGGCCCGGTGGAGCTGGTAGCCGCCGCCTCCGAGTAGGACGGCAGCCGGTCGGCGGTCTCTATTTGGGCCGACATGGTGAGAGCACTGGACGAAATGTCTGGCGGTGAGAAGCGAAGACGAGGGGCAACCATTGAGTTGGAAAGGAGAGTCTTGTTGTGAGTGGTTCCGAATTCATAATAAACATCTACTTACATATGTAGTTAGGTAGTTACAATCAGACCGGGATATAAGCAGGGCACGGGATACATAATAAGCAACATATAATCGTCAATTGAACTTAGCCTTTAAGCACGGCATGACACGGGATGTCCACCGAGTCAAACCAAAACCGAACCAACATAACTACACGACACATACAGCTGCATAGTAGTATGCTAGCAGCAACAAAATACTACGGCGCCAGTAGGCATTGCCAGCAGGGCGGTGTATACAATGCCCCCAAATCTCGGCTAGGGAAACGTCCAAAATACTTCATACTTCCTTGGCTGTGCCTCTCAACGGCCGAACTGGTGCTCGAATCTTTGTCCTTTTAGCTAGAATGTCCTCGCATGCCCAGGCTTTTGATACACCGGGTGATACTGCCATCCCGGAACCTATACACGAAGAGGAATATTACCCAATTGTAACGGAGCCGTCAGTCGGACGGCGCGGCCAGGAATGTGCCTTTGCCAAAGCTTGCCAGCTCCATCCTACAACTTTGGAGATCCGTGACGAGAACGGTGATACGAAGAGTGACAATCATTGCCAGAAGACTCTCTAGACGCGGCGAAGGGAGTCCGCTTCGAGGACGCTGCTGAATAGCAACGGTCACTCGAGGAGATGCCCCAGCAGAGGATAGCTACACACTCGAGAGATGGAGCGCTGTGCTAATGCTTAGTGTGCGATATGCTTCCCCGTTTGGTGGGCCGAGGCACCGCCGTTTGGAGGAGGCCGTTTTGCGTAAGGATTGGCACTACGTCCTCCTTGTTGGAGCCAAGTCTCGAGCCCGGATATCGAGCTGCAATAAGACGAGGGAAAAAAGCACCTTGACAACGCGATTCGCGGCCCAGAACAGCAGGCCTTTGACAATGCTATGAATTGCAATGATATTCTCGGCAGACATGGGTCCCCGAGCCCTGTCAAGGGGGGCATGACCGGCATGTGCAAGGCGTGACTGGCAGATATTGATCCACACTGTCATTGCTTGCTGCGAAGGCAAGTGAGCATCAGTCATATATACGATGTGCGCGACGTTAAGACCAACGACGAAAGGAACTGTGATGCCGGGGTAGAGCAACGGGTTCGACTTGGAAGGAGACGGCGATGAAGAAGGCATTCATGCAAGTATGCTTTCTGCAGTTTATCTTTCTATTCTTGCTGACTGTTCAGCGACTCGCCATATATAGGGGTTGTGGTCAGGCAGAGATACGACCACCGGCAACACTTTCATGGTTGATTGCTCATATTGTTGCCGTTGCACTCATTGGCCATCGCCAATAATACCGTTGTCCCATACCTATGTGGACATCTTACCGTGCTTATGCTGACTTTTGCACGGCCTGCACTACTCTCCTATTTGTTGTGCTATCACCTATTTTGCATAAAGGAGAATCGGTGTCAATAAGCACAGAATGGGATTCTGTCCTTCACGGGAGAAATGCGTTCGAATCCCGGTGGCACCTCGGACCTTCCCCCTGTGAGTTACGGAGAAGCCGTGATTGCCCCGTGTTATATCGCATTGCAACTTGGGGCGGTTTCCGGTTGTCTCGGTTCGCTCCTTCTACCTATGTGTAATGTGATTGCACAGGGAGAAGTGCTACATGTGAGAGTCGGACTTGGTCTGCCCTATCTACAGGAGCAGCTGTACCCTTCTTAACCACATGTCAGTGGTCCGTGCCCAGGTCCGTGCTTTCGGCTTAACTACGGGTTCGTGGCAAAGCTCGTGCCCCTCCTCGAGTTACCTATTTAAAGGCCTTTGGCAACTCGCCCACTCCCCCCACCAGCACCAACACCACTTCCTCCTCCTCCACCACCCTACTTTCCCTTCCTTTCTTCTCTCATCAACCCCGAGGAATTCCTCTCTCGTTCCAATTTCGTTCCAATTCGTTCCAATTGCGAACGAGCAATCCTTTCTTTTCTTTTCTCGTCAATCTCGAGGGAATCTCCTCTTGTTCCAATCGTGAGCGAGCAATGCTTCCTTCCCCTTCCCTTGCCTGGGCAGTCTGGACAAGAACGCCGCTCGTTCCAATCGCGAGTGAGCAATCCTCGCTTTTCTTTTCTCTCTAATCGATATGGAGGAAGTGCTCTCTTCCTCCAATTGCAAAGGGAGCAACCCTTACTTTCCCTTCCATTCCCCTCCCCTCCCCTCATCAACTCGGAGGAAATATTTCCTTGTTCCAATTGTGAGCGAGCAATCCTCACTTTTCCTTTCGCGTCTCTGATCGACCTGGAGGTGCTCTCTTGGTCCTTAACATCATCGCCTCGCGGTCGAGCTGCTCTTCGACCTCCCGACGTTGCCGCTTCGCGGTCGACATCATCGTCTCGCGATCGATACCATCGTGCACTATCGATGCCATAGGGTGAGTTGACTTCTACCTGCCTAATCTATAACGATACCTGTGCCGGAACTGGCGAAGCTGATATACTCAACAGCTCCTACACGGTTGTCACAGATGTCCCTGGACTTCGTACGTGCGCCATGAAAGTGTGGCTGGGCGGCCACACTGTAAGTCATCATTCACCTCGCCGCCGTCCTGCATTGTGCTCTTTGCTGATGTGACAGCAGCACATTTGAAGCACCATGCTCGACCCTTGACTCTGTACTGGATCCTCCTGTTTACGACACGTCGCTGACGCTCATAAAAGTGACTGCCTATCCTTGTAAGTTGATCTTTATGTTGTTACCATATTACGCTACACTCATCGTTGATAATATACTAACATAAATTCTCGTAGAAACATGGGTTGTCCGTCGCTGATCGTACCGGATTCCTCGTTTCTACGCATACATCGCCAAAATCTTCCGTTCACCGAAGTAAGTCGTCAATGTTAATATTTCTACCGTCTCACATCGCGTTGTTTGTTATTGAAGCTCTAACATTTCTAGAAGGACTTTTTGTCTCCGGTTCTCTACAACAAGCCATATCGCGCTCAAAGCCATGGAGCAAGCCTGCGGGTCTGTATTCGACAGTCGACAAGGTCAGGAGAACGTCAACGGATGGCTGTGGTAGCACGCCACCGTGTGATGATGCCGCCAGTTGCGCATCCACAGTCCGCTGGCACCACAGAGGGCCGGCCCCCGCAGCAGAGGGTAGTGGCATATGGGTGGCACCATAAATGTGGCATCAAAGAAGGGCGTGCGGCAAGGCCCGCTACAGTGGTTTACTACCAACCTATATAGTTTGGGTTTTGGCGGTTCTGCTGTGGAAGAGCGATTTGAAAGTTTCGATGAACCAAAACCGCCGAAGCCCACTGTATCACTCAGGGTATGGCGATCGAAACTTTCAAATCGCTCTTCAATACAGAAACCTGCGGTATGGTTCTGTACGGAAGAGCGACTGGAAAGTTTCGATCACCCAAGACCACGAAAGCCCACTGTATTACTCCGGGTATGGTGATCGAAACTTTTAAACGCTTCGCCGTACGGAAGTCCGGGTTAAAAGGAGTGCGACGTGGACCGCTATGACCCCCTATAGCACCACTATAAGCGCGCATTCCTTTTAATTCGGACTTCCGTACACGGCTTTTCTTGGCATTCAGCATCCAACAATCAACAAAGATTCCTGGTCAACCGATGGATTACTGGAAGAGCAAGGGAACAGCGAAGACACGAAACGATACGTGACATATAGTCTCGAAAGTTACAGTTCACTCGTTCCGACGCCGCTGCCAAAGCAGGCGACGAACGGCCTGCATTGGAGGGTCTGGCTACCCGCGCGCCCTGATCTTGATTGCCGGAAAGCGACATCAGATGTTAGAGCACCATCATGCTTGGAGAGCATCACCCCGACGTGGCTGCCTATTAGGCTGCTGGCTCCCTTGCTGCGCCTGAGTTTTCAACACCTGAGTCTTCATCCAGCAGCAGATGGACTCTGCTGCCGCGCGCCGCTAAAAGACGCGGTGATAATAATGAAGCAGAGACTATGGATGAGTCTAATGTTGGTGACCCTCCACAGTGGAGCAGATGGACCCCGACCCGGGAGCCCCGGGTCGTCTTTCTAATTCGGAACAACCCCGCCAGTATCGGTGGTGGCTAATACTGCGGTAAACTTATGGAGACTTCGAGTGGTGCTGATCAATGCGCTGGTCATGGAGAACCAGAAGGTAACCAGAGTGGAGGACCTCCCCGATGGGATGCAGCTGAGACTGCGAGAAGCAGAGCTTCTCTTCCACGCTTTTAAATGCATCATAGGTTTCAAAGAAAACGGGGAGCCCTCACTCGTCAGTTCACCATCTGGCGTCACATGCTCGACTGTCGTAGCAAGCAGTATCTGGCTGACGCAGACAATGATCTTCTCTCTGACATTGGCGAGCAGGAGGAAGACATTTATGACTAGTACTGAGGAATGATCGAGTCTTCTCGTCTAGTCGGATTTTGTCTTTTGTCTTCGGATTGGCAGCCGTCCAAGTTCGCAAACCCCAACATGTACGCCTGGTATCACAACGTGGTGCTGGTAGCCTATGAGCAGGTAAAACTCGGGGCCGGCGAGCTGCGCATTTATTGGCGGGCTCCTGCAGAGGTCCCTGGCCGGCACTATGCCCAGAACCGAGCGAACCAGAGCATACGACGACATGTATGCTGGATACCACGGCATGACGCTCGTGGCTTTTGAACGGGCCAAAGCCGTTGGCGGCGAATGTTGCCGGTGAATTTAATTCACTGGCAGCCTCCGGCGAGAATCCCTGGCCTGGGCACCAGGCTCAGGCCCAAGCCCAAGCCCGAGCTCAGGCTCACCCGAGCGTACGATGATATGTACGCGGGTTATCATGACCTGAGCGTACGACGACATGTACGCCGGATATCATGACCCGTGCGTACGATGATATGTACGCCGGGTATCATGACCCGTGCGTACGATGATATGTACGCGGGTTATCATGACCCGAGCGTACGACGATATGTACGCTGGGTATCGCGACATGACTCTAGTAGCCTTCGGTCTGGGTGGAATGTCTGTTATTGCGCCGAAGGAGATCCATTTTCAACCCGGCGCGGGGCGTTTCTGGCCAGCAGCAGGAGAGCGCGTTCTCGCGAGCAATTGGATGGCGCCTTATAGCCGGGATCAATCGAACGCCTTCTAACCAGGCTCAGCACAATCTCTTGTACTGGAGGAGATGCATGGGAAAGCGGTGTGCGAGAAGGAACCGACGCCCTCCCGTTCACTTGGGCTCTGGCCAGAGTACGAAAAAGGCATTCTCACGGAGGCACCATTTATCCTCCAACGGTCTCTTAGTTGTTTGCAGCAGCAGTGGCTTCTGCCTACGTAACGAACAGCTACTGTTCGAGTCGTGTTGCTCGCAGCGCGATGCGTTCTTGAGGGGTCTTTCCCAACCTACCGAGCTCCGCCGCGTAAAGCGAGCCGTCAGCGCTGCTTACCTAGTTGGTCCTGAGGTTGAACCTGCAAGTTAGGACGCCTCAGGCAACCAACATATCTGGTGGACTTGTGGCCCGTGGGCATTAGCACCTAGGGCGCAGAGATCAAGGGCAATTCTGGAGAGCTTCGGCGAAGCTCTCCGGAATTTAGAGCAAGGCTGCTTCTCTCTCATTTTGTTTCTCTGCCGCAGGCCGTATATGAAAAAGCTTGATGGTCAAATATACGTGCCTCGGCCGAAAACCATATGACCGCCTGAACCATTTTGGGTTGCCCCTTTTTTTCTGCATTCGCAAGATGCTGCGGGATATGCGGGTTGCGAAGGCCACAATTGTGGTGTTAACTGACCAGAAACGCTGGTCGTAATGCCAGTCGACTTCAGCTTCGTCTGGACCTCCCGTAGATACCTCCGCCTGGGCCCGGGTCGGGCTACCAAGAAGACTGTCACGAGGAGGTCCAGTTCACGGTCCAACGGTCCCTTGGACCCAACAACGATACACTCGATGCCGTCGCTACCACCAACGGAGTTTCCGATATCTAATCAATTGCCGTACTCTATGGAGTGGGTGGCTTCGTGTCTGGTCCGTAACCGGCAGTACGAAAGGCGATACCGGTTGGGGGGCGCGGGAGGCGTAGAGGACGCAAGTCTACAACGCCCCTACGCCCCCCTCCCCTTCCCGGCCCTCACCAGCCTTCTTTTTCGTGATTGCTCGTTCTAAAGGCGAGGAGTACAAAGCTCATACGTCCTCCATGGTGACTTTTGTGAAGGGAATCCAGCTTTGCGGACTTGCTTTGCCCCCTTCAGTTGCCACCGTCTCTCAGGCTTCAGTTAGACCTTTCACCACAGGAGTTCATGGAACATTGCACTGAGTACGAGGACAAACTTTCCTCTGTCCCTGTTACCGATACCAGTTCGTGGCAAGGAAGAAAAGCACGACAGGTGGCTTTACTTCCGATGCTTCTTACCTAGGAGTTTGAGATCACCTGTTTTAAAGGTGATACCGGCTCGTGGTAAAGAAGAGGAACACGACGGGTGGCTTGTTCTAAGGGCGAGACCAGCTCGCGGTAAAGAGGAGGAACATGACGGGTGGCTTTACTTTCGATGCTTCTTTTTCTCCGGCGCTAGAAGTTTGAGACCGCTCATCGTGAGAATCGGTTTCTGGTAGCGTAAGGGAGAGCGATTTGAAAGTTTCGATCAATCATCGCCGTGTTACGGTGGCTTTGGCGGTCTTGGCTGATCGAAACTTTTAAAATCACGTACATAATTACAAAATAAAACATTCTAATCAATGGGATTTTTCGCTCAGTGGCTTGTGAATCGTGATGTTGATAGTCTGAGGTCGTGCTCGTGGAATTCCGCCGACTCTTGGTAAGTGACCGCGATGGCCTCGATGAGGTGTGGCCAATTACTACCTACGTGGGTATTTCGTACATACTGCTAGCTGGCCAGGACGGATATCCTGATGATTTACTTGTATCTCTGTATTGCTGTTTTGCGTCTCCGATTGGTCAACGCTCTTTAGAATCGTGGCCGATGTTTGCAAACCGCCGAAAATCTCTTAAAAGTCGATCCAAGCTTCAGGTTGGACCCTGCTCAAATACCTACGTCACTCCCGTAGCAGGACGCGCCCAGTCCAGTAAGCGGTTCATCAACAGTTCGGACTTCATTAACTGTATATAATTGGTTTAAGCGCGCTAATCGCTCGAAAAACCTGAGCGTTTATACATCTAGGCGGTTAAACGCACATAAGCGGTTGAATGCACTAAGCGCTTATCTCTAGCTAATTGCTTGATGTCACCAAGCGATTAAGCATAGATAATCTCTTGGACTTCATAAACGTTTATGACATCCATAAACGTTTCTCTTACTTACCGACCTATAACACTACCTATCTAAGTACCTACTGACCTATTCTACCTACCATAGATAGGTACCTATTCTACCAACCCATGCCCACCTACCAATCTGCACCTCCCGGCCTATGCCTCCCGATCTTAAACTTCCCAATTTACACCTCGACTTACACCTGCCAACCTACATCTCTCAATTTACCTATACCTCCCGACCTACACCTCCCGACCTACACCTCCCGACCTACACCTCCCGACCTACACCTCCCGACCTACACCTCCCGACCTACACCTCCCGACCTACACCTCCCGACCGTCTACCTGCCTGCCTACATATACTTACTGACCTACCTATACCCGTACCTACCTACTTACTGACTTACCCTCACTTCGCACTTTGCGCCCACTGTACTTCACACTTACCAATCTACTTCGCACCTACCACTTCGTACCTATCACTTCGCACCTACCACTTTACATCTACCTACCTATCTACCCAAATTAAAGAAACCACGACATTCGTAGTATCTCCGTAGTGTAGTGGTAAATCGTAGTATAACTGTAAACCGCCTCTGTTCGAACCGTGATCGTAGCCCGTTTTTCAAGTATTTATATAGGCCTATAATGTACAAGTACCTAGCTATGACCTAAATAAGCTATTAATACATAAGTAAATAATTTTTTTTCTATTGCTACTTCATATGTACCTATACTGCTGAGAGGCTTACATCTACTCGCGCTCACCTACATAAAGTACCTAAGTACCTGGCTGCTGATAAACGCCTGATAATCGCCTGATAAACGTTTGCACTATGCATAAACGTTTACACCTTTAAACACATAAACTTCAAAGCATTCATGACATCCACGAGCACTTATGGGCCGTGAGTGCTTGAAACACCTCAAACACTATAAACACGTAGCCGTTGACGTCAGACACGAACGTTATTTATGTAATAAGCGATTACGGACGTCAAACCATCGCTCGAGAGTTTACTCCGGTAAGCGCTTATTATTCTTTCAACTGCATATTAACTATTAATTAACCGATAATTCTACCGGGCATATCCTACTACGGTCACTATACGTAGGGCTGGACACAGTGGGGCTGTGATACCCACACAGGCAGTGTACACCTAATAGTATGGCTAGTCCGAGCGCTACTTAGGCACTGTATGTATACTGTTTTCTGAAGTCCTGTATCTACAGTATGCACTGTACTCTTTACGCAGACGGTGGTGCATTTAGCGCCGGGACCGTGTATCTATCGGCACTTATGTACACTAAAATATACCGGAACACGCAGTGGATCGTGCAACTCTTTGTAAGGTTAAACCTTCCATCCTCCAGAGACCAGCATGAATGATGGGATCGACATGTCCTTTCCTTCTCACGTGTCTTCAAGTTGTCCTTCAGGCTGTCTTCTTGCTCTTTTATGCAGTTGTGTCAACTCGTCTCAAGAAGCTGCAGTTGCCCGATCAACACGTCGTCTGATTGGCGATCCATTCAGCGTCTCATTGTGGTAATGGATCACCACGTGGTCGGGAGGCAACCGTGCCAACGATATATCCATCCATAGCATTGGGGCCCAGCTTTATATGCCTAGCACCTTTCTTCAACACATCCTGCCGCGTCTTATTTCAGACCGCGCTCCCTCCAACGTCTATCTACAAGCCACACGGTTCATCTCAAGAAGGCTTCAGATCCCTCAGCAACATTCCGAAGTTGACCCGCTCTGAAAGGAACCATGTCTACGGATCTGGCGAATTCCACCAAGGCAAGGAGTCAGGATTGGCTGCGCATGGCGGTCGAGGGAGGTCAGAAAGCGAAGGAGTGGACGATGGAGAACCCAGGAAAGGCTGCTGCATTGGGCACTGGAGCGGTGCTGATCGCTGCACCCATGGCGGCCGCGGCACCGGTTCTGGGAGCTCTGGGATTCGGCGCCAACGGGGTCGTAGCGGGTACGTTAAGTTTTGACGTGGCATGTCTGTCCAGCGCATACTATTATTCGTAGCAACAGCTACTACATCTGTTCTCTGATTTCCTTTACTGATTTGTGTTTTCTGCTTACATTGCTGCCCTGTTAGGATCCATCGCCGCGGGCGCACAGAGCAGTATTGGTAGTGTCGTGGCCCCTTCCGTCTTCGCAACTCTTCAGAGCGCTGCGGCCGGTGGCTACGGCATCGCTGGTGTGTCTGCGGCTGTCCAGGGCTTGGGCGGTCTATTCGCCGCATCAAGTGGCGTTATGGGTTTTCGCCAGAAGGCTGGAGAGAAGAAAGATGATGCCGGCGCCAAGGGCGAGGATGTTCCGCCTAAGGACGATGAGAAGGAAGAGGGATCTCGCAATGAGGACGAGGACGAGGACGATGCGATACATCACGAGGCGGCGAATGACGGGGTTAACCGGAAGGCTTCGACAGAGCTCTAGATGAACTGCTGCTTTGAAGAGTGAGCACTATCTAGTCACTAGTGACGGCCGACCTATTCATCGATCTACATGCCAAACATGTCATGGGGTGAGGCTTTAGTATCTGGTCACATACGAGTAACGGGGTAGCTGGTATAGAGGAGTCAGGACTGGTTGGTTACTGGAGGCCCTAACCTAGAATCCGGAGTGGCGAGGATGGAATTCCTATGTTCTTGCTGAATACCTGCGATCTGTGGACTATTGCCTACAGGGCAAGCCGACCTTGTTATTCCTCCCCAAAATCAAACTCTTCATCGTGATCAATTAGTGTATTGGTTAGGTACTATCTGCGCGGGCCGGTGTCGTGGTTGGTTGGGGCGATCGTATATTACGCTTGAAGTGATTGATTCCTCCGCCGTCATAGCAATGAAGTCAAGAATACCGACTTTTATATCCTAATCCACAACTAGATTTGCAAGTTTTTGGGGGTGAGCTCTTCAGTATATAGGTAAGACTCAGCAGGTCACCATCGACACGTCTATAGCCTGCTGCAGGAATTGTGCAAGTAAACCATAATCTATGTAGCAACGTAATTGTAAAAAAAATCACCAAGTAATCGAGGAAATGAGCTGAGAGTATTTATTCGTCTGTAATACGGCGTCGATGTTGTTGGCTACGTTACGTGCAAGCTCGTTAAAAATTAGTCCGTACAGGTTGACCTCGACGCGGATCACGATAGCCTCAAAAAGAGAAAAAAGAACCAGCTCTTCAAAATAAGAGAGTGCAGCTACGCATCAACACAACCACATATAAACACGAGTCGTATAGCTAATAGGATAGATGGATATCGCAAAAATACGAGGCAAGAAAGAAAAACCAAAAATGAAAAAGGGGGAAAGGAGCAAACCAAAAAGACAAAGAAAAGACAAAAAATAGTCGTCTGCAGGCCCGCCACCGCCCTCACACCGGGTTTCGAACCCTCCGTGCTCCATGTCACTTTTCCTTAAAATTCCGTCTGCAGCCCGGAAACCACCATCACCCCGCTACGGCACGAGAGCCCGTACCCGGTGCGCCCTGCTTGAAGAGAGGCAACACTAAACGGGTATATAAGGTTGCTTTCGAGGTCTCTGATTGGCCCGGGAGTTCTTGGACTGGGAATGTGGTGAATGTACCTGCGGACGGGAACTCATTTCTCAACTGCCTGTTGCTGTCTGCTGTGTACATTGCCTGGGTACGTACCTTTGCAGCTCTACGACTGCCTATACGGCTCTCTAGGCTACCACGGTCTGCCCATTTAGTGATGTAGCCTCGGTTCAACGTAGCTGCGTGGCCTGAGTTTGCAAGTCGACAACCCAGTGTCATCTTGACATGGCTGGCAGTGGTAACTCAGACCAACCTGGGCCTCTTTACTCTGACCTACATAATAGCCCACAACACAGCTTGCTACCGTAACTGCTATATATGCGTGTCTAGACATTATGTTATAATTTCCCGGAAGTTGGAACCCAAGGCTAATTTCTCCTATTATCTTATATAGTGACATGGAAATACCACAGGAATTGTCATAGCTGCCGAACTCCAAACTTCACTAACTCCGGTTCGTGGGCAATTAAGCATCGACGACTGTAGATCAGTGACAAACCATAGTACTAGTGGTATCTAGTGGTATCTTATCCCTTATATACACCTGGACGAAGAGGGAAAAGGTCTACCACAAAACACATATTTTGCCTGTTAGTGTCGTCTCCCCTACGTTTTCTGGTTAACAGATGCATACGCCGCAACTACTCTAGACTAGAGGATACGAAAACTAAACCTAAGGAAGCGGATGTATTAGTTAGAAGAGTCTCGAAGGGACCAGCCTAACCTAAGTCCTAGACATCGTATTACACGTGTGTATCGGCTTTTTGATATCTATACCAACTTGGTCATCTCCAAGCCAGTCGTGTGAAAGAGGAAAGCCCTGAAGTCGTCGATAACCTGGCGTTCAATTCTAAAGGAAGATGAATTGACGATACGCACGATCGTATACGAAAGTTGTCATAACCTTGAACCCGTTGACTTACCGTGTTATCACTGCCGTGGCCTCCACCGCGAACTTTGCCGATGTATAATGCTTTTACCTATTATGAGCACAGCGTATCTAGATTCTTCTTCTCTTAGTCTCAACTGTACATAGCAGGTGAAGCTAAACCTGACACAATCTCCAGAGAGAGCATCGAGAAAGGGGAACAACGGAACCGAACCTATGGTAGATGCAACGTCCACCTCGCCTATCGATCACTACTCACGATATCCATCCATCATACTCCTGAATGCTCTCCCTCCTAACACCCTCCATCTCACCCCGAACCTCCAAAAGCCGAACCTGCCCACCCTTCTCCTTGCTCCAAGCAGCCACAAAGTCCCGAACACGCTTCTCCGTCGCCTCGTCGTCCCGCATCAACAACACAACAGCATCATACCCGCCAGCCCCAGGAACAACACCATTATAAACCCCCTCCACCCCCATCAGCGCATCCAGAAGCTCCGTCTGGCTCTCCGGCTCAATAGGAACACCACTCCGCGCGCCCATGGACCGGATCAACTCGCGGATCCCCGCCACAGCCGCCCGGATCTCCTCAACCCGCCCCCCGCCAAGGATCCCCCCAAGCCGAACATTCCGCGCCTGCAGCTCGTCCCAAAGCTCTCTAGCCTCCCCCGGGTTCGCCTCGCGCCACTGCAGCACCTGCTTCACCATGCCAACCGTCTGGCTCCCGCAATCGACATCGCACATGCGCAGCGCAATCCCCGGCGGGACCTTAGCGCCGTCCTTCGCGATCTCCGCATCCCACTTCGTCCCGTCGATCAGCCCCGTCAGCGCGGGCGCGAACCCCGCCGCCCCGGCCTCCGGAATCCCCTGCAGAACCGCGGGCGAGAAGCGCCGGTACATGCAGCTGCCGTAGACGGCGGCGGCGACGTCGAAGCCCGAGCCGACCTTGCCCTGCGCGGCGCAGTGCGCGGCCTGCGCGAGGTTGTGCAGCGTGCGCTTCGCCTCGGCGGTGCTGAGGTCGAAGTCCGACGGTGGCAGGTAGTGCGTCAGCAGCGCGGCGGTCAGGGCCGTCACGAGGGCGGCGGACGAGCCTAGGCCGGTCTTGTTGGCGCCCCGGAGCGTCGTCCCGAACTTGGCGAAGCGCGTGGGGTTGACTGCCGTGCCGGTTGCGGAGTGCGGCTGGGAGTAGTAGTCGTTGTCGGCTAGGATGGTGAATTGCGCGGGCTTGAAGGCGTGCGAGGCGCGGCGGGAGGGCTTGGCTGCTAGGTAGGTTAGGGCGTAGCTCAGGGTGACCTCCACGAAGGGGTTTGGGTCGATGCGCCCGCCGCTGTGGGATTTGTTAGTGAGTTGCGCTCTTGGGATGTGTTGCTACTTGGGATCGGGGCGATGGGGTAATCTATTTGCTTCTCGCGCTCACATTCCATGTGAAGGATTCCGGCAAAGAGGATATAGATCTATCGTCGTCTCTGAAAAGGCGTACGTTCACGTATCAACGACTTACCTCTGGAGCTGCGTCAGCTTAAAGCCGCCATCGTCGGGAGCGAGATGATACCCGTAGCGCCACTGTGCCTCGAGGAATTGGGGGCTGTCGACCACTATCTCGCTCAGCTGGACGCCCGGGCTTGTCCTGATCTCCCGGGCAACGATGTTGATGCGGGCGCTCAGGCCGAAGACGAGCGCGGTGTACTCTCTGTCGAGGACCAGGTAGCCGCCAGCCACTAAGACTTTGCCCGGCGCGGAGACGGCGGTGGGGATGGTGCTCGGCATTGAAGAAAAATTATTAATAATCCCTCGCTTTGTTTGGTTCGGCGGTTTGCGAAAGATGGGTTGTTTGTTTATTAATGGAGGCTGGGGCACGGGCGGCCTATCTAGTCGAGTTGGTTTTAGGCGGTTGGATCGAATTGGGCCGGGAAGGGAAGGGAAGCGGACCCCGCGATCACGTCGAGGCAATTAAGAGAGTGGACAGGGATATTAACGAGAGGGTTGGCTCGGAGGTTCAAATCGAGGGAAGAGAAATCTAAAATGCCGAATGCAGATATTCGGGCTTTCTTCTATATAGCAAAGGCAATGATAAGTCAACGACAGAAAAATTCCGATTTTAAGTTGGCTTGCTTTGCTACGGGGAGGAATATGCGACAGGTCAAGGTTCGACGCCGTCGAGGGGCCATCTGAGATGACTGCGGGGAAGCTCAAAATAGTTATCCCCGAGTGACGTGACATGATCCAGGAATGCTCGCTCCGGAATGGACACTCAGGATAGTAGATCCTGGCGCTAATAATAGTCCTGGATAGACCATCTTCTATGTACCGGTACCTTCGTCCGCATCCAGGTCCAGTTACAACAAATTGCATTGACAAATTGGATCTTGACAACTGTCATGTCTAGTATTTGTTTCCTGCAACTCGAGCTTGTCGCGTCTCTATTCCCACATCGTGGAAATAAGACTTAAACACGTAAGTAGTTGCTTGCTGGTAAGCTTAAAGGCATGTACCGAACCTTACTGGCACTGCATACACGTTGACCGTCCGAGGTACTTCTCTCCAATAACACATAGCCTGATCTTCAGATCTGATCTAAAAGTACCTAGATGAGGACGTCGGGGAAATCCTCCAGCATCACCATGACAAAGTCAATCATCGACTAACTTCGTCTCTACATGATCATCTCGTGTCATCAGGCATCTACCGTCGAGCACCGGAGTTAAATAAGCCCCTGGAAGTAGACTCGATAATACAACTGTTGTTGCCGTCTCACGTTTTAGGAGCCAAATTAAATCATGGAAACCCCACCGGGTACCAAGATCATTTGTCTTGATGTGGTGCATCCGTACTAGTACAACCGCAATTGCCGACTAGTTGATCAGCATTGCATTTCACCTCCCTTGGGTTTGAGATGATGATGTTGTTGTTGTTTCTGTAGGTATCCTGGAAACTGTCATGTTAGCGCTGCTGCCAGACAATCGTTCATTCGAGTTCGTACGTCAAATCAGGGACCCCGTCCCTAAAATACTTTGAGACATGCGCTTTATAAGGCTGGGGCAAGTCAGGTAAACAAACGTAAGCCCAGGCTGCGCTGAATTCCACAGGGGCACTTGGCAATCAGGTGTTATGTCTCGATATATGGCGCTTCAAATTATCCACTCTAAATGCTTAGTACCAATGAGTCCGGTCTATCTTCTATGTCGAATCAACATGATGCAGGACCTTGGGTATTGTCATATACATCTGTAAGCGGGTGCGCTCAAGCAGCAAGCTTCAACACAATATTATCAATCAACCGCACGGGAGGGCCCTCACTGTGACCCAGATCCTCGCCAGGCTGTGGCGACTCGACGGGAAGCATCTTGATGGCACCGCTCAAGACCCCACCGACTTTGGGGTCGACCTTGGCTAGCTCTTCCAGGTTCGAAGGGTTAGCAAGGGATATATAGTCGACGTCGAACTTGACTCGCTGCTCAGGACTGAGAGCCGACTGCTCCTTCGACGTCTCCGTGATCACGGAGTGCGCGGCCTCAAGGATAGTTTCACGGTCCAAGACGCCGTTCATGTACTGCGCCTCAGCAGCTCTAAGCGCACGATTTAGGACCGTCGCAACCTTGCGGCGCCGCTCGCCAAGATAGACATTACGCGAGCTCAAAGCCAGACCATCCGGTTCCCTGGTTGTCTCGCCGATCACGACGTCTATGGGCATCATGAAATCCCTGACCATATTGCGAATCACGACAGTCTGCTGCACATCTTTCTGACCAAAGTACACCTTCTCAGGCTGTACGATATTAAAGAGCTTCATGCAGACTGTTGCGACACCCCGAAAGAAGGTCGGGCGCGTGCGGCCCTCGAGCAGCTCGCTGATGGGCGTCATGACCACAAAACTACCCTTCGAGTCCACCTCCTGACCTGGGAAACCAGAAGGATACATATCGCTAGTAGTGGGCGCGAAGACAGCACTGATGCGTCCCAGGTTCCCACCATCATCCGCCAACTCTCGGTCCAGCTCAGCCAGGATCTTACAGTCCTTATCCCACGTCACCGGGTAAGAAGAGAGATCTTCTTTGATGCCGAATTGAGCCGGGTTCACGTAGATGCTTACGACCACGTGATGCGACTCGCGAGCCGCACGGCGGATTAGGGATACATGGCCTTCATGGAGGGCGCCCATGGTGGGGACGAGACTGACAATGCGGTGGTCGAGGAGCTGCGGTCTCCGCCATATGCGTACAGCATCCACAGTTCTGAAGACTTTTATAGGGGTCGAAGGAATGGTTTCTAGAGCTTGTCGTCTCGCTGAGGCCATGGTGCGTCTTGAGGTGTTGTGAAGGGCATGCGACGCGACCATGCGGCGGATTGAAAACGATTGCATAATAGCAATTCAAACGCGGACTTTCGGGGATATAGAGTGCTAGCGTAGAAACAAGACGAGGGGTTTATTAGTTCAGTGGAAGCCATCATGGCGATCAGATCGCGTGCTTTGCGGAGAGAAAAGTAAGAAACGGAGAGAAAAAGCCATGACGCATTCTGCTGCGAACATTTTGGGATGCGATGACTTCTTGGGATCCGCGGGTCCGTTACGGTAAATAATCACAGCCTAGACTGGATACGGTAAGGCTTATCTACTATCTAGTGTCCGAGCACGGACCAGCGCCGCACGACGTCATTTGGTAGCGTCTGTATTACCTAATCAATAATTCGATACGTGCGCTGTATGAACATTGAAGAATACCTACCGGTCCTACTTAGTCGATTGGTTCCCTTACTTATTATTTAGTACCGATGATTGGAAATGCTGGCTTACCGTGTCCTGTATGCGACCTTGCGTGTTATTAGACAGGTGGTGCGAGTCCTCAAGGTCCTCGTCAGGCAAGGTTGTAAAACGTTTAAGATCCGTACCGTACGGACTACACAGTATATAACGTTATACTATGCACTCAAGGGATCCACATCTTGATTCGCTCCACCAATCAGCTGGAGGTAACTGGCATTTCATCCAATCATCTGCAAGTTAATCTCTTACGTAACGTGGGGGAGTCCGAACTAATAATAGGTCAGTGCACGAAGTTACGTCCGTACGGACAGTGCTTAACTTTTATTAACCGGTTATTGGCCCTTAGATCTGGGAACTTGTGATGTCTCGTCCGATTGAGCCCGTCGATTGATACCGGTAGCATATACATGTCGAGTCAGTGAGCGGCTACAGGTAATCGGATATATTCGGCTGGCCCGATGCACTCAATGCCGGCCCTTTTCCCCGGTAGTTCGTGAAAGGTATCTCCACCGTTGACGGCGACCTCCACTGCGAGTTCGGGGAGCTGTCTGGACAGCAGACACGATGGTAACCGCAAGCCCACTTCGCGCACTGCTGTTTCTGGCCGTCTCGATTCCGATATGTGCCGATGGAAAGCCGCCTGCTCGCTATGGCCAGGAGCAAATTCCGCTGGGCGACAATCCTATCAGCTACAAAGAAATCTGTCCTGATTATGCCAAGTACTCAACATATCCCCAGTAAGTTGTGGTCTTTTTTATGTCGGAGCGCGGGCCCTTGTTGCAAAGACCTTCCCGCTCTAACCTGTTCACTGTCTGCTGTAGCAATCCTCGAAGTGACGGGCCCCTTGAGTTGCCGTACCAGAGACCACATCCGGGGTGTCGCACGTTCCACTCAGACGCGATCGAGAATGTGATTGAGAACGTGGTTTCTCGCATCAAGGACCCGGACCTAGCGCGACTATTCGAGAATACATATCCAGTCAGTGCTGGCCCATATCCAATCGGGATGCGTGCGGATGCTATGCGATTCGATTGCTAACGGGAATGAATCGTGATCGCAATCACAGTCTACAACAGATACTACTATCAAGTTCCATACGAGTGGATCAACAGATGCGATTTGGACCAGCGACGACGGGCTGTGGGATGGACCGCAATCATTTATCATTACCGGTATTATCGTGGTGAGCGCGTCTTGATGTTCGCCGCCTCACTGACACGCTATTCTAGGAGACATCATTGCCGAATGGCTTCGAGACTCGACGAACCAGTTGACCCCCTATCAGCCCCTTGCCAAGAAAGATCCCAAGATATACCAACTGATACTTGGCGCCATCAACACTCAATCCGCGTTCGTCATCCAGTCGCCGTATTGTAATGCCTTTCAACCTCCGCCCATTAGCAACCTACCCACCACCCAAAATGGCCAGGACGATATTGTGCATCCTGCATACGAACCAAGCGTTGTCTTCGAGTGCAAATATGAGCTGGATTCTCTTGCTCATTTTCTCGCGTTGGGCAACAACTTCTATGAACACAGTGGTTCTAGGGAATTCCTCACCCCACGGTGGTATCGGGCCTTACAGACGGTGTTGAGGGTGCTGCATGAACAGTCCGAATCGACCTTTGACCCGAAGACAGGCCGCTACCGTAAGAACCAGTATACCTTTAGTCGAAACACCAATATAGGTACGGAGACTCTCAGCCTCGGGGGCGTAGGCAATCCTTTAAATCACGGCACTGGCTTAGTACGGTCGGCATTCAGGCCGAGTGATGATGCTACCATTCTCGGGTTTTTTATACCCGCGAATGCCCAGATGGCCGTAGAGTTGAACCGAACAGCAAAGGTAGTTAAAGATGCTGGCCAAACCGAACTGTCAGGAGCACTGGAGAGATGGAGTCAAAGGATCACAGAGGGCATCTGGGAACACGGCGTTGTTGAGCACCGCGAGTTTGGAAAGGTCTTTGCTTATGAAGTTGACGGCTACGGGTCATCTATTCTCATGGATGACGCGAATTATCCGTCTCTGTTAGCACTTCCTCTTATGGGGTTCGTCGACGCGAGCGACGAGACTTACCAGAACACGAGACGCATGTTACTCTCGAAGTCTTCCAATCCTTACTATCTCACAGGGAGAGATTTCCACGGTATTGGAGGTGAGTCTACCGCATGTAACCGAGTACACAGTCAACGGACTAACACGGCGATAGGGCCACACATCGGTCTCATGAATGCATGGCCTATGAGTTTGCTCATCCAAGCTCAAACTTCGGATGATGATGACGAGATAAGGGAGTGTATTGATCTTGTTTTGCGCTCTAGCAAGCTTGGCCTAATCCACGAAAGTGTCAATGTCAAGTCATTGACCTCCTACACAAGTGAGTATCCATCCCTTTTAATAATCTTGAAATACGGCGCTGACACCGGAAACTATAGGAAGCTGGTTTGCATGTAAGTCGCGAAATCCGAATTAACAAGAGTCTATCCGACTAGAAAGGTTCTAACCTTTCTGTTTACAGGGGCTAACGGGGTTTTTGCTTCAACAATTCTCGATCTTGCGAAGCGCAAGCCGCATTTGATATTCTCCGATCCAAAACCGTACGATGCCTCGGCCTGATCGAAGGCTGCTAACATAAGCAGTGATTCTAGCCAGGTATAAACTGCCGGCAGTCAGATATGCGCTTGTATCCATAGAGCAAAAATGGCGCTGGAAAAGTGAGGCTCGATTGAGGCCCTTTAAACATCTTGTATGACGACAATCGATTGTATTGTTGTACCGTTCACTGCCCTCTGGGATCATGGGGATAATACATCGGAAGCGACTTGACGTCGTTTCTCCATCTTGCATGGATTTCTGTATGGTGTGTATACACTAGGTACATCGTCATTCAAGCCCAAGCAGGATTCCTGAATTGCCAACCCGTCCTGTCTCAGCCGCCGTAATTGAGAGAATTTAAGT
Source organism: Xylariaceae sp. X802 (assembly GCA_028637635.1). Classification (NCBI taxonomy): domain Eukaryota; kingdom Fungi; phylum Ascomycota; class Sordariomycetes; order Xylariales; family Xylariaceae; species Xylariaceae sp. X802. The sequence goes on along the minus strand of JAJFDH010000011.1, from coordinate 32,474 downwards.
CGTATTCAGAATTCTTAATATCGTAACGTCCTTCATATTCTTCTAATCAGCGCATAGCTGGGGCGACTCCCCTTTGCTCCCATCTTAGACTTATCTCATTCCAACCACTGCGTCGCTCCCCCATTGTCCGCAACCCACACGCCGGGGCAAGGTCAAAGTCAACCCCCCGATCTTTACCATTACAGGATTAAGCTCGCGAGTCCATTTCGTCTGCTTCGCTGTCCTTACCACCATTACCACCGACGCCAGCATTCGCGACGTGGCGCTGAAGCCTGGCTCACCAGCGCTTATTTCGTAATGTTGTGAGATGTAGATGGTTGCTATGCGTCGATGGGGATTGGTTTGCGCTACAGCATGGCCCAGCTCTTCTACGAAGCGAGCACGCTCTACGCGGGTACCACAAAGGGCTCGATGGAATCGGTTTGAATTCCTTGGAGATTACTTCGCATCTTTCGGTGAATGTCTCCGAGCTGTCTGTGTCCGAGCGCATGTGTACCCTCCTATGATAGAAGACGAACACTATGTCAAGGCAAACTCAACGTAGGGTATATTCTCCATAGAATACTCCACTTGGGAAAATGAAAGGAAAGAAACTATGGAGGGCCTCCCGGGTAGGGTGTACACAGCACATGCTCGAGCCGCTCCAATCGTCTTTCTGTTACCGTATCCGTCATCCGGATGGAAAGATATGCTAACTTCCGGTCTGTCCTCATGTTTAAGGGGAAGCGAACAGATCCTGATGATAGCCTCTTTTCCACCCGTCTAATTCGGCTGGGTTACCCCACGGCCCGGACAACAATTTTGGGATCCGACCGGGTTATGACGGCCTTGTCATTCTCACGGAACTATAGTTAGGCCGGACGCGCGGTTTTTAGGGCAGACCATGTACGGCTTAATAATATAGGGCGTAGGGCAGATCCAACGCTCGCGGATGTTATTGTGCCTCGCGCATTCATGGCAGCGAGTGACGCGTTTTCCCAGCGGAAAGACACCCGACGCCAAGGCTGTTCGACTTCCAGTAGACGGACCCCTGAACTAGGTAAGTGTTCGTACAAGTTTCGAGGCGACACAGACCGTCTGGCAGACGTTCGTGTCTGCGGAAACTTGCGGCTTCTTGGAGTTGTACGTGGTGCAACGAACTCGGGCAGGGGTTCTTTGGGCGGGATGTGTAGCGGCGCCAGTTACTAAGGGCTGATTTTCCGTCGAGGAGGGTTGAAGTAGGCAAAGGGGTGTCCGCTGGGTGAACCGACGGTGAATCCATGTCGGTGTCTTGGGGTAGGCTGTAGTAGGTAGATCAACTTTTATCGTGATATATATCGAGGGTGTTGCTGTCACATGTTCCAGTGATGCGCGATGCGGTAGACACTCGATAGCCGTTCGAGAGTCCCCGGTCTCTTTGATCCATTCGTACGTTAATCGAAGGAGAAAGATCAGGAATTCTGGGTATTGTTGAAATATATCCCAGTGTTCTGCAAATGTTGTGATACAGAACGTATCGATTCTTTCTACCATGGCTTGCTGTATATCTTGTTGTAGACTTCTTGTCATCAGGTCGTCTGCAAGCAGCCAGGTATCGAGGAATTGTTTAGTTGTCGGCTCCCGCTTGTGCAGCCAGTTACCATCGTTACTCTGGGCATACACCCAGCACACGTATAGCGACGTAGCCTCTTTTGTGGCCTCCTTGGGGTAGAACTCCTTATCCCGGTGCTCCGGCCTATCTTCCACGAATATGCTGTGGAAGAAGGCCGAGACATGGCCCAGGATAGCGGAATGGATATAATATTCCTCCCCTGGGGCCTGAGGGGAGTCGGATTGTCAGAATCCTGCCAGGGGAACCATTGACTCGGCCGCGGCGTGCCCCTCGAAGCGGGCTGAGCAGAATTCCTCGTCTCTGTTCTCTGGCCTAGACTCCGCGAATATATAATAGAAGTATGCGGAGACATGTCTTAAGAGAGCTGAATGTACGCAGCATCTTTCACCCGAGGAAAAACGGACTGCCGAGTATGGCGAGATGTATTATTATAACGTAGTATATATAATGTAGCAAAATGAGGCCCACGGACGGGGTTCGATGCCAGGGGAATAGATGTCCGGCATGGACTTTGTCGGAAAGAGTCCCGGATTTGTGAGACTGGGCGCCGATGGTGCGCTTCTATCTTACATTCAGAGAAACCCAGGAGGGGAACCGGACAATAAATACACATCTACTACATTGCCCAGTCAGACCGTAGACGAATCTAGATGGCTGGTGCCGTCTGGACTGACGTGGCATAGCAAGCATTAGCACACAATCATTGCCAGCCAGACAGCTTGACAAGCCGTCGAGTTTGCTTCTATGTTTTCCGCCTGCTGTCTGGCAGCCAGGCAGTCATAGTGAAGTTCCATCACCTTGGCCGCCTTTGAGTGAGCCAACTTCGGTCTAGTTAGCTTGACAGCGTCAGCGTCAGCGTGCACAGATTTGACGACCGTTTCGCCCACCAAAGCACCGACGGCCATGCTGTCCACATCTTGGCCGAGTTCTTCAATACCATCGTGAAACCCAACAATTGGTTCCGTTAGACGTACTACGTAGGCCCGGCGCGTACCCCAATACCGGATGGCCTTTCGCACCTCGCAGTGCTGGACATTGTTGCCGTTGGACTATTGGCGCCAGGTAGTTCTCCAGAATGATTGGTATATCTCCCAATTACTCACGGTCCATGGACGTTTGTCGCTTGGTTTGCTTGCAGGTATCAATGAGGCCTGTATTTGGATGGAGCATAGCTTGATTGATATCAATCGCGCGTTGATTGTCATCGCGCCCGGCAAAGTTATCATCCCATGATGCGTTACACTCATGCTCGTACGCAGGGATACCTGCCACCTGATTATGATTGGGGTGTCTTTGCTCTCACATTGTTTCCCTAGCCCGTCCCATCGCGGCGTCTTGGATTACGCGCTTCTGCGGTTACGCCCCATTACTTGCACTTCAGTTGATCGCTGCTCACTCCAGCGGGAAATCTAGGCATTATATCCATGACATCCGTTTCCATACGGACCATACCGTAGATGCCCTCCTCGACATCGTCAGCTTCAGAGACTTGGGCCTCGAAGAGATGATGATGCCAAGGGATGGCAAGGGCTCTCATATATGCTGAATCAGATGTGCCAGCTGCGAGCTATGAATGCTGTTGGCCACGAGCATAATGAGCTGCTGGGGATCAAAGCCAACTGTATGACTGTCGAACTTGAGCTCCTCAAGGAACGGTTGGGCTCAATGGCCTTGTCTACCCAGGATATAACATGGCTCTGGATTAAAAGATTCTTCAGAATAGTAGCTGGTTGAAGCGAAGAAGGGAAATATTTACATACAACAACAGGAAGGGCAGGCAGCGTAGGTAGAGGGCCAGCCCCATTGTCTTCATTTTCACCATATATACAGGAGTCGGATTTGGCGTACGGCCAAGTTCAGGGGCAGCGCCAGCAAGGTCTATGTTAGAAGGCACAGTATATACACTGTACTTCACACTCCGTAGCGGGCTACCATGTCACGTGCGCCAGGAAGCTATGTAAGCCCGCTTGTGAGCGCTACCTACAGTCAGTCCGGAAAAGTGACACCCGCTCCACTTATTAGTCCACCAACTTCGGAATTGACAGCTTGACCGTACAACTTCAATTGCAGATAACGTATTCAATTAATTATAAAATAACTGAAAACGAAGGCATGCGATGCATCTTAAGCTTGGCTTTTAACAGTACTGGTTCCATACGCGCTAACACTTTGTATACCACCCATTCGCATCGATTACTGCTTGCAACCGATTATTCATCGTCGCAACGAGGTGATTTAACATAGTGACTTCTAAGGCCTCCCAGGCTGCAACGGCAGTCCGACGCAATAATCCGAGTGATTGGGCATTTTTAGGCATAGTCGAAAGGCCTGGTTCCATTGCACAGATACGTTGTAATATACGACATATATACCGCATAGCGACGGCTAGGTGCGAACAAGGGAAAGGGTCCGGAACGGGGCCGAAACCCTAGCGGACAGGTGGCAGAGAGGTCTCCGACGACAAGGTGCAATATAACGGTCTGGACGACGAAGGGAATACGGTATATAGGTCGACTACAGAGACTGAACCTTGTAGAAGGCAAGGTGCAGGACCGAAGGTCCCGGGAGGCCTACGGCTATATATATACAGGAGCCGTACATGACTCAGCGAATAGGTGGCGAAACCCCACCGGATCCCTACCGGTCCGATACCGGTCTGGCTAGTATGTGTATGTGACAACTGCCTTCCTCTCCCCGAGGGATCGTCCGCGATCCCTAAGGTGCAATACCCTTCACCACGTTCATAACCGATGGCTGGTTGATGCTTCCCTGAAATGCGGTCCGGCTTCGACGGCCGACCGGGGCTTCCCCGACGTGCGCCCGACGATCGTAGCTTCGATATTGCGCGCCCGGTTAATTCGGAATCGACAACCGACTTCGTCGCGCGCGCTTAACTTCGAAAATTCGGAATCCACAGCCGACTTGGTCGCGCGTTCGACTTCGATTTAAAGTCGACGACCGACCGGGGCTTCCCCGACGTACGCCCGGCGGTCGTAGCTTCGTTCGACTTCGTAAGAATCGGAATCGGCGACCGACTTCGTTGAATTCGTAAGCGGCGGCCGACTTCGTCGAATTCGTCGACGGGCCGATGCTTCCCCGATTACCCCCCGGGGCTTCCCCGACACGCGTCCGGCGACCGTAACTTCAATTACATTGTCGCGCGCCCAATTAATTCGGAATCGACGAACGACGTCGTCGCATGCGATTAATTCGTCGAATTCGACTTCGATAATTCGTAATCGACGACCGACTTTGTCGCGCGCTTCGACTTCGCTTTAAAGTCGACGACCGACCGAGGCTTCCCCATTTCCTAGTCGAACACAAGCGACTGCCAAAGTCGAACACGAGCGACTGCCAAAGTTGAACACGAGCAACTGCCAAAGTCGAACACGAGCGACTACCAGTTGAACACGAGCAACTTCTAAGTCGAGCACGAGCGACTTCATTATAGACAGCAAGGAATCACCCTTGAACCGCCCACTATCCACTGAGCTTTCGCTTGACAATAAGACCATCACGGTCACCACCCGGATCTCTATCGGATCACTAGCAGTCTTCAGCAGGTCCGTTAGCTGGTACTGACACTCTCGACCATTTATCATGGTCACCACCCGGGTCCCTATAGGATCACCGGCAATACAGACGTTAATACGCCATCAGTCATCAACTCAGTGAACGACTGATCTTCGACCAGTGGTCGGCAAGCTAGCGAAAAGCCTCGTTTGGGCCCATCATGATGTTGTATTCTCTCATAAAACCCTGTGGGTTGTAACTCTCAATCCAAGCCGGGCTGCTCACGGTTACCTTGGAGAACTCTATGCTAACCGTCAATGATTTGTTAGCAACCCGGTGGGTTTCCGGGGTTTAATCTCAATCTGTGACAATATAGCGCAATGGCATGGGCACTTCGTCCCTTCATCAATCCACTATAGATTCGTTAGCTCTTCGTAAGGGGTTCATTTTACCTTCCACTCTGGGACTTCGTTCGCAGGTAGCCATTATAAGAAGGTTCAGAATTGTAATATACGACATATATACCGCATAGCGACGGCTAGGTGCGAACAAGGGAAAGGGTCCGGAACGGGGCCGAAACCCTAGCGGACAGGTGGCAGAGAGGTCTCCGACGACAAGGTGCAATATAACGGTCTGGACGACGAAGGGAATACGGTATATAGGTCGACTACAGAGACTGAACCTTGTAGAAGGCAAGGTGCAGGACCGAAGGTCCCGGGAGGCCTACGGCTATATATATACAGGAGCCGTACATGACTCAGCGAATAGGTGGCGAAACCCCACCGGATCCCTACCGGTCCGATACCGGTCTGGCTAGTATGTGTATGTGACATACGTTCTTTAAAAAGTTTCCATAAGTTTTCGATCGGGTTGAGATCGGGTGAATATGGTGGCTAGTCGATCAGTTCAACCCCATTTTCCTCAGCCCATTCATGTAACCATTCTTGAACTTTACGTGCTGTGTGTGTAGGAGCATTATCTTGGGCATATATAGAGCCCGGTTCTGTCATACGTACAAGTATACTACCTTCCTACACAATCACCATACCTTCTTATACAGTCATCATACCTTTCTACACAATCATCATACCTTCCTACAAGCTCCTATCCCTTACCAGACCTATGTACAATGTTACACCTTGTCATGTACCCTTGTACCCTTGTACTCTTGTACTTTTGTACCTTTGTATCTTTATACACAAGTCTCCTTGTACCTTTGTACCTCTGTCACATGTACTCATATACTATACCTTTATGTATCTTGGTACACATGTACCTCAGTACTCATGTACCTTTGTACCTCTGCTTAGGCATGTACCTATGTACCTACACTTATCATGCCCTATTATGTACTGACACATAAGTGGCTGCAAACAGTTAGGGGAGATGTACGGTATGTCGCATAAAGTGTTACGTAACTTTATGCGCCATGCAAGAACTTCCAGCTACTGGGCCACCAGCTATGTGTCAGACACTATACTGTATTAGTTTAGGGCACAGGTGCGGAAAAGCGGGTCCGCACTTGGGTATAGTCAGTGTTCCCCAGGACCTGGGGAGAAAGGGAAAACCTTCCCTCCTCCAGCAACCTGGTGACCATAAAGAATCATAGAACGTTATGGACACCACTATACATTTCTGCCTCACTTAGTGATTGTCCCAAGCCCAGCACTGCTGCCCTTGTCACATATGATTCTTTACCCTCACCTAGACCTGCTCAACTATCCAGGCCCGACACTGGAATCCAGGCCCGACACTGGAATCCAGGCCCGACACTGGAATCCAGGCCCGACACTAGAATCCAGGCCCAACACTGGAATCCAGGCCCGACACTAGAATCCCAGGTCAAACACTGGAATCTGAGACCTAGCACGACTAGTTGATAGGTATACCTATGCAATCCGCTAGCTTACATTTATCTGGCTCCATCAGGACTTGACTACCTAGTCCGCTCAGCTCAATCTTTCGTTATCACCCAAGTGGGCAAATCTCCTACCTTGAACCTTCACGCTTCCCCTGAGCTTGAGCAGTCTAAGGCGGACTACCAGGAATCCCGAGCATTCATGGAAGTCTAAGCATTTACGGAGGTCACTCGTCTTTCTGGAAAGCCTCAGCCAGTCACTTGTCAATCGCGGAAGCTCAAGTGTATACATACCACCGTGGAAACACTTGCTAGCTACATGCCACCAAAATGCGAGAGCTATCGTGGAAGTCTTGAGTCTTTACAAAGCCTCGAGAGCGACTCCTTAGTCTTGTTTGAATTTGACTTTGACAACTACAGTTTCAATTTCGTTGACGCTTCTGAGAAATCACAACTCCGCTCGGTACAAAATCATGCCGCCTGACATGCAGTTGCGCCACTCAGAACAACCACCCGTAACTTCGCTTGAACCACACTCGCGACTTCGTCGAATCACTTGCGACTTCGTCGAATCACTCGCGACTTCATCGAATCACTCGTGACTTCGTCGAATTAATTGCCTCCCCTGGAAGCACCAGTCCGTCGACTTCAATCAATCCTGTCCGACGCCTACCCGTCGAATTACAACTCCATTCGACTTTCCGTTGAATCACAACTTCGCCTGACACTCTAACTCATCAATGTCGACTGGAGCGAATCGGCCTAAAACTCCGTACAATCGTGGCTGCTGCCAATGAACTCCGTTTTATCTACGAGCCTCAACGCACTTACATAGCTTCATTCAACCTCATCTTGAATGCTGCCTCCGTTCGACTGCATCCCAAATGTCAACTCCGTTTGACCTTCCATCGTTGAACTACAACTATGTTGACTACCGATTCTATATGCCTAGGCCCGTCACAATTCCGTTTGACATTCTATTTATTCGTCGAACGACAACTCCGTTCGACTTCATTGCGAATGCTGACGCAGCCCGACACACTCACACTGTTTTCACAGTCTGCCTGGACAGCCCTCACGGCTCAGATTGCCTCACAGTCTACCCGGACTGCCCTTCGTGGCCCAGAGCCGCCGAAATTACACTCGCGACGTCCGGAATACCGCCGTGCCGTCCGGAATACTGTCACGCTACCTGAAAACCATCGCGCGCTGTTTCTCGGCCGGTATCTTAACTTCCAGCCGCTATATCTTTGTGGATATTCAAGCTATGAAGAAACGGATTGCACCGTCGTGTTCGCGAGATCAAGACGATCAGAAAGGTGTATTTTCCGACCGGCAAAGGTCTTCTCATCGCCTATAACTGCCCGAACACGTTCGCGCCGCCGCCCGAACACACTCGTACCGCCGCCGCCCGAATACAATCATGCCGCCGCCGCTCGAACATAATCGTGCCGCCGCCGCTCGAACACACTCGTGCCGCTTGGCAAGTTTGGAGGCCTTCGGAAGCACCCTGGTAAAGCCGGAAGCACTCTACCGATCCTCTGACAAGCCGGACACATCCCAGCAAACCCGGACGCACTATGCAAGACCGGACACATTCTAAGGCATTCTGGCGATGTCAGTAACTTCTCGACAAGCCGGACAAGATCGAAAACCTCCTACTCAGCCCGGACGTCTCTCAGCATGGTTAGAAGCTATCCCGTATAGCCGGACACATCCTGGCTAACCGAAAGCCTTCTAATAAGCCTGGAAGCACTCTGGCAAACCCGAAAGTCCCTTGGCAATCCATGGGCATGCTGGAAGCCTCTAGAGCTTCTAACAAGGCCGGACAAGTCCGAATGCATTCTGACAAACCGGATACTCACTGATGACATCGAAAACCGTTAAGATAAGGCCGGGAACCTCCTGACAATTCCTTGGTAAGGCCGAACGTCTTTAGCAAAGCCGGAAGCTTTCTAGCAAGTTAGGAAGCTCTCCAATAAGGCCAGAAGCTGTTTGACAACTCCTTGGCAAAGCCGGACACTACCGACAACCCTCTGGTTGGTCTGGACGTCGTCTAGCATAGACAAAAGACCTCCAGCAGGACCAGATACATTCGAGAAGCCGGGAATCCTCCTGCAATTCCCTAACAAGCCCGGAAAGCTTATGGCAAGACCGGACCACCCCTGCTTCCTCTCCTGCTGCAGTTCTATTATGTAAAGCCCATATCGAGATGGCCGTTATCCTTCCTAAGCCCATTCCGACATGGCCACACATATCGTCGCGGAGACCGCGCCTACAAAGGAGGGACCGTAACTGGGAATCAATTCTTCAGTCTGTCATAACGCAGCTGTATCACATCCAGCCATAAGAACCCATCTACGGACACCGCAGCTGCGAGACTATGCTTACAAATGTTATGCCGTTATTACACCTTACCACACAGCCACGGCCGTGCTGTCGCAGCTATCTCTCGATGCCACTTGCCTCTTGCGATGTTACTCACTTCTCGCGATGCCCTTCGCCTCTACCTCGATGTCGCCTCTCGCATCACTGCCTCTCTCGCATCGCTGCCTCTCTCGCATCGCTGCCTCTCTCGCATCGCTGCCTCTCTCGCATCGCTGCCTCTCTCGCATCACTGCCTCTCTCGCATCGCTGCCTCTCTCGTATTACTGCCTTTTCCACATCGCTGCCTCTCACATCATTGCCTCTTGCATCGCTGCCTTTTGCATCATTGCCACTCAACTCTCGCAATGTTATATCACTCGTCTCTCGCAATGCTATGCTAATCGCCCCTCGCGATGCTATGCTACCCGCTTCTGATGTTGCCGCTCCTGATGTCGCCGCTCCTGATGTCGCTGCTCCTGATGTCGCCGCTCCTGATGTCGCTGCTCCTGATGTCACCGCTCCTGATGTCGCTGTTACTTCTTTTGATGCCACGCCTCTCTTGATGCTGCCATGCCTCTCTTGATGTCGCCGCGCCTCTCTCGACATTGCCGCGCCTCTCTCGACATTGCCGCGCCTCTCTCGACGTTGCCGCGCCTCTCTCAACGCTGCCGCGTCTCTCTCGATGTTGCTATGCTCTCCCAATACCGCGGCCTCTTTCGATGCTGCTGCCTCTCGCGATACTTGTCGCCTCTCGTGATGCTTATCATCTTTTGCGATGCATCTCTTCTCTCATAACGCATTCTCTCCTTTGCAATCGTCCCTCTATTGTGGTCACTTACTTCAGTGTTACCTGGCCTTCATCACCTCTTGGTACCACTTCGATCTTGACTCGACCATACCATCAATATAATGCGATTGAATTCAGGTTGACTCAAACCGACCTCGTTAATACCGTCCCTACATCGTTACCCATCTGCAATACTACCTTGCACAGTTATACGATCATGCCACCGTCATCGAAGCCTACGAAAGCCCATGTTGCTGCCGCATGACTGTACCAGTTCACTCACGCCATCGATCTATCTTGTTGTCGACTCTCTTGCTTCTCCCCGACTATCATCGATCCCCTCTCATCACCGATCCTCTCTTGTTATTGATCTATCTCGCTATCGATCTCTTACCGTCATTGACCCTCTCTCACACTGTTTCGCCGCTGTCGTCGCTCTTTCGCTGTCGACACAAAGTCACATCATATAATTCTACTCAGCTAAGTTTATCCTTCTTGATGTTGCCCACTGAAGCCTATACTACCATCGTATAGCCTTGTCATCTCTCCTAAGCCTATATTGTCACCTGGCCATATCGATTCATCTTCGTCACCTCGATCCAAGCTCATGCTATCGCATGGCCACGACGTGCCGATCCGATTCACACGAGTCTATCTCGCCGATACCTACAAAAGGTCTATGCTGTTACGTATAGTTTCGCTGTCCCGATACAAGCCCATGTCCATACATGGCCAGCCCTACTCCAGTTAAGTCTATTTATACTATCACCTTGTCTCATGTTTGAGTATACCGATGCTGTTGCCACGACCGCAACACCGTTACCTGCACTGCGTTTAGTCAAGCCCAAGCTGTACCCTTGGCCATAATGTCAATCTACGATCTCCTGCGTTATCACTTTCAAGCTCATGCAGTTGCCATGGCCGCGATCGAGCTTATATCACCACAATACCTTCACTGAAGCCCATGTCGCTACATGGCCTCACCGAAGCTTATTTGCCATGGCCGCAATACTTCCATCTCGTCGCACCGACACCTTCGATTAAGCCCATGTTGCTTTCACATGGCCTCGTCGCTTCGACCAAGCCCATGCCGTCACATGGCTACGACGTGTCGATTCACGCGAGTTTACCTCGCCAATCCCTACACAAGCCTATGCTGTCGTTGCATAGCCGTGCCGATCCTCGCAAGCCCATGTCGCTATCGCATGGCCTCGCCGTCTCGCGCAATCACATGCTGCTTAGGCTAGCCCTACCCCAGCAAGCCACCTTGCTGTCGCAATTCTTCAAAGGACAAGCCTTAGGCTAGGCCTCCTCTCTCTCATTACCCCAGTTTATCTATGCTCTCAGCTTTCAGCTTTCAATCTAACTATGCTTTCAGCAATTGATTTCTTTCCTTTCGTGCTTTAGTTGTTTATCCTTCAAGTTATCCTTCAGTCAATCCATTCTTCAAGCCATTCATGCTTGAGGACAAGCATAGAGAAAGGGGAAGCTGGCTGCAGTGCATACCTATCCTCACCATGCTGTCACTCCATTCCAGTCATGCCTACTAGGCAAGTCACTGGCAGTTCATTCAATCAGTCATCTCAATCACTTCATGCTTGAGGACCTAAGAGAAAGGGGAAGCTACCTGCAGCATGCCTACCCTAAATCCTACTGTCTCTCTAATAGCACCTAGCCCTAGGAGGCATCAGACCAAGTCATCCATCAATCCAGACAAGCCTAGTAGCTATCCAGATCATCAGTCATGCCTAGTAGGCAACCCAGAAAGCCTTCCTGCCTCTGCGCAAATTTGCGCAAGCTTCAGATCAATCTCCAGACCAATTCAGACAGCCCTAGGAGGCATCCAAACAAGTCTTCCTGCCTCTGCGCAAAATTTGCGCAAGCTCTAAATCAATCCAGACAAAGCATAGCCCTGTCCTCAATTGATCTTACCTCTCTACTGCTCTTCAGCATCTCATCCCTTGCTGCCCATGCTAGCCATGTGCTCATCACCTTGGACTCCCTGTTAAGGACCTCTATCTGTGGTCCATCAGACCCATGCCTGGACCTCGAGCCCCCAGTGCTGATAAGTTCATACTTGCTGAGAGTGGTGGTGAGGGTGTACCTTTCTTTGACACTCCCCTGTGTGAGCCTCTACCTGTAGTCATGAACTCATGGTTGGGTCTTAGCTCCCAACAACAGGTATGCTTATGCAGTGGGTTAAGAACCTCTACCAGTGGCCTAGGACCCAACTAGGAGGGAGCTAAGGCTTTCAACTATAGACTGACAGGTGCCTAAGGGTACTTGCTTCCTGGTTGTAGAACCTTGGCCTGGTTTACTATGTTGGCAACAAGGATCCCTTTCATGGGAACTCTCGAGATTCCTATCAGGTCCTCTTGAGCCTGAGCTACATGGTAGACTGATAAGTTCATACATGAGTGTTGGTGGAGGTGCACCTTAGGCCTCACAAGAGGACCTAGCTGGCTGGGTAGCCTGATGGGTATGGAGTGCACTGAGTGGTGAGCTTCATGAGAGGTACATTACCTCAAGGAGGTATAACACCTGGTCATCAGCCAGCCTAGTCACCTCAAGGAGGTAGACATCCAGACATTCATTCAGACAGATACATACCCAAGGCTAGTGCCCAGCCTATCCTCAATCAAACCTATCTACAGAACCTCATCAGCCTTTGAGCTCACCTACCTGGCAGACACTGAGCTCTAGCTTCAGGAGGTAGTAGCCTTAGGAAATACTAAGAACCCAGTCAGACCTCGAGCCCCTGACTGGAGTAATCAATTCAAATATTATGAGGAGATGGTTGCAAGCACTATGCCTAGTGGTCAGACATTATACAAACTTTCAGACAAGTCAAGCCTTCATGCAAGACAAGTCTTCAGACATTACTTTACTTTAATCTTATCTCATCCTACCTTACCTTACCTTACCTTACCCTACCTTCAGACATAAGCCTTCAGTTAGCCCAGTACTTTCCTAGTTCTATAAGCCTACCAGGCCTTCACTCTGAAAGTTGAGAACCACAATACTGCCAAGCTTTTTTCTTGGGCATCAAGGAGAGCCAGCCCCTGCCTAGCAGGAAGCTTCTCGAAAAGGTCATTGCGAGCCTGAGTAGAGCAGTAAGTCCTTGATTCATGGGAGAGCCAGCCCCTGTGTGCACAACAGGAAGCTTCTTGAAAAGGTCATTGCGAGCCTGAGTAGAGCTTAGTCCCTTGATTGGTAGGGTTTGTCCTGAGTCTTTGCATTAAGCCTTTTCCTTGGGTGCTAGGGAAGAGCTAGCCCCTGCATAGCAGGAAAGCTTCTCCGAGGGGTCATGAGCCCTGGTTGGGCAGTAAGTTCCCTAGCTGCAACAGCAACTCCAGAGTATGATGGTCCTTGAACAAAGCTTGATAGCCAAAAAGTCGGGACGCCTTTTGAGAAAGGGGAAGCTAGTGTCATACGTACAAGTATACTACCTTCCTACACAATCACCATACCTTCTTATACAGTCATCATACCTTTCTACACAATCATCATACCTTCCTACAAGCTCCTATCCCTTACCAGACCTATGTACAATGTTACACCTTGTCATGTACCCTTGTACCCTTGTACTCTTGTACTTTTGTACCTTTGTATCTTTATACACAAGTCTCCTTGTACCTTTGTACCTCTGTCACATGTACTCATATACTATACCTTTATGTATCTTGGTACACATGTACCTCAGTACTCATGTACCTTTGTACCTCTGCTTAGGCATGTACCTATGTACCTACACTTATCATGCCCTATTATGTACTGACACATAAGTGGCTGCAAACAGTTAGGGGAGATGTACGGTATGTCGCATAAAGTGTTACGTAACTTTATGCGCCATGCAAGAACTTCCAGCTACTGGGCCACCAGCTATGTGTCAGACACTATACTGTATTAGTTTAGGGCACAGGTGCGGAAAAGCGGGTCCGCACTTGGGTATAGTCAGTGTTCCCCAGGACCTGGGGAGAAAGGGAAAACCTTCCCTCCTCCAGCAACCTGGTGACCATAAAGAATCATAGAACGTTATGGACACCACTATACATTTCTGCCTCACTTAGTGATTGTCCCAAGCCCAGCACTGCTGCCCTTGTCACAGGTTCGCATATAGTTGGTAGTATTTCTTGAAGAGCTTCGAGAATAACCGTTGCATTAACTCCACTACGGCTCGATTCGGGATTTCCATGGAGGTCGAGAAGGGCGATGCGTTTATTCCACGCAAATGCAGCTATAAACATTTGCCCGTGACGTGTTGGCTTAGTGTGACAAGGGTAGCAGTGCTGGGATTGGGACAATCACTAAATGAGGCAGAAATATATAGTAGTTGTCACATACACATACTAGCCGGACCGGTATCGGACCGGTAGGGATCCGGTGGGGTTTCGCCACCTATTCGCTGAGTCATGTACGGCTCCTGTATATATATAGCCGTAGGCCTTCCGGGACCTTCGGTCCTACACCTTGCTTTCTACAAGGTTCAGTCTCTGTAGTCGACCTATATACCGTATTCCCTTCGTCGTCCAGACCGATATATTGCACCATGTCGCCGGAGACCTCTCCGTCACTTGTCCGCCAGGGTTTCGGCCCCGTTCCGGGCCCTTTCCTTTGTTCGCACCTAGCCGTCGCTATGCGGTATATATGTCGTATATTACAATTCTGAACCTTCTTATAATGGCTACCTGCGAACGAAGTCCCAGAGGGGAAGGTAAAGTGAACCCCTTACGAAGAGCTAACGAATCTATAGTGGATTGATGAAGGGACGAAGTGCCCATGATTGCCATTGCGTTATATTGTCACAGGTTGAGATTAAACCCCGGAAACCCACCGGGTTGCTAACGAATCATTGACGGTTAGCATAGAGTTCTCCAAGGTAACCGTGAGCAGCCCGGCTTGGATTGAGAGTCACAACCTACAGGGTTTTATGAGAGAATACAACATCATGGTGGGCCCAAACGAGGCTTTTCGCTAGCTTGCCGACCACTGGTCGAAGATTAGTCGCTCACTGAGCCGATGACTGATGGCGTATTAACGTCTGTATCAGCAAGGGATTTGCTGAAGACCGCCGGTGATCCGATAGGGACCCGGGTGGTTGCCGACCACTGGTCAAAAATCAGTCGCTCACTGAGCTGATGACTGATGGCGTATTAACGTCTGTATTGCCGGTGATCCTATAGGGACCCGGGTGGTGACCATGATGGATGGTCGAGAGTGTCAGTACCAGCTAACGGACCTGCTGAAGACCGCTAGTGATCTGATAGAGATCCGGGTGGTGACCGTGATGGTTTTATTGTCAAGCGAAAGCTCAGTGGATAGTGGGCGGTTCAAGGGTGATTCCTTGCTGTCTATAATGAAGTCGCTCGTGCTCGACTTAGAAGTTGCTCGTGTTCAACTGGTAGTCGCTCGTGTTCGACTTTAGCAGTTGCTTGTGTTCAACTGGTAGTCGCTCGTGTTCGACTTTGGCAGTTGGCTCGTGTTCAACTTTGGCAGTCGCTCGTGTTCGACTAGGAAACAAGGAAGCCCTGAGGGGTAACCGGGGAAGTATCAGCCGTCCCCGATTACGAATTCGATGAATTAATCGCGCGCGACGAAGTCGTTCGTCGATTCCGAATGAATCGGGCGCGCGATAATGTCAAAATTACGGTCACCGGCCGCGTGTCGGGGAAGCCCCGGGGGGTAACCGGAGAAGCACCGGCCATCGCGCGCGACGAAGTCGGCTGTTGACTCCGAATTAATCGGGTTTACGCACGTCGGGGAAGCCCCGGGAGACAATCGGGGAAGTATCGGTCCATCGACGAATTTGACAAAAGTCGGCTGCCGATTTTGAATTCTCGAGTCGAACGAAGCTGCCACCGCCGGGCATGCAACGGGGAAGCCTCGGTCGGTCGTCGACTTTAAAGCGAAGTAGAAGCGCGCGGCAAAGTCGGTCGTCGATTACGAATTATCGAAGTCGAATTCGACGAATTAATCGCATGCGACGAAGTCGTTCGTCGATTCCGAATTAATCGGGCGCGCGGCGAAGTTACGACCGCGGACATGCGTCGAAGAAACGTCGGTCGGCCGCCGCTTACGAATTCAACGAAGTTGGTCGCCGATTCCGAATTTTCGCAAAGTCGAACGAAGCTACGTCCACCGGGCGCACGTCGGGGAAGCGCCGGTCAGCCGTCGAACTTATGGACCGCATTTCAAGGAAGCCTTGGCTAGCCATTGGTTATGAACATGGTGAAGGGTATTACACCTAGGGATCGTGGACGATCCCTCGGGGAGAGGAAGGCAGTTGTCACATACACATACTAGCCGGACCGGTATCGGACCGGTAGGGATCCGGTGGGGTTTCGCCACCTATTCGCTGAGTCATGTACTGTTACGGTCCTTACCACATGTATCTAAGTACATGGTGCGGTACAGTGTGAGTAGCACTGACTACACTGTACAGGATTCCGGAAGGTTCCATGTGACGTAGTGATCGCCACCGATCACTGACGACCACTGGCGACCACATGCATGGTGATCGCTCTTGATCACCGACGACCGGGAGTGATCGTCTCCCAAACGGGTAACTGGGACGTAGATCGTTCCACGGAGGAGGAATATATATAGCTGGACAGATTCCCTTTGTCTGGACCTGTTTTTTCCTTCTTCACTCAGCAATCTCTAAAGCACTCTTCCTAGTATTCAGAATAAAGCACCTTTCTACATACTTTCTTGAGTGGGAGAAATCTCCTGACGAAGCACCAGTGTCTCCTCGCCTATTGCTCAGATAGTTAGTCGACCGCGACTAGCCCTACCTTAGGAACAAACCCCCAACGAATACCCGCTGTTATAGTCCGAGACCGCTCGTCCTACAACCGCAGGTATAGCCTTCGTTACATTTTGCTGAGTCTTGTTCAGTTAGTCGTTCTCAAGCTACCTGAGCAATATCTGCTACCATGGAAGGAATCCAGCAATCCGGCCCGACTCAAGGCACCCAGCTCTTGCAGCAGATCCGAGAGCTCAAACGACTCAACGACGAGCTCAGTGCTAGAGTCAACGTGATGTCCCAACAAAGAGGACCGACGAGCAGCACCCGAGGACCAGTGCTCAAGCCTCGCAAGCCTGACACATTCAGCGGAAAGAAAGACGATGTCGACTTGTTCTTCACCCGCATGAGGGTTTACTTGACCCATTTCCCTATGCTTGCTCCTCACGAACAGATCCGCACAGCAGCTGAATTCCTTACCGGCAATGCGATGGAGTGGTTCCAGTCGTACTTGGAAGACTACATCCAGACGCCCGAAAGCCAGCAGAGAGAGGAGACTAAGAAGATGTTCAGTCACTTCTCGAACTTTGAGAAATCGCTCACGAGTCACTTCGCAGCACCCGACAAGCAAGTCCAAGCGAAGCAGAAACTTTCTTCTTTGAGACAACGCACTTCGGTTACCGAGTATGCCGCGGAATTCAAACGGCTCATGACACTCGCCGATTGGACCGACAGTGACATTGCACGCACGATGTTCTACCAAGGCTTGAAGAGTGACATCAAGGACGACATCACTCGTGGTAGACACCGTCCTGCAACGTTGGAAGAATATGTGGCTTTGGCTGTTGACCTCGACAATCGTATCTTCGAACGAAAGATGGAACGACGTCGCGAAGGCCACTACACTTGGACAGGTCCCTCAAACGGAAATCGGTCACGACAGACGACAGCACATGGAACACATGCTGGACCGATGGACCTCAGTGCGACCAATAACGATGCGAAGAAGGACATGAGCAAGATCAAGTGTTACAATTGCGACAAGATGGGTCATTTTGCCAGGAACTGCAAGCAACCCAAGAGGGGTGGCAGATCTGACAACCGACGACACCAGCCTGTACCCGAGAAGCAGGTTGCAGCTACCGCAAGCAACGGACGACAGCTTGCGATGATGACCATCCCCGACGAACTTGATCCGTATGCGTCCGCACGCATAACGCTTAGCTCAGATTCAGACTCTGATGGTGGTGTTCGACTAGAATGCACTTGCACCTATATGGCAAAGTGCTGGGCTCACACGACTGTGACATATCATCCATGGAACTGTCCCTACGGTATCGCAGAGTGCCGATCATCTTTCACTTGCGATCACGAGACTTGGGAAGATTCTGTTGACGCCATAGTTGGTCGAAGTGTGCAGCAAGGACACTCAGCGCCACATTGGACTGAGCTATTTAACGGGTGGTATAACGAAAATACCCCGTTACCCGAAGACATCTCAGCGCTTTACATGATTGAGGCTGATGATGACACGATTGGACCTATGGTTTGGAAGATCCAGCGAACGGCAGTACCAAACAACATGATGATTGTTGGTGCAGGAATCAACTTACACAACGACAAAGCCGATATTCCTCAGTTGATTGCCCTAGATGCCGATAAGCAAGCGGAAAGCGCCCTCGAGAGAAACGCTGACGACGACGAGCGTTTGGAGCCCTTTCACCATGCTCACAAGGATTTGTCTTGGATTTCGTGTATTCACCACGCATGTCATGTTCATTTGCGTCAGAAGGTTGAACACGAATGGTTTCCAACACGAATTATGGATCACCTGATGGACAAACCATACGAAACAGCAGAAATCGAAGAAGTGCGACCAGCCTACATCGATGACCGTGGGTTTGCTACATTTGAGCCAGATCGACGCTATCCGGCAGAATGCACATCCCTTGTCATGACGGCTGCGAATTGTCATGTCGATGAATGCTTAGTCCACGCACGCGAGAAGGCACAACGACGATACCGCGCAGCACGACTGAAAGATGAACAGCGGAATTTGCCTGAGCGTGAAGAGACCATCCATGTCCGGGACACGGATGATGATGAACGGGAATACGAAGACCTTACCGAAGACGAATGGCGTGAATTTCTCCGCGACTCCACACAGAAAGAGATCCACGAGTTATTGGATCATGGTGAAGTCCGAATGCAGAGAATTCGACGACCCGATGAGAAGATCATTCGATTCCACAGCCCGCCAGTTACCGGAATATCAGATATATCCGACGAAGACGATGCGACACTCGAAATGTTGCATGAATTCTGGCGAATGATTGAGGTGCAGCAATGGAAAGCGCGAATGCAGCATAGGATGATGCAAACAGATAAGCATCAGAGCCGAAAACAGAAGGCTCAAGAGTCAAAAAACGAGTAAGGGCAGTCGCACGAGACCGACGACGTGTCCTCGATATTGAAAGGTCCCTATGCGCGCTTGGTGCGGGTACTCACCACCACCTCACTATAGATGTCCGATGGAATGGACATAAGTTACGGGCAATGATCGATTCAGGTGCCCAAGCGAATTATATCTTTCCACGAATTGTCAATCGTTACGAAGTACCTTGGAGAACGAAAGACAACCCCTACCCACTCAGAACCGTTGATGGAAGCCCAATCGACTACGACAGAGGACTTGTTTTGAGAGAAACTGCAGAACTCTCTCTCGACATTTCTGGTCACAAGGAGAGGCTTCAGCTCGACATCACGGAGATCTCCAGTCATGAGATCGTTTTGGGGATACCCTGGTTGCGGGAGAGCAATCCCAGAGTGAACTGGAGAACTGGCCATCTTCAGTGGGATCCACCAGGAAGAGATTCGACCTCTGCGGTGACGCTGGATGCGTCTGCAAGTGAATCTAGAGATTCAGCCTCTACGATGATGCACAGAGCATCTGTACGTGAATCTAGACTGAAAGACCTTGCATTTTGTGTAATGCTGAAGGATCCGAAAGAGGAACTCCACGAGAGCGTACCAGAAGATTACGCGGAGTTTAGTGACCTGTTCAACGGAAAACACAAGACAGAAACAGGCGTACCCGAGCATAGTGAGTGGGACCACCACATCCCGCTAGAGGAAGGAAAGACACCATTATTCCTTCCGATTTACAGTCTCAACCCGTCTCAGTTAGAGGTGCTCCGGGAGTACCTTGATAAGGAACTAAAGCGAGGATTCATACGACCATCCGAATCCCCGTCACGCTCACCAGTTCTTATCGTCCCGAAGAAAATAGGGAAAGACGGAAAGATCAAATGGCGAATTTGTGTCGATTTCAGAAAGACGAACGCCATTACGAGAAAGAACCGAGGACCGATACCACGTATCCGCGACTTACGAGATCGATTGTACAAGGCTAAATGGTTTACAGCTTTAGACATGCCTGACGCCTACTTTCACATACGAATCGCTGAAGGAGACGAATGGAAGACAGCATTTGGCACCCAGTACGGACTGTTTGAGTACCTGGTTATGCCAATGGGCTTGACGAATGCGCCCGCGTCTTTCCAGAATATGATTACGCATATTCTCCGCGAATATATCGATCGATTTGTGGTAGTATATCTCGACGACATTTTGATATACTCGGAAACCCTCGAGGAACACAAGGAGCACGTACGTAAAGTACTCAAAACGCTACAAGAAGCAAAGATCCTGGTTTCACCTATGAAAAGCGAGTTTCATAAGCAGAAGGTGGACTACCTTGGATTCACGATAACCCCAGGGGAGGTTCGAATCCAAGAATCCAAGATCTCAGCAGTGAGAGATTGGCCTGTACCAAAGAATGTGGGAGATGTACGCTCGTTCGTAGGCTACACGAACTATGTGCGCCCACTTATCAAAGACTTTGGGAAGTATGCAGCCCCTCTTACGGACCTGACGAAGACCGACAGACCGTTCCAATGGACAGAAAAGGAACAAGCGGCCTTCGACAAGATCAAGGAACTAGTCACCAGTGAACCAGTACTTACGCTTCCCGACCCTGACAAAGAGTTTGAGATGGAAGCAGATGCATGTGATGGTGCGATTGGTGCGCAGTTGAACCAACGCGACGAAAACGGAAGGATCCATCCCATCGCATTCCTCTCGAAGAAACTCAGTGGACCACAGCTCAACTACCAGATACACGACAAGGAGCTGTTGGCAATTATAGAAGGATTCAAAGAGTGGCGACACTATCTCAGTGGCACAGAGAAGCCTGTGAAAGTGTATTCCGACCACAAGAATCTGACGACGTTCATGACAACGAAGGATTTGAACAAACGACAGATACGATGGGCAGAATTCCTATCTGAGTTCAATTTCAAGATCATCCACGTGAACGGAAAGGAAAACGTACGAGCCGATATTCTCAGCCGACGAAGCGACCATCAGCAGGAGATTCCGAAGCACGCCATGAGTTTACTGCACGAAGACGAAGACGGTAACTTAACAGTCACCAATGACCTTCGCGAAGATCCAGAACAGTATTTGTCCCTGAACTTCACCTTTGACGAGTTCACACAATGGGATCAGAAGTGTCGCGAATCTTTGACCGCAGAAGACAAGGAACTTGCTGATAAGGACGGCTTTGAGATGCATTCGACGGGACTACTGTACAAGGGGAAGACCTATGTACCTGAAAGTGTCAGAGAGCAACTTGTGAAGGAACTTCACATCTACAAGTTAGCCGGACACCAGGGAATCTTCAAGACCTTGACACGGCTACGAAGGAACTTCGACTTTCCGAAAGCAAAACAGACAGTCGCTAAGATCATTGAGCGCTGTGAATGCAAGAAAGCGAAGGCGGCACGACATATGCCTTATAGAAACCTTCAACCGGTAGAGATACCAGAACGCGCATGGTTGACAGTAGCGTTTGATTTCATTACGAAGCTACCGTTATCCAAGGAACCAATGACAGGAGTAGAATACAGCTCTATCCTGGTTATTGTCGACAAGCTCACGAAGTACGGTTACTTCCTACCCTACAAAGAAGCGAGTAGTGCGCCTGATCTAGCGTACGCAATCGAACGGAACGTCACGAGCAAGCACGGCTTGCCCCAGAAGATCATCACGGACAGAGGATCGACAATGGCCTCCAACTATTGGCAGTCCCTGATGAAGGCTCTAGGCATCAGACACAGGATGTCTACAGCATATCACCCGCAGACGGATGGACAGACAGAACGTCTCAATCAGACTCTCGAACAGTACTTGAGGTGTTATGTGAATGACGAACAGGACGACTGGGTAGCACATTTACCAGCCGCGGAGTTCGCATATAACAGTTCAGAGAATGAGGCGATGAAGATGTCACCATTCAAGGCGAACTACGGGTTTGATCCGGACCAGTATCGACCACCTATCGACGGAGCCACGGCACCGAAAGGGATTGTTGAAGCCGAGAAGCTTATGGAGCTTCAAGGTCAACTTCAGGCAGACCTTACACATCTGCAGACACGCATGAAGGAGTACTACGACAAAAGAAGATTGTCGGAGCCAATCCTGGAAGAGGGAGACAAAGTGTATTTGTCTACGCGAAACATTCGCACGAAACGCAAGAGTCAAAAACTTGACTGGAAGAAAATTGGTCCATTCGAGATTAAGAAGCGAGTATCTGACTTGACCTACGAACTCGAACTACCTCGCAATGCTCGTATCCACCCAATTTTCCACGTTTCGCTCCTCGAACCAGCCCCCAAAGACATGCCTGTACAGACCCGACTCGAAGTTGAACCCGACAGCGACGAATACGAAGTCGAAGCAATCCTGGACTCACGTCAGAAAGGCAGAACGGTCGAATATTTAGTGAAGTGGGCAGGGTACCCACACGAAGAAAACACTTGGGAGCCTAAGAAGCACTTGAAGGGCTCGCGACAGTTGCTTCACGAGTTTCACGAGAAGCAGCGTGCCCGGAAGACTCAGGTGCGGTAGATGGATAAAGTGGCGACCCGGCGATCCATGCATTGTATGTCGGATCATAATGAGTCTGACCGAGAGGAGGTTCGAATGCATCGAATTCGTTCTCTTCCACGCGATCCGCTGCCACTTGTTGATCATCCTCCATCAGACCACGTTCGAACAGCTCACCAGCACGCTCCTTTACTTGACGACGCATTTTCCTTATTCGAAGAAGACGACCCTGGGAATGTCGTTAAACTTGACCTTACGAATGATTTATCGGAATCAGAAGACGAACTGATGCCTCAGACAATTGGCGATTCAGTTCCATTATCCTTTCTTGAGCAGCACGCAGAGCTTCGTATGCTTCTGCCTCATCCCTATCCAGCCTTTCTTCTTGATCGAGAATCCTCTCCAGAGTCGACGCTGTGAGAAGACCGTCACAAGGACGACCACGACAAATACAAGTTTGACAGCGATGCGAACGATCGGTGAACATACAGTCCAACCTCGCACGAAAGCAGTGAGAGCACGGCATGTCGGCAACGCGGCCGTTAGATTCCGTGTATCGAGCAAGGGCTTTGCGGCGGGTAGTGGTGGACATAGCGGTGTTACCGGAACGCAACTGAAGAAAACTTGGTGGAAAGAAGAAGAAGGTTTGACTTGGACAGGAATGGAGGAGGTGCGGCTATTTATTGTTGAGGACAACAATCCTGGGAGAAGAGGGGTAATGTTACGGTCCTTACCACATGTATCTAAGTACATGGTGCGGTACAGTGTGAGTAGCACTGACTACACTGTACAGGATTCCGGAAGGTTCCATGTGACGTAGTGATCGCCACCGATCACTGACGACCACTGGCGACCACATGCATGGTGATCGCTCTTGATCACCGACGACCGGGAGTGATCGTCTCCCAAACGGGTAACTGGGACGTAGATCGTTCCACGGAGGAGGAATATATATAGCTGGACAGATTCCCTTTGTCTGGACCTATTTTTTCCTTCTTCACTCAGCAATCTCTCTAAAGCACTCTTCCTAGTATTCAGAATAAAGCACCTTTCTACATACTTTCTTGAGTGGGAGAAATCTCCTGACGAAGCACCAGTGTCTCCTCGCCTATTGCTCAGATAGTTAGTCGACCGCGACTAGCCCTACCTTAGGAACAAACCCCCAACGAATACCCGCTGTTATAGTCCGAGACCGCTCGTCCTACAACCGCAGGTATAGCCTTCGTTACATGTACGGCTCCTGTATATATATAGCCGTAGGCCTCTCGGGACCTTCGGTCCTACACCTTGCCTTCTACAAGGTTCAGTCTCTGTAGTCGACCTATATACCGTATTCCCTTCGTCGTCCAGACCGATATATTGCACCTTGTCGCCGGAGACCTCTCCGTCACTTGTCCGCCAGGGTTTCGGCCTCGTTCCGGGCCCTTTCCTTTGTTCGCACCTAGCCGTCGCTATGCGGTATATATGTCGTATATTACAGTAGTGTCTATAACGTTCTATGATTCTTTATGGTCACCAAGTTGCTGGAGGAGGGAAGGTTTTTCCTTTCTCCCCAGGTCCTGGGGAACACAGACTATACCCAAGTGCGGACCCGCTTTTTCTGCACCTGTGCCTTAAACTAATACAGTATGGTGTCTGACACATAGCTGGTGGCCCAGTAGCTGGAAGTTCTTACATGACGCATAAAGTTACATAATACTTTATGCGACATACCGTACATCTCCCCTAACTGTTTGCAGCCACTTATGTATCAGTACATAATAGGGCATGATAAGTGTAGGTACATAGGTACATGCCTAAGCAGAGGTACAAGGGTACATGAGTACTAGGGTACATGTGTACCAAGATACATAAAGGTGTAGTACATGAGTACAAAGATACATGAGTACTAAGGTACATGTGTACCAAGATACATAAAGGTAGAGTACATGAGTACATAGAACAGAAGTACAAAGGTACAAGGAGACTTGTATACAAGAGTACAAGGGTACAAGGGTACATAGCAAGGTGTAACATTGTACATGGATCTAGTAAGGGATGGGAGCTTGTAAGAAGGTATGGTAACTGTGTATGAAGGTATGGTGATTGTGTAGGAAGGTGGTACCGCGATTTTCTGTAGAGGTGGCCGTTCGCTATCCACTTTACTACCTGAAAATTGGTGTAGCTGAACGAACTAGTGTGTGATTAGTGTGATGAAGTGCAGTGCCAAGAGACTTCATTTTAGCCCCTATTTCTATGCACAGACCATGTATTCCAACATTAAACTGGATCCTTCGGGGCCTTCCTCCTTGTCTCACCTTCTTCTCCTTGTTGCACAACACCAACACCTTGACCATCGCCGCCGCCGTTCACGATTCAACAACGCTACCAGTCAACGCTACTGGTCAGAATCCGGGGTAAGTACTTGACCTGCCACTCGATTTCTATGGCTAACGATGTATCATCTCCCAGATAACTCCACATCACGCAATTACCGTCGCCGCCTTTCGTAGGACCACACCGTGGCCAACGCCAGCCTGCTGCGCAACATCCTTCCAAAACCGGCCACCCTCAAGAAGCGGTGTGAGTACTACTTCTCCCACCCGATTTCTACGGCTAACGAAGTATTTTCCCCCGTTAATTAGCATCATGAACCCCTCCGCGTTGTATGAGAACCCGCGTACGCCGCCGCCCACTCCTCGGTCCAATTGGCCTCCCTCTCCGCCAGCCACGGCTACGGCTACCACTCCTTCGGCTACCCTCTCTCCTGCCACGCCTCCACAAACGCCTCAGAGGAGGCCTTCTTATACTCCTCTGAATTCACCTATAGGCCACACCACAACGTTGCCGCCTTCGTTGGTGAGGCCACCGCCAGAGTGGCCTCCAGCAACGCCGCCGGCTGCGTTGCTACCAGCGCCGTTGTTGCTGGCAACGTTGCCGCCAGCAACGGCGCCACCTACCTGGCCGTTGCCACCTATACCGGCTGGCGGCACACCATATTCGGCCTTCTCTTCAAGGACCAGACGGATCGGCGCGGCCCGTATCGATCCGGCAATGATACAGGGCCAATATCGCCGCTTCGTTGAGGAGGAGGAGTTGGCGCCAGTATCGCCAACTTCGCTGGCGCCACCACCTTCTCTGGCGCCAACGGAGTTATCGCCACCCTTGCTGCCGCTAGAGGTGGAAGAAGAGAAGAAGCCAAGCCGTGGCTGCTATATATATAGGGCCTTATATAAGGGGCTCACGGCGTTAGGCGTTATATAAGGGGCTACTGGCGTTCGGCGTTCGGCGTTGGAGGAGGGGCTATTTCACGGCTTTGGAAGAGGCTATTTCAAGGGGTTAATTCACGGAGTTGGTAGGGCTATTTCACGGCTTCGGAAAAGGCTATTTCAAGGGGTTAATTCACGGAGTTGGTAGGGCTATTTCACGGCTTCGGAAAAGGCTATTTCAAGGGGTTAATTCACGGAGTTGGTAGGGCTATATTCAGGGGTTATTTCACGGAGTTGGAAGACCTATTCAATTCAAAGGGCTACCGGGTAGGTGTATGAGAGGCCTACCCGGTAGGGCTATATATATAATAACCTTCCAACTTAACCTTATATAAGACTCCTGAATGCTGTATATATTAACCGAAAAACGCCTCCTTGCCACCAACTCTCCGCTATCGAACCCCTTCTTCTCTCTTCCTCTTCCTCTCCACTCTCCAGGTCTATCTCCAGGTCTCCTGGCAGTGGCAACGGCTGCGTAGCGTTGGCCGAAAAGCCTGTTACTGTAGTAGGTGTTACCGCAGTAGTTGCTGGCGCAGAAGGTCTGCGAGGAGGAGGTGTTGGCAGAGGCCTGTCAGGTGGAGGACCTGGCGAAGGTGGCAACGGCTGCGGCCGAGGCTGTGGCCGAGGCTGCGGAGGAGGCTGCGGAGGGTTGCCTGGCGTCATTGCCAACGCCAATGAAGCTATCGCCACCCTTGCTGGCGGCTGGTTAACCACCCTGTAAGGTGGTCTGGTAGCCCTGGGTGGTGGCAGTGGCTCTGGCGCCTCTACCACCCTCCTTGGCAGCAGTCTGACAGGTGGAGGCACCACCGGTAGCAGGTTGCCTCCGTAATATTGCTGCCGCGTAGGCCGTTTTTTCGGCGTTGGCGGAGTGGTGCCAGGTGTTGGCGGCCGGACCAGTATTTCTGGAGGCATAAGTTTCGCCTTTTCTTTCTTCGGCCTTACCAGAGGAGGCGTTGTTGGTGGAGGTGTTGGCCTCACCGTTTCTGGTGGAGGAAAGCGGTAAAAAGTCGTCTCAAAGGGGTCCTTCTTACGGGCAGTTATTGGTATCGGAGACTTCTTCTTAGGTGGATCTCCTACACAAAACGAAGTATCGGAGACTAACAACCTTGGTGAAGGCGTTGTTGGCGGAGATTCTTCGTTAACAGGAAGAGCCATTTTTCAGGACTTTATCGGCTTGGCGGCAGCAGAAGGAAAACACCAGTGCGGAGGTCCTGGAGAAGAGACCTCGTTAGCCATAGAAAATAGGTGGCAGAAGAAGTATTCCGGCCGTACGTACGAGAAGTCGCAGTGGGTGCCACGCAACCACCGGTATGAATACTGCTGTTGCAACGAGATATTGCTGTTGCAACGAGGATGGAAACCACCAGCGTGGACCTGGAGAAGATACACCGTTAGCCATAGAAATCAGGTGGCAGAAGAAGTATTCATACCTAGTCCAACTTGATATTACTGTTGGTAGCAATGACCGCAGCAAGGCGCCACCACTCACCGCTGGGGTGCGCGAAACTCTGGTGTGTTGCAACCACCTGGAGAAGATACACCGTTAGCCATAGAAATCAGGTGGCAGAAGAAGTATTCTGGCCTTACGGCTAGTCCAACTTGATGTTATTGTTGGTAGCAATGACCGCAGCAAGGCGCCACCAGCAATCTGGAGAAAATACACCGTTAGCCATAGAAATCAGGTGGCAGAAGAAGTATTCAGGCCTTACGTATCCTTGGCGGTAGCGTGCCACCACCCAGTAGCCGAAGCGAGAAGGCCACCACCCACCGCTAGGTTGGGTGTGCAAAGCTTTGATGTGGGCGGCAACAACCACCACCTGGAGAAGATACACCGTTAGCCATAGAAATCAGGTGGCAGAAGAAGTATTCTGGCCGTACAAGGCGTTGCTTCTTTCTGACCTGACCACTGCAGGTCTGCAGGTAGCCGAAGGTGTGTTGCAACGGATTCGGGTGTCTCAGAAGGGAGTGAATCCTGGCGACGGCGGTGTTGGTAGCTAGCCGGAGAAGCTACTTCGTTAGCTATAGAAACTAAGTAGCAGGAGAAGTACTCACAGGGTATATTGACCGCCAGAAGGGATTGAAGTGTTGCAGGCAGTAAGACGGCGTTGAAGACGGCGTTGAAGACGGCGTTGAAGGCTTGTTGCTAGAGAGATTCTGGTGAAAAGAGGAGGTGAAAAGCGGAGGTGAAAAACGGGAGGAAAAAACAGGTGGTTGGGTGTGTGTTGTGGCCCCTGCACGACTGCCAAGTCCAGGTCTGTGAAGAAGAAAAGCTGCAGGTGCTGACCTGTGATGGAAGAAGGCATGGTCGTCGCATACAAAAACAGGGCAAGAACAATGCCAGTCAACATCGTGGCCAAGACCTACTAGCCCCTTCGGCTAACCCTCTTTCGGCCAGGTGTAATTAACTGTAATGTGGCGTTATTGCCGTTGCCGTTGCCTTTGGCAAGCCAATATAGCAGTTATCTACGCTGTTGCCGTTGCCCTTGCCTTTGAATAGCCAATATAGCAGTTATCCACGCTATTGCTGTTGCTGTTACCGTTCAACGGCCTTTGGCAAGCCAATATAGCAGTTATCTACGCTGTTGCAGTTGCCGTTGCCTTTGGCAAGCCAGTATAGCAGTTATCTGCGCTGTTGCAGTTGCCGTTGCCTTTGGCAAGCCAATATAGCAGTTATCCACGCTGTTGGTGTTGCCGTTGCCTTTGACTAGCCAATATAGCAGTTATCTACGCTGTTGGCGTTGCTGTTGCCGTTGCCTGGCCAAGGCAGTTAGTAAGAAACGGGGGTCATCTGGTGGCAATAAATCGTCTTCTTCATCGTCGAATTGCACTGCGTGTGGCGAAGAGG
Source organism: Xylariaceae sp. X802 (assembly GCA_028637635.1). Classification (NCBI taxonomy): domain Eukaryota; kingdom Fungi; phylum Ascomycota; class Sordariomycetes; order Xylariales; family Xylariaceae; species Xylariaceae sp. X802. Next base: position 3,571 of record JAJFDH010000011.1, on the reverse strand, counting down.
CCGTTACTGGTAGAGGGTCGTAAGTTGGCCCGTTCTGGTAGAGAGTTAGCAGCTGGTTGAAACGAAGAAGGGAAATATCACATACAAATTCAGTAGCAGAAGGCCCTGAATTGGCTCCAAGGTGTTGTTGGGCAGGTAGGGCAGGCAGCGTAGGGCTAACCCCGTTGCCTTCCTCTTCCTCTTCATATTCGCAGGAGTCGGAGTCGGATTCGGAGTCGGATTCGTAAGTTGGCCCGTTCTGGTAGAGAGTTAGCAGCTGGTTGAAACGAAGGAGGGAAATATCACATACAAATCCAGTTGCAGAAGCCCCTGAATTGGCTTCAGGGTGTTGTTGGGCAGGTAAGGCAGGCAGCGTAGGGCTACCCTCGTTGCCAACTTCATATATAGAGGAATCGGAGTCGAATTCGGCGTCGTTTTCGGCTTCATTTTCACGGCCAACTTCAGCTTCAGCAGCAGGGGTAGCGCCAGCAAGGTCTTCGACGCGTGGTCGATCCCTTTCTCTAGCAATTTTGGTGGCGTCGTCATCCTCTAGCCGTACCAGTAGGTCTCCCTTATTCCCGCTAACGCGAAGTCCACGATCCGCACACATCTTCTTCATCTCCTTCTTCGTCAGCGCCACGTAGTTATTCGTGGTGTGAATAGCCTCATTTTCACGGCCCCCTCCAAGACCACCTTCACCGTGGCGTTGGACGAGTAAACGATCCCTTTCCCTAGCAATTCTGGTGGCGTCGTCATCCTCTAGGCGTCGGGCCAGCTCGGTCTTGTTGCCACCGCGAGGGAGACCACGAGCCCTGCAGATATTGGAAAGGACCTTATTTTTCAGCGATTTGTAATTCGGTAGCAGTCCCGAAGCCAGGCCTCTATCCAGGAACCCTTGCACATCCTCAGAGGTAGCGATAGCCTCTTCTATACTGTAAGTTAACCCAGAAGAAGGGTCGCGATACCAGTCTTCAGGCGAGAGGTCGGCGTTATCTACACCTTTCACGCTGATTTCGTTGTCTTCGCTGCCGTCAGGGTTGATAGAGATGCCTAGGCCAGAAATAGGTCAGAAATCGGTCAGAAACGCAGTAGAAGAGGGTCAGAAACGACTGCAATTCAGGGCTACTGAAAACGGTAGGCAATTCATAGCAAGAATCGAAGGTTGACTGCAATTCAGGGCTAGAAGTGGTGGCAATTCAGGGCTACTGAAATCGGTAGGCAATTCATAGCAAGAATCGAAGGTTGACTGCCAGGATTGCTAGCCCACTTGGCTTCTACTGAAATCGGTAGGCAATTCATAGCAAGAATCGACTGCAATTCAGTCGACTGCAATTCAGGGCTTGCCCACTTGGCTTCTACTGAAATCGGTAGGCAATTCATAGCCAGAATCGAAGGTTGACTGCCAGGATTGCTAGCCCACTTGGCTACTGAACGCCCAATTCGGAAGAAAGTGAGGCTATACACACCTGTTTTTTTAAAGAGACCTCTAACCAGGTCTCGATTTCTCTTGTTAAAAACGCGCGACCAGGCGTTACCGACGATATGAGTAGCCATAACACGTCTCTGGCTAATAGACCACTTTTCGGGCAGGCGTTCTTCTTGATCAAGGCGGTCAATATAGAGGTCTGTTTCTTCCTTCAGCAAGGTCTTGAATGGACCGTTGAATCCTACGTCTAGTGGCTGTAGGTAGCCCGTAAGGCCTGGAGGAATAAGGGCAGTCTTGATGTTGTGTGCCTTCAACGCAGCCTGTATGAATTCTATCGTCAGCCTCGCCGTCGCCAGAAGAGTAGAAACGCCACTTACCTTCACTTTATCGGTCTTGTGAAAGGCCACAACGTCAAGGGCCAGTAACGACTCCTTTCCTCCTGTATATACGGCAAGGTAGGTGTTAATCCAGTCGGTGAAGAGCGTCTCGTTGTTGTAGGCCTTCTCGTTGAATCTCACGATAACTCCAGGGTGGTATTCTGACCCTTCCTTATCCACTACAGTACCGAGGCCGTGAAATATGATAACAGGCCTCAATTCCTGCGCCTTGCGGCCGTCAGCCCTGAGAGTGAGGATTAACGTAGCCTGCCGCTTATCCCAGCCACTCCTAGCCGACTTGGCTTGCACCGATTTGGACCCCTTGTGGTCGTAGGTGTAGCCCTCCAAGAATTCGAACGGTAGGGGAGTCTCGTCAAGGTTGAGGATAAGGTGGAGAGGGAATCGATTGACTACCTTCACTGGCGAAGGCGTTGGCGCTGGTGATGGCGCTGGAGAAGGCGCTGGCGCTGGTGATGGCGCTGGAGAAGGCGTTGGCGCTGGTGATGGCGCTGGAGAAGGCGTTGGCGCTGGTGATGGCGCTGGAGAAGGCGTTGGCGCTGGTGATGGCGCTGGAGAAGGCGTTGGCGCTGGTGATGGCGCTGGAGAAGGCGTTGGCGCTGGTGATGGCGCTGGTGATGGCGTTGGCGAAGGTGAAGGCGAAGGCGGTGGAGGGTTGAAGTCGACTGGCACCTCCTTGCGAGAGATTCGGCGTATATATTGGATGAATTCGTTCGTATACTGCAGGATCTCTTCTGGAGGTCTGGTAGAGGCGTGTGTAATCCGGCGGCGGCTAATTCGGGTCCTGCAGAAGAAGGTCAGAAGAAGGTCAGAAACGCCAGCCAATTCATAGCCAGAATCGACTGCAATTCAGGTCCACTTCTAGCCCTGAATTGCAGTCGATTATGCACCTGAATTCACACCTGGTAAGGAAGCCTCCACGCCAGTCAACTGCCACTTACCTGCGAAGGAAGCCTCTGAACCAGCCGTTGGAGAAGACGAAGATCTTCTTGCACTTTGGGTAGAGGTCTGTGAATATCCTCTTAGCCCTGGCTTTGAACCAAGACCTATAGACCTGCCGATGCGCCGTTCGAGCCTCACAGAATTCCTCATACAGCCGAAGTTCCAATTCTGGCCACCTTGGCTTGTGGCGAAGTGGAAGGTCCTGAAATAAACGGTCCTTCTTCGACCACCAGCGTGATAGAGTCCTGGTAGGGACCCTGAAATACGCTGCTGCCTCTGTCAAAAAGGGCCTCCGAAAGCCTTCTTCTACTGGTGGACCGTCGATTTGGCGACCAGAAGGCTGAATCGGGAGGCCAAGAACGTCTCTTTCGAGTGGAATACGGTGATTTTCCAGGAATATGAGGACTTCGGTCTTCTTTCGCCGTGAATACGACCTTTTCACCACCTTGAGCCGTTTTTCGGGTGCCTGATAGGGCCGAATTCGTGGTTTTTTCCTTGGGCCAGGTCTTGGAAAAGGGCCTTCGGGTAGAGGCATCCTGGCGCTGGTGCTGGCGCTGGCGCTGAAAACACTGAAAAAGACGAAAAATCGATGGATTTGGCTGGCGCTGGCGCTGAAACGCTGAAAACGACGAAAAATCGAAGAATTCGACCACTATAGCCACGCAGAAGGACTGATTCCGTTGCATTCAGGACGAAAATTCAACGATTTACTAGGGCAACTTGGCGCAATTCGCTTACGGACTTGTCTAACCCACTATGGCTAGCCTGGCGCCAAGCTTGGCTTACTAAGTGGCACTTCGGTCGGCCATGAATTCGAGGTTTTGCGGTA